>CM056051.1:163624144-164264985 GCA_029574335.1 Rana kukunoris | reverse complement strand
AAAATATCATGATCGTACGGACAATTTTTATTTATTTTTTTCTGATTTGATACAATGTTGTGTATGTGATGTGGATTTACTTATTTAATAATCTTCTGCCAGGCGGATTTACCCCCTTTAAGACCGGCCATTTTTTGCGATACAGCACGTGCATCGATTCTAACTAACATTTGCTTGGTCGTGCGATTGCTTACCCAAACAAAATTGAGTCCTTTTTTACCCAGAAATAGAGCTATCTTTTGGTGATATTTGAGCGACAATATCGAAAAAAACACAAATATTTTTTACTTTTTGCTATAATAAATATCCCCAATTAACAAGATAATAATAATTCCCTCAGTTTTGGCCGATATGTATCCTTCTACATATTTTTGGGTATAAAAAAAAATCACAATAAGAGTATATTGATAGTTTATAGCGCCTACAAAATAGGTCATTGATTTTTGGCATTTTTATTATCATAATTTTTTTACTAGTAATGGCGGCGGTGATCTGCGATTTTTATCATGACTGCGACATTGTGGCAGACAGATCAGACACTTTTGAGACTTTTTTGAAACCATTGACATTTATACAGTGATCAGTGCTATAAATAGCCTTGATTACCGTATAAATGTCACTGGGGCGATCAAAGGGTTCTCTCACTGTGTGTTCTAACTGTGGGGGGATGGGACTGACTGGGGGAGGAGACCGATTGGTGTTCCTATATACTAGGAACACACAATCTGTCTCCTGACAGGACATTGATTTGTGTGTTTACACACACAAATTCCTGTTCCTGCTCTGTCACGAGCGATCACGGAAGCTCGGAGGACATCGCAGCTGCCGGTCACGTGTATTGGCTCCTTGGTGACCCCTATACCACGTAAAGCGGTTTCCTTACAGCGATTTGCGCAGGGGAGCCATTCTGCCACTTCCAAACAACGGCGGGCGGTCGGCTAGTGGTTAACATTACCCTTTCATTTAGCCAGTTCGAGTGGGGAAATGTGATCATGAATGGCGTACTGTATGTCAGTAAATAAAAGCATGCAACAAGTGTAAACAAAATATAAAAGATGCAAAAAATTACTTTCTAAAAAGTTTGTCTTTTGTTTTGTTTTTCTATTTTTTTTGTCGGTTTTGTTATTTTTTATTTTTACATGATAGAAGAGCTGCAAAAATAACCTAAAATAGTTATTTCAAAGAGTACACAAGACTGTAACCTGGTGTTTAACAATTATCGTGTTGATATTTTTCACACATTTTATGCCTGTTGTGCTTGAAAATCCCTCAAAACAAACAAAACGGCTCTGAATAGCTTTAACATTTGATGAATGTTAATTCGTAATATTACCGTAATTGCAGGTGAATATTTTTAAATATACATTTATTTATATATTACAGTGATTGATTCCCCCCTCAGTGAATTGTTGGTGAATGTCACATTCACTGCTTTATAACTTTTCACCTTAAAAAAGCATGCAAGCCAAAATACTTTTTTTTTCAACAAAAAAAATCCTGATTTATTTAAGGATCGACAAGTTTCTGACAGATAAAAGGCTCATTTAGAAAGTCCCCAACTCCACTATAGGCACAATTAGGTGTTCTGTCCAAATACTCATCTTGATAATATTACTTGAAGACTATTATAACAAGCTTTCTGTCTTGTTGTTTAACAATACTGACATCTTGACACATCCCTTATATAATAAACAACTTCTAGGGTACTTGACTTGAAATACTTAAAATTTTATGACACTAAGGATACTAATGCATTTCCTGTGTGGAATGCTTATAAGAATATTTTAGAGATTTACTGATAAAAAATGTGTTCTCAGGATATAACAGATGTCTTAAGTTTAGGCAAAAATTACCTCTTAATATTTTATTAATAGGGTGCAAGTGTGACCATCACTTGGCAAAGAATTTCTGCAATGTTGTCAGGAGCTGTGTGGGCTACTTATTGTTATCCAACCAAACAAAATATCACATTTTTCCTACTGTGCTTTATGAAAATACAGATGGTTGTTCTGTGAGAGTTTAGCCCACTAAATCTGTAATAGTATGGTATTTAGATCTAAAAAGCAATAAATAGGAACATAAATGTAACTGCAGGCAAAACATTTTTTTTTGATGGGGATGAGTTAGACCCTCTGGAAAAAAGGGGGGCGTGGCCTGGACGCGGGGAAGATGGCAGCTTGACTCCGTAGCTCCCGCCGCTGCAGTCTTTACTTTCCACACCGGAGGTTCTTCCGCTGTTTTCGATACCTGCTGACTGTACGGTTTCGATCCTGTGACGCCAGTGTACAAGAAATAACAAGTACGTTCGCCGTTAAATCGACGGTTTTTCCGTTCCGACGGCGATAAAGACTCATACATGGCGGCCCCTAATGTAAGTGCGTCACAGGAAATTTCGATGGACGCTCGAATGGCTCATTCGACACCTCATACCGAAATGCCAGCTGTGGGGATAGGGAACAACACTGAGATGAGCTACCATCAACCCAGTCTGTTGGACCTCCAAGCTGTTGCAATAGATATTAAAAATGACATTAAAGCTAATCTGACAGCGGCAATTGCAGAGCTCCGCATCGATATACAAGACATTGCACATCGTGTGCAAAGTGTGGAATTAACTAATACGCGGCACGATAAGGCCCTACGTAAATGGATAGCAAGATGAACACGCAATTACTTCAAATGAGAGACTTGCAACGTCAAACAGAGGACTTGGAGAATAGAAGTAGACGTCATAATTTGCGCATACGTGGCCTACCTGAAGAAATAGAAAATGAGCATCTGCAACCTGCCATTGATTATATACTTAATGACCTTTTGGGCAGACCTCCTGCGTCTAAAATCAAAATGGAGCGCTTACATCGCGCGCTCAGACCCAGAGGCAAAACAGGTGATCCTCCAGGGATGTAATTTGCTGCTTGACTGATTATAGACTGAAAGAAGATATCCTGCTGAAAATGAGGAGCAAATCTAAAATTTCATACAAAGGGGCATCTATACAAATTTTTCAAGACCTTTCTAACATCACTTTGCAAAATAGAAGAGATCTCAAGCCCTTGCTGGAAGTCTTACGCAGTAAGAATATTGTATACAAATGGAAGTTCCCGTTTGGCCTTTCGGACACTTTTCAAGGTCGCTCTGCTATATTAAGAGTCCCTGAGGACCTTAAAATGTTTTGTAACACCATGAACATTCCTTTGATCGACGTCCCAGATTGGTATGCGGAGTTCCGTCCTAATTATAAGGCTAGAATGGATGACGAACCAGAAGTCATGGAGACCCACACCACAAGATTTTGTAGACGTCGATCCCCTTCAAACGAACAACTGTCTACTTCAACGCATGGTCGTAAAGATGATTCGACAGGATCGCCACGCTCAAGACGTGCCGACGCAACTATTGACCTACCTGGGCCCACTCTCTTTATTTTTCTCCTATGAGCTCTGACTCAATTCAGTATGATATGTATCAGGCCCCTTGCTCGCTACTGCCTGCAAGGTTGGTTTTTTTTTTTTTCTCTTCTTTTCAAAATTGTCATATTTCTCCTGATATGTTCGTTTATTGTTTTATTATTGACGGTATATCTATGCCTGTCTCTATTGCCCAGAGTTTTTCAATATTGGATACTTTTTTAAGTCTGTTATTTATGCGTTATCCTTTATTGAAGCATTAACTTTGATTTATGTCACGTAGTTGTATACTTTGTTGAGATTACTAATATCGTCACATTTTCACTTGAAGGTTAGCTCCTTTTATTAGTATTATAGTTATTATTCATTACTTCACTGTGATGCTGTTCCCTTTCTGATTAAGAGCTCATTTATTGTTCTGAATGTGCACTCCTTCACCTATGATACATGTTGCTCATGCTGTAGCGGCGGAGATCGGTAGTGGCGCTGTTTTTTTTTTCTTTTTATTTTTTCTCTCCTTTTTCCGGCTAGTGCTTGCCAACCCCACACAGTAGTAGAACATTGGGTGTTGTATATTTGATATCAGCGCCTGTTCGTTCTACTCTGTACTGTATCACCTTAGATAAGATCGTTTTTGGGAACTTTATTTTGATTTCCCACGTGTTATTTATTCAAGGTTTTTTTTTTAACCCTTGCCCCATCCCCTATTTTTGTTTTTGATCCCCCTTTTGTGCTTCCCCTGCTGTCGCTTTTTACAACCGCTTTTTGACAAATTTTGTGTGTTCAGATTCTCTTTCACATCTGATAGCACTATGACGCACCGAGGGGCTGTTTCGCCTCCGCCCCCATTGGTTAATTTTTATTCATTAAACGTTAAGGGTTTGAATATCCCTGAGAAGAGATCTCAGTTGTTTTTATTATTGAAGAAGGCCAAAGCAGACATAGTATTCTTGCAAGAAAACTCATTTCCGGAACAATGACATCCCTAATTAATAACAAATGGTACCCTTCTGTTTTTCATGCCACCAATCCCGAATCTAAATCTAAGGGAGTCTCTATTCTTATTTCAAAAAATTGCCCCATTCGAATTCAAGACACCCTCTCTGATATTGAGGGTAGGTATTTATTTTTAAAAGGTTCCCTATATAACAAGAATATCACTTTGGCTAATATTTATGCTCCCAACAAAGGTCAAGTCCCATTTCTCAGGAATACTTTAAACTCGCTTTGCTCTTTTCAATCGGGTATGCTGATTCTGGGGGGGGACTTCAATTTGGCTATTAATCCACTGTTAGACACCTCATCGGGATCATCCACAATATCCTTCTCTGCACTCAGATCGGTCAAAACACTTCTTAAAAGTCTGAACCTACATGATTCTTGGCGTACCTTGTTTCCAAACACTAAAGATTATACTTATTTCTCTCCGCCACATGATAAATACTCAAGAATTGATTATTTTTTTATATCCCAATCAGATCTGGATTCTCTGATTTTGGCAACCATTGAACCCATGGTTCTCTCAGATCATCACCCAATTTCTATATCACTCAGATTCTCTTCGATCCCCGCTAGATCCCCAATTTGGCGTCTCGATAGTTCACTCCTCAATAATCCTGCAAACGTTGAGGCTTTGAACTCAATCCTTTCAAAATACTTTGAAGAAAATGACTCCCCAGACACACATCCCATGACATTATGGTTAGCACACAAATGTGTTGTAAGGGGAGAATTAATTTCGATTGCTTCTAGGAGAAGAAAAGCACGTGATGCATATGTTAAATCCCTCTCTGATCGTATTCATTCTCTTGAGAGCAAACACAAGTTATCACTAGCAAAAGAGGCCCATGTTGAGCTCCTTGAGGCTAGGAAACTCCTACTAGAGGTACTCGAAAAAGTCACTAAACGAAAAATTCATTCTATCACGTAAGCTTTACTATGAGTTTGGCAATATAAAGCTGGGAAATTACTTGCCAGAGCTATACAAATAAAGAAATCTGCATCTACCATACACTCAATTCTAGATCCTACTGGTAAGAACATTTCTTCCTTCTGAAATAGCTAAACAATTTGTACATTTTTATTCCAAATTATATAATATACAGAGAAATACTCTTTCTGATGCAGAAACCCAAGGAAACAATTGATTACGGAATTTTTAGCGACTTACGGCCCCAAACCAATTTCTAAAGAAGAATCAAAACTTTTAGATAGACCTATTGATTCAATAGAGACATCCAGAGCACTCAAACAACTTAAAATTGGAAAATGTCCAGGTCCAGATGGCCTGTCGGTCTCCTACTATAATTCTTTTTCTGAGATCATAATGAAATTCTTTTTGAAGGCTTTTAACTCAATCCCTGACCGACCCCTTTGTAATGTAAAAGACCTCCTTGAAGCCCATATTACGATGATACCGAAACCAGGAAAAGACGATTTGCTAGTATCCAATTATAGGCCCATTTCCCTGCTCAATGTGGATCTAAAGCTGTATGCCAAGATAATAGCTAACCGTATTTTGCCCTTATTTCCTAACTCAATATCCCTAGATCAAGTGGGTTTCGTTCCCAGTAGAGAAGCTAGGGACAACAACAAAAGGTCATTACAATTCATCATTGGTTAAATAACACATCTAAACCAGGCTTCTTCCTCTCTCTTGACGCGGAGAAAGCGTTTGACAGGGTTGATTGGGACATATATGCGTGAAACTTTGAAAGCTATGGGATTTGGAGATCGTATGTTACAATTCATCCTTGTGTTGTACTCATCACCCACGGCTAGAATTAAGATAAATCGATGCCTGTCGGACGCTTTCTCCGTGTCGAATGGGACACGTCAGGGTTGCCCCTCTCTCCTATTATTTTCATACTGACTCTGGAACCTTTTCTTTGTAAGATCCGAAATAACCCCGATATTAGGGGAATAGGGATCAGAGACGGACATTATAAATTGGCTGCTTACGCCGATGACGTCATCCTTTTTCTATCAGAACCTATTACCACGATACCAGTCCTTTTAAAAGAATTCTCATTTTTTGAAGTAGTCTCGAATTTAAAAATTAACTTCGATAAATCTAGAGCCTTAAACGTTTCATTACGACCCGATGTAGTTGCTCTTTGTCAGAAAAATTTTTCAAATGGGAATCCCATGCACTCACATATCTGGGAATACATATTCCATTGAAAATAAAGGATATATACTCCTGCAATTTCCTCCCCATTCTCAAATCTATTCAAGACGATCTTTTGAAGTGGGATGCTGGCTACTATTCCTGGTTTGGCAGAGCTGCCATCATTAAAATGTCTATCCTTCCGAGAATTCTATACCTTCTCCAAACAATCTCCAGATAAAATTACCTGCTTCTTTTTTCAACACATACAGAAAAATCTGTTTAAAGTTTATTGGTTCTCCAAGCGCCCTCGAATAAGGTGGGATAAACTCGTATGCCTAAAGATGCTAGGGGGAATTGGATTACCGGATATCCAAATATTATTGGTCCTGTTAACTTATCCAGAATTGTGGATTGGCAGTTACACAGGAGTTCGAAAGACTGGATTAATCTTGAAGAACTAACTTGTAATTGCTTTACTCCATCAATTGCCTTGGTCAGACCCTAATAAGATTCCACGATCCGTTAAAAACCATCCTCTTTCTAATGCCACTTTACAGATCTTTAAATCTCTGTGTGCTAAATTAAATATCTCCTCGTTTCCTGGACCTATGACTCTCATTAACCCCGGTTCAAGATTTCCCCCAAAACCTATAGGGGCTCTCTCTTTCATGCTCACCTGTAATGTTGAGAGCTGAATCCTTTTTTTGAAGGGCAGTTTTACCAATTATGACGAATATCTTAAACACTTTAAAAATTCTGGAATTACTCTCCAGGAATTTGAAAATGTTAAACGATTCTTCCTTACAACTATCTGCTCTCCCCTTTGGTGCAGGAAAAAGACGCCCTTTGAAAACATGTGTACAGAAATGGCTCCCCAAAGACATCTAATTTCTAGAAATTACACTTTGTTATTCTCGAATATTAATCCCAAAGATGATATAACCTCCAATTACTGGGAAAGATCGCTTGAGATAGATATTTCACCTGAGGATTGGGAAAAGATTTTCACCTACATACATAAAGGTTCACTGAACGTGTTGACTCAGGAGAATGGTTATAAAATGTATTCCAGGTGGTACAGAACTCCATACTTGATTAACAAGTTTGACCACACATCCTCTCCCTTGTGCTGGAGGTGCAAATCTAATGTAGGCAATCTTCTGCATATATGGTGGGATTGTCCTCTCATTCAAACATTTTGGAAGGAGGTACATCGAATCATTCCCATTATTACTACTTACGTTCCGGACTTTACTGCAGCCCAATACTTACTGCATCACACTTCACTACCCCGCTCTGTTTATAAGAAGTCTATTATTATTCATCTGATTAATGCTGCCAAGTTGTGCATCCCAGCTAGATGGAAAGACCCGTCTCCTCCTTCCGTTTCGGAATGGTTTCAGAGAATTATTAGAGTCGCTGAGATGGAGGAATTGATCCAACAAGCCAGAGACTCTCCAAATTTTTTTTTATGAAAAATGGGCTTGTTGGATTCATTTCACCAATTCTGATGAATACACGAACATAATTACTTCTTGAAGATATTATCTTTGTTTTAGACTCCCTATAATATAGACCAATATTGCTTGTCTTGAAGGTGACTGTTTATTGATTACTTAAGTCATGCTTACTCTTTATTTCCCCCCTCTTCCATCCCTTTACTTCCCCCTCTGTTACTTTGTGGTTTGTTATGTACTTGTATATCTCTTAATTATAGTATGGATTCGCCTTCCCTAATTTTGATCATATACCTGCTCACTGTAGTATTCACATGCACCTATATGTTGCTCAGTTGTACTTTGTGTTTTTTACGTGTGGACATGTTTGTTGTTGTACTTTATTCTGAAATACCAATAAAACATTTTTTGAACCTAGACCCTCTGGAAAAAAAATACCTGCCTGTGTCTCCACTGGGTAGATTTATCTATTTGTCCTGCTGACCACCAAGAAAGAAAGTACGGGAAAATTAAAGTTTTGCAGTTGACAAGAAGTAATGGAATTTTTTCCAATGTGGACTTGTCCCAAGGGCAACTCTTTAAGAGGGGAACTCCCCTCATTTCTACCTTACTTTTGTGGAAGTAAACTTTTATTATATAGTACATAGACAGCAAAACAAAACGTTATCCCAAACTGATAAAACATAGCACTCCAATTTAGTAATTATACCCTGCAGCCTTTTATGGTAGCCATTAACACTTTTCTTAATACATTTTACTTTCCTAAACTCATTCATACCTGAAGTTTATTAATGCTGCATTCCATCAGTTGATATTATTAAAGCTGATCTCCAGGCAAAATTGTGGTTCCCATTCAGTGGAGCTATGCCTGCATTGAACCTGTATACTGCTCATTTTTGTCTAGGGTAGAAAGCTTATACTAAGGTGATCCTTCGAACCTCTGGAAAATGGGGCGCTCCACAGGAAATGCTGTTCCTGGTCTATGGAGCCTGCTCTGGATGTAATGATGTCAGGAATAGTTCACTATAAAATTCCTAATAAGATACATACAAGCAGGAATATCCCTAGTTATAGAGGGCCAGATTCTCATATATATTCGGCGGCGTAGCGTAAGCCATTTACACTACGCCGCCGCTGCGTACTAGAGCAAGTGCTTTATTCTCAAAGCACTTGCTCCGTAGTTTTCGCCGGCATCTCGTAAATCGCCAAGCGTAAACCCGCGCAATTCAAATGGGGCGGCTTGTATTTAAATTAAGCGCGCCCCCGCGTCGAACGAACTGCGCATGCGCGGCCGGGGAAAAAGCCCAGTGCGCATGCTCCAAAGGACGTCACATTTTCTCAATGTAAATGACGTAATCGCAGCGTACGCCAGCCCCATTGAGAATCGACGTACGCAAACAACGTAAACGACGCACAACACGACGCGGTCCCGAGGCCATACTTAACATGGCATCCGACGGGACACGACGGCATCCGACGGGACCTCGTAAGGTTACTCCACATAGAAGCTGGGGTAACCTTACGCGAACGAAAACGATGTACGCGACGACGGAGCGGCGTAAAAGCGATCGAGAATCGGCGTACTACTTCATTTGCATATGCAAATGAAAAAAACAACGTAAAGGCCACCTAGTGGCCGGAGTTGTCATTACACCTACGATCCGAAAGTGTAATGCTTTTACACTTGTCGGATGTAGAAGCGTATCTATGCAAAGTGATGCTCAGCATCACACGCATAGATACGAGACAAAAAAAAAGGCGTTACGACGGGGTATCTGAGATACTCCGTCGTAACGCCTCTGAGAATCTGGCCCAGAGCATTTAGTGGAGATTTTTTTTGTCATATATCATATAATCGCATATCAATTATTTCATGTATCAAGCTTTGCAGACAACATTACCCCATATCAGTGTTTCTCAACTCCAGTCCTCAAGCCCCCCCAACAGGTCATGTTTTCAGGATTTCCCTCAGATGAAAAGGCTGTGGGAATTACTAAGGCAGTGAAACTGATCAAATCACCTGTGCAAAATAATGGAAATCCTGAAAACCTGACCTGTTGGGGGGCCTTGAGGACTGGAGTTGAGAAACACTGCCCTATATAAAGGCTGAAAAAACTGATAAATATCTGCTCTTTATTATCTTCTCATCATTCTTACTTCTAGATAGAATTTCAAACCTATATAGGCATAGTCCAGGTTTTGTATGTTGTAGCAGATGTTTTAGCATCACTTGAAGTAATTCTTCTCAACAATTTATATCCACAAAATGTAGAACTGACAAAACTGCACTTGTGCGTAATGATGTTACATAAAATATTGAACACTGGAATTTATGTTGAAAGAAAACAAATTACTTGTCCCTTTACTTTTATGGACATACTGCTTAAGAATGGCTCTATAGCCAAGTTTTGTAACCATGACAGAAGTTATTGAGATTTTTCTCACTGCTCAGAACCCTTCTGTTTAAAAAACAAACAAACAAAAATATGTCCCTTTGCCTCATTATTGTGAATCGTTACCATAGTCTGTCACCAAATGAAAATGAATAAATAGTACAGTGTGTTTTTAAAGCCAACTATTGACAATCTGTACCAAAACTGTTTTACAATACATCTCAGAGAACCATGGCGGCATTTCTCTTATTTCTTCCAAGGGCCCCTGTAACACTGAATCCTTAAGCTGAAACTCTGGGCGAAATAAAACATGACATATGTAATGCAATCTGTGCGATGGAGAGTTTTTACTGCCCTCTTCCCTAGCTTACAGCATGTCTGGAGATGTAAAAAAAAAGCTTTGGCAACTAAATTGATCTCTTATGTCTACTGAGCACCATTTCCAAAGCTAATTGCAAGGATTGCCACAGTTACCGATTAGTGGCAGTTCTCCAACTACTTGAAGGATGGACTTGCCACATCCCATCATGTTTTTTGCCATTGCACCCTACATTAATATTGCCTGTACTGCACTAATAATAGCTCTTCTTATATCACATAACTGATGTTAATATCTGAAGAGACATCCCAAGTTTTTAAAATAAGTTCAGCTGAAGAGCTATTTTTTCCAAATTCCTCACATAAGAAACAGATAATTAATATTGAGATTGATGAATCCGCTTTTGGCCACCTCAGTAGGTCTTGGCACAAGGCTTTTGTATTGAAAACCAGTAAAAAAATAAAATACAGTAGCTAAATCCTGAATATTTACCCTTATGGCAAGAGCTGAACACTATGTATAATAGCAGTATTACTTCCGCCAATGGTTCATACGGATGCCGGTACCGCTAAGTTCTTAACAACCAGTAATGTCAATGGCCTTATTCACGTACATGTCCTATTCAATGGGTAGTCAGGCATCATTCATCGTGACTTTAGTGGACCTGCATCATATGACGTGCGTCATGATGGATTTACAATGGACCTTTTAGGGATTTTTATTTATTTAATACAGTACCTCTTAAACATAAGGGTGTCTTATTAAGTACCCCATACTTATTCACATAGAGGGCAGTATCTGAGTGTCCCTTTATTGTTAAAGGGGGCTTCTAGATTCCGATAAGTCACCTGCTTGCAGACCCCCACAACCACTGGTCAGGGTTGTGGAGAAGAAACTCTTGTCTTCATCAATATGGGAACAACGCACTTTGCCAGGGGAGGTCTCCTTCATGCTGAGTGCATGTGGTCAGGTTTGGTTCAGGAGGGGGATGCCATTTCCTGCTAGCAAGGTTGCCTTCTTTAATTAAGGGTCTGGTATTTTTTTTTAGGGGGACCACCATTAATGTTTTTCTTTGTTCATGTCAGTGCTTCTGCAGCAGTTTCTGTACATCACAGAGATGTGCGCCTTTCCTGTTGGGAATTGAAAACCCCTCATGGATGTTATTTAAAGGAATTGGGTATGTTTAATGTTCTACTTTAAGCATTTAAAAAAAAAATCACAGGTTTTTGCCCAATGCATTCAGCAGTAGCATTAGCATTCAGGAGAAAGATCAAGACTCATCTCTTTTGATATCAAAGGAAGACAGGAATAACAAGCGCCCAGAAGGGATTTAGTTCGCATGTGCTGTGCTATATACGTTTTTCATTCATTCAATTCATTCAATGTAATTCTCAAATGTTTTTTGTGTGTGGTGTGTGTGTGGAGACACATTAATTGGCAATGGTGGTATGAGACAGCCTTTCTATACAGGTCTGCACTAAGTGGGGGGGTATATTATATATACACATACAGTATATATACATATATTTATATATATATATATTATATATATATATATATATATATATATATTATATATATATATATATATATATATACCATCTTGCTATATATATATATAGTGCCAGCAGGCAGGTTAAATTTCCTGGTTGCATCCAGGATGCAATGTATATATCACCTAGGTATATATGTATATATCACCTAGGTTCAGGCTTTATGCCAGTTTATACCTCTAGGGGGAGTGCTGGGAGTCCTGCTGGGAGGACTTGATGAGCCCAGCTGAATTAAGTGGGCTTGTTAACAAAAACTCCCAGCATGCAGAGAGATGTGCTCCATCCTGGAACCAGACCTGTGTGAATAGTCTGGGGAGTGTTCTCTGTGCGGTGAGACAAAGCCTGTGAGGCTATTACTGCTACTAAGACTCTGAACAGCAGGGAGTTAGGGACTGGGGCAGCACTAGGCTGTACCCAGTTAGGGACACCAATGTGTTTAGTGACCAGGGTTTATTTTTGTATTCCTTTTGTTTCTGTCACAATCATTTTTGTATATAGTTCAAATAAAAACCACACCTTTTTGTTTTTCTGCTGCTGGCCGTGTTATTGAGCCAGAACATGCAATAGAGTTGGTGAAGTTTATAACAAAGCCATCCTCATCCTCTGTCACCCAGGCTTAGAGTAGTTTGCCTTCCAACGCAGCTGCCAAAGCGGCCTATTCCACCGGCTTCTTGTCCACAGTCACTCCTTCTGTTGCCCCACCATCATGCACGGAGGAGTCTTCAGAATTATTCAGCCACAGTGTCGGGTTCATGCTGCTGTTGGATGCACAGCGATTTAAAGGCTCCAATGTTGTTTTTTAAGGTTAAGGAAAGAAGTAATATGAGCCAGTCATGTGCAACCAGCTGCAGCATACTGTATGGCACCAGGACATGGTCAGGGGAGCTTGGCTTCTTTTCGCCAAACCAGTGGCTACTGATCAAGGATGCATGCACTGTCCTGTCACCATTTGAGAAAGCCACAAGGATGGTGAGCAGTGACAATGCATGCATCCGTGATACTGTCCCTCTAGTCTTCCTGTTGGAGCATGCGCTTTGTGGAATCATGGACAGGGCAGTTGGAGGAAGAGGAGGACTTCCTTACCTCTCCAAGCTTCCTTAATCCAGATAGCATTTCTGCGGGCCCACCAAACACACAGGAAGAAGAGGAGAAGAAGGAGGAAAATTATGTCAGCATTGATGTAGAGGATAACACTCAGCCGCAGTCTTCAAGGGATGGTTTTCAGTACCCAAGGAGTCGTAGGTGGCTGGAAGTAGTTAGTTGCGGATCATGTGATCCTTAGTGGCCCAGAGGACTCAGAATTTAATGCCTCTGCAAACTTACACTGCATGGCCTCCCTGATTCTGCAAAGCTTGCAAAAGAACCCTAGGATTCATGGTATCAAGGAGAGGGATCATTACTGGCTGGCAACCCTTCTTCTTCCACATTACAAGGGTAAGGTTGCAGAACTCATCCTGCCTTTGAAGAGGGAGAAGAGGATGAAACATCTTCAGGAGGCCTGCAACGCATTTCCAGACCCTGGGAGGTTACAATTTCCTGGTGCTGGACAATGTGTTGCTGAGGCTTCGTTCAGTCAGAGGAAGAGCAGTGGAGAAGGTGGCCAGCAGACCGATGCCTTAAAACTATTTTTCAGTTCTCAGCCCCAAGGTCTGATCGATTTAAGCAACCATCGCCAGCGTCTGCATTACATGGTGCAGGAATATCTAGGGGCAAGAGCAGACTTGGAGACCTTTCCAACAGAGCATTCACTGGGTTATTGGGTCTTGATGATGGACCACTGGCCAGAACTTGCTCAATATGCAATTGAGCTACTGGCCTGTCCTGCATCCAGCGTCCTTTCTGAATGCACATTCAGTGCTGCTTGATGGTTTGTAATGAATTAAAGAGTTTGCCTGTCCACAGACACCTGATGCTGATAAAACTGAATGAATTTGCTATGGATGTGGGATCCCATGAAGACTCCTCAATCTTGATGATGCTAACTTCCAACAATAGTTTTGGTTTATTGCCCACTGCCACCACCCAAGGCCTGATTTTTCTTAACAGGGGCATGTAATTACAATTTATTATATAATATTTCAATGCAGGACCTGTTCCTATGCCCAACAAGAGTATATGTGAGGGGCTACAGTGTTGTGGCACCACCACCACCACCACCACCACTCAAGGCCCACTTTTTCTGCACCTGTTTTACAGGGGCAAGTAATTAAATTTTTTGATATAATATTTCATAGCAGGTCCCATTCCTGTGCCCACCAAAGAGAAACTGTGAGGGCTTACAGTGTTCTGGTACCACCAACACCTAAAGCCCAATTTTATGCAGAGTATATAGGGCAGGTCATATAGTATATATACTGCTGTTCAGAGTATATAGTGCCTGGGGGACCCCCACTCCATTAAAAAAAAATTGGGTGCGGGGTTCCCCTTAATATCAATACCAGACCTAAAGAGCCTGGTATGGATTTTGGGGGTGACATCCACACCATTTTTGGGATATTTTTGGTATTTTTATCTATATTGCCGGGATCCGACAATACATTACAGCCGCAATCCGTTTTAAATTACATTTTTTCCTTTAGAAATGTAATTTTGCTGTGGCACTGTTATGAACATGGGAACGATGCACTACTTTACAGGCATACTAAGGCCACCTCCCAGGCACAATATTTAAAGGAATATTTCATTTTTATTGTTTCACTTTAAGCATTATTAAAATCACTGTTCCTGAAAAAAACTCTAGTCCCATAAACTTTAACAGTGTTTGCATGTTCGAATAAATGTTTTTTGCCTGTTTGCATGTTCTTCTGCAAACTGAACCAGGGGGTGTTCGGCTCTTCCCTACTCACAATGCTTCCATTGTCTCATGTTTCATTTACTGATTGGTACTAAACTGACGGTTGACTCCCTCTTGGTTGGCTTAAAAGCACCACTGGTCTACTCATTACATTAGAATACATAGCACACTGGTTAGCTTCGTTCTGGTGCTTCTCACTCACAACAGACAGCTTCCTAGAAACCAGTGATGGTGACAGTGGGTAGTGCCTGACTCCCCTGAATGTGTAGCAAAAAAATCTGCATCCCAACACACGTAAAAGAAAAACACAATGCAGCACACATCACCACATATGTGCTGTGATTTGAACATATTCTAATGCCGCGTACACACGATCACTTTTTGTGATGAAAAAAAAACTACGTTTTCAAAAACGTCATTTAAAATCACCGTGTGTGGGCAAAACGTCGTTTTATGTCTTCAAAAAAACTTCCAAATTTTTTTTTGTTAAGGGTGGAGTAAATAATGATTTTATTAATATGTATTGCTTGTTTCCACATGGTTGTTTTCATCATTGCACTGAAATAGGGTGCCAAATGTGTTATTCTATTATTTCACCTTAGTCAATCACTTACAATTGAATATGAATGCAAATAACTCACGCTCTGGAATCAGACTGTAGCAAGCACAACATTGCTGGTGGTGCTAAATAAGACCTTGCTAAGAAGCAAGCCTCCTGCTGTAGTTTAGTGTCCTAACAAAATACTTTATTATAAGCTTGAGCTCTTAAAAAGCAGAGATTAGATGATTTCTCAACAGTTATTTAGCTTGTGGACTAAGAATATCATAAAAAAAATCATATAAATGGGCAAGCAGAGAAATCCAGCTTGACTCTGGGTTCCTGTATACCAGAAAGGCTAGCACAGAGTTGCTCTCATTAGTGTTCTGTCCCTTATAAACTGAACAAGGCAGGGAGATAATCAAGATATTTTTTAAACTATACTGTAACGAAGCCAAGAGAGATCTCTTTCGTTTACTATGCTAGTTATTGATGCCAGAATCCCAGCGCAATACACTTGGGTAGAGAACTTTTGGCACTGAGAAAACCATAGAGCCTAAAAATAATTCTCATGTGTATATGTTTTTCAACCGTGTGCCAATTTTAAAATATTAATTAAATCCTATTATTTTTTTTAAATACGATTCGCATGGTAGCAAAAAATTATAGCACTTTAAAGTAATTGGGAGAAGAAAGGCTAATTTGGTAGAAAGTTTGTACTATCTTTGCTCATTCTTGCTGGTCATGTTATTGCACTTCAGCTTCAGTCAGAAAATATCATTCTTTTAAGAAGTACATTTCCAGCAAGATTTGTGAAAACATGGAACAAAACTTAATTATAATTATTGCAAGATTTTCAGAGGAGAAGAATAAGGAGAACAAATTATGTTGAACTATAGAGGTCTCGCTAGAAGAGACATGGTGATCGAAAAGGTACTTTAAATGGCACAATGGGCATGTTTTGTAAGGTAATGTGAAGCTCAGTTGTAGTTTTTTTTAAATTTAGTATAGCAGACTATGAAATAAAGTGTTATTACAATTCTAAAGCTGGACAGCTGCAATTTATTATTAGGTCTGTTCTTGGTGACTAAAAATTAGACAGACTGATAACCAAAGCAATGATTTTTTGCATGTAATGACATGAAATCTTTTCAGCTACTTTTTTTTTTTTTTAATTAGACTTGTTAAAAACAGAAATGATTTGCAAAGAAACGGATGATCAGGATACACATTCAGGTACTTGTCTGGAATTGCTTACTGTGGAACATCTGCCAAATCTGCAAATCAGAATGAATGTGATGGTCAGTCCTAGGGTCACACAACTTTTGAGGACTGATGAATGTCCTGCCACCAATAACTCAGTAAGGCTTCTGCGTGTGTATTGCTGCATTCATTATTATGCACAAATATCTGGTCTTAATCTCATAAACTTGATTCATGAGTGTTTGCTCCTTGCTTTAAAAGGTGACTTTTATGTATTATATTTGGAAACTAGTTTTGGTTAATTGTATTTTTTTTTTCTTTCAAGTTCTTAAACTATGTTTTTGATGTGTATTTACTTATGTGCAAACATACTGTGTTTTACATATAAAACATTTAACACATGAGGAAGGATTACCATATCATTATTGCTTAAGGCCTGCCTCCCAGCTGGCTTTGTCTGATTGAGTTTTGTCTTTAGGAATGAGTCACTACTGATTAGTCATTCACTTCTGTGTGTAACCACAATTTGATTTACCCAGCTCTCTAAACAAAAAGCTCTTTAGAATGTGTGTTCAATCAGAAACATACCACCTTGCACCGTTCCGAAAATGGTCTACCTTATTTGATGACAATGAACTGCCGGATAAAATCCTTGAGGGGTACAGAAACGTCCGCAAACTTATTATATCAGAAACATGGCGTGAAAAACAATTTAAGATCATGCACATAGCCTAATATCCATTTAGCTTCAATAAAGCAGACCCAACTCAAGCGCAGTGCCCCTGGTGCTCCCGACCTCGCCCCACATTAGTACACCGTCTCTGGGACTGCACAGCTATCTCCAAATTCTGGGACCCTGTATTTGCCCACATCTGCAAAATCAATAAAACAAGGATCCCAAAGGATCGTTTACTGTGTTTGTTTGGCTACATACCACCGGAATCCTCTTCAACTGCAGTGGCACCCCTCAATATTCCACAATGGGCCCATCTGTGTCTCCTAGTTGCTCGCAGGACTATTATGTCCCACTGGATTTTACCAACACCATCCATGCTAATGGCAGTGAAAAGAACTATGCTATTGCTCTTCTACTTGGAGAGGCTGGACACGATTACACTAAACTTTCGCTCTACCTCACGCCTTTTCACGAGATGGCGTAATTATATTGAGGCCACGTTAAATCAGAAAGTCCTACAAGAAGTCATGCAACCATTTCATTATACCGATTTGTATTTGAAAAGGGATCTCACCAACTCGCTGGGCAACCTCAAGGTCTCTGGTCTATCCAACCCCTCTACCTTTCAACCACCATAGAACGGACTCCTGGAGCTCTTTGACTTCCGTGACTCTCCTATACTTACAGCTAATAACTCCCGTAGCTATAATGGCTATGGCAATGGCTAGGCCACTATATGAGATAACCAGTCTTTATTATTCGTACCATGCTTCTGCTCCTGAGGGTATTATTATTATTATTATTATTACTATGGTATAAGTCATCAGTTCTGTTTATAACCCATTGCTTTGTTATAATACATATTTACAACTGCTCTGGGGTTGTTGTACCCTATATGATTGTACTATGAAAATCCCAATTTTTTTTTTTTTTCATGTTGAGCCATTTATGAAGTGAAATGGGCACTAATAATCCATCTGTTGGCTATAAAATACAGTTTTAATATGCAATATTATATATTTTAGACTTAAGACAAAATACAGTGCGGAAAATAAGTATTTGAACACCCTGCTATTTTGCAAGTTCTCCCACTTGTAAATCATGGAGGGGTCTGAAATTGTCATCGTAGGTGCATGTCCACTGTGAGAGACATAATCCAAAAAAAAATTCCAGAAATCACAATTTATGATTTTTTAACTATTTATTTGTATGATACAGCTGCAAAGAACACCTGTCTATCAGCTAGAATTCTGACCCTCAAAGACCTGTTAGTCTGCCTTTAAAATGTCCACCTCCACTCCATTTATTATCCTAAATTAGATGCACCTGTTTGAGGTCATTAGCTGCATAAAGACACCTGTCCACCCCATACAATCAGTAAGAATCCAACTACTAACATGGCCAAGACCAAAGAGCTGTCCAAAGACACTAGAGACAAAATTGTACACCTCCACAAGGCTGGAAAGGGCTACGGGGAAATTGCCAAGCAGCTTGGTGAAAAAAGATCCACTGTTGGAGCAATCATTAGAAAATGGAAGAAGCTAAACATGACTGTCAATCTCCCTCGGACTGGGGCTCCATGCAAAATCTCACCTCGTGGGGTCTCAATGATCCTAAGAAAGGTGAGAAATCAGCCCAGGACTACACGGGAGGAGCTGGTCAATGACCTGAAAAGAGCTGGGACCACCGTTTCCAAGGTTACTGTTGGTAATACACTAAGACGTCATGGTTTGAAATCATGCATGGCACGGAAGGTTCCCCTGCTTAAACCAGCACATGTCAAGGCCCGTCTTAAGTTTGCCAATGACCATTTGGATGATCCAGAGGAGTCATGGGAGAAAGTCATGTGGTCAGATGAGACCAAAATAGAACTTTTTGGTCATAATTCCACTAACCGTGTTTGGAGGAAGAAGAATGATGAGTACCATCCCAAGATCACCATCCCTACTGTGAAGCATGGGGGTGGTAGCATCATGCTTTGGGGGTGTTTTTCTGCACATGGGACAGGGCGACTGCACTGTATTAAGGAGAGGATGACCGGGGCCATGTATTGCGAGATTTTGGGCAACAACCTCCTTCCCTCAGTTAGAGCTTTGAAGATGGGTCGAGGCTGGGTCTTCCAACATGACAATGACCCGAAGCACACAGCCAGGATAACCAAGGAGTGGCTCTGTAAGAAGCATATCAAGGTTCTGGCGTGGCCTAGCCAGTCTCCAGACCTAAACCCAATAGAGAATCTTTGGAGGGAGCTCAAACTCCGTGTTTCTCAGCGACAGCCCAGAAACCTGACTGATCTAGAGAAGATCTGTGTGGAGGAGTGGGCCAAAATCCCTCCTCCAGTGTGTGCAAACCTGGTGAAAAACTACAAGAAACGTTTGACCTCTGTAATTGCAAACAAAGGCGACTGTACCAAATATTAACATTGATTTTCTCAGGTGTTCAAATACTTCTTTGCAGCTGTATCATACAAATAAATAGTTAAAAAAATCATACATTGTGATTTCTGGATTTTTTTTTTTGATTATGTCTCTCACAGTGGACATGCACCTACGATGACAATTTCAGACCCCTCCATGATTTTCAAGTGGGAGAACTTGCAAAATAGCAGGGTGTTCAAATACTTATTTTCCGCACTGTATGTATATTACTATATTGTGCATTGATTTTTTTAAATGGAATAATTGAATATTATGGCAAAAAGTGGGATGATTAAAAGATTGAAACAGTTGTTCTTTATTGAATATAATCTGCACTCCTGTGATTTTGACAGCTCCAAACCAAAAGAACAGTAAAAAAAAAACAAAAAAAAACCCCTCAAAGTTGAACCCTTCCTGGCTTAGTGTAAATAGAAATTGGTAAAATGACATGTTGTGAAGCTCAAATACTTAACAGCCATTATAGTTTCCTTTAAAAATCACTATGTTATCTAAAACAGCTAACCAGTAATAAGGCAAGCCTTTTCTCTTTATACATATGACATTCCCAATAAAGGAATGTCTACCAGCAGTAGGGCAATTAGGTGTGTATTTCTTACCAGGTTGAAAAAGGTGGCTTCATAGTAATCAAGGTAGCTATTTTTTGCTTTGGGTAATGATTTAGTGTTGAGATTTCACACAGTGCGACCTTATCTTCTTTCATAAATTGCTTAGGCAGTAGATTGGTACATTGGATAATGATGCCAGAACTGCTGTTATTGCTGATAGACATAATGGTCTAAAGACAAAGGAGGAAAAGCACTTGAAAATAATTGCATAAGTAAATGCAGAAGTAAAACTGTATTGTATGAAATAATGAAAGTTCCACTTTTTACTAGAATGAAATTACATATACAGATGCAGCAAAAAAATGAAGTTCAGTAATGTTAGCATTTTTATAGTAGTGTCAAGGTAAGAGGACTACTACTTACATCATAGCTTATTGAGGCAATATTATGGTGGTTAGCCTCAGTGACCATTGTAAATCTACTAGACGTGAAAAGGGACATGCTTGCTAACTGTTGTTGTTAGCTCCTGTAAAGGCAATTTACTGGAGCCAAGTGCCAGAACTTGTTTCAGCACTGAGCTCCAGGACTCAGCCCAGTTTCATGTTCCACCAAAATTTTGTTCAAATCTCAGGAAGGTCCCTCCAAGACTGGGACAGTTAATAGATATGTATTTGTATTATAGAGGGGGAGGATTTTTGTGTCCATACCCTCCCCCCACCCACCTTCTAGCACAAGTCCTCTCCCCTCCAAAAGCACCCCCATACATATCCTTTTACCCCCTCCCCTGAATCACAGTGATGCCAGCTGCCACAGAGGGGACACTTGCAGCATCTAGAACCCTGGGCACCCTGAAAGAGATGCAGGGCAATTTCCCCGGGTGCCCACGCTAATGCACCCCTGCCAGCCAAGTTAGTGGAGCCAAGTGCCAGAACTTTTGGCACTGGCCTCCAGAACTCACCCCGGATTCACAGAAAAACAGGATTTTGTTCAAATCTTGGGAAGGTCCAGCCACAATCTGGTACAGTTGAGTGTTATAGATTTGTACCAGAAGAGGGAGAAGATTTGTGTTTTAGAGGTGAGTTGCTATTTGGAGAGGTTTTCAGATGGGAAATTTGTGATAGCACTATGTAGAGGATTTGTGCTGGTGGGGGGTATTTGGGGAAAGGGAAGGAGGCTCTGCACTGGAGAGAATTGGGGGGGGGTGGAGGATTTGTGCCAAGATTGTGGGTTGTTGTGCTGGGAAAGGAAATTGGGGGGGGGGTTGAGAGTTTGTGCTGGAGAGGATTGGGGGAGGGGAGACAATTTCTTTGAGAAAAGAGGGAAGGTTGTGCTGGAAGGGGGAATTCTTCATGTCTTACTTTCCCTAATGCTGTGCCCTATCTCCTACTGGGTGCAGAAAGGGAGTTTTAGTTTGTATCACCTGCCATCCAGTGAGGGGAAACAGGGAATGCATATTCCCACTCTCTTTGCTTATGTAGACTAAAATCCATGTGCCAGCTCTGTGGGCTGTCCCCTGCCTGGACAGGTACTGAGAAGCAGTGATCAGCTCCAGTGCACGTGCACTCTCAAAATACTTCTGTTGACCTGCAATGCTCACACAACTTGTCTGATGGTTATAGAGAGAGTTGGGTAGGCTGAAGAAAGAAAAAAGGCCAACAAATGCCACCAGGGACTGAGATGGACTGCATTTTTATGAATGTTCACATTAGTCAAGCTGGTGCAGGCAGGGTTGAATCTGGATTCTTGCACTTATCTCTTATATAAATATATAAGAAAAGAAGGCACAAGTTTTCTAGATATTTTATAATTTGTTTTGTATCTGCCTTGTCTTATGACAGTAATCTGATTAGTGTGCAGTGTGATCAGTCTAGGCCCTGAGGGATTCAATTAAGAAAAGCTATTTGAGCTGGTACACAATACTGTGTTTATTATCTTGACAACATCATTATTGTATAAGTTAAGATAAGGTGATTGTAGAAATAAAATAATCATTTTGAAAATTGATGTATTGACCCGGTTGTCTCTAATAAAATGAATTGAGATGATAATTCCGCTTTTGATAATGCTAAACAACAAGTATATTATTTCATTATGTCTGTGTTGATCTATGATGGCTTGCCCGTTCTTGCTTTTTTTAATGAAATATACAAATGAAAACATTAAACATGAAAAAGAAAGGTACTGTAAATGAAAATTAATTATAATCATGAGGTACTCAACAACAGACAATATCATATACAGCATACAATTTTGACTATCAATTATTTGATTTCAACACTGTTTACAGAAACCTTGGCTGTTACTAAACAGTAAAATTTCACGAGATATACAAAAAATATATATTTGCCAAGGGTATGCTGGTCTTTTTTTTTTTTATACTAAACATTAGAAACAGAATTGCCTCAAAAAGTGCATCTCATGCTTGTGGTCCCGATGGTCCTTAACTGTTTGCCGACCAGCCGCCGCAGTTATATGGCGGTAGGTCTGCTCTCCTTGGGCGAGAGCCCGTAGCTATACGTCGGCACTCCTGCGGCCGCTAGGGGGCATGTGTGCGTGCCGCCGGCGGCAGGCGCGCGCCCCCCGCTCTCCCCCAAGTCCTGTTCGCGTGCCCGGCGGGCACATTAGCCGCCAGTCACACGCGATCGCTCGTGACAGAGCGGGGACCGGGAGCTATGTGTGTAAACACATAGCTCCTGGTCCTGTCAGCGGGGGAAGTGCTGATCTTCTGTTCATACAATGTATGAACAGAAGATCAGTGATTTCCCCTAGTGAGGCCACCCCCCCCATACAGTGAGAACACACCCAGGAACACACCTAACCCCTTCCCTGCCCCCTAGTGTTAACCCCTTCAGTGCCAATGGCATTTTTGTAGTAATCCAATGCATTTTTATAGCATTGATCGCTAAAAAAATGCCAATGGTCCCAAAAATGTGTCAAAAGTGTTCGCCATAAGGTCGCAGTACTGAAAACAAAAATCGCTGATCGCCGCCATTACTAGTAAAAAAAAAATAATAAAAATGCCATAAAACTACCCCCTATTTTGTAAATGCTATAACTTTTGCGCAAACCAATCAATAAACACTAATTGCGATTTTTTTTTAATGAAAAATATGTAGAAGAATACGTATCGGCCTAAACTGCGGACATTTTTTTTTATATATTTTTGGGGGATATTTATTACAGAACAAAAGTAAAAAATATTGAATTGTTTTCAAAATAGTCGCTCTATTTTTGTTTATAGCGCAAAAAATAAAAACTGCAGAGATGATCAAATACCACCAAAAGAAAGCTCTATTTGTGGAAAAAAAAGGACGCCAATTTTGTTTGGGAGTCACGTTACACGACCGCACAATTGTCAGTTAAAGCGACGCAGTGCCAAATCGCAAAAAGTGGTCATTGGGCAGCAATATGGTCCGGGGGTTAGGTGGTTAATGTAAACAAGACATTCCCCTATTCTGCCTAGTGACCCTGTCACTAATGGCTGTTCCCCGTGATCGGGAATGGTCATCAGTGACGTGTCATGTGTAGTCACGCCCCCTAACAGTAAGAATCACTCCTACTAGTACTGATTTAACCCATGCAACACCAGCTAGTGGTTAACCGCTTCACTGCCACTGGCACTGATCGCTGTAAAAGTGATAATGGTCCCAAAAATGTGTCAAAAGTGTCCGCCATAAAGTCGCAGTCACAATAAAAATCGCTGATCGCCACCATTTCTAGTAAAAATAATATTAATAAAACTGCCATAAAACGAACCCCTATTTTGTAGCTGCTATAACTTTTGCGCAAACCAATCAATAAACGCTTATTGTGTTGTTTTTTTTTAACAAAAATATGTAAAAGAATACGTATCGGCCTAAACTGAGGGAAAAAAAATCTGATATTTTTGTGGATATTTATTATAGCAAAAAGTTCTAAATTGTTGTTCTATTTTTGTTTATAGCTCCAAAAATGTAAACCGCAGAGGTGATCAAATACCACCAAAAGAAAGCTCTATTTGTGGGAAAGAAGGACGTTAATTTTGTTTGGGAGCTACATCGCACGGCCGCGCAATTGTCAGTTTAAGCGACGCAGTGCCGAATCCCAAAAAGTGGCCTGGTCTTTGACCAGCAAAATGGTCTGGGCTGAAGTGGATAAAAAATAAAAAAAAGTGTCCCTCAATGTAAATCCATTGTCAAATCACACCACCCACACCCAGAAAATTAAAAGAAAAAACTCTCCGCCTCCTGGAACGACCTCCCACCGAATGCCTGCTCTGCGCTTTGACGTTTCTTATAAAGGTAAGGGGCGGGGCCACCCTTCTGATGTCAAGCACTGGTGCATGCTGGGCCTGTGATATCACAAGGGGGTGGGGCCACCAGAAGATGTTGGCAGGTGGTCCCGCTTCTTACCTATATAAGAACTGTCAAAGCGCAGAGCAAGCATTCAGCAGGAGACCATCCCAGGAGGTGGAGCGTTTTTTGGGGGGGTGGCGGGTTGCGGGCTTAGTGATTTACAATGGATTTACATTGAGGGACACAATTTTTTTATTGTTTAACCACTTCAATACCTAGGCCGTCAATTGACGTCCTGGCTTTCAGTGGGGATATCTGAATGATGCCTGCAGCCACAGGCATCATTCAGATATCCATCTGTTCAGGCGGCGAATCTGTGCACCATAAGAACGATCATAGCGGCGGTTCCGCCGCTTGATCGTTCTTCTAGGCGGCGGGAGGGGACGCCCCCCCCTCCCGCCGCCATCCGGTGCTTCTCCGGGCTCTCCTTTGCCATCGGAGACCCGGAGAAACGATCCGCCGCCGTCCGTCGAAAACCATAGAGTAGACTGGTGACCAGATGGTCACCAGTCATCTCTATGATCGTTGGAGGCCCGGGCGCGATGTTATGACGTCACGCCCGGGTCCTGGAATGTAAACACAGCCGCAACAGCGGCTGAATACATTAGATCTGTGAAATTTTTTTCACGATCTAATGCTTTCCAGCCTGGAGGAGAGATGTTGGGTCTTATTGACCCTGCATCTCTCCATAAAGAGTACCTGTCACACACATTCCTATTACAAGGGATGTTTACATTCCTTGTAATAGGAATAAAAGTGATCAAAAAAAAAAAATGTCAAAAAAAGTTTAAAAATAAAAGAAATTGTGTAAAATAAAAAATAAAATAATAACAATTTTTTTTTTAAACGCCCCTATCCCCGGTAGCTCGCGCTCAGAAGCGAACGCACGCGTAAGTCCCGCCCACATATGTAAACGCCGTTCAAATCACACATGTGAGGTATCGCCGCGTGCGTTAGAGCGCCAGCAACAATTCTAGCACTAGACCTCCTCTGGAACTCTAAATTTGTAACTTGTAAAAAAAAAATAAGCGTTGCGTATGGAGATTTTTAAGTACTGACGTTTGGCGCCATTCCATGAGTGTGCGCAGTTTTAAAGCGTGACATGTTAGGTATCTATTTACTCGGCGTAACTTAATCTTTCACATTATACCAAAAAATTGGCCTAACTTTACTGTTTTGTTATTTTTTAATTCACAAAACCATTTTTTTCCCCAAAAAAAGGCGTTTGAAAAATGATTGCGCAAATAATGTGCGAGATAAAAAGTTGCAATGGCCGGAATTTTATTCCCTAGGGTGTCTGCTAAAAAAAAATATATAGTGTTTGGGGGTTCTGAGTAATTTTCTAACAAAAAAATTATGATTTATGCATGTACGAGAAGTGCCAAAATAGCCCCGGTATTGAAGCGGTTAATAAAGGATTTGTCAAATCTCTTGTTTTTATTACTTTTGTACACTTTTTTCGTGAATGGGTAGGGGTACTATGTACCCAATACTCATTCACATGGGAGGGGGGGCAGGATCTGTGGCCCTCCTTGTTAGGCCGGTCCGCGGACCATTTTCATCGGATATGTCCGATCGGGAGTTTGATCTGATGGCGTGTACGCCGCCACGTCACCGCCACGTCACCGCACCAGGAAGTTAAACACTTCCGCGCATGCGCCGAATCCATTCGGCGGCGGCGCGGCGGCGGTGGGGGACGACATGTCTGCTGGTAAGTGTACTAACCAGCAGACATGTCGGGCGGACAGATTCCACCGGATGGATTTCAAAGCATGCTTTGAAATCTGTCGGGTGGAGAAATCTGTCCGCTAGCCCATACACACGAGCGGAGATGTCTGCTGAAACGGTCCATCGGACCGTTTTCAGCGGACATATCCCCTCGTGTGTACGAGGCCTTAAAGGAATAATGTTGAAAAATAAACTAGATTCAGACTGATCCTGAAGGTTCCTACCACATCCCAAAGAAATATTGTAAAAAATAATGGAAAAATTGGAAGTCGGGATTGGCCATTACTTTGAAGCCACTCCCACTCCCCCAGGTATTTAATACTGGCAGGTGTATCATACGAATATGAGACGAATACTTTGTTAAAGGTCAGGGATCAATACTTTATTTTTTTTCTCCCCGCACACTTTCTATTTACTACTCTTTGATCCAATTTTTGTCCCTGGGTCTTCCTTTGCTCTATCAGCTGGGAGTTTGTTTTATTTCAATTTCATTTTATTTTGAAGCCCATTTCATTTATACTGTCATATGTGTATTAAAATCCTACAATACACACACATATATATATATATATATATATATATATATATATATATATATATATATATATATATATATATATATATATTTTCCTCTTGTTAGATTCCCGTCCTCCTATTATTGGCAGAGTCCCTGTCAGTCTCCAACACCGATCCAGACAATACTTGATCTACTTTTCACCAAAGAGTGTTGGTCTCATTAATTGAGGAATAATTTCCTGTGTCCTTACACCACCTCACCCCTAAGTGGTTAAGTAAACATGATGTGCATCCTCACACATGCACATCATGTCTCAGAGCATGTCTCTATGCAATGTAACCAGTCACCATTCCTAGGAAAGTGCCTGGAAAGCTGAGCGATTTCCGCCTGTGAATTCCTTTTCTGATCTGGTATCTGATCTATCTTAAGTTAACAACGTTCACCGCTATCAGACAGGAACACCCTCCTTTGATTGAGGAACAGGTGGATATCATAGCTGTTGGTGGGAAAAAAAAAGGAATATCCCGATACTGGGTACATTATGATGTAATCTTTTAACTTTTTGACTTTCTTGGTACAGAAATATTATTCTGAATGGTTTGTACTGTATGTTCACTTTGGAAGCACTTTTTTTGCTTTTGTGATTTTGAGGTGAACTTTAGCAACTGAACTTAGTTCTAAAAAATGTATTATTAGCAGGAAGAAATTAATTCTGGAATAACCCTGTGTCCGACTGCATTTTATTTTGCTGGGTACAAGACCAGATTTAATTTGCATATCTTAATCTCACATGACATTATGAAATTGCACTTTTTCATCATGTTTACACCTGCCATCTCTAATGCATTAGCAGGTGTGAGATTTATGAGCAGAACACATGAGACCTGCCACAGTTAATCAGATTTGCTTCCTTTCAGACACACTGCATAGTTGTTCTACAATTAGGTATGATTCTTCTCAGACTCTTTTCAAAATGTCTTCCTTTAAAGAAAAGTCAAAGTAATATTTTCCCATTTATTGCATTCAATTATGATATTAGTCCTCATTACATTTACATCATTGTGATGGTTAGCCCAGTAATGTCATTACAAGATAATGCATGGTCAGTCAAAGGTAAACATATGTTGCACAGCCTTTTTTATTATGTGAATAACAAAATTAATTATGACCCTACAATAGCTGCAGCATTGTCTTCATTTTAGTGCAAACAAAAGCAATGCAACATTTGTTTGTTTTTTCAATTTCATCACTGTAAGGCCCCTTTCACAGGGACAGACCGTTCGGGTCCACCTGTAAGTTTTGACGGCGGACCTGAACGGCCGCTCCATGCAGTCCCATGTCCACTGACATCCGACCCGATCCGCCAAAATCAGACGTATGGCGATACGTCCATATCTGCCCATGGCGGATCGAATCCGGTGAGATCTGATGAAAACGTACATGCTGTCCGTTTTCATCAGATCACTCCATAGGAAACAGCGGTGCTGCACAAGCCCCTCCCCGCTCAATGAGCAGAGAGGAGCTTGTCATCCGTTGGCTCAGCGGAGATCTGCGGACTGATCTCCCGATGAGCTAGCGGACGCAGGCGGACTCCGTATCAACAGAGTCCGCCTCGTGTGTAACTGGCCTAAAACGTAAAATAAATAGACAAAACCAAGTATTCCTTTTAATTGTGGGGGGGGGGGTTACTGTGGTGTTTTATTGGTGTCTGTATCTCCATTGCAGAAATGTTTTCTACCTTCCTGTTGGAGTGCAAGGGGTTCAGAAGGACTATAATCATTTGTGAAAAAAGAGAGAGCAAACAAAAAAATTCATTTCCAGCATAGTGGGTAAAAACCCCAGCCCCACCCAAAGCTAAGAAGCATTCCTTTCATGATTTCCAAGCTAGGTACCTAGTTTATTTTCAAACCTTGGGAGGGCATCTTCTAGCCTTCTGCAGATTCCTGAAGGGAAAGCATCCTATATGCCTGGGTATGGGAGGTGGTTTCCAAAGGCTACAAGCTAGAATTCTGCTCTCGGTCCCCTCCCTGAATCATGTCTTCCAACTTGCCTGTGACACCACACAGACTAGCAGATATAAATGCAGTTTCTTGTATGGATCAAGGAGTTATTACCCCAGTTCTATCAGCAGAAAATTGACAGGGGCTTTGCTTTAACCTTTTCACTGTGCCCAAACTGTCCCCATATTGGATTGGAAGGGCATAAATGTCTCCATTCTAGCCTTTAAACTCCATATGGATCTACCAGGATCTATAATATCATCTCCATCAGGGAGATTTTCTGGACATAAAGAATGTGTACTGTATATGCATATCCTAATTTTTTTCTTCCCCTTTTTCTTTGCTTCTGCATGAGAGTCCTGAGATTGATGGTAGCATCTTTTGAGGCTGTTCTGTTTGTCTAGTTTCACTCTAGACCCCTTCAACTCAACATACTGCCATTGTGGGATACATCAGTTTAATATATGTACAAACCAATTTACCTGACACTAAGGACCAGATTGTCTCTGGCCTTTTGGCTAAGGAATCCAGCTTTGAAGTTGGGGAAATCCTTCCTTTCAAACAGACGCCTGCCTAACAGGCTAGGTTGAAGTCCTAGTAAACTTGTAGCTGCAGGGCTTTCACGTACCTTACCAGAGGCCGCAGTGCTGAGAGGGCTTCTCTTGCGACTCAAGTGCAGAACGCCCCCCTGGAGGTGAGACAGGGGACGCTATGCCCAGGGGTGCAGGAGTTTCCGGCTTTGACTTGCTGGAGCGATATTGGGGATCAGATGTGTACCAGGATACGTAGTCTGGCAGGGGTACCATGGAAGTACCAGATGAGGTAGACTGGCAGGAAACCCAGGAGCGGAGTCAGGAGCCAAGCCGGTAGTCATACACAGGAAGCAGGAAGAGACTGGAACTGGTCAGAAGGCAAGCCGAGGTCATACACAGGAACCAGCAGACAAGAACAGGACAAAGGATAAGCCGAGAAACAAGCCAGGGGTCATGCACGGAAAAGTCTGGTCAGGCAAGCCGGGTTGTCAACGGGAACTCAAGGAACAAGAACACAAGGTAAAGGAACTCGGGAAAACATCCAGGGCTAAAGATTATGCAGCAGTTGGTCACTGCTGCAGCAAGCTTTAAATAGGGCACTGACGCCAGGAGTCCCGCCCGCATGCGCAGTAAAGAATAATGAGTTCACAATGTTGTTACTCGTGTGCCCGCATCTGCGAGCACTTGCGCGCATCTGCGAGCGTGTGCGCGATGTGTGCGTCTGCGCGCACATGCGCATTGTGCTTGTTGGGCTGTGCAAGACAGGTCTGCCAGTTCTTAGTTCACAGTTGGTTCTCTGACAAGGGTACTTGGATGTAAGAGGAATCTTGTCCTAAATAACATTATGGATATCTGAGTGATCTGGTTGTCCCTACAATTCAAGATATCCCAACTGATAGGTCATCCAATTGTCCAACATGGACAATACCATGACAGCAACTTACCTTAAGTATAAGGAAGAAACCAAAAAACTCTTTCCTGGCAAGACAATTAGAAAATATTCTGTCCTGGCCTAAACTTCACTTTTCATGTGTGACATTTACATTTCAGACATGGACAATTGGCGGGCAGGCTTTCTCAGCTGGCAAAACCAGGATCTTGGGGAATGGGCCCCACACGTGTGTTTCAGAGTCTGTGTCATAGATGGTGAACACCAGATATGGAACTCCTGGCCTTAAGGTTACAACAACATACTGAATAGGTATTCTCCTGTAGATCCTCTGTCTGAAGCAGTGGATAAACTGGTGGGTCTGTGTGATCAGTACAGTTTTGTTTTCCTATGAGACGCTGTTATAAGGATCTTCTGGCAGAAGGACTGGTTTACCATCCTGCTTCATGGTCACTGCTTTTAACGGCATGGCTATTAAAGCCCAAGACTTGGACAGGGTCCAGTTCCTAAATGGGCAACCATTGTACTAGGAAGACATACTTTGGTTGGTGCAAGGAAACTGTGGGACAATTCCTGACATTTTTACAATTAGATCTGGATCACCATTTGGACCATCAGAGGTCAAATATGAGCATTTGCAATCTTGTTTCAGAGACTGCTAGCCTTTAATGCTCTGTATAACACAGTTGTTTCATACCTTTGTTTGGCCTTAGTACATTAGATTGGAATTGTATTTCATTATCTGGATGTAGTTTCAGCTGCCAGTGTCTCTCTCACAGGCACTCTCTCCATTAGTGTCAGGAATGGTCCCCCCTGTTGGTACATCTGCTTGTTAGTCTGGCTGCAGTACCGGCCTCCACCAGCGGGGGGTTCCTGGCTTTCTGGAGTTCACAGCCTTTCTTACGTTCAGGTGTGACTTGAACGTAATTAAGACACTCCCTATTTATACCCGGCGAGCTCAAGCAGAGCTCGCCCTGGTATCTTCATATCTGCTGGACCTAAGCCTGTACCCTGACCTGTATTCTGACCCTGATTCGGTACCTTGATCCTGTTCTGATCCTGATCCCTGATCCCGCCTGGACTTGTCTGCCCTGCATCCTGATCCCTGATCCCGCCTGGACCTGTCTGCCCTGCTTCCTGTTCCCTGTCTCCCCTTAACCTGAATCCTGCAGCTAGTCCATCCATCCGACCCCTGCTCCGTCCTGTCCCATCTGCTGGTATCCCTTGTGTATGACCTTGGCCTGGCTTGACCTATCTGTACGGTATTCCCTTCTTGATTATATATATATTGTTTGCTATCTTTACTGGTTGTCCTTATTTACTTTATTAAACACCTTTTACTTCACTGATCATATTGTCTGGTCTCTCTGTGCAGTCACACGGGTCTGATCTCTCATCCCTCCTGACAGTATACCAGGGCCACTCTTGATCAGACGTGACTGCATTTGGGGACCATCCTGGTGTAGTGCATTGCTCCAAACATGGATTACGATGACATCCTTTATTATTCTCTGCTGGCTGAAGAGGATGAAGGGTATTGTCGCCAAGTTTTGGAGGGTTGGACTAGTGACCAGCTAATGGAAACTATCCGATTAGCTCATTCCTGTGTGGATCAGGGTTACATGACTTTTAATGATGTTCAGCCATTAATTTGGTTGTGTGTAAAACCAGCCCTGTCATCTATTCCTGTCGGTAGGGACGATTTCTCTCCCCCCTTCAGTCATGACCAAGTTGAATCCCTGGTGTGGTTATTAGAGGATGATCCGGCGTCTTTTGATGAGTATTATTCCTCCTGTCCCCAGCAAAAGTTATCTGAGTGTATTGATTCTGTGCAGGCTCTGATTAGACAAGGTGTGTGTGAACCTGCTTTTGTTCAACCTGTGCTGCAGGCATGGTCAGATCTCCTGATTCCAGCCAAGCCAGTCCGTTCCAGCCCTACTATTAACCCTCTGCCTTCTCAGGGATCCATCTATCCATCACCAATGGCAACCCCAGCTCAGATGATTCAGCATCCTACCAAATATTACTACCCAGTTTCTACTTGTACCTACCCTGCCTTTAATCCACCTGTCCGCTCCAACCCTGCTATTAACCACCTACCTTCCCAAGGACCTATCCGCCCATCGCCAATGACAACCTCAGCTTTCGCCCAGTTAATTCCGCACCCTACCAAATATTACTACCCAATTTCTACTAATTGTACCTACCCTGCCTATAATCCACCTGTAACTACTCCACAAAAACCTCCTCCAGTCACCACCCCTGTGTCTCTGCCATATTCCAATCCTTCCTCCTACTTAATTCCACCCTCTTCATACACCCCTTCTGTTAACAAACCTGTAGTGTCTAAGTCTAAAAAGAAACGGAAGTACTTCCCAACTCACACCATCGTGCCAGTTACCCAGCCTGTCCCAGTGCCACCTGTTCAGCCTGTCCCGGTGCCATCTGCTCAGCTTGTTCCTGTGCCAGCTGCTATGCCTGTTCCATCTACTCTACCTGTTCCAGTGCCAGCCGACCAACCTGTTCCAGTGCCAGCTGCCCAGCTTGTGCCAGCCTCCCAGCTTGTTCTAGTGCCAGCCTCCCAGCTTGTTCCTGTGCCAGCCTGCCACCCTGGTGTTCCTGTGCCAGCCTGCCACCCTGGTGTTCCTGTGCCAGCCTGCCACCCTGGTGTTCCTGTGCCAGCCTGCCAACCTGATGTTCCTGTGCCAGCCTGCCAACCTGATGTTCCTGTGCCAACCCGCCAACCTGATGTTCCTGTGCCAGCTTGCCAGTCCGATGACTTCCAGTCTGCTGCCCAGCTCGATGACTTCCAGTCTGCTGCCCAGCTCGATGACTTCCAGTCTGCTGCCCAGGTTGATGACTTCCAGTCTGCTGCCCAGGTTGATGATTTCCAGTCCGCTGCCCAGGTTGATGACTTCCAGTCCGCTGCCCAGCTTGATGACTTCCAGTCCGCTGCCCAGCTTGATGACTTCCAGTCCGCTGCCCAGCTTGATGACTTCCAGTCCGCTGCCCAGCTTGATAACTTCCAGTCCGCTGCCCAGCTTGATGACTTCCAGTCCGCTGCCCAGGTTGATGACTTCCAGTCCGCTGCCCAGGTTGATGACTTCCAGTCCGCTGCCCAGGTTGATGACTTCCAGTCTGCTGCCCAGGTTGATGACTTCCAGTCTGCTGCCCGGCTTGATGACTTCCAGTCTGCTGCCCGGCTTGATGACTTCCAGTCTGCTGCCCGGCTTGATGACTTCCAGTCTGCTGCCCGGCTTGATGACTTCCAGTCCGCTGCCCAGCCTGCTGCACCTGTGCCAGTCCGCCAGCCTGCTGTTCCTGTGCCTGCTGCCCAGCTTGATGACCCAGAGCCTTCGTCTGCTGCCCAGCTCGATGACCCAGAGCCTTCGTCTGCCGCCCAGCTCGATGACCAAGAGCCTTCGTCTGCTGCCCAGCTCGATGACCCAGAGCCTTCGTCTGTTGCCCAGCTCGGTGACCCGGAGCCTTCGTCTGTTGCCCGGCTCGATGACTCGGAGCCTGCTGCCCAGCTCGATGACCCGGAGCCTGCTGCCCAGCTCGATGACCCGGAGCCTGCTGCCCAGCTCGATGACCCGGAGCCTGCTGCCCAGCTCGATGACCCGGAGCCTGCTGCCCAGCTCGATGACCCGGAGCCTTTGTCTGCTGCCCAGCTCGATGACCCGGAGCCTTTGTCTGCTGCCCAGCTCGATGACCCGGAGCCTTTGTCTGCTGCCCAGCTCGATGACCCGGAGCCTTTGTCTGCTGCCCAGCTCGATGACCCGGAGCCTTTGTCTGCTGCCCAGCTCGATGACCTGGAGCCTTTGTCTGCTGCCCAGCTCGATGACCCGGAGCCTTTGTCTGCTGCCCAGCTCGATGACCCGGAGCTTTCGTCTTCTGCCCAGCTCGATGACCCGGAGCTTTCGTCTTCTGCCCAGCTTGATGACCCGAAGCCTATGCCCTCTGCCCGGCTTGATGACCCGGAGCCTTTATCCACTGCCTGGCTTGACACCATGAGCCTTCCCCAGCAACAACTGGTTGGAGTGTCCGGAGGCCGCTCCTTTGAGGGGGGGTACTGTCAGGAATGGTCCCCCCTGTTGGTACATCTGCTTGTTAGTCTGGCTGCAGTACCGGCCTCCACCAGCGGGGGGTTCCTGGCTTTCTGGAGTTCACAGCCTTTCATACGTTCAGGTGTGACTTGAACGTAATTAAGACACTCCCTATTTATACCCGGCGAGCTCAAGCAGAGCTCGCCCTGGTATCTTCATATCTGCTGGACCTAAGCCTGTACCCTGACCTGTATTCTGACCCTGATTCGGTACCTTGATCCTGTTCTGATCCTGATCCCTGATCCCGCCTGGACTTGTCTGCCCTGCATCCTGATCCCTGATCCCGCCTGGACCTGTCTGCCCTGCTTCCTGTTCCCTGTCTCCCCTTAACCTGAATCCTGCAGCTAGTCCATCCATCCGACCCCTGCTCCGCCCTGTCCCATCTGCTGGTATCCCTTGTGTATGACCTCGGCCTGGCTTGACCTATCTGTACGGTATTCCCTTCTTGATTATATATATATTGTTTGCTATCTTTACTGGTTGTCCTTATTTACTTTATTAAACACCTTTTACTTCACTGATCATATTGTCTGGTCTCTCTGTGCAGTCACACGGGTCTGATCTCTCATCCCTCCTGACAATTAGAAACATCCCCTCAGTCTTGTTGTACAGGCTTTTGTCCTGTACTGAAATTACCTACTCTGATCCCACTGCACACTGTAAGCTTTTTGCAGTGTGCATTAGTAGATGAGGCTAGTTAGATAGATAGTTAGATAGATAGAGGCATCGTCATTTCCTGACTAGAGGACATCCAATATCACCTAGATCTTTCCTCCTCAGCTTTACTGCTCATGGCCCACCCAATTAATTATTTCAGTTCTTGTAATTATGAAGGCTCAGCTTCACATGTGAGTGTTACCTAGTCTGCGTGCAAATATATATGACCATCTATTATATCTACTAATAGGAGATATAACCAATGTACATTGATTAAAGTAGAACTCCATTTGTTTCTCTCTTTTTTTTTTATGTGCTGTCTTGCACATAAATAAAGTAACCTTTTCTACAATACCCACCTTTCCTCAAGTGCTGTCCCTTACAGACTTTTCTCTTATAATGTCCAGCACCATTTAGCTTCCAGGTTGAATGACAGCCAGCGCTATGGCAACAGATCCTGGGGGGTGCAAAAAGAAACATCTTTTGCTCACACTCCTGGACTGAGTGGGGCTTACTCCCACTTCCCACTGATGCCCATGAGGAAATAGATGAATGATCTGGGGCACCACCAGATTGGCCAGGTTTAGAAAAAAAGGTATTGGTATGTATGAGCTGTTTAAAAAAAAAAGTTTCAAGGGGACTTCAGACAAACATGTAGATATTTTATGTGATAAATCCTAAACCTGGTGAATAGGTATGCTCCAAATATTAAAAGCAGGCAAAATTGTGATTAGTCAAGGGGATGCGTCATCTAAAGGTTCAGCTATAAAGGAAGACGTTTTTAATTCAGAATTCCATACAGTAAAGTTGGCCATAGATGAGCAGAATTTTGAATACAAATTCTTGGGAAAAAAAAGGTTCTATGAAACTCTGTTAATTTTTCTAATCGTTAGTGGGGTCAAATCAAAATGGATTTTGTAGGAGCTGTGGTGGCTCAACGTGATTGGCACTGCGCTGACAAGCCGTTTACCTCGGTTCGGATCCCGGTCTCGGCTACATGTGAATTGAGTTTGGTGGTCTCAGCCCGGCTCCCGGTGGGTGTGCTATGCAAGGTACGCCTGTGCTTAGTACGCCCACCCCCCCCCCCCACAAAAACCACCACACTTGCACGCACACGAAATTGGTTTAACACACATGCACTTTGGCCATGCGGTCTCCTAAAATAAAGAGAGGCGAAGGACCTATGGGGCTGGCTGGGTGGGCTAGACCCCCTCACTCCCTCATAGGGGGAGTCCATCTGCCCCGTTGGGGTCCAGTTGGGCCCCAGTCGGGTTCCCAAGTGGAGCAGGTAGGGCGGGGTGAGTGGGAGGCCCCCCTCACACCCGCCATTGCCACCAGGGGCATGGAGAAGGATGGCGATTGCCTCCGGGGGGAGGGTCTGCCTACTCCCAACTCCTGCAGTCTGGCTCCTCTCTCTCGAGTTCACGCACAAAATACACTTTAAAAAAAAAAAAATCAAAATGGATTTTTACCTGCAGTTATTAGAAAATTCGAAAGAACAGGATGGAAAACTTTTTTTGCATGAACAAATTTATAACAGTGTACTGTATGTGGTTTTAATTTAGTAAAGTCCATTCATTCTAAAATCAAATAATAAAAGCAAACAAAATCTTTTGAATGACTAACAAATGTTCTAAAGCTTCAAAAAGCTTTCATAAAGTTCCAAAAGCTTTCATACAACTATAAACTATTTATTGTATAGCTGATAAAACACCTACCACCCAAGAAAAAAAACATATACAGTATATATATATATATATATATATATACACAGTATATATATATATATATATATATATATATATATATATATATATATATATATATATATATATATATATATATATTTATATAATATGACACAACAAAATGATATACTAGATTCCATTATTTTTTCATTGCCTCAATCTCCTTCTTCAAGTTGATCGAGCTGTAATTAATTCAATAACTTGGTTTGATCATGCACCAATAACCCTTATAATTAATAGAGATCTAAGCTATTTAAAACCATTTCATTGAAGATTTAATGAAATATTAAGAAATGATTTACACTTTATCATTTACTCTGGAAAAGGTCTTCCAGTTAATTGAATTGCTTATGTTAGAAGGATTTCTAAATGTACACTGGTCTTCGAAGCTTCCCTAATTGTGCTGGCTAAACAACTGAGATTTGACAAAGGACTTCAATTACACTATCCAACCTCATGGAACTGGTTTCTCAACAAGTCAGACAAAGCAAAAAAACTGGAGCCAGCAAAAATATAGACATCTGTGATTAGTACCAACCAATTAAAATACAAACTTTAGTACAAACCAAATAATAAAAACCTTATACTGCAACTTTCCAATCCTTAGTTATAGTGACTGTATTAATTTTTTCTATCTTTTTTAACCTTTTTTTCCACCCAGTGATCCTGTCAGACATACATTGTGTACTAGGGTGACAGATGCACACTCACTGTAACTTTAGCAGAGTAGGCTGATTAGTCATCCTAGAACATGAAGTGTGTTAAAACTACAGAGAGGGGGCTGTTATCAGTTCCATAACATATGGAAGATGTTCTGTAGTCCAAAGAGGTGGGAATAATGCTAACTGATAACAGTCAGCAGAAACAGGAGCACAGGAGGTTATTATCTTACAGGATTTCTAACAGGACCAACAGTTATTTATTTGGAATATATATATATATAAAAAAAAAACACTTTTAATTGTATATTTAACAGACCAAAAGAAGGCAGTAAGAGAAGTTTGTTATTATGGCCTAGATACAGTTTAAGTGAAAATATTCCCTGAACAATTAAATAGATAATGTAGTTCAGAGGCGGCTCTCTAATTAGGCAAATTAGGCGGCTGCCTTAGGCCCCGCAAAGTCAGGGGCCTCGCAAAGTCAGGGGCCCCGTGCGGCCGCCTAATTTGCCCATGCCTCACCTTCCCTTTCCTGGCTATTGTTGTTCCCGCGCGCTGCCACAAGCTCCACTTTGTATGGCAGAGAGAGAGCCGAGTCAGCCAAAATCTCTCCCTGCAGTCCCCGGGTGCCTGGTCATCACACACACAGTGCAGAGTGAGACAGAGTGAGCTGAGCCCGCCCCCCTCCTTCTCGTGCTGTGTGATGTTTCCTGTGTACACAGAGGAGGAGGGGGAGGAAGAAGGAGGCTGGCTCACCATGCTGCCGAGACAAAGCTGCTCGTCTGACAAAAAGACACATCATGTCCTAAAGCAGAGTAAGTGAGCCTTCCAGAGGGGGAGGGAGGGGGTCATGCCTACAGTTTACTTTCAGTAATTGTGGGGGAGAGGATATGTTCTAGGGGGCACTTCATGACGTATGCTGCAAGGGGGCTTGGATATGAAATCCACCCCCTTAGCACATATCCCCCCCCCCCCCAATTAAAGATGCTGTCTACCACAGAGGGGGTGGCCCTTGGCATCCCACAAGAGATGTGCCAAATTGCTCCAGCAGGTACCCATACTAATGCCCCCTTTCCAGGCCAGTTAGCAAAGTGTGGGTTCCAGGTCACAGGTCCAGGTTCACACTGAGAAAAAAGGAACACGCTGTGCGTTCTGTGCAATTTCAGCCCAATTATGTCCACACACTCTCTGACCATCTCCTGTACCATGTCTGCAGTCTCTGACTAAGCCCTGGATCACACTGGGCTGCGTGAGTTCACTCCCTCTGGCAGTCCCGATTTCGGCGCAATTTAGGAGATGTAAATCGCGTCCTGAAATCGCAAAAAGTAGTACAGGAACTACTTTTTGAAATCGCTGCAGCGCCGCAGATGCGGCGTCACACCGATTAGGTCGGTGTCATTGCCGGCAATTGCCGCCAATTTGAGATGCAATTTCACATGTAAAAATCGCATCTCAAATCGTACCCAGTGTGAACCTGGGCTAAGGATGAGTTCCAGCGTTTTCACACAGCGAATGTGCAGAGCCCACCAGGAAGTCAGCACTGCGCTAATCACAGGCAGGGAGACATTGTCCCGTCGTGCAGCTGCAGAGATCGGGAAATGTCTCGCTGCCTGTGATTAGCGCAGCACAGTGCCAACTTCCTGGGGGGCTCTGCACGTGGGCTGTGCAAACACGCCGGAGCTCATCCTTCTATCTGACCATCTCCAGTAGTATGTCTGCAGTCTCTGACCATCTCCTGTAGTATATCTGCAGTCTCTGACAATCTATTGTATCAAGTATGCAGTCTCTGACAATCTCATGTAGTATGTATGCAGTCTCTGACCATCTCTTGTACCATGTATGCAGTCTATTACCATCTCCTGTATCATGTCTGCAGTCTCTGACCATCTCTTGTACCATGTATGCAGTCTATTACCATCTCCTGTATCATGTCTGCAGTCTCTGACCATCTCTTGTACCATGTCTGCAGTCTCAGACCATCTCTTGTACCATGTCTGCAGTCTCTGACCATCTCTTGTACCATGTCTGCAGTCTCTGACCATCTCTTGTACCATGTCTGCAGTCTCTGACCATCTCTTGTACCATGTCTGCAGTCTCTGACCATCTCTTGTACCATGTATTCGGTCTATGACCATCTCCTGTATCATGTATGCAGTCTCTGACCATCTCTTGTATCATGTATGCAGTCTCTGACCATCTCTTGTATCATGTATGCAGTCTCTGACCATCTCTTGTATCATGTATGCAGTCTCTGACCATCTCTTGTATCATGTATGCAGTCTCTGACCATCTCCTGTATCATGTATGCAGTCTCTGACCATCTCTTGTATCGTGTATGCAGTCTCTGACCATCTCTTGTATCGTGTATGCAGTCTCTGACCATCTCTTGTATCAAGTATGCAGTCTCAGACAATCTCATGTAGTATGTATGCAGTCTCTGATCATCTCTTGTACCATGTATGCAGTCTATTACCATCTCCTGTATCATGTCTGCAGTCTCTGACCATCTCCTGTATCATGTATGCAGTCTCTGACCATCTCTTGTATCATGTATGCAGTCTCTGACAATCTCTTGTATCGTGTATGCAGTCTCTGACCATCTCTTGTATCGTGTATGCAGTCTCTGACCATCTCTTGTATCGTGTATGCAGTCTCTGACCATCTCTTGTATCAAGTATGCAGTCTCAGACAATCTCATGTAGTATGTATGCAGTCTCTGATCATCTCTTGTACCATGTATGCAGTCTATTACCATCTCCTGTATCATGTCTGCAGTCTCTGACCATCTCTTGTACCATGTCTGCAGTCTCTGACCATCTCCTGTACCATGTCTGCAGTCTCTGACCATCTCCTGTACCATGTCTGCAGTCTCTGACCATCTCTTTTACCATGTCTGCAGTCTCTGACCATCTCTTGTACCATGTCTGCAGTCTCTGACCATCTCTTGTACCATGTATGCAGTCTCTGACCATCTCTTGTACCATGTATTCGGTCTATGACCATCTCCTGTATCATGTATGCAGTCTCTGACCATCTCTTGTATCATGTATGCAGTCTCTGACCATCTCTTGTATCATGTATGCAGTCTCTGACCATCTCTTGTATCATGTATGCAGTCTCTGACCATCTCTTGTATCATGTATGCAGTCTCTGACCATCTCCTGTTGTATATTTGCAGTCTCTGACCATCTCCTGTATCATGTATGCAGTCTCTGACCATCTCTTGTATCGTGTATGCAGTCTCTGACCATCTCTTGTATCGTGTATGCAGTCTCTGACCATCTCTTGTATCAAGTATGCAGTCTCTGACCATCTCCTGTACCATGTATGCAGTCTCTGACCATCTCATGTACCATGTCTGCAGTCTCTGATCATCTCTTAAACCATGTCTGCAGTCTCTGACCATCTCTTGTACCATGTCTGCTGTCTCTGACCATCTTTTATACCACGTATGCAGTCTCTGACCATCTCTTCTACCACGTATGCCAGGGATCCTCAAACTACGGCCCTCCAGCTGTTGCGGAACTACACTTCCCATGAGGCATTGTAAAACTCTGACATTCACAGACATGACTAGGCATGATGGGAATTGTAGTTCCTGAACACCTGGAGGGCCATAGTTTGAAGACCCATAACGTATGCAGTCTCTGACCATCTCTTGTATCATGTATGCAGTCTCTGACAATCTCTTGTATCATGTATGCAGTCTCTGACCATCTCTTGTATCATGTATGCAGTCTCTGACAATCTCTTGTATCGTGTATGCAGTCTCTGACCATCTCTTGTATCGTGTATGCAGTCTCTGACCATCTCTTGTATCGTGTATGCAGTCTCTGACCATCTCTTGTATCAAGTATGCAGTCTCAGACAATCTCATGTAGTATGTATGCAGTCTCTGATCATCTCTTGTACCATGTATGCAGTCTATTACCATCTCCTGTATCATGTCTGCAGTCTCTGACCATCTCTTGTACCATGTCTGCAGTCTCTGACCATCTCCTGTACCATGTCTGCAGTCTCTGACCATCTCCTGTACCATGTCTGCAGTCTCTGACCATCTCTTTTACCATGTCTGCAGTCTCTGACCATCTCTTGTACCATGTCTGCAGTCTCTGACCATCTCTTGTACCATGTATGCAGTCTCTGACCATCTCTTGTACCATGTATTCGGTCTATGACCATCTCCTGTATCATGTATGCAGTCTCTGACCATCTCTTGTATCATGTATGCAGTCTCTGACCATCTCTTGTATCATGTATGCAGTCTCTGACCATCTCTTGTATCATGTATGCAGTCTCTGACCATCTCTTGTATCATGTATGCAGTCTCTGACCATCTCCTGTTGTATATTTGCAGTCTCTGACCATCTCCTGTATCATGTATGCAGTCTCTGACCATCTCTTGTATCGTGTATGCAGTCTCTGACCATCTCTTGTATCGTGTATGCAGTCTCTGACCATCTCTTGTATCAAGTATGCAGTCTCTGACCATCTCCTGTACCATGTATGCAGTCTCTGACCATCTCATGTACCATGTCTGCAGTCTCTGATCATCTCTTAAACCATGTCTGCAGTCTCTGACCATCTCTTGTACCATGTCTGCTGTCTCTGACCATCTTTTATACCACGTATGCAGTCTCTGACCATCTCTTCTACCACGTATGCCAGGGATCCTCAAACTACGGCCCTCCAGCTGTTGCGGAACTACACTTCCCATGAGGCATTGTAAAACTCTGACATTCACAGACATGACTAGGCATGATGGGAATTGTAGTTCCTGAACACCTGGAGGGCCATAGTTTGAAGACCCATAACGTATGCAGTCTCTGACCATCTCTTGTATCATGTATGCAGTCTCTGACAATCTCTTGTATCATGTATGCAGTCTCTGACCATCTCTTGTATCATGTATGCAGTCTCTGACAATCTCTTGTATCGTGTATGCAGTCTCTGACCATCTCTTGTATCGTGTATGCAGTCTCTGACCATCTCTTGTATCGTGTATGCAGTCTCTGACCATCTCTTGTATCAAGTATGCAGTCTCAGACAATCTCATGTAGTATGTATGCAGTCTCTGATCATCTCTTGTACCATGTATGCAGTCTATTACCATCTCCTGTATCATGTCTGCAGTCTCTGACCATCTCTTGTACCATGTCTGCAGTCTCTGACCATCTCCTGTACCATGTCTGCAGTCTCTGACCATCTCCTGTACCATGTCTGCAGTCTCTGACCATCTCTTTTACCATGTCTGCAGTCTCTGACCATCTCTTGTACCATGTCTGCAGTCTCTGACCATCTCTTGTACCATGTATGCAGTCTCTGACCATCTCTTGTACCATGTATTCGGTCTATGACCATCTCCTGTATCATGTATGCAGTCTCTGACCATCTCTTGTATCATGTATGCAGTCTCTGACCATCTCTTGTATCATGTATGCAGTCTCTGACCATCTCTTGTATCATGTATGCAGTCTCTGACCATCTCTTGTATCATGTATGCAGTCTCTGACCATCTCCTGTTGTATATTTGCAGTCTCTGACCATCTCCTGTATCATGTATGCAGTCTCTGACCATCTCTTGTATCGTGTATGCAGTCTCTGACCATCTCTTGTATCGTGTATGCAGTCTCTGACCATCTCTTGTATCAAGTATGCAGTCTCTGACCATCTCCTGTACCATGTATGCAGTCTCTGACCATCTAATGTACCATGTCTGCAGTCTCTGATCATCTCTTAAACCATGTCTGCAGTCTCTGACCATCTCTTGTACCATGTCTGCTGTCTCTGACCATCTTTTATACCACGTATGCAGTCTCTGACCATCTCTTCTACCACGTATGCCAGGGATCCTCAAACTACGGCCCTCCAGCTGTTGCGGAACTACACTTCCCATGAGGCATTGTAAAACTCTGACATTCACAGACATGACTAGGCATGATGGGAATTGTAGTTCCTGAACACCTGGAGGGCCATAGTTTGAAGACCCATAACGCATGCAGTCTCTGACCATCTCTTGTATCATGTATGCAGTCTCTGACAATCTCTTGTATCATGTATGCAGTCTCTGACCATCTCTTGTATCATGTATGCAGTCTCTGACAATCTCTTGTATCATGTATGCAGTCTCTGACCATCTCTTGTATCATGTATGCAGTCTCTGACAATCTCTTGTATCATGTATGCAGTCTCTGACCATCTCTTGTATCATGTATGCAGTCTCTGATCATCTCTTGTATCAAGTATGCAGTCTCAGACAATCTCCTGTAATATGTATGCAGTCTCTGACCATCTCTTGTACCATGTCTGCAGTCTCTGACCATCTCTTGTATCATGTTTGTAGTCTCTGACCATCAATTGTACCATGTATGCAGTCTCTGACAATCTCTATCCCCCCCTTACCTTAGTGCGTTCACTCTGGGGAAGGTGCTCTATGGTGACCAGAGGTCCCCCCACTTTAGAGTTTCCATGTTAAATGCAAGTTGGAATGCTGATGTAAAGCGGAATGCAGTGATCTAATATAGATATAATGTGATCTCATCACCAGAGCCCCCCTTACATTAGAGTTCCCCCTTACAACAAAGTCTGCAACATTCCCCCTTACATCCAATTTCCCCTTGCCGTGTAAGGAGGAATCCTGCACACTCTGATGTAAGAGGGAACTCTGTGTTGGGTTATATTAACTTGACCCTCATGTAAATGGAGAAATGTGGTTTTGAATCTTGTTATACCTTATACATATTGCAAGTAGCAGCTGCACAAATGTTATCTATTTTTGTGTGCGTTTTATATATATATATATATATATATATATATATATATATATATATATATATATTAATGTATATAATTGATTAGAATAGAAGAATTGATTGATTGAATAGAAGAATTGGTTAGAGCGAGTTCTAGAAACTGTAATTCATAGTTCATAGGATTTAAGGCTCTTTATATATGTAATTTTTAGCGTTAATTTTTAACGCTTGAATTCTTTTTCCCAATATGGGAGTTGGTGGGGCCTCATATCTAAGGTTTGCCTAAGGCCTCACCAAGCCTAGAGCCGCCTCTGATGTAGTTACATAGTTACATATATACATAGTTAGCTAGGTTGAAAAAAGACACAAGTCCATCCAGTTCAACCATAAAAAAATAAAAATAAACAAATAAAATAAAACACAGTACAATCCCATACACCCAACTCCATACCCACAGTTGATCCATAGGAAGGCAAAAAAAACCCAGCAAAGCGATGATCCAATTTGCTACAGGAGGGGAAAAAATTCCTTCCTCATCCCCCGAGAGGCAATCGGATTTACCCTGGATCAACTTTACCTACAAATCTTAGTACTCAGTTATATTACGTGCATCTAGGAAAGAATCCAGGCCTCTCTTAAAGCAATCTACTGAGCTGGCCAGAACCACCTCTGCAGGGAGTCTGTGACACATTTTCACAGCTCTTACTGTGAAGAAACCTTTCCGTATTTGGAGGTAAAATCTCTTTTCCTCCAGACGTAAAGAGTGCCCCCTTGTCCTCAGTGTTGACCTTAAAGTGAATAACTCAACACCAAGTTCACTATATGGACCTCTTATATATTTGTACATGTTGATCATATCCCCCCTTATTCTCCTCTTCTCAAGAGTGAATAAATTCAGTTCTTCTAATCTTTCCTCCATGCCTCTTATCAGTTTGGTTGCCCTTCTCTGCACTTTCTCCAGTTCTCCAATATCCTTTTTGAGAACTGGTGCCCAAAACTGGACTGCATATTCCAGATGAGGTCTTACTAATGATTTGTACAGGGGCAAAATGATATCTCTCTCTCTGGAGTCCATACCTCTCTTGATACAAGAAAGGACTTTTCTTGCTTTGGAAACCGCAGCTTGGCATTGCATGCCATTATTGAGCTTATGATCAACTAAAACCCCCAGATCCTTCTCCACTACAGATCCCCCCAGTTGTACTCCCCCTAGCATGTATGGTGCATGCATATTCTTAGCCGCTAAGTGCATAACTTTACATTTATCAACATTAAACCTCATCTGCCACATAGTCGCCCAATTAGACAGAGCATTGAGATTGGCTTGTAAATTGGAGACATCCTGTAAGGACGTTATTCCACTGCATAGTTTGGTGTCATCTGCAAAAACAGAAATGTTACTTTTGATCTCAGACCCAATATCATTTATAAATATATTGAAAAGTAAGGGACCCAGCACCGAACCTTGGAGTACACCGCTGATAACCTTGGACCATTCAGAGTAAGAATCATTAACCACAACTCTCTGAATCCTGTCTTTCAGCCAGTTTTCTATCAATTTACAAACCGCTATATCCAATCCTGTAGCCCTTACCTTACACATGAGCTGTGTATAGGGAACTGTATCAAACGCTTTTGCAAAATCCAAGTATACCACGTCCACTGCCACGCCTCTGTCCAGGGTTTTACTTACCTCTTCATAAAAGGAAATCAGGTTTGTCTGACAACTTCTGTCTTTCATAAATCCATGCTGTCTGCTGCTTAAATAGTTTGTTTCCAGCAAGAACTCATCCATGTGGTGTTTTATTAAACGTTCCAGTATCTTCCCAACTATAGAAGTTAAACTAACAGGTCTATAGTTACTTGGTAAAGACTTTGTTCCCTTTTTAAATATAGGCACCACATTGGCTATACACCAATCCAGTGGTACTATTCCCATCATTAATGAGTCCCTAAATATTAGATACAGTGGCTTTGAAATTTCAGAGCTCAAATCCATGATCCACTTCAAATAGCTCTCATTTTTACTGCCTGTTATAAATGACCTTGCCTTGCAAATGGTACCAGAGGCTGAAAACTCATATTAAACTGTAATAATAAATAAATACAAACAAACTGTAGTCATGGATAAAAATGGCCATGGTTCTTTATTACTGGCGTAATAAATACCAATTTATCAATAAAAAAACATCTTATAACTATTTTACTAAAATTACACCAACATAACAATAGTTCAGCCATCAAAGCTTGAACTACATTTAAACCATTAATAAACCAATAGTTCAGCCATTAAAACTCGAACTATATATAATATTAATATTCCTTACAGCAGAAGGGACCAGCCACATTAGTAAAAAAGACAATACGAGTCAAAAGACTGCATTCCTAGAGCCACTACTCTTAAACAAATAAACCAATGTGTACAATTGAATATTGAACAACATAAAATGAAAGGCGATCAATTATATTAATTTGAATTAACTTGATTTTTGTTTCAGTCCCTGTTCCCATAGGCAGGGTTCTCCTGCCTTTCATGGGACCATGGGATGAAAACTGTAATAATAAATTAATACAAACAAACTGTAGTCATGGATAAAAATGGCTGTGGTCCTTTATTATTGGCATAATAAATACCAATTTATCAATTAAAAAAATTCTTATAACCATTTTACTAAAATTACACCAACATAACAATAGTTCAGCCATCAAAGCTCAAACTATATTTAAACCAATAATATACCAATAGATTAGCCATTAAAGCTCAAACTATATATAATATTAATATACCAACAATCCCCAAATGCCAGGCTAAACTTACATAGCCTGGCACCCCACCCAGGCCACGGACAATTCTACACAAGTTTGTAAATCCAAGTTTAGCATATCAAACTCAATATCAGAAAGATGGACCATATCAGGGCGATAAAAAACATACAATCCACCCCCTATCAATATGTCTATATGAGAATCCTTGAACAGAAGGCATACATTTTGCAATAATCCTGTTCACCCTCTTTTTGATCTTCTCAATATATAAGAGATCAGGATCAAGTATCCACTTTAATCACGGAATGATCTCAGAAAAAATCAGAACAGAGGCAGGAAGGATAGAACGTAAATACAAAAAATCTATTTTAATTTGTGGATCCAATCTAATGTCTTATTACCCCTAAATCATTACCCCCCAAGTGAATAACATCAGGATGTGACCAAGAAGAAAGTCAACTCTGTTGACTAATGTAGTCAACAGAGAATGGAAATCAACCAAGACATGCCGCGGTAGCCATGCCATTTAATAGAAACAGGTGCATTGTCCAAATTCAAATTAGGTCCATAAACTCTGTCAGAGGCCCAAACGTTAGCCCAGTAAATGAACGAATGTCCAATAAGCCATATTACACGTGGAGAAAACATAAATTAGGCCTAACATAAGAACGAAAACAATTCGGATTTCCAACCTCCTCATTTTTTAATATCAGCCTCAGAGAAACATAGCTGCGCCAATACGAAAAGAGTGACTAGTAACATGTAAATGGCTTAAATTAAAAAAAATGAAGACAATTTTTAAGCACAGCCGAAAACTGGCGTTGGGTAAGCGGAACACCAGAGCTGTGAAGCAACAATTGTGTCGAACCAAAGGGTCGTGACAGTAAATAGTTGGACAACCAGAAAAAGGCACATATCATTGAGCTTTGTGATTGATTTATAACAATCCACTGGCCCTCACCCAATTGATCAGTCTTTCTAAACCTTAAAAATATCCTAATAAAATCATGACCCATCAAAACGTCAGAAAGTAACAAACCATCTAATGAAGCTGAAGACCTAGGCAGCAATTCAGAAATGTGGAAGGCCCCAAAAAAGAGAAAACTAAAAGAAACCTTAAAGAGTAAATCTTCAGAAGGGGTATAACAAACAAAGGAAGAAACCAACATTAGATGTTGCAAAAGATTTAAAGTAACTCGAACACGGGTATCACTGCGGAAACAGCACTTACGGTAACCCTTGAGGGCCTGTTTAAGAAAAAGGAAGAACATAGAGCAAAACTTCGACATTTAAAAAAAGAAGGAAATCCTGGCTAAAATTTTCACGAGGTGGGAATAGGAATAAGAGCGTTGCATTAAATCATCCAAAAAAATGAAGGACCAAAGTTTCAGAGAAATAATCAGAAGGAATATACAAAGAGCTTAGAAAGACACACCACAAGGACCACACAGCGTTATAATTCGCCCACGTGGAAGGTGCTAAAGAGTTGACTATGGAAGCATTCATGGATTGCAAACTACTGACCACAAGCGATCCGGGCAAGGTAAACCAAGGAGATCTGCCTCTGGGGCCAATTTGCAAAATCGATCTAGCTGAAAACGGGACAGAGAATCAGCAATAACATTAGTATACCTGGGATGTATTTAACCTAAATCCATAAATTAAGATCTAAACATTTAAAACAATACAACGTAAAACTGCAAAGACAGGTAATGATTTAGAAGACAAATAATTCATTGCATATGCAACCCCTTTGTTGTCAAAATGAAATAACAAACGAGAATCACGGAGGTGAGTACCCCAAAGTTCCAAAGAAACCAAAATCGGGAATAATTCAAGGAGAACTATATTCTTTGTATAACCCAAGGAAAGACAGCATTCAGGCCAAGATAAAGCTGGCCAATGGCCTTGGTAAAAAGCAACATAACCCGAATTCCCAGCTGCATCCATGAATAAAGAAACAACTGAAGCATTTTGGAAAGGGGTTTGCCAAAAAGAACGACCATTGTAACATGTAAAGAAATCATTACAAACTAACAAGTCAGAAACCAAAGAAGAAGTGATACACACAAAATTATTTTAGGATTTATACCCAGCAATAGCTTTGTACAATCTTTTTTAAAAAAAAAAACACGGCCAATAGGAATAATACGAGTAGCAAAGGCAAGCACACCCAACACAGATTGTAACAGGTTATCCATCACCTTAGCTTTGGAAAGTACAAAATAAATCATAAACCGTAAACGATAAATGAAATTCCATCCTGTCAGTGTCTATAGTAACACCCAGGAACTCAATACAAGTTGTTGGCCAAACTGATTTTTCAAGGTCCAACGAGACACCAAAACGTTGGCAAGTCAAACAAAATTCTGTGATCAAATACAAGCATTCAGGAGCGTTGGGTGTACCGGAAAAATAAAAAATCGTCAAGATAATGCAATACATTGAAAGAACTGGTCAGAAAAGTACCCACCCACTCTAAAAACGAGGAAAGTTACTCAAAAGTACAAACAAGACAAGGAACAACCCATGGGGAGACATTTGTCATAATAATAAAAACCATTATGAGGAAAATCCAAAGAGTTAAAGGCAGAAGGGTGTATGGGCAAAAAGTGGAAGGCAGACTTAATATCAGCCTTGGCCATAAGGGCAGATTTACCCAAGAGGCAAATCTTAAAAACCGCCTCATCAAAAGACGCATACGTAACAGAACTCAAATTGGGGTAAATTTCATCATTAAGGGAAAAGCCAGCAGGAAAAGACAAAAGGTGTATAAGATGGAAACTATTGGACTCTTACTTAGGTACCAAACCTAAAGGAGAAACCTGAAAATCAATAAAGGGAGGAAACAAAAAGGGGCCTGCAACCCTGCCTTCAGAAACCTCCTTTGAAATTTTATCAGAGACAATAGCAGGAAAACAAGGGTTTTACAACACAAAGACAACCGGTCCAGAAAATTAAGGTAATAAAAAGCCAGAGGAAAAACCCCTGCATAATTCTGGGTGTCGTTCACCCAAAACGCTGGAATAAATACAAAAGGTCTGAAGCCAATTGTTAAAAGTGCATGGAGCAGATTTTTTCTTATCATCATCATTCTTATCCAACTCTTTATTATCCAAGCAATTTTCTTTAAGTGATGGTAAAAGAAAAAGAAGCTCAACACATTCGCCTCTCCAAATTTTGTTTTTGATAGAAGGCGACAAATGGAAGCCAAGCAGAGAAATCTCACATGCCATGGCCTCTTTAAAACAACATTCAGGCACTGTATGTGGGGATATCTTCACAGGTGGTCTTACATCTACAGTAGGCAAAGCCCCAACATTTAAACCTGCAGAAATAGATTTCTTAAAATGATGAATAATGAAGACATCCACTTTAGCAAATTATGCAATTGAGCAGCCTCACCACTAGGTGTCATCTGTGGCATAGACTGTGTAACCAAAGGTCTGGAAGACCCCAAATTCTCATCAGCAATAGTCTGTGCAGTAGGCAATGAACCAGAAGGGGACATTGTAGGAAAAGAAACATCACTAACAACATCATGAAGCAATGAATACTGTACAAAAGGAGAAGGCAAATTGTGAAACATATTGTTATCATGTAAATCAAAAATGAATGAAGAGGATGGCAAAGCAGTGTGAAATTCAGAGTCAAACTAACTGCCAGACCCATCTACAAACTTCCTTGATGCAACAGGCAACACAGAAGTGGCTTCTTGTGAAGAGTGTTTACTATAACCTTTTTTCTTACATTTTTTACTAGTTGCAGGTCCCCGGGGTTTGATCCGGCGCACCGTCTTTTGATTCTCCGACCGCTCTGTGCCAGTTGCGGGCCAGAAACGGAAGCTTTATGAAGGCTCGGCCGATGTCATCAAAGGTAGACCAGGAAACAGCAGGAGGACGAACTGGAGGAGGGGCCCAAGGAGGAAGTGAAACACTGGAGGGGCCCGGAAGAGAATCCAAAACTGGATGATGCTTTGGGAAAGAGAGAGGGGGAGAAGGAGGGGAAAATGAAGTAGAGGGAACCGGAGGAGTCCCAGATGAAAGGCAGAGACGCATCCAGGATTCCCCATTTGGAGTGGAGGCCCGATCCATTATCTGACGCAGCAGAATATCCATGGTGAGGAGACTGACACAGGAGATGCTTCTTCTTGAAATGCTGCCGTTAGTCTGACGACCATTAAATCTCATCTGTATTCTTATAGGTTCTTCTAGTCACCTGTCCTTAGAAACTTCCAAAATGTAAAATAAAGTTTTGTTGTTAACAGGTATTTGATCTTTTTGTTTCAGTCCCTGTTCCCATAGGCAGGGGTCGCTATTGAGCTTCTCCTGCCTTTCATTCCCCTACAACCATATGAAAACAGCTACATTTCTTGATAACTATCCAACTATAATTACATAACAACAACTAAGGAGGCACCAAAATGACCTGGATTTGGTTTGTGCGGAGTTTGTCGAACTGTGCTAAAGTTTTGCCTGTTAATCTGAACCACTTTAACCCCACACATTAACCCCACCAAATTAACAGTGCAACACTTATATGGGTTGTCCAGGAAGTGGGCTTTAAGAACTTGTCCACTGATCCCTGTTGAGCAGGCAGATGACAGGTCTGTGTCCACTCCGCTGATGCAGAGCGTACATGGACACAGCCCACTGTTCTCTATGGGGCTGTTGGATGGAAATAGACCACCTGTCATCCTATCCGACCCGTCGGACAGATGAGGAAGAGATTCACATCCGTCTGCTTTTAGTGGATAGGATCGTATTGGATGTGGGCGGGTGTCAGCGGATAGGTGTCCTGAGAGCAATGGAAGGCCCGATCAGGTCTGCCTGAAAAACTTACAGGCAGACCCGATTGATCTGTCAGTGTGAAAGGGGCCAAGGAGAAGTCTGTACAAAAATAAGTCTGATAAAGAAAAAAAAAAACTAGTTCAATGCATTACCTAGCTTAGTGAGTGTAGATGTCAGTGTTAGTGGCAGCCAGTGGCAGTGTCTCAGTTATTGTCAGTTAAAGAGAGTGTCAGTTGGTGGCAGTGTTAATTTCAAGCGCTTTACAGGTGCAATTTTTAGTGCAAAAAAGCCTAAAAAGTGCCCCAGTGTGAAAGCAGCCTTAGTGGCAGTGTAATTGTCAGTTAGTGTCCATTAGTGTCAGTCAGTGTCAGTTATACTACTGTCAGGCCTCGTACACACGAGGGGATATGTCCGCTGAAAACGGTCCGATGGACCGTTTCAGCAGACATCTCCGCTCGTGTGTATGGGCTAGCGGACAGATTTCTCCACCCGACAGATTTCAAAGCATGCTTTGAAATCCATCCGGTGAAATCTGTCCGCCCGACATGTCTGCTGGTTAGTACACTTACCAGCAGACATGTCGTGCCCCACCGCCGCCGCGCCGCCGCCGAATGTATTCGGCGCATGCGCGGAAGTGTTTAACTTCCTGGTGCGGTGACGTGGCGGTGACGTGGCGGTGACGTGGCGGCTATCCGGATATGTCCGATCGTGTGTACGAGGCCTTACACTGAGGCATTTTACAGGCACTTCGCGCTAAAATAGCACCTGAAAATCGCCTGTAAACTGCCTCTTCTGCAACCCCAGTGTGAAAGCCTGAGTGCTTTCACACTAAAGTGGTGCATTTGCGAACTGGAAAAAGTTTTGCAAGCAGCATTTTTCGGGCAGAACCCCTATCCAAGCATGCAACCTGAAAGGGCATGCTGACCAAAAAAGGTGAGAGAGAGCACCCCCCGAACCACCTTAGGAAACATGCCCTTAACATTGGGAGGGTACTTTGCCAGTGGGTGCTTCATCCCCAAAACCCTGGTCCAGCGGTTGTGGGGATCTGCGGGTGGGGGGCCTAACATAACTTGGAAGCCCCCTTTAAAAATAAAGGACACCATGTTAATAGGTAATAGCAAAAAAAAACAACAATCTTTGACAAGTCCTTTATTCAAAGAAAAAAAATGTCCCAAAATGTAATCACATCATCCAGCGATACAGATCATAGCCAGTCATGATGAACAATACTGGCTTACTTACCAAATCACAAAACATGCCTAATGCTAAAACGATTCTCTTCTATTGCTACTTCTCGCTGAATGACAGATTTGTTGATGATAGGTGAATGAAAACAAAGGGGAGGGGATGGTGGCTGATGTCATTGATGAAATATGGCCATCATCATTGGCTAGATATGGCTATGACCATATTTATTCAGTTATGTCAGTCACAATCTCTGCCCTTTTTTTATAGATAACCTGTCATTCAGTAAAGCTGCTAACAGCTGAATGGGCTGAGCATAGATACATCACTGGTTGCTAGAACGTTTTCAACCACTGGCTCCCTAACAATCAGCCTGTGCAGGAAGATCACATTTAGCAGCATTAGTAATACTGCATCTCGACATGCAGGCGAACACCCAATTTAGTTTGCCTATTTGCTGAACAGGCAAAATTTTGACAAAACTCTAGTACTGTCCAAATACAAAGCACAGTTCATCCATAATCTGAACCAGGAGATTGCAGGGTTAAAGCGGAGTTCCACCCAAAAATTAAACTTCCGCTTTTTGGAACCCTCCGGTGTCACATTTGGCACCTTTCAGGGGGGAGGGGGCGAAGATACTTTTCTAAGACAGGTATTTGCATCCGTGCCCCTGGAAGAAGTCAGTTGTTTGACGAAACGGTGTAGGGAGGAGTGGCGTGCTGACGTCACCATTGTTTTACTGTGCTGCTATCCGGAAGGGCGGGCGGATAGTGAGAGCCGGCCAGCTTCATCATTTACACGCTACTGTTATTTAAACATCATGTGAGTGCAACTTTGTTTTTATTATAATAAACTTTTAAGACGTTATCACACTATGTCAGTACCTTCCTTCCTTTGGGTCATTTTCAATGAGGATTGTCCTGGTGAACAGTAAGGTGGAACGATTAGGAGATCACTAAATAGGAGCTTCCCAGAAATCCCAGAAATCAGATTGAGGGCTGCTAGCCATATATGCCTACGATCTTATTTGAGCTGGTACACGACACGAGATAAGAGGTGGAGGTTTCATCTATCCCACTTTCCGGCAAAGTGTTCCTGGTTTTCGTATTTTTATGTCACAAGTTTTCCCTTTGGGGCATCACTTGATTTGGACTTTTTGGACTCATATATGCATTAATTCCTATTTGTCACAGTTATCACGATTATAGGTCTTTTGTGACCTGTGCACGCTTTGGTGTGTTTTTTTTTGTTTACATGTGATTTATGCAGTGCAGCTTATTATTTTCTATTCTATAGGTATTTGCATCCACTTCTCGGGAATACAATACTGCGGCAGCCACGCCCCTACCAGCAGACCCTGCTGTCTTCTAGGAAACACACTGTTCCCAGGAGAACAGGGACCAGTGACGGCTCCACGATACTCGCGCATGTGTAGTAGGAAACCGGGCAGTGAAGCCGCAACACTTCACTTCCCGATTTCTTCACCGAGGATGGTGATGGGTGCAGCCGAGGGATGAGCGATTGCTCGTCCTCGGCTGCTGACATCGCGGACAACCTGGACAGGTAAGTGTCCATATTTTAAAAGACAGCAGCTGCAGTATTTGTAGCTGGTGTTTTTTTGTTTTGTTTTTTAAACGGTGGAACCTCTGCTTTAAGTTAGCTATACGCTATTAGAATTTTGTTTGAAATGTCTAATTTTAAGAACATTAGTTTGATTTTCTAATTAGTGAGGTGAAAAAAATCAATGGATTTTTTTCTCTAATTAAAACATTTCTTAGTGAATGCGGTTTTTGTTTGGGAAAGTTCATTTATTCCAAAATTGAATGTAAAAAGCAAATTTTAAAGTACTGTATTTATTGGCATATAACACTCACTTTTTTACCCAGAAGATAGAGTGTAAACTGTGCCTGCATGTTATACGCAGGGGGCATGGAAAGTTTTTTTCCTGAAACTTCCCTCTTAAAGTTAGGGTGCGTGTTATACGCCGATAAATACGGGGTACTTTCAAATGACAGTCAACAAATGCACAAAGAATTTTTATGCAAATGTTGGTATAAATATTAGTAAAATAAATTGTTCAAAAACCTACTAGTGTATAGCCAGCCTTAAAGCAATACTCAAAGGTACTACAAGACTTTTTAAAAGTTATTTTTTTTACTATATATAAATACTATAAATAATCTCAAAGGGGTAACAACAAATCAACTACTGCAAAATTGCCTTCAATGTCATTAGAATGTGAAATTGTATTACCATCATCAAGCAGGTTTTAATCTTTCTTCCTAATAAGTTATAAAGGAGGAAAAGACCACCAACTATCTTAGCATTGCTGTACAATCTTACAAAAATCTTGGCAAATCCACCAAAAACATATTTTATCATCCCCTAATGGTCAGAGACCAAGTTATTTTATTTTGATTAGCCATGAAGCCGACAATATCAGCAATATGAATAATATTATTGGTCATTCTATGTCTACTGAGGTCTTAGATAAGGAAATCCTAAGAATAAACTGGTAATAAATCCACACTGTGCTTATGTTTTCTCTTTTTAAATCACTACTTATTTCTCAAAATACAAACAATAAGTAAGTGTTAGGTTTAGGGGAAGGTTTAGGGGAAGGCTGCTTACCAAAAACTGTACCTGGTACTATATAGTAAGTATACCGTTTTAGGGAGTTTTAGGAGACAAGATGCTCTTATGCCCTATACACACGATCAGATATCTAAAGAAAACGGACCAATGGATTTTTTCAACAGACATCCGATGAAGCTGACTTTCATCGGTCTTGCTTACACACCATCGGTTAAAAATCCGATCGTGTCCAACGCGGTGGCATAAAACACAACGACGTGCTGAGAAAAATGAAGTTCAATGCTTCCGAGCATGCGTTGACTTGATTCTGAGCATGCGTGGACATTTTACCGATGGATTTCCCCACAGACGATCGTTTTTTTTCTATTGGTTTTTTAACCATAAGAAAAATTTAAAACAGGTTCTATTTTCTTTCACCGATGGGAAAAAAAAGATGGGGCCCACACACGATCAGTTCGTCCGATGAAAACGGTCCATAGGTTGGTTTTCATCAGACGAACCGATCGTGTGTACAGGGCATTAGGTTAAGGGTTAAAATTTGAATAACTAGTAAAACTCCAGGAAGGGCTATTTTTTTGAAAACTGTATCGAACTGTAACTGTTACTGAACTCATCTCAAAAGAAGGCCAGCACACATTCCCTGAAACTAACAAAAAGAGTCTAAGACACTCTATAGAATTTAAATTGACTTCCACATGACAAATGTCAGTGTGGTTGATAGATTCATGTTTCTGTAGTACACAGGTACATGCATCTTTGGCATGCACCACGTGTGGAGGGGCACTGAGAGTCAACTGTGCTGCTCCCTCCCAGTCATTGAAGCCATCACACAGACTGGGCATTGGTGAGAGAGTTATTCACCTGGGGTCAGAGCCTGATGGAGATTTACAAACACTACTTCCCTATCAGGTCTACTCCCCTTGTGATTGAAACCATGCAGTGAGTGGATCTTTAGCCAATAGACAGATCCACCAACTGCCCGGTGCCAATTACAAGGTGAGTGCAGTGGCAGAATAGAAACAGCAGCGGTGAAAGTGTAGCTCTGCTACACTATGAACAGAAGCAGGCACTCTGCCTTATTCTGTATGCCAATTAAGAGTAGGTCTTAATTATCTGGATCTGGAGGTAATTTTTTTTTTAATTTGGTGCATTAATAGTGCTACTTTGTAAAAGTGGCACTATTAAGAACTAACTGAATCTGCTGCATGTATTGGTAAAGTTACCAAAACAGGCAGTAGAGATTTTTTTTATTCAATGCAGGCCATTTTAAAGGACAATGGTGCCAAAAGACAGGCCTTACATCTTTATTGAATTTCCCCATGTTCCTCTTTTAATGCATAACAGTAATTATCGATGTCTGTGGAATGTGCAGGGAACAACAAGTGCCATAACCAAACAAACTTTAATACGCTCTTCACCCAGTCATGATCAAGGACGACATTTGTGTCATCCAATATTCTCTTCTTAAACTCTTGAAAGACAAATACACTATGGCCCAGATTCTCAAAGAAGTTACGTCGGGGTACGCCGCGTAACTTTTAGGATGCGTCGGCGCATCTTTTTTCTGTATTCAGAAAGCAAGATACGCCGGAATTTTGCTTAGATCCGACCGGCGTTAATCTCTTACGCCGTCGTATCCTTGTTGCATATTTACGCTGGCCGCTACGTGGCGCTTCCGTAGTTTTACGCGCCAAATATGGTAATGAGCTAGATACACCAATTCACAAACATACGTGCGCCCGGCGCATTTTTTTACGTTGTTTACGTAAGGCTTTTTTGGGGGTAAAGTTACCCCTGCTCTATGAGGCGTAGCCAATGTTAGGTATGGACGTCGGAACAGCGTAGAATTTTTCACGTTTTACGTCGTTAGCGTAAGTCATCCGTGAATGGGGCTGTGCGTAAGTTACGCTCACGTCGAAAGCATTGAGTAGTTGCGGTGTAATTTGGAGCATGCGCACTGGGATACGTCCACGGACGACGCATGCGCCGTTCGTTAAAAGCGTAAATTACGTGGGGTCACCATTAATTTCCATAAAACACACCCACCTCTTCCACATTTGAAATAGGCGTGCTTACACCAGCACATTTACGCTATGCCGCCGTAAGTTAGGTCGCAAGTGCTTTGTGAATACTGCACTTGCCTCACTAAGTTGTGGCGGCGTAGCGTAAATACTATACGCTACGCCTGCTCAAAGTAGCGTAAATGGGCCAGCGTAAGTGCGCGTAATTCAAAGTAGGCTGGTAGTGGGCGTGTTGTATGTAAATGAATCGTGACCCCACATAAATGATGCGCCGAACAAATGTTGCATGCGCCGTCCATAGACATATCCCAGTGCGCATGCTCTGAATCACGTTGCAAATACTGAATTCTTTGAACGTGAACGTAACTTACGCACAGCCCTATTCGCGTATGACTTACGCAAACGACGGAAAATTTGGCGCTGTTCCGACTTCCATACTTAACATGGGCTGCGGCTCATATAGCAGGGGAAACTTTACGCGGCTCATACGCCTTACGTAAACGACGTATATCAATGCGCCGGGCGCACGAACGTTCGTGAATCGGCGTATCTAGCTCATTTGCATATTTTTAATGGGAATGTCTAATGCGTCCAGCGTAACTATGCGCTCACGATATGCCGGCGTAGGCAAGTTACACCGGACGACTGAAGCCATGTTTTCCGGCGTATCTTGCTTTCAAAATCGGCGCAAAGATACGACGGCGCACATTTGAAATTACGGCGGCGTATCTGGAGATATGCCGGCATAATTCCTTTGTGGATCTGGACCATAAACTCTAATGGCATCCCAATCTTAGTCCGTAGGGTTTAATATTGAGTTGGCCCACCCTTTGCAGCTATAACAGCTTCAACTCTTCTGGCAGGCTGTCCACAAGTTTTAGGAGTGTGTCTATGGGAATGTTTCACCATTCTTTCAGAAGCGCATTTGTTGGATGAGAAGACCCGGCTCGCAGTCTCTGCTCTAACTTATCCCAAAAGTGTTTTATCGGGTTGAGGTCAGGACTCTTTGCAGGCCAGTCAAGTTTCTCCACCCCAAATGCGTTCATCCACACTATGGGCCAGATTCACGTACATTGGCGCATTTTTTGACTGGCGTAGCGCACCTCCTTTACGTTAGACTGCCGCAATGTAGCGGCGCAATCACTGTATTCTCAATTGATTTGCGCAGAAATTAGCGCCTGTGCAATGTAATTTTAGAGGTGTAAGGCAGAGTAATTAGAATTGGGAAGGACGTGGGCGTGTTACATTGAAATGAGCCGTGACCCCATGCAAATGAAGAGCCGGCCGGCTCGCGCATGCGCACATGAACCAGACCATGATCAGCACCTCTGTGCGCATGCTCACCACTCGGGAACGGCGCAATCAGTGAAATTGTAAGTGGACCCGGGCAACTTTGTGAACTACGCAGACAGCATAAATAGACAGACACAAACGCACTTCCTTTGCAAAAGTACATCCCTTTGTATCCCTCCCTATACAGCAAGGTGCTTTTACTCTGTTGTTTGTTGCATTGTGATTTGTCTTTGTTATATTTGTGGACTGTTTGATCTAGTGTTTGGTAGAATATATTTGAAAGTGTTTTTTGTTGACTGCTTGTGAGACTTTTTGGTTGATAGATTTTTGTTTGTTTGTTTTGTTGCTTGATTTTTCCTGCTTGTTTTTGTGAGTGATTTTTGCTGATTGTTTGGGAGAGAGTTTTTGTATGAGTATGACTGAGAGGAAGAGGAAGTAAAATTTTACTTTGGGGGAGAAACAAATTCTTGCCCGGGCCATTACCCAATATGGGCGTTTCCTCCACGGCTCGGAGAGTGCCAACACCCCCCGGCCAGGAGGCGTGAGATCTTGCAGCACATTACTGACCAGGTGAATCCAGGGGGGGGGGGAGACCCGGACATGGCCGGGGATTGAAAAGAAAATCAATGACCTCCGGCGTTTGGTCAGAAAGAAGCTGGCCAAAATGGCAGCCCATGCCAGGAGGGGGCCCACCATGCCCTGTTAGGCTGACAGCGGAGGAGCGTGCGGTGGCCCAGACCTTTCATAGACAACAGGTGGAGGGCCTGCTGGCTATGACTCCAGTCATGAAGGCGTGATGCCAGGTAAGGTTTTTTTGCCCTATCAGGTGTGTAGCATGTGGGGGGGGAGGGTGAAAGGGAATGTGTGGCAAGTGTGTGGATCCTCCAACCTATGAATGTTTTGTGTCATCCACAGATGTGCAGTAGGGTGCTGGGCCATCTGGGCTGACCGCACCATCCCAGGGACAACAGCCTGATGAGGACCCCCACGACAAGGCCGGAGTCCTCGGAGGAGGTTGAAGAGGAGGAGTTTGAGGAGGAGGAGTTTGAGGAGGAGGAGGATGTCATGTCAGCCAGTGGATTGCTGTTTTTTGGAGGAGTCTTCCTCTCTGGCTGGCAGCAGCCAGCCCTTCATAAGGGCTAGCCCCTCCCACTCCTCCCCCAACAGGGCTCCTCTCCCAAGGGCCTCCCCTTCTCCCCGGCCACAAGCCTCAGCTGGAGGCAGGAAGTCATCCCAGAAGACCAGGGGGGTGGCCGAGGTTCTGCCCGCCAATCTGAGAAGGGACCAGGCCCTTGAATGAATGAATGAATGAATGAAAACAGACCCGCCATCTGGGACAGGTCAGCCAGACTTTGGGGCGGATGGAGGAGAGCCTGTCCTCCATGCTGGTTGGTAAAGGATACGCTTGGGGACCTGGACTGCCACTTGAAGTTGGCCTGGGCTCTTACAAACCGATTGGGATTATGCCTAAACGTAAAGGGGGGCTGCAGACTACAATGTGTAAGACAGCAGACGTTGGGCAGGATGTAAGGGCCCTCACCCAGGCTATCCAGGCCAACACGGCAACACTAGGTGCTGGCCTGAACAGAATTGCCGTGGCCTTGGAGGGCAGGCCGCCAGGTGGGCAGAGACCAGGGGCTGCTCCTCCTTCCCTGGATTACCCCCCTCCCTATGAGTCTCCCCTGAGGAGCTCACGCCAGCGGCATTAATTTGTTTTTCCCTTTTTTTTTCCTGGAATTTTTTTTTTTTGCTGGACTGTGAATGTTTTTGGAATGTGGGGGTGATATTCCTGCCGGAAAAGGGGTGTCACCCTCAGTTTTGGTGGAGAAGGGTTCCCCAGGACCAGGGAGAAGTGATTCCCAGGTCCGTGTGAATGGTGTATGAATGTACAGTGACATAATTGGAGGCGTGGCGTGGCGTTGCTGCTCACAAGTCCAGCATGGTGGGCTTGTGCTAATCCAATTAGATGAGGATGTGATGTGTCTGTGCTAGGGACCACAGTGGTGTGCATGCATGTATTCTCATTGTGCCATGATTAATGTGTGCGTTTAACGTGCAAAGATGCCTAATGTGAGCTGTCTCCTGGCTGCTCTTCCCTCAGAAGACGGGGTAGCCTCGGTTAGGGGGGGATTGTCTGGTTCAGGGGTCAGGTCATCACTTATGTTAATCTGCAGGCCCTTTCTCACTGCGAAGTTGTGCAGAATGCAACATGCACCGATGATCTGGCATACGAAGTTTGGGGAATACAACAGGGTCCCCCCAGACTTATCCAGGCATCGGAAACGTGACTTCAGGAGGCCAAAGGTGCGCTCCACCACTGCACGTGTTTGGGCGTGGGCTTCATTGTATCTTTACTCTCCTGGGGTTTGGGGGTTCCGGATAGGAGTCATGAGATGGGGTCCCAGTGCATATGCAGAGTCACCTGTAAGGGAAAAGACAGGAGGATGTTAGTCATGCATGTGCCCCTTGTGATGTGTGCATCATGGGGGGGGACAGTCATGCCTGCCACCCATGTCACTCACCAACCAGCCAGGTGTCCCCATACACATTCTGTTCGAATTCCATTCGGATGGGGCTCTGATTGTAGATGTAGCTTCATGGCTGGACGTGCCATATGAGGCCTTGGGCATCGACTATCACCTGTACGTTGATGGAATGCCAATGCTTCCGATTGCGGTATATGTGCTCTGTCTCATGGGGGGGCTGGAGTGCCACATGTGTGCAATCAATGGCCCCCACGGTGCGTGGGAATCTGGCAATTCTGTAGAAATCTGTCATTGCCTTCAGCCGCAGGTCTGCAGTGGTGGGTTTGATGATTTGGTTGGCCATGCATCTGAGGATTGCTGGGATAACCTGGTGCACACATCTGCTCATGGAGGATTGTGACATCCCAGCCACCACTCCACTTGTTCTTTGAAAAGAGCCACTGGCAAGGAAATGGAGTGTTGCCATGACCTTGACTAGTGGCTGCACTGCATGTGAGCGGTGTGTTGGGCTGGTGATGTCCTCCTGCAAGGTTGTGGTTAATTCCAGGATGGCATGAGGGGTCAATCTGAAGATGCGATACACCTCAGAATCACTCATGCCAAAGAGGTCTATGCGGGTGCGGTATATCCTCTCCCGTGCCCTCCTCCGTGCCCTCCTCCGTGCCCTCCTCCTTTGTTGCTCCTCTAAAGTCAGTAGTATAGCTATGAGCAAGGATGTCCCTGGCATGTTGGCATACAGATTGTTGTGCAACACGTGTGACTGCTCAGCTCCTCACTAACAGTGTTGCTTTCTCTGACATGTAGACGAATTGTCTAATTTTATACCACCTTTTATATGGTCTAATTTTAGACAGGCCGTGCAGCTGTTGCGCACAGCGCTTAGCCTGCACTGCAACAACGTTCTTTTGTGGATCCCCGTAACTCCCTCATTAGCATATTTGAATAGCAAATCAATGGTGTGTCTAGCGCAGTTTTGCACGGACGAATGCGCCTGTCTATCGAAATTACGCTGGACAAAAAAAAGTAGATATCTTACGTATCTCGTTTTGGGGATGCGGTGCATCGAAACGAATGCGCAAATTTAGACTTACGCCGCGCATCTCCTGTAATGCCGGCGTAATCGCTCTGTGAATCTGGCCCTATATTTTTATTAAAGTTTATGTGCGTCTAAAGGCAGGTGTCCCAATACTTTTGATAATATAGTGTATATACTGTACGTAAACATTGTTTAAGACAAAACCCTGTTTAAGACCTGGAGTCAGTGCTGGGACAAGGTCATCCAGTGACCAGGGCAAAGATGTCACTACTCCTGTCAGCCATGTAACAAAAGAAAGGTGCCGCCATCTCTACATTAACCCATGGTGCCCAGGGCAGCCACCCCTCCCACTCACCCACACCTTGTTTTAGCATTGCCTGGAGTCCAGAGACATCGTAGATACTTGGATGGGATGAAGTCTTCAATCCTGGGTCTGTGTTTTCTGTGGTGGGAGCTAGAACAGCATGGGGCTGCTAAGTGGATGGACCAAGCTTGTGCGAGAAAACTATCTGTAGGTGGCAGACAAAGGCCCAAAAGTGTAAAGCCAGAGCAGCAGTGCTGCATGTGTAAGCCAGGAGGCTCATAATCAATAATTTTGTAAAAGCCTGCGAGGAAAACACATTTGTCCTAAATATTGGGCATGAAACACCCTAAAAAGAGAATTGAAGTGAGTAGCTATGTCCTTAATGTGCTTCTAGGTGAAGCTAGGTCTCACTATATACAGTATATATTTCAAAATATGAACTATAAGACCCCTTTCACACTGAGAGCGTGAAGCAGGTGCTATAGTGTTAAAAATAACGCCTTCAATCTGCCCTTAAACTGCTGCTCTATTCACTCGGGCTTTCACACTGGAGCGGTGCGCTTGCATGGCATCAGAAAAAGTCCTGCCAGCAGCTTCTTTGGAGTGCATTAGGAGCAGTGAACTCCTGCCCATTTAAATCAATGGGTAGCGCCGCTGGACCGCCCACAATACACCGCTGTAGCGCAGCATTGCAGGAGGCTTTAACCCTTTCTTGGCCGCTAGCAGGGGATAAAAGCGTCCCGCTAGCGGCTGAAATGCGCCACAAACCTGATGGTTAAAATAGCAGCTTTTTACTGCTGACGCTATGGGTGGCACAGTGTGAAAGGGCTCTAATTGAATATGATTAGAAAAGGAAGCCAGTAGCTTTTAAAGGAGTTAAAAAAAACATCTGTATACTGCCTTTCTTTGTATTCTCTGCGAAGCACACAAACACTATTGTTTTGATTTTGGCAAAAATTTACTGCATGTGTTTTAAATGTCATCATGAACAACAACACTGACAATGGTGTGGAATAAATCTTTTTTTCTTTGTTATTTTTAAGGTAAGCCTCTGGGAATTAAATTATTGCAGTTTCTTTTGCGGCGTACACACGACCAAGGTTCTCGCTGGAAACCAGCGAGAACCTCGCTGGAAGCTGCATTCCAGCGAGGACCTCGGCCGTGTGTACACAGAGCGCTCGCCCCGCCCGTCGGGAATCCCGTCGAGCGAAAAGAGAGCACGTTCTCTTTTTGCTCGACGACCCGCCTGGATGAATGGCTGGTTGCCATTCCCGACGGGCGGGTCGCCGATTTCGACGGCCGGCAGAGAACCTCGACGGGCGGAACGGTGTGTTCTGCCCGTCGAGGTTCTCTGCCGTGTGTATGCGGCTTTTCTGTAGGAGAGTGAACAAATATTTTCAAGACAAGCTGTCAAGTGCATTTCTCTTATCAAGGAAAATCAGCGCATTTTTTAATTTATTAACTACAGGAATGGATTTAGGTATTTTATAACTAAATATAGTACTAAATAATAATCATACGGATGTATAGGAAAACAAAGTAATTGTTTATGTAAAAGCCAACAAAGCAGATGATTGTAAAAGGGACAAGAAAAGTGATGATTCAGTCTTAAAGTAGAGAGGATGTCTAAAAAATATTTGTTCATTTTTCCATGTTTTATCAGTAAAAATAAGTTGTGGGGTGGACCCTTGGTGTGGTGACCTGATGTGGCCTGGTATGTGAGGGCTGGCTGTACGTCCTTATCGGTAACCCAGTAATATATATATATATATATATATATATATATATATATATATATATATATATACGTAAAATAATGCTGTACTGGTTGCCTTGAGAAATATGTATATATATATATATATATATATATATATATATATATATATATATATATACAGGGCTTTTTTTCAGGGGGAACTTGGGGGAACTCAGTTCCACCACCTTTGGCTCAGATCCTTTGGTGCCTGCTCACCACAATCACTTGTAAACACAGAAGTCTGGTTTCTGTGTTTTCTGTGGTGGGACAAGTGAAGTGGATGGACAGCTTTGTAATCCCCTGAACTCTGCACTCTGTATGTAATGCAATTCTGGTATTTAATGCCCCTTTAAGACCCTTCTACTGTTTGTGAAATCTGAACGGGTCGTGGTTAAGTTCCTCCACCTATTTTCTGAGAAAAAAAGCTCTGTATATATATATATATATATATATACATATATATATATACTGTATATATATATACACATATATATATATATACACAGCGTATATATATATATATATGTATTTCTCTCGAGGCAACCGGTAGTACAGCATAAATGTGCAAGAAAGACACCAATATATCCACATGGGATCCAACCCCTAAAAATCCATGGATAAATCATGGAAACTATGTACATTGTATAATATATAGCACCAACACAAGTATTCACCATAATATACCTAAAAAATAATGTACCATACATGACTCATTCAAATGGTGAACATTTGCTTAACAAAAAGATAAAAAGAAAGCATTTAAAGCATTTAAAGCGGTGTTCCGTCTGGAAAAAAAAATTAAAGCCAACAGCTACACATACTGCAGCTGCTGGCTTTTAATAATCGGACACTTACATGTCCTGGAGTCCAGCGAAGTCGGCACTCGCAGCTGATGTTTCCATCAGCTGTTGGGTGCTGCCGCCGTCATTGCGGGTAAGGGAGTCGTTGGGCTACTGCGCATTTGCACGAGGCCCCGCGTATCTCTCCTGTTGGCTGGGGGAGGAGGAGGGAGCCCCACAGTGACATCATGGCCGCAGCCCGGACTCCCAGAAGTGGGTATTCTGTCCCCCCTCACCCCGAAAGGTGCCAATTGTGGCACCGGAGGGGGGATCCATAGAACGGAAGTTCCATTTTTGAATAAATAAATTGTGACACCATACATTGTTAAAAATTAACATCACAAATACAGTCTTGTAAGTGAGATTAGTGCAATCAACACCAACACCACCCAACACACCATTCAAAGTGAATGCATTAACTTAAAATATAAAATCTTCCAAATAACATATGTTCCTTAAAGCGGAAGTAAAGGGATAAATATTCACCTTACCAATAGTGCATTGCCGGCAACTTCTGTGTGCTGGTTTTCATCCATCTTCATTGGCCGGTAGGGATGAGCTTTATGTTCGGGTCGAACATGAGTTCAACTCGAACATTGGCTGTTCGCTGAACAGCGAACAATTTGGGGTGTTCGCGGCAATTTAGAAAAGCCGCGAAACACCCAATAAAAGTCTATGGGAGAAATCCAAAGTGCCAAATGCAGAACAGAGTGGGGCAAAGAGGGGGAGGTCTGGCGGTGATCCACAAGATTCACCTCTCGATCACCAAACCAGTCCTCCAATACTTGCTTCCATTCATGGAACCCCTCACTCTACAGCTGCAAACAAATCCCCAAGACACAGTCCATATTCTACTTTGCTATAGACCACCGGGCCAAAAAACAGACCTTGTCACGTCATTAACAGATTTCATCTCCTCTTATACCCTAAGCATCAAACACCTTTTGGTGCTCAGGGATTTCAACCTCTGGGCCAACTCCTCGTTGGACCCCATCGCTGACGCCTGCATCGACCATCTGGAAGGATTAGGTCTGCAGCTATTAATACGGAGCCCCACTCATGCCTCAGGCCATACCCTCAATATCATTTTTAAACAGGATTTGGAAATTGAGATCGGGGAAAATGAGCCACTACCATGGACCGACCACCATGCCATTAAATTTAAACTCACCAATCAGGCCAACTAAAACAAGAAAACCGGTGATGACTCACTGGACTAGATCTCAGAAGAAGCTCCATTCGGAACTCTTCAAAACAACCCTAGCAAATAAAATAAACACAATACAACATAAACAAACAGCAGTAGAAACACTTGACGCCATCAACAAGGCGCTACTTCAGTCCGCCGACTGGGTGGCACCAACACGCAAAACTTGCATCCGGAGAAACAACGCCGGCTGGTTTAACGACCAGCTGACATTGCTAAAGCAAGAACGTAGAAGAGCAGAAGCTGCATGGAAAAGGAACTCTTCAGATAGCAACCACATCATTTATAAGACAATAACAAAGAAATATCATAAAGAAATCTTTATGGCAAAAAAAAATCACTTTGCCAATATCATCACCAAGGCCTTAAACCGCCCCCGTGAACTCTTCAAGCTAGTTTCATAGTCAATGAATCCAGCCTGCTTAGAGCCCCCCAATGCTGATTCACAAGAATTTTTCAACGAACTATCGGATTATTTCATTAAAAAAATAGAAAATATCTGTACAAGCATTGAGCAAAATGGAATCTGCAGGAATCCCGCCCCGAATCCCAACCCTGATACCATTATATACCCGCCTCAAGCACCGAAATTCACCTTAAAACCCATCTCCATCGCTGCCACTAAAAATGACATCATTCCCACTAAACAGCTGAAAGAAAGTGCCGATATACTGGCACCAGCTATCACACAGCTTATAAATCAATCATTCAAAGAGGGCATGGTGCCCTCCTTGTTGAAACAGGGTACCATAAAACCTATCCTAAAAAAAAAACACCCTTGACCCCAAAGACCCAAACAATAGGAGGCCCATAACGGGTCTAAATGTTTTCTCCAAGATAATGAAGAAAGAAGTTGTACAACAGTTACAACTGCATTTAGAAACCCATAAATTACTTGAAACGTTTCAATCAGGCTTCCGTCCGGGTCACGGAACTGAAACAGCTCTGGTAAAAATATGGGATGATGTTCTGGAGGCCGCAGATGAAGGAGAATCCTCTCTCCTGATCCTGTTGGACCTAAGTGCGGCCTTTGACACAGTAGACCACGGACTACTACTCGATAGGCTAGCTGAAGTGGCCAAAGTCACAGAAGCTGATCTACCCTGGTTCTCCTCCTTCTTGGATAACCGATCACAAACAGTGAAATTGGGTTCTTTCACGTCAGAAATGCGTACAGTATCATGTGGAGTCCCTCAGGGATCTCCCTTGTCACCGGTACTGTTCAATATCTATCTCTGTCCCCTCTTTGAAATCATCAGCAACCAGAAGCTACTTTACCATTCCTACGCAGGCGACACTCAACTGTATCTCCACGTCAGCAACGAACAGGATCATTCTCTTGGATTAGAGAGATCACTCACTCTAATTGATAACTGGATGACATCCAGCTATCTAAAACTCAATGGTTCGAAAACAAAGCTTCTCCTGTTTAACGCAAACAGGAAAAGTCACCACACCTCAACTTGGGCCCCACCGCCCATTCTGGGAAAAATTATCGCCCCTATCACCAAAGTCAAAAGTCTTGGAGTCATTTTTGACTCCCACATGACAATGGATGCACAAATTGGGTCTGTAGTCAGCGGATCCCATCATCTGCTGCGCCTACTACATTGACTCAGCCCTTTTATCCCTAAAAAGGACATTGCAGTCGTGGTGGGAACAATCATCAATTCCAGACTCGACTCTGCAAATGCCCTCTATTTAGGACTTCCCAAATACCAAATCACTCGTCTGCAAGTCGTTCAAAATACGGCTGCTCGATTAGTGACTGGTAAAAAAACATGAGAGTCAATCTCCCTTTCGCTGAGATCTCTTCACTGGCTACCAGTGAAAGACAGAATCACTTTTAAGGCACTTTGCCTTACACATTAGTGTATTCAAGGAAACGCTCCCCAATATCTATGCGAAAAAATAAAAGCCCATAACCCCAATCGCACTCTGCAATCCACAAATCAGAACCTACTGCACATACCCAAGGCAAGATACAAATGCAAAGGAGATCGGAGATTTGCTGTCCAGGGACCTCGACTGTGGAATGTACTACCAACCACCATCCGACTGGAGTCGGACCACTTGGCCTTCAGGAGAATGATTAAAACTAATTTCTTCTGAGGCAAAACGTTTCCTTATCGAAGGAATGGAAACAGCACCCAGAGGCGATTCAGTTCGCAAGTTGTTTGCGCTTTATATGTTTTTCACTCACTCACTCACTCACTCACTAATTTTAAATGTTAATATGCAAGTTATTGTTATAGTGCCTTCTCATTAGTGCCGCCTCATCAGTGCCTTCTCATCAGTGCCCATCAGTGCCACCTATCATGGCAGCATATCAGTGCCCACCAGTGCAGCCTGATCAGTTCAGATCAGTGAAGGAGAATTTAAAAAAAAAAATGTTCCGTCTTTTTTTACTTGTTTAGCCAAAAAAGAAAAAACCCAGTGGTGAATAAATTCCAACAAAAAAAAATCTCTGTCTCTCAAAAAAATAAAAAAATTGAATTTGGGTAGTGTTGCATGACCATGCAATTGTCATTAAAAGTGTGACAGCACTGAAAGCTGAAAATTGACCTGGGCAGGAAGGGGATGAAAGTGCCCTGTGTTGAAGAAGTTAAAGAGCTTGACATGGAGATATACGTTATTCACAGTCTTCTTTCATTGGTTAAAGTGATTTCAAATGGAACTAAAGTTCTGAAGAACATGCACAGCTCAGGTTACAGCCCAATCCCTGTGTGCTGGAATGACAGGTGCAATGTCATCTGGTGCCGGCCAATAAGGATGAGCCGAACACCCCTGGTTCGGTTCGCAGCAGAACATGCAAACAGGCAAAAAATGTATTTGAACATGCGAACACCGTTAAAGTCTATGGGACACGAACATGAAAAATCAAAAGTGATAATTTTAAAGGTTAATATGCAAGTTATTGTCATAAAAAATGTTTGGGGACCTGGGTCCTGATCCCGGGGGACATGTATCAATGCAAAAAAAGTTTTAAAAACTGAAGTTTTTTCGGAAGCAGTGATTTTAATAATGCTTAAAGTGAAACAATAAAAGTGAAATATTCCTTTAAATTTCATACGCTGGGGGTGTCTATAGTATGCCTGTAAAGTAGCGCATGTTTCCTGTGTCTCTGCACAAAACAAAATTTCTAAAGGACAAAAAAAGTAATTTAAATCTTCTCGTGGGCTATAATGAATTGTTGGGTCCCGGCAATACAGATCAAAGTCATTGAAAGTCATTGAAAAATAAAGAAATACAATGTGTGGGGGTCCCCCCAAATTCTATTACCAGGCCCTTCAGGTCTGGTATGGATATTAAGGGGAACCCTATGACATATTATTACTGACCCGGCTAGCTGAAGTAGCCAGAGTCGCAGAATGTGATTTATCTTGGTTCTCCTCCTTCTTGGTAAACCGATCACAAACAGTAAAACTGTTCTTTCAGTTCTGAAAAACGCACAGTGTCATGTGGAGTCCCTCGGGGATCCCCCTTGTCGCCTGTTCTGTTCAATATATATTTCCGTCCTCTTTTTGAAATCATCAGTAACCAGAAGTTACTTTACCACTCTTATGCAGATGACACACAACTGTATTTTCACATCTGCAACAAAAAGGATCATTATCTCGGACTAGAGAAATGCCTTTCTTTGATAGAAAATTGGATGACCAAGAGTTACCTTAAACTCAACGGTTTGAAAACAGAACTTCTCCTGTTTTACGCCATTTGAAAGAATCATCCCACAACAACATGGATACCCCCGCCCATTCTGGGTAAAACCATCACCCCTAGCACCAATGTCAAAAGTCTCGGGGTCATTTTCGACACCAACATGACAATGGATGCACAAATAGGGTCAGTAGTCAGCGGATCGCACCATCTGCTGCGCCTACTACGCAGACTCACTCCCCTTGATCCCAAAAAAAGACATATTAGTCGTGGTGGGAACAATTACCAATTACTCCAGACTCGACTATGCAAATGCCATCTATCTTGGACTCCCTAAATACCAAATCACTCGTCTGCAAACTGTTCAAAATACGGCCGCTCGACTTGTGACTGGGAAAAAAACACGGGAATCAATCTCACCTTCACTAAGATCCCTTTATTGGTTGCCAGTAAAAGACAGAATCACTTTCAAGGCACTCTGTCTAACACATAAGTGTGTGCAAGTAAATGCCCCCCAATATCTATGCGAAAAACTAAAAGCTCACAACCCCAATCGCGTTCTGCAATCCACCAACCAAAATCTACTCCAGATACCCAAAGCCAGATACAAGTCCAGAGGAGAACGAAGATTTGCAGTCCAAGGACAAAGACTATGGAACGCTTTACCAACCAGCATTCGATTGGAGGTGAACTACCTGGCCTTCAGAAGAAAAATCAAAACCCATCTCTTCTGAGGGCAAAAGTTCACTTAGGGAATGAACACTAAGCGCCCAAAGGCGATTCAGTTCACATGTGTTGAGCTATATAAGTTTCTCACTCACAAATTAAAAAAAATGGCATTGGGTTCCCCCCGAAAATCCATACCAGACCCTTACCCGAGCACGCAACCTGGCAGGCTGCAGAAAAAGAGGGGGGACGAGAGAGTGCCCCCCTCTCCTGAACTGTACCAAGCCACATGCCCCCAACATAGGGAGGATGTCTCCATGTTAATGGGAACCAGGACCTCATCCCAACAACCCTTGCCCAGTGGTTGTGGGGGTCTGTGGGCGGGGGGCTTAGCGGAATGTGGAAGCCCCCTATGTGAATTGGTAACGGGTACATTGTACCCCTACCATTTCACAAAAAAGTATGAAAATTTTAAAAACTACAGGCGACGGCTTGGGACGAGTCCTTTACTAATTTTTTTTTAAAAATAACGATTCCAGCAAAGTAATTTAGTCTCGATGTCCAGCGTTGTAATCCATTCTCGATGTCCAGCACTGATCAATTCTCCAGCGATGCTCTCCAGCGAGGAACAACGGACAATCCTGCCTCGATCGGAGGCACCTGGCTAAATGACTCACAAGCTGTTTGACAGTTCTTTTATATCTGAGGGCGGGGCCATCCGTGACATGGACAGGTGACTCCACCCCTCTGACGCAACATGGGTTTCCTGTTAAGAAGTCTTAAGCCCACTGCTGTCTTCAAGGGAGACCGGCTACATGTGGCAGTCTCCCCCTTTGTTAATCCCCAATAGCTCTGAATTACTCACTTTGTCCTCTCTTGCTCCCATGCCTCCATTAAAGCCTCTTCCCTTTGTGTTTTTGGCAGGATTCTTCCAGCACCTGAGCCAAACCCTAAAGCGGAACACCCCCAATAATTGGGGGTACCCTTTAGGACCATCGACAGCCTCCTCAACACTGCATCTCCTTCTTCCACCCAACTGCCCTGCTCGCATGGCCCATGTCTATTTATGAGGTTATCATTCCCCTGCCATCCCACTACTGGGGATTGGCTGAGGACTTATAAATATGCATGACAGCTACTCCAAAACCCCACCCTATAATTAATAAAGTTTCTCCAACCTTCCAGACAACAGGCAGAGGCACCAGAGAGTTGCCATTATAAGACATCCAGCCCATAACTCTAATAACCCCAAGCCAATTACAGACTCACATGTCATGCTGAAAGAGGGGTAGAGGGGGGTGACTTCCGATACCAGGTGTTCAAAAAAAATTCTCTACCCAGCAACCAGAGCTGTCAGTTATCAGCAGCTATTGGCATTGGCTGCATCATATGGGAGGGGACTACATAGGGTAAAGGGTGGATATTGAAAACTCTCCCTTAATTATTCATAAGGAGGATAGACCACTGCCCAGATTTTGCCTAGTATGCAATCACACTGACCAGCTGACATTTGGTAAAATGAACCAGTCCTGGATCCACGACAACTACCAAGCCCCTGATATTTTTGTACAGCCTAGTTCTCTCCTTTCATCAATGCAGGTCGGAAATAAATTCAACCTCCTGCCGCCATCAATAACACTTCCTTCTACAACTACTGGTCTCTTGCCAGGCCTGTTATTGTTTTTGCACACCCATTTTTTTTTGCAGCTGTTTTACAGTTGCATTTTGAGTTGCAAAGAATTTTTTTTTTTTTGTCAAATAACACACTGTTTTCTATGATTACTTTTGCACCACTAACAGCATAAACAATTTTTCTGAAGCTGTTACACAGTTGCAGATAATTTATTTTTTTGGGCAGGTAAACTACTGTGCTTTACATTAATATTTGTGCTTATGGTTTGCTGGAATCAATACTACTCAAAACAGAATTTTTCTTTTGGCCAGCTTACTGACCTGTTAGCCACTAATGTTTGCATTTTCTTATGGTGCATTGCCTTTTAAAATTGACAATATTTAATTTTTATGCAAAATATACCTTTTTTGGTTTGTTTTGGAAAAAGTTTTGACTTTCATGCAGGCTATTGGCAAGATATTTGTATCAATCTTTTGAGTACTTGAGTACACTAGCATGACTGATAATTCTTTTAGATACACATTTTTAACGTAGTATGGCTTAACAGTGATTCTTTAAATAGAAAGGGCCCATTTTCATTCCCTAGCTCTGAAGTTTTGAAAGATGCAGTCTGCCTGTTCTTTCCATTTCACAATTGCCTTTTATGGAATATGATTTAATTCTGTGCAGCTGATCTGTATAATTTATAAATTATGCGTCTTAAAAAAAATAACAGTAACATTTTATATTTGGAGCTGAAATATGAGTTCTTTGGGGCAGATTCACATAGATGTAATCTTCCGCTGCGTAATCGAAATACGCTACGCTGCCGTCTATCACCAGACTCTACGCCGAATTCAGGTAGTTTTTTTGCGCGTACGCTATTGTATCGTATTTTTTTTCCGCCGCGCAATCGAAATACGTGAGTAGGGGGCGTGAAGCATTTAAATTAAGCGCGTCCCCGCGACGATCGAACTGCGCATGCTCTGTTCAGGAATTTCCCGCCGTGCATTGCGCGAAATCACGTCGTGACGTCATTCGTTGTTTGAGTAGCGGCGTTTACGAACATTCCTATTCCCGGACGACTTACGTTAAAAATAATAAAAGAAATCGAAAAACGTTGAAATTCGACGCGGGAACGACGGCCATACTTAACATGGGCTGTCTAATATTAGACCAGCAAAAAGCTGGTATAGTGAAACGGAAAAAAAAGATGACTAAAGGTGCCGTAAGAGATTGCGTTTGAAGAGCGAAATTTTGTGGATTCCAGGCAAAAGCTCATTAGCATACCATGAAGGCGAAAAACAACAGGAAGTCCGCCCAGTGGCCGCAATTTTCAGGCAGCGTAGATCTGAAGGCGTACTAACACGTAATAAAGTCGAAATTTAGCACGCAGGTGTCTTTTCATGGTTTGAGGATTTCGACTAGCGTAAAAACGCTCGTAAATCGAAATTACTCCTGTCTAACAACATTTACACAGGCGTAATCGCTTTGTGAATCTAGGCCTATGTGTTTAAAAAATGTAATCCTACTTTAAAACATGATATTCTGGCCATTCAGTAAAATCTTTTTCGTTTTAAACTGTTTCTTAAAAAAAATTGAGATTCTGTAAAGTGCAGTATATGAGAGATCTATAATATAGTGTCTTCATTGATTTTTTTTTCTGTGTGAAATATGACTTCTCCCTGCATCTGAAATGTACTTGTATTAAAAAAGATGTGATTCAGTGCATCAAAACTGTTCAATTTTTATTAATGTTTGAGAAACATTTTTTTCCTGTCTGATAAATGCCTACCCCCTGCCTCCCAAATTGCCTTCTATTAAAAATGATGAGATTCTGTGCCTCAAATGTATACAATATTTATGCAGTATCTCTGGAAAAAATATATTTTTGGGTGAATACCTTTAAAACTCCCAATGCATGTGATTTTGTTCATCAATTAGTTAAGGTAAAGATTAAAAAAATGCTTTTGCGAACAATACAGTTTTAATAAATATTTATGGCTGAAACATGCCAACCTAATGTCTCCCATGAAAAAAGATAAAATTATTTTTTAATTTCATGTGGTGTTTTAATAAAAATATACTTTCATGTAATATTTCACAGTGAAATAGGACTGCACCAAAATTCTTCAAATACTCCAGTAAACCTCAAAGAATGCTTGCAAATATGTTAAAGGTTAGACCGACACAATCTGACACACAAGGTTGATGGCACGCCTACATACTGTTCACGACCAATCATTAAAAAATTTGGGGACTATTATAGTAAATTGTATGATTGCTTATCCACAGATATCCATTCTACTTTTCCAATTTGGCATTTAATACATTTATGTGTTCTTTTAGGCTGCCTAAATTGTTACCCTCTGATTTAGCTTTTCTAAATGCAGATATTATATTGGAAGAACTTTTTGCTCTAGTCAAAAACTTCCTGACACAAATCTCCAGGTCCAGATGGACTACTTTATGGTTTCTATAAACATTTCTTATCCCATCCAAAAGGCTTGAGGCCGCGTACAGACGATGTCAGACATGTCCGCTCAAACATGTCCGACGGACCGTTTCCAGCTGACATGTCTCATCGGATTTTGGTCTGATGGCGTGTACACACCATCGGACGAAAATCCCTTCAGGCTGAGGATGCGGTGACGTGGCGGTGACATTGACGCCGCCACGTCACCACTCCAGGAAGTAAAATACTTCCACGCATGCGACAGATTTCTGTCCGCTGGTTAGGCGTACTAACCAGCTGACATGTCGGACGGACAGGTCCGCTGGACAAACCTGTCCGCTAGCCCGTACACACAATCAGATATGTCTGCTGAAACGGTCCGTCGGACCAGTTTCAGCAGATAAATTTGATCGTGTGTACACGGCCTAATAGCTGTAGCCAGGGCCGCCATCAGGGCCCGGATGGGAGCCCCCAAAAAAAGGGGTCCGGAGGTGCCCAGGTGCCTGGAGGCCCCCAGATGGTAACCCTCCTCTTTTTTGCTTTAGTTTTTCTAAAAAAAAATAACAAAAATAATAATGTTTTATTTATTTTATTTTTATTAAAGGGACAATTTTTTTCTTTTTTTTTTTTTTAGCAGTCCGGAGGTCCCCAGGGGCCCAGAGGCCCCCAGGGCCCCGGGTGGCAACCCCCCATTTTTTCATTTTTTAAAAAAAAAATATATATATTTAATATGTTTTTTTATTTTTTTATTAAAGGGCCAATGTTTTTTTTAGGGGTCTGGAGGTCCCCCGGGGCCTGGAGATCTCTAGGGCTCCAGATGACAACCCCCCTTTTTTTATAAAAAATTTTTTTTTTATATATTTGTTTTAGTACTTTTATTTTTATTTTTTATATACATATAAATATACATACATTTATTATTATTATTACAAGGCCCAGAGGTCCCCAGGGCCCCAGATGAGAACCTTTTTTCTTATAAAAATGTTTTACATTTTTTTTATATATATATTTCTAGCCATGTCCCTCACATATGCAGCCATGTCCCTCTAGCCATGTCCCTCACATATGCAGCCATGTCCCTTACATACAGTATGCAGCCATGTCCCTCTAGCCATGTCCCTCACATATGCAGCCATGTCCCTCTAGCCATGTCCCTCACATATGCAGCCATGTCCCTCACATATGCAGCCATGTCCCTCTAGCCATGTCCCTCACATATGCAGCCATGTCCCTCTAGCCATGTCCCTCACATATGCAGCCATGTCCCTCTAGCCATGTCCCTCACATATGCAGCCATGTTCCTCCAGCCATTTCCCCCATACGCAGCCATGTCCCTCTAGCCATGTCCCCCATATGCAGCCATGTCTCTCCAGCCATTTCCCCCATACGCAGCCATGTCTCTCCAGCCATTTTCCCCATACGCTCGTCTGTACTTGGCCTCTGTAGGTGGCCAGGCTGTGGAAGTCTCAGACATGTGGTATGGCCGTACTCAGGAAGAGTAAGAGAAAATATTTTGGGGTGTTATTTTTGGTATGTATATGTTATGTGTTAGAAATATTGCATGAATGGACAACTTTGTGTTATAAAAAAATGTACTTTAACCACTTCCTGCCCGCTGGCCGTCATATGACATCCTTGAATTTGTTCGGGGATTTCTGAATGATACCTGCAGCTACAGACATCATTCAGATATCGGCTTTTTCAGCCAGCGATTCCCTACACCATAAGAATGATCAGAGCGGCTGTTCCACCACTTGATCGTTCTTACGGGAGGCGAGAGGGGATGTCCCCTTCTCCCGCCGCCCTACGGTGTTTCTACCAACTCACCGCTACGATCGATGCCAGGATGTTTTTTAATTTTTTTATTTCAGGCTTCCCAGCCAAGAGGTGAGATGTGGGGTCTTATTGACTGTAAAGAGGACCTGTCATGCCCTATTCCTATTACAAGGGATGTTTACATTCCTTGTAATAGAAATAAAAGTGATCAAAAAAAATTTTTTTGGGAGTAATTTGGGTGTAATTTGTGGTATGCATATGCTGTGTATGAGAAATAACCTGCTAATATGACAATTTTGTGAAAAAAATGTAAAAAAAAAAATCTTGATTTTTGCAAAGAACTGTGGGCAAAAATTACAACTTCAAAAAACTCACCAAAAGGAGTAATTTGGGGGGTATTTGTACTTTTCTGGAATGTTAGAGTCTCAAGAAATTAGATAGGCCGTCAGTACTTCAGGTGTGATAAATTTTCAGATATTGGCACCATAGGTTGTGGACTCTATAACTTTCACAAAGTAATATACACCAATTTGTACTTATTTTTACCAAAGATATGTAGCAGTATACATTTTGGCCAAAATTGATGAAGAAAAATTACTACCGGTAATTTGTTAAATTTTACAACAGAAAAATGTTGTTCTTTTTTTCATTAATAGCACAGGTGTCAAACACAAGGCCTTTAGGCCTAATCCGGCCCTCCAGGCCATTTCATGTGGCCCTCTCACCTCCCCTCTTCCATACCCCTACTTTCTGCTTTCAAGCAATGCATCCAGCTTCTTCCCAGCAGCAGCATAAGGTAAAGGGGTGCACTGTGATGTAAGGGAGAGTAGGGGACTCATCTTCTGATGGTGGGATGGCTCTTGACATCTAATTAAAGGGGAGGGAATGAGCTGGATATCTAATCTTAGAGATATAACCGGCCCTTTGAGGACAACCATAATGCTGATGCGGCCCACAAGGAAATTGAGTTTGACACCCCTGATTTATAGCATAAAAAAACCCAGAGGTGATCAAATACCACCAAACAAAAGCTCTATTTGTGTGAAAAAAGGGCAAAAATGTCATATGGGTACAGTGTTGCATGACTGAGTAATTGTCATTCAAAATGTGAGAGCACCGAAAGCTGAAAATTGGTCTGGTTATTAACCACTACAGATCTGCGCTATTGACAAAAGACGTCAACAGCGCGGACCTGAGCTGCCGGGGTCACTTCTTTGGATGTCAATGTTGTTGTAATTCCCTGCGCGCGCCACTGGGTGATGCGCAGTGGGGAAAAACAGTGCCGTCGCATCGCCGAGGATTCGATGCGTGTACCCGGCGGCCGCGGTATCCGCCAGGTACATGCGATCAGCGGTGACAGAGCAGGGACGTGAAGCTCTGTGTGTAAACACAGAGCTCCACGTGCTGTCAGAGGAGAGGAGACCGATCTGTGTCCCTTGTAGATAGGGACACGACATTGGTCACCTCCCCCAGTCACCCCCCTCCCCCACACAGTTAGAACACACCCAGGATACACATTTAACCCCTTTCTCACCCCCTAGTGTTAACCCCTTCAATGCCAGTCACATTTATACAGTAATTAGTGCATATTTATAGCACTGGTTGCTGTATAAATGTGAATGGTCCCAAAAATGTGTCAAAAGTGTCTGATGTGTCCGCCGTAATGTTGCAGTCCCAATAAAAATCGCAGTTCGCCGCCATCACTAGTAAAAAAAAAATAGTAAAAAAATATCATAATTCTGTCCCCTATTTTGTAGGCGCTATAACTTTTGCGCGAAGCAGTCGCTTATTGCGATTTTTTTTTTACAAAAATATGTAGAAGAATATTAACTGAGAAAAAAATTGTTTTTTTTAAAAAAAAATTGGGATATTTATTATAGCAACAAGTAAAAAAAAAATATATATATATTTTTAAATTGTCGCTCTTTTTTTGTTTATAACTCAAAAAGTAAAAAACGCACGAGCGATCAAATACCACCAAAATAAAGCTCTATTTGTGGGGAAAAAAGGACGCCAATTTTGTTTGGGAGCCACGTCGCACGACCGCGCAAATGTCAGTTAAAGGGACGCAGTGCCGAAAGCTGAAATTTCGCCTGGGCACGAAGGGGGTTTATGTGCCCAGTAAGCAAGTAGTTAAGGGGGTTTAAGTTCCCAGTTATCAAGTGGTTAACCACTTAAGGACCGCCGCATGTACATTTACGTCGGCAGAATGGCACCGACAGGCACATCAACGTATATATACGTTGGTGCCTTGGGGGGGATCGGGGGTCCGATCGGACCCCCCCCCCCGTACATGCGGCGGTCCGCGCGGCTGCAGGAGCGATCCGACAAGTGGGGGCGGCTATCCGTTTTCACCCGCCCCCTCCGGATCGTTCCCAGCCAATGCGCGCACCCGCCCGCCCTGTCACTTCCTCCTCCTGTGTAAACACAGGAAGGAGGAAGCGATGTGATCTCTCCCTCGGCGTTTGTTTCAAGCGCCGCTGAGGAGAGATCACAACATAACAAGTAAGTCTGCACCAACAGCACACTTACACACAGACACAAACACATTTAACCCCCGCGATCGCCCCCCCCTCCCCCCTGTCACAGTGTCACTGAATGCAGTAATCATACATGTATGATTACTGTATTTAGTGTCAGTGTGACAGACAGTGTGACAGTCAGTCAGTGTTAGTGTCAGGGTAGCCCCCCCACCCCCCCAATAAAGTTTTAACCCCTTGATAACTGCCCTAGTTAACCCTTTCACTCCCTATTGCCAGCATCACTAAGCGATCATTTTTCTGATCGCTGTATTAGTGTCGCTGTTCCCGCTAGGTAGCTAATTTTTTTTTAATGCGATTTTTTTTTTACTAAAGACATGTGGCTAAATAAATTTTGGCCTAAATGTTTGACTAAAATTTAGTTTATTGGTTTTTTATTATAACAAAAAGTAAAAAATATTGATTTTTTTTCAAAAATGTCGCTCTATTTTTGTATATAGCGCAAAAAATAAAAATCGCAGAGGCGATCAAATACCACCAAAAGAAAGCTCTATTTGTGGGAAAAAAAGGACGCAAATTTTGTTTGGGAGCCACGTCGCACGACCGCGCAATTGTCTGTTAAAGCGACGCAATGCCGAATCGCAAAAACCCCTTGGGTCATTTGCCAGCGTATTGGTCCGGGTCTTAAGTGGTTAATAGTTACTAATAGTTAAATAATTAGAGTTAGTAATTTTTTCAGATTTTTTAATTTTCAAGTTTTTACATTTTTGGGTTTTTTAATTCTCAGATTTTCCATCTTTTGAATTGTCGTTCTGAATTTTGGATTTTCTAATTTTCAAATTTGGAATTTTCGATTTTTGAATATCTGAATTTCCAAATCTGGAATTTCCGAATTTTCAGATTTGGAATTTCTGATTTTTAGAATTTCCGGATTTTCTAATTTCTAGTTTCTGAATTAAAAATTTTAGAGTTTTCAGGTTTCCAAACTTTAGAATATTTGAATTTACAAATCTTCAAATATTTGGAAAAACTTGTTAAATGGGTTTTTGTTAACCCTGATATTTCTGAATTAACGAATGTGTCGAAATTTGTTAAAAAAACAATATCAGAATGAAACTAATTGCACATGTCTACCTTCCAGCCACTGTGCCATATATTTGCCATGCACGGTCTGGCCTGAGGTCATGGTGGCCATCTTGAATATGGGCAAAGTTTGAATTTTTTGCCCTTGTTTGTCAAAATCATTTTTTTTTTTTTATTCTTTATTTCTTCAAAAACAGAGGAACCGGTCCCAGAGGACCCATACAACATTGTACACCAATTACATCGAGATACATGTAAAAGCATAGAGTTTAACAGGTGGTAATGTGGCAGCTCCAGACGTGAGTCAATTGTGAATATCGTGTTGCCTGGGGCCACCGGGGGCTCCCGACAAGGTGTGCGTCCAGGTTAGTGCCCCGCGCCCAATGAGGGAGGGATCCGTTTAAACCCCCCCCTTGGACACCCAGCAGACAGATCAAAGGCCGGTAGGGCCAGTCCGCTCTGCAGTTTTATTTATCCTAGGTAGAGATCAGGTAGAAAGGATAAGAAAGAGTGGGGGTGTGGGGGTGGGTTGGGCAGGGTCCCAACCAAAGTCCCCAAGCTGGTGGGTACTGGGGGTAGGGTGGGGGTCAAGGAAGGGGAGGGGGGGTCTCCTTGCTCAACGGGATGTGTGTTATGTAAGGGAAGGGGAGCGGTTCCTATCTGCTGCTTACCCGTCAGGGGCTGGGGTGTCGGCACCAGGGTGGGTACTGTCAGATTCTAGGGGTTCCCCCTAAGTGACTTCCCTTCGTCAGAGTACCGGAACATGGTCCACGGTCGCCAGGTCTCAGTATACACCTCCTGTCTCTTCTGGCTAGTGAGGATCAGGTCCTCCATCCTCTCTACCTCGTCCACTTTCCTGAGCCATTTGGTGATCATGGGCGGGTGCTGTGATTTCCAGCATAGTGGGATGCATGCTTTGGCCGCGTCTAGTAGGTGGCGTAGCACCGATTTCTTATATGTTCGCGTTGGTATGGACGTCGCGTGCAGTAAGAAGAGAGCCGGGTCATCTTCCAGCACCTGGTCCGTAAATTTCTGGGATATACGACGGACTTCTCTCCAGAAGCCCTGTAGTTGGTTACAGGTCCAGAACACGTGTAAAAGTGTTCCCTCTTCCTCTAAGCATCGCCAGCACCGGTCTGACGTTGACGGGAAGAGTTTGTGGAGTAGTGCAGGAGTCCTGTACCATCGGGTTAGGATCTTGTAATTAGTTTCCTGCACTCTCGAGCACAGAGAAGACTTGTGGGTAAAGGTGAGTATGTGGTGTTTCATGCTACTGGTCAACTGGCGGTTCAGGTCTCTTTCCCACTTACTGAGAAAGGGGGTTGGGTCGGACTCTGGTGGCGTGATCAGTATATTGTACGTGAGTGAAAGTGCGTGCGCCAACGGCCCTTTTTCCGTACACAGGTCTTCAAACGTCGTAGGTGGTGGGCGCGGGCTGTCAGGAGGGGGCATACTTCCCAGGAAGTGGGCGAGCTGAAGTGCCCTCATATAGTCAAGGCCGAATGGTCCCGTGGGGTCCATGAGTTCCCTGGCTCCCAGCCACCTGCACCCGGCAACGAAGTGTGATGCCTGGAATAGCCCTGATTCCCGTAAGTCCAGGAACTTCCTGTCACTCAATCCAGGAGGGAAACGGGGGTGACCAATGACCGGTCTCAAGTGGGAGCCACTGGTCGAGAGACGGGTTTCTCGCAGGAGCTGTGCGCCGTGGCGGCCGCGGGCCCCGCTGAGCTGATCGACCCGATCGGCCGGTAAATCGTGGGAGCAACTGGAGCCAATCTGGCACTGCAAACGGGTCTGCCTCAAGGAAGGTGAACAGCGCCGGGAGGTCTGCCGCGGTCTGCAAGGTGTAGGAGCCGGCGTCTTTACGGAAGGTGACCGAGAGAGGATAGCCCCAGCGGTATGTGAAGCCTCTCTGCCTAGCCAGGTCAAGGAGTGGTCGCAGGAGTGCTCGGCGCCGTAGTGTCCCTTTAGAGAGGTCCGGGAGAACTTTAACTTCCGCCTCGCTCACAAGTACCGCTCCATGGTCCCAGGCCCGTCGTAGGATGGCCTCCTTCTGCGCGTACCGGTGGAATCTGCAAAGGACATCACGTGGTCTCGCCGGATCTACAGGCACCGGGCCCAAGGCCCTGTGTGCTCTGTCCAGCAGGATGTTCGCCTCCGGTTCTCCCAGGATGTCTCGGAATATGTCCCGCACAGCTTCCCCCAGGTCTTCCGGACCGACACTCTCAGGCAACCCCCGGATGCGCAAGTTCTGTCGGCGGGACCGGTCTTCGATGTCTTCCACGTGCAGCTGAAGCGATACGGCCGTGTCCCTGTGCTGATCTCTCGAGGCCTCCAGCGCCGCCACGCGCGCTTCCAGGGAGGTCAATGCGGTTTCCCCGGTCGTGACTCTCTCCGCAATGCCGGACACCTCCCCCCTCACCTCCTGAATGTCCCTCCGGTGTGTCTCCTCTAAGCGTAGGATGAGGGCCTCGATGTCCGTGCGGGTTGGCAGCGCCTGCAGGAGGGACCTAATGTCGTGGTCCAGGGCCGGGGCCTCCGGTTGTCGGGGTTCCTCCATCTCCGCGTCTCCAGGGGGCCCACTAGGGCCAGATGGTTCTGGATGAGAAGCTGCCGTGGCAGGTGAGTGTACCTTGTAGGCTAAGAGCTCCGGGTTCTGCTGTGCTCCACGTGTGAGGCCTCTCGGGGCCGTCGCCCTTGCTCCCGGGGATTTCCCTTGAAAGAGACCGTAGAAGCGTTATGTCTCCCCCGGCGATTTCCCCGTAGGTGTCCCCCGTGTCACTGCTCTGGTTCTGTGTTTCTTGGCCGAGTTCATACCGGTAATTCGTGTTTTTTTAGCCGGAAAAGTGGGGCTTGGACCGGGAGCCACGCCCCCGTCAAAATCATTTTTTAAAGGGTTGTATCTTCCACAAGATGTCCCTCCCCTCTCCATTGTTTATTACTGGGGGCTTTCAGCATGGCAGTCTGTTGTCATCTGGGGAGGTTGCCTATGCTCTGGAGGGGACACTGTTTTTTGCCAATGGTAAATTAAATATTTTTTTTTCTTTTCTACCGTTTCCAGCTGAAATACCAGTCGCTAACTCTTTATCTTTCTCTAGCTTATTTTTCTGTCTGATGCCTAAAATAAGCAGTATGCCACTCGAACAAGATCCTTTCCAACATTTAAGGTAGGGAGTAAAACAAAAAAAAAAGAGCACTTATGCTGGTACGTTTATGTTTTTCAGCCTTATATGCCAAAAGAAGTCCAAGCGGACATCAAGGCAACATAAACAAGCCTATGAAGGCCCCAACTAGGGCACACCATCCAGATCAGGATACCATACAAGTGGCGAGGGTTCATCTGTGAAAATACATAGTTCTTCACATTCACAAACTCTCAAATCCCTAAATGCTGAGCATGCTGTGTCATCCCATTACCAGACAATTGGTCTGCAAAAGCTGTTATAGAGTCTATGCAGCAGGCAGAGAGTCAGAGGGTTAACAGGTAATCTATCTTAGGGCTCTTTCACACGTCCGTTCAGTTTTTTGGATCAGTTTTTTCCCCCTTCAGTTGATCCGTTTTTTCATCAGTTTTTCGTCAGTTTTCCGTCCGTTTACATCCGTTTCCGTTCCGTTTTTCATCAGTTTTTCATCAGTTTTTTTCATCCGTTTTTTCATCCGTTTTTTTTTTTTTTTAGAACTTTTTTTTTTTTTACATATTTTGATGAAAAACTGACGTTAGCGGATCGGATGGTAAACGGATCATCCGCTAACGTCCGTTTTTCGTCCGTTCCGTTTTTTTGACGGAAGAAAAATAGGGTTTTCTTCCGTCCAAAAAAACGGAGCTTACCGCAGACGGATGTTAACGGACGTTAGCGGATGCTCATCCGCTAACGGACGCTAACCCATAGGGAAGCATTGAGGTCCGTTAACGGATGTCCAAAAAACGGACGAACTGAACGGACGTGTGAAAATGCCCTTACTCAAAAGATGGGCAGGGGAAACAAAGCAGAACGAGCAACAGCAGTTCCATTTGCGGCAATTAGATCAAACTCCTCCAGAGAAGTTAACTCTTCCTGGCCCATCCTCAAGCGAATCCTCTCACCATGCAGCAAGTATACCTCCTAGACATCTAGATAATATGGTGGGCCATCTAAGGATACCTCAGAATAGCTCGGACTTCCACCTTTTCCTAGTTCAGCCCTATGTATAGGCTGTAAAGCCAGTTGTTGACTGGGAGAAAGTTGACACTACATCTGAGTAGTCAAAAGATGTACTTCCCATTTCAAAAGAAGCAGGTTTGCTTCTTTCGGCTTGGTTTCCACTAGTGCGACTTGTCATGGGACTTGAGACTGCAAAGTTGCATGACAGGTCATTCCCCATGTATAAATGGGTAACTAATGCGCAATAACAATAGGAAGTATAAAAGGGGCGCAGCAGCCACCAGATGAATGTGCTCACACACAATGCAATATGGTAAAAGGGGTTTTGGTAGCGCTTGCAATATAATAAATAAGAAATAAAAGTGATAATGTCAAAAAATTAAGAGTGCTAATACTCCAATAATGAGATCAATAATTAATAATAAAAATAATAAAAAACAATGTGAAAAAAATATAACAGCAATAAAATCTATAAGACACTTGATGTGATAAAAACTGATAAGAGTCCAAAAGTGCAAAATTGTGCTTTCAATCAATCCATTGTAAAAAGTGCTATAGAATATCCAAAAGGTGCAATCAATAGTGCCTGCAATCTACCACACGACAGAACCAGTGCAGCTGTGCAAAGCCTCAGTGAAAGGTAAATTAAAGCCCCTCACCTTAAAGAGGCTATTGATAAGCCTTGGTAGTCAAAACACTCCCAGAGCAGCTCTCAAATGTGTCCCGGGATCCAACGATAATGTGTGAAGGGAAACAAATAACACCCCATAGTGTAATTCTGTGGTAAAAGAGGTTTAATAAAAGATAACATCCACTTACATTTAAAAAAACTTCTGTGTATGTGAACACATGGATATCTCCGCTCTCGACCGTGAGCGGAGATGACATCACCACAGGCTTTCCTCCTGACGCCTAAGGAGGAGAGCCTGTGGTGACGTCTTTTAATAAACCTCTTTTACCACGGAATTACACTATGGGGTGTTATTTGTTTCCCTTCACACATTATCGTTGGATCCCGGGACACATTTGAGAGCTGCTCTGGGAGATCTACATGAAGGAGGAAACATTTATGTTGGGCGATTCACAGCGGATTGAGCCAGAGACACCAGCCAGTGTTTTGACTACTAAGGCTTATCAATAGCCTCTTTAAGGTGAGGGGCTTGCATTTACCTTTCACTGAGGCTTTGCACAGCTGCACTGGTTCTGTCGTGTGGTAGATTGCAGGCACTATTGATTGCACCTTTTGGATATTCTTTAGCACTTTTTACAATGGATTGATTGAAAGCACAATTTTGCACTTTTGGACTTTATTCGACTTTCTCCAGCATCTTTGCTTTGGACTGATTGAAAACACATTTGCACTTTTTTGGACTCTTATCAGTTTTTATCACATCAAGTGTCTTATAGATTTTATTGCTGTTATATTTTTTTCACATTGTTTTTTATTATTTTTATTATAGTTACATAGTTACATAGTTAGTCAGGTTGAAAAAAGACACAAGTCCATCCAGTTCAACCATAAAAAAAATAAAAAAAATAAAACAAAGTAAAACACAGTACATCCTCCCATACACCCAACTCCATACCCACAGTTGATCCAGAGGAAGGCAAAAAACCCCAGCAGAGCGATGATCCAATTTGCTACCGGAGGGGAAAAAATTCCTTCCTGATCCCCCGAAAGGCAATCGGATTTACCCCGGATCAACTTTACCTACAAAACTTAGTACTCAGTTATATTATGTGCATTTAGGAAAGAATCCAGGCCTCTCTTAAAGCAATCTACTGAGCTGGCCAGAACCACCTCTGGAGGGAGTCTGTTCCACATTTTCACAGCTCTTACTGTGAAGAAACCTTTCCGTATTTGGAGGTGAAATCTCTTTTCCTCCAGACGTAAAGAGTGCCCCCTTGTCCTCAGTGTTGACCTTAAAGTGAATAACTCAACACCAAGTTCACTATATGGACCTCTTATGTATTTGTACATGTTGATCATATCCCCCCTTATTCTCCTCTTCTCAAGAGTGAATAAATTCAGTTCTTCTAATCTTTCCTCATAGCTGAGCTCCTCCATGCCTCTTATCAGTTTGGTTGCCCTTCTCTGCACTTTCTCCAGTTCTCCGATATCCTTTTTGAGAACTGGTGCCCAAAACTGGACTGCATATTCCAGATGAGGTCTTACTAATGATTTGTACAGGGGCAAAATGATATCTCTATCTCTGGAGTCCATACCTCTCTTAATACAAGAAAGGACTTTGCTCGCTTTGGAAACCGCAGCTTGGCATTGCATGCCATTATTGAGCTTATGATCAACTAAAACCCCCAGATCCTTCTCCACTACAGATCCCCCCAGTTGTACTCCCCCTAGCATGTATGATGCATGAATATTCTTAGCCCCCAAGTGCATAACTTTACATTTATCAACATTAAACCTCATCTGCCACTTAGTCGCCCAATTAGACAGAGCATTGAGGTCGGCTTGTAAATTGGAGACATCCTGCAAGGACATTATTCCACTGCATAGCTTGGTGTCATCTGCAAAAACAGAAATGTTACTTTTGATCTCAGACCCAATATCATTTATAAATATATTGAAAAGTAAGGGACCCAACACTGAACCTTGGGGTACACCGCTGATAACCTTGGACCATTCAGAGTAAGAATCATTAACCACAACTCTCTGAATTCTGTCTTTCAGCCAGTTTTCTATCCATTTACAAACTGATATATCTAATCCTGTAGACCTTACCTTACACATGAGCCGTGTGTGGGGAACTGTATCGAACGCTTTTGCAAAATCCAAGTATACCACGTCCACTGCCACTCCTCTGTCCAGGGTTTTACTTACCTCTTCATAAAAGGAAATCAGGTTTGTCTGACAACTTCTGTCCTTCATGAATCCATGCTGTCTGCTGCTTAAATTATTAATTATTGATCTCATTATTGTAGTATTAGCACTCTTAATTTTTTGACATTATCACTTTTATTTCTTATTTATTATATTGCAAGCGCTACCAAAACCCCTTTTACCAGGTCATTCCCCATGAATTCCAATGAGTATCATTTTACCTGTGAGATTTTTAAGCTCCAGCGACTTCAGAGTAGTCCCTGCACTACTTTGGTGCCACTTTGATGCGACTTGAGGTCCTTAGATCTCAAGAATATACAGGCATTGTTTAAAGCCGCATCAAAATCGTGGCAAAATCGTGCGACTTTAAGGTCGCAAGAGTGGAAACATAGGGTTACTCTGATGGATGATATCAGAGACATTGTTGAAGTGGAAATAAAAAATAAACAATGTTCTTTCCTCAAACTTTATCCACAGTCGGAACAAGATTCTGCAATGCCAAACGGTCTGCCGGAGGTAGACGTGGCAGTGGTTCGTATAACAAAGAATTTCCTCTCACCAATCAATAATTCAGCCTCAATTGAGAATCCTTTAGACAGATGAATAGACACAAACTTAAATAAGCTTTCAAACTGGCGGGTAAAGGCCTGGAAGTCAGCAATTGCCTTATCTGTATCCAAAGCCCTGTAGGCGTGGACCGAAAATATGGAAACAGTGATTCATCAAAATATTTCTAGGGAAAATTAAGTCAAGACTTTGGACAAATTATGTCACTCAGAAGACTTTACTGGTGAGACTGCGATGGATACAATTTGTTACTTCGCAAGATCAGAGTCTGTACTTGTGATAGGTATATGGATATTGTGGTCAGAACTACGGGCAGCTGACACTGTGTCAAAACAAAATTAGTATACATACCCTTTTTTGATGATAAATCCCTCTTTGCACAAGGGTTACAGAAAGCCATTTCCGACGTCACAGGAGGAAAGTCAGACTGGATTCCCCAGAACAGCAGACTAAGGCCTCGTACACACGATCGGACATATCCGATGAAAACGGTCCGCGGACCATTTCCATCGGATATGTCCGATCTGGAGTTTGATCCGATGGCGTGTACACACCATCGGATCAAATTCCCCGCCGGCGGACGGCGCGGTGACGTTTACGCCGCCACGTCACCGCTACGTCACGCACCAGGAAGTAAACACTTCCGCGCGCATGCGTCGGATCCATTCACAGGATACGACGCATGTGTGGGAGGATATGTCCGCTTGTTTCCCATACTAACCAGCGGACATATCCGACGGACAGGTTTGTAGCAGACAAATTTCAAAGCATGCTTTGAAATTTGTCCGATGGACAAATCTGTCCGCTAGCCCATACACACGATCGGAGATGTCTGCTGAAACGGTCCATCGGACCGTTTTCAGCGGACATATCCCCTCGTGTGTACGAGGCCTTAGATGTACCTGGGGATCCAGGGATGCTTACTTGCATGCACCAATACTACAATTGTTACAGAAGTATCTTAGATTTTTGGTCGACCAGGCCCACCTACAATTCAAGAGTCTTCCCTTTCGGACCCTGCTCTTCCCTCACGAGGGCTCCGATCACTATCCAAGCTTCTTTATGAGAACTGGGTCTCAGTTCTTATCACTAACTAGGCAATGTCCTCCTTTTATCAAAAGACCAGCTAGTGGAACACGGGTGGATGCTGTGGCCTACACTATCAAGATACAATTGGGTGGTAAATCGTCAAACGAGTCATCTTTTCTTCAGTTTAGGTGCCTTATTCAACACAAATGGTGTCCCTGCCACCTCAGAAAGCGTAGGCGATCATTCAGAAAGTAAGATGAGTGAGGACATGGTCCTAAATAACAGCCTCAACCTAACTCAACTTAATAGGGATTTTTGTCTTTTTGTATCCAGATGATCCCATGGACACAAGGATACCCAGCACCTTTTATCTGGAATTCCTGAAGCAATGGAACAAACCATCTATCCCACTCCATATACCAAAAAAGTTTGATGCGCAGGGGTCTGAACTAGTGGACAAAGAGGGAGCAGCCTGTAAAGCCACATCCATTAAGGCATGTCTTCTGGAACCGCAGTTACCACAGATGCCAATTCAATAGGTTAGGAGACACATTGAAACCAGATTTTGGTTCAAGAGAGATGGGCGTTCAATGTGGCAGATATCATCGCAAATATCCTGGAAATCCAGGCGGCTTGGCTCGCATCAACAGCATTTGCTCTCTCAGATCAAGGACAAATCAGTTCTGATTCGGATAGACAATAGAGCTGCAATATTATACATACATAACCAAGGCAGAACCAACAACAGTTCCTTACTAAGGGAAGTGGAACCCATCTTCATTTGGGCAGAGGGGAATCTGAAGGACCTAAGAGTAGTCTATCTTCCAGCCCACTTAAACACAGATGCCGATGACATATCCCAAGGATACCTGGATCCCAACAAATGGTCCCTACAACCAAAGTTATTCTGGTGGATTGTGGGCCAGTAGACTTTTCCCGAACTGCATTCTTTTGCTACAGCAAGCAATACCAAGCTGTGTAGGTTTATTTCACATCTACCTCACCCTTGGGCAGAAGAAATAGATGTCCTGTCAAGTTCTTGGGCATGCAATCTAATTTAGGCCTTTTCTGTCTTCCTACCTCAAATTCTCTTGAGACTTGAAATATCAACAATAAACGGTGATGACAGTCCTGCAAATATGCAGGGAGACCCATAATTCCCTAGGGCAATATTTTCATAGTGTCCAGCCTCTGGTAAATATTCCTCTATTACCCTTTCTTCTTGCTGTGTGACAAGGTTTGGAATATGTTTAGATCTTTCACGAACGGCAAAACTTGAAACCTGATCCACCCTCTTCCTCCAAACTCCTTAAATTCCTGCAAGCAGACTTTGATTTAGGATTAGAATTAAGCAACTTAAAAGTACAGCTGAGTGGCAATCTCTGCTGTGACAACAAGAGATGGGCTGAAGATCCTTTAATAATCAAATTCTTCAAGACAGTCAAGAAGATGAGCCCATCCATTAAAACAAATCTTTCCTACTTGATATCTCTCTATTACTCTGGAGTCCTTATCCAAACAACCTTTTACCCCATCTGATTCAACATCCTTGTGGAATGTCACTTGGAAACTATTTTTCTTTGTGGCGATGGCATCAGGCTCGGAAGTATCAGAACTTCAGGCTCTGGGATCAGAAGATAATAATATTATTTTTTTGTACTCAGATTGGAACTTAGAACGGTACATGAATTCATCCCTAAGTTCTCCCCTCCTCTATCTCCAAGCCTTGGACCCTGACAATCTTTTCAGATCCAATTTTGACCTTCTTCACAAAGACAATATTACTTCGGTACTAAGGCACTATCTTCAAACCACAACTCCCTTCAGACTTGCATCTAACCTATTTGTAATACTTAAAAAAAAACAAACAAAAAAAAAACACAGGGGCAAAGAAACATCCTCTGGGGCCCTCCGGATACTGAAGTATCCATCATGTCTAGTCATGTCTGTGAATATCAGAGCTTTACAATACCTCATAGGACACATGGCTCTGCAGCAGCTGGGGAGCCATAATTTGCAGATCCCTGCTTTAGTACAATAGTTTCATGGATAATCAAGTTGGTTAAGAGGGTGTACAGGATAGGGGACTGCAACCCCCTCTTCAGTTAGGCTATATGCCACCCAGTTGTTTTCCGCTTCTTGGACTGCCAGAGCAGACGTATCCATCAAAACTATCTAAAGGTTGCATCATGGTCATCCCAACATGTACTTACAAGACGTTACAGAGTATACTATGCATCATCCCACCCATTTCAGCTAGTTATTTGTCACAGTTATGCTGCCATGGAGGCACCAGGAAAACAGAAAATTGTTTCATACTCACCGTATCCAAGGCAGCATACCATCCTACCATCGGTAGGCTATATTACGTAGAATGCTGGGAGTGCACTAATCCTTTTATTTTATAATATTCACCGGTCCTGAGGGAGGAACCAAGGCAGAGCTTGTCACGGATATGCTGCCATGGATAGGCACCAGGAAAATAAAATCTTGGTAAGTATGAAACTATTTTCGATTTTTTTTTATGGAAATCAACTATATTGAGTTGCCTTTGATACTGGCTGATGCTGTCCCTGAGAATCACAATGTTCTGTAAAAACCAATAAAGCTTTAAAGCTTCCTCTAATTATTTTTTTTCTATTTTCAGCTGCCTAAAAAGACCTTCTTACTGCTGAATGTAGATTATTAAAAATATATTTTGCATTGATGAATGTATACCAGTACACTTCCCAGAACCCCATGCTCTGTGTATTGACAATTGTTTGCCTATTAGCCAAAAAAATTGCATTTCTGATTTTCAAGATTCAGCTTTTATTGACATCAATGGGGTTTGAATTTAGAATCCAAACTTCAGTAACATTTGCAGATCTTGCTCCAAAACTGCATTCGGTGGAACCCAGACACATTCAGCTCGTCCCTAATTGGGACCTGCAAGGCTTTGGGATTCATTTACTAAAACTGGAGAGTGTAATATCTGGTGCAGCTGCTTCTAATCCGCTTCTAATTTCAGCTTGTTCAATTAAGGCTGGCCATACATTATACAATTTTCTGTACAATTTGCTGTACAATTTTCTTTAGATTTACCTTCAATTATGTAGTGCAAGGGCCTGGCTGATTGCATACAATTGAAAGTGTTGTTTAGTTTTGTTTGATTTTATGTTTTTTGATAAATCTAAAAGAAAATTGTACAAGAAAATTTAAAACGTATGGCCAGCCTACGTCGCTTCCACACGATAATTTTTCAGGTTATAAAAAATGAAGTTTTGTCATTAAAAACGACCGTGTGTGGGCTTCAGAGCATTTTTCGGGTTCTGAAAAACGGGCAAAAAAAATTTGAACATGCTCTATTTTTTCACAACGTTTTTAAAAATTTTCGGGTTGTAAAAAATAGTTGTGTGTTTTAACGACGTGAAAAATTGGCTTTTTACACTTGTATTCAAGGTGGAGCTTAAAGCAGAGGTTCATCCGCAATACAAACATTCTCTTAACCTCCCTGACGGTATGATTCTTTCAGATTTTAGGTGCTGAAAGCGGTACCATTATTTTGCATGGAAATTTGGCGTTTTAGAAAACAGGCCTGTAATTCTTAGGAATAACTCACCTAAATCTGTCCAAACCAGAGTCTAATAGACTATGATAAAGTTTGAAACACAAAATCATAAATTATAATATAATAAATAATAACAAATAATAATTTAATAATAACAATACTTTTTATTCAATAAATCTTAACAAATAATATATTCAGAAACTCAGATTTTTTGGGCGGTCAAACAAGGGTGCAAAATCATTATTCAATAAACGTCTCGGGTATGAAAATTTTTAAAGCAAGGTACAGCACAAAGTCCAACGTCGCAGTCGAGACAACAGAAACGCGTTTTCTTTACGGATTTTTCCTTGATTGTCATCGCGCTTGTATCAGCAAACCACACACATTTTTAGTGGGTGGAATGTGGTCCAAAAAATGACGGCCAGTCAGTCGTTCAGGGTTCACAACACCAGCAGCCCGACGTCCAGATCGGTTTACCACCGTTGGCCTTTGGTGCTTCAGAAAGATCTGTTTTGCAACATTCCACATAAAGTCTGCATGGATCATAGACCTGTCACTTTATTTTTTTCATCAGGATGAAGGAATTCCAGAGACATTGTTCCAAAAGATGTTGGAATTTTTTTTATAGTACTTTTTCTGCTGCTTCCTCATCGCTGGGTAAAAAGTCATCCCCTGGTCAGCCCTATCCACACCTCCCATCGTGTGGTTGTAGTCCAACACAACCTGTGGTTTCATAACATCCTTTCCATCTTTGGTATGGACCATGACGGTCGATGTGTTATGGACTGTCCTCATAACGAAAACGTATTTTTTGTCCCGCCACTTCAGTGCCATCATTTTCCCTTTTTACCATGCAGCTACTTCTCCTTTCCTAAGCTTTTTGTTGGCAAATGCTGACGGCATGATAGGCCTCACGGTCCCATCAGCGTAGGTTTTATTTAGGATAAGGAACTCGTACAGTTCTGGGGAGGTATAAAAATTGTCTGTAGTGACACAGTAGCCCTGGTTCAGCAAGGGCTCTATCAAGGAAAGAACCAAAGCGGTTGCCATCCCAAAACCGCTGAATCTCGGGGAGAATTTGGTCCCTTTCCCAGTGTACAGGACTGCGTTCCAGATATATCCAAAGCTGGATTCACACAGCATAAACGATTTTATGCCAAAGCGAGCATGCTTTGATGCAATGAACTGAATCCAGCTGAGCCTACTTTTGTAGGCCATGAGACTTTCGTCGATGGTAATGTCCCGCTCAGGAACATAGGTCTGCAGGAAGTTCTGCAAAATAAGCTGGTAAATCTCTCAAATTTTTTTCAGCTTTGGAGCTGGATGAGAACGCTCATAAAGTCCTCATTATTTTCAAAGTGCAAATACTTCATGATCAATAAAAATCTGTACTCTGACATGACGGTTCCAAAAAAAGGTGTGGCCAATAATTTATTGGTTGTCCAATACCACGTTTGCAGGAGTTTCCCCACCACTTCCTGTAAAATTATAAGGCCAAGGAACTTCCAGATGTCGTCGCTGGTTACAGGCTCCCATTTTCTGCACCTTGAAAATCGCTGATGGGTAGCAGCTTGTTGTTCATGGTATCGATTCGTCTCCAAAACAATTTTGGCGATCACTTCAGTGGTTAAAAAAGGTTGGAGGTATTCCAAAGGATTGTCATTCTCAACATCCACTTTTATCCCAGGTGCTCCTGTAAATGGAAATTGTGGGGACGCTACGTGCTCCGCACCGCAATCAATTGCGCACCAAGTCCGCACATCGCTGGGCACAGTCGCAGCATTGTCACTTATATCACTTTCTGCGTCTGATGACGAACTTTCCCACGTGTTGCTATCACTCACCTCCTCCGCAAGTGATTTGATATCGCTGTTACTGTTTTGCAACAGGTCGTATAGCGATATTGAGGTAGAGGTGGGCTTTGCCATGATCGCTGTGCAGTTTACAGACACTGGTACAGTAAATCTGCAGACAGGGCACTGGAGAAAGCACTGGGGGCAATCAAAGGTCACTGTATATTATTTTTAATTTTAATCCAATAGTATCAGTGTGTTTTACTTTGTTTCTACTTATACTTTTTGAATGTCGTGCCCCCCCCCCCCGTTCTGCCCCCTGTGTTGCGACGCTCGCAGGGAAGGGAATCAGAGGAACACAGTGCATCGGGCAGACATCCGGCCGCGGCACACTGCGGTGATTCATCGCTGGATTGCAGGGAAAAGGTAAGCTACCTCTTTCTGCATACAGCGAGGCAAACACGAGTGTGGCTCAGGCTTACCAATCGTAGCTTAAAAATCTCACCCCGAGCCACACTCGGGAATACCGCTAGGAGAGTTAACAAGATCTACGGAGCTGATACTTCAGAATATGGCTGTTTTTTTTTGGTTTTCATGTGATTACCGTGATTCAGGGGTATTATTTGTTACTTCTGGGTATTCATTCCCACAGGAGTGGGTGTATCTCTCCCTTTCCTTGCATCCCAGTGTGTGCTGGGAGGTGTCCGCAATGTCTCCTGGGAGTTCAGTGTAAGGCCTCATGCACACTGGAAGTTTTTGGATGTTTTTACAACAGCAGTTTTTGGCAGTAGACATTTTTTTCTACAGTCAATAAACTCTCCATCATGTTATCCTATGTGTCTATGCACACATAGGCTGTTATCAGCAGTTTTGGGCAGTGGCGTTTTTGAGCAGTAAAAAACACCCAAAACTAGTGGGTTCTGAGAGACGTTTTTCAGCTGTAAAAATGCTCTAACGCTGATAAACGCTGATAAATGCTCAAAAACTTCACTCACCAGCATTGAACTTTTTTGATCCATTGAAAAAATATATATATATTTTCTTCAACAAAAAAAACGCTAAAAAACGCTAATGCGGAAAAACGCTAAAAAACACTATTAAAAAAACATTGAAAAAGGCAGAAAAAAAAATGAAAAAAGTTGAAAAACTCACTGCTAAGCTACTGTCATTTTTATAACGTTATTTTAACGTCCAGTGTACATGAGGCCTAATGATTCCCAGGAGACGATCTGTAACACAAAGCTTCGTCATCTCGCACTATTTTACTCGTCTCGTGACTCATCAAGCGGGTCACATAAATAACGACACCCGTTGTCACGGTAACCTGGAAGTGTTGACGGCGCAGCTTGCACTGCTCACCGTCAACACAGCGCATGCGCAAGATACTGCGGTGAATGCTGGGAGACTAGCATCACTGCTTCCTGGAAGTCTGTGCTTGTGGGCTTTACCTATGCCCACAAGCAAGATGGAAAAGTCCAGGATCTTTTTTTTAACTTAGGCGGCGTACACACGACCGAGGTTCTCGCTGGAAACCACGGAGCGCTCGCCCCGCCCGTCGGGAATCCTGTCGAGCGAAAAGAGAGCACGCTCTCTTTTTGCTCGACGGCCCGCCTGGATGAATGGCTGGTTGCCATTCCCGACGGGCGGGTCGCCGATTTCGACGGCCGGCAGAGAACCTCGACGGGCGGAACGATGTGTTCTGCCTGTCGAGGTTCTCTGCCGTGTGTACACGGCCTTATTCTGTTGAAAGAAAAATGATGGGATTTGGTTCTAAGCGGCTACCAAGTGAGTGATAAATTTGTATCTGTGACCACATTAAATGCACCCAAATAGAAAAAAATGAGGAGCGGAACCTCTGCTTTAACCGCTTGCTGACCGCCCACCGTAGTTTTACGGCAGCAGGTCGGCTGCGCAAAATCACACAATATAACATGATTTTGCATTGCGGCCACTAGGGGAGCGCACGCCCCCTGCTTGCCCCTGGTGCTGATGCAAGTGCCCAGCGGGCGCAATCACTGCCAGGCACCTGCGATCGCTTGTGACAGAGCGAGAACCGGGAGCTGTGTGTGTAAACACACAACTCCCAGTTCTTTCAGGGGGAGGAATGACTGATCGCATGTTCATACAATGTATGAACAGCGATCTGTCATTTACCCTAGTCAGTCCCACAATGAGGGAACATACTTAAGCCCTTGATCGCCCCCTAGTGTTAACCCCTTCCCTGCCAGTGACATTTTTACAGTAATCAATGCATTTTTATAGCACTGATCGCTATAAAAATGCCAATGGTCCCAAAAATGTGTCAAAAGTGTGCGATGTGTCCACCATAAGGTCGCAGTACCGATAAAAGTTGCTGATCGCTGCCATTACTCGTAAAAAAAAATGATTAATGAAAATGCCATAAAACTATCCCCTATTTTGTAGGCGCTATAACTTTTGCGCAAACCAATTAATAAAGGCTTATTTCGATTTTTTTCAGAAAAATATGTAGAAGAATACGTATCGGCCTAAACTGAGGAAAAAAATCTTAATATATATTTTTGGGAAATATTTATTATAGCAAAAAAAAATATTTTTTTTTCAAAATTGTCGCTCTATTTTTGTTTATAGCGCAAAAAATAAGGTGATCAAATACCACCAAAAGAAAGCTTTATTTGTGGGAAAAAATATGCCAATTTTGTTTAGGAGCCACGTCGCACGACCGCGCAATTGTCAGTTAAAGTGACGCAGTGCCGAATAGCAAAAAAATGGCTCAGTCATTGACCAGCAAAATGGTCCGGGGCTGAAGTGGTTAAAACATGTCTTGTGATGCAGGTGCAGCACTTGCTTCCTATCAAATTTAGGTGAAAGATATAAAACATTTTTTATGAGTATTGGATAGACATTTTCATCACTGATTTGTATTTTATCTGTTGGTTCAGAGAACATAATTAGAAACAACTGCAGCACCTATTACCTGGAAACAATTTATTTCAAACTATTCTGTTTATGCAACTTATTGAATTGATTTTGAAATCTTCTTTAAAATGAATTCCAGTTAACATTTGCATAAATTGTAGTGTATTTGAAGAAGCATTTTCATTAAAAATATATATTTTCTTTAGACTTTAGAGAGAGATAATTGAGTTTAGATTTATTAGGATTTTTCCTTAAAATAAAGATAAATTGGACATTGGACATAAACTGAAATTTGAATTCATAAGTGCAGAAAAATATTTTGTTCTGGTAGTATAAGCCCTACACATATTTGCTATTAACTCTGTGGGGTTGGAGCACTTTTATGTAGAGCTGAGATTTGCTCTAAAGAGTTTGTGATAATTTGGCAACTTCCAGGTACATCCATAACTACTCATACAATGTTTTAAATGCATGTTGTAACGGGATGACCCGTGACGCCCAGGGACTTTTGAGGGATGGGGATACTCCTGTGCCAGCGGCCCTAAGGACTCTTCGGTCTAAGGTCACCCTGTGCCCCTTTTGGGCATAGGGTGGCTAATAAATCATAATTCATGTTTGCAGGATATAATGGAATATTACAAGTGGTTTATGTTGACCTGACCAGGTCAATAGGACAGTGACTCATTCCTCTGTGTAACAGGCTGTTGAAATGCTAAGTGAGGCTGGCTCCTGAAAGACCTTTCATTGTGTGATAACACTGTTTAAAGCCTATTGATGATCCGGTGTGAATACCTTTCTGTCGGAGACAGACCGTCTGTCTAAAGATGTGGATTGAGGGGAACTCATTGTGTGATGGTGTTTTGTTTGAATTCTATTGATAAAGGAATGTGACTTCTTAGGTGTAGTAATTAGATCATGTTAATTATAGACCGGTGCCAAAGTGTCTCTCTAAAATCTGCATGGAAGCCCCCAGTGGGGTGGAGATTTCTTTGTTCATGTGATTACTGTAATATGTTGTACTGTATAAATAAGCAAGCTAAGATACCATTAAAGTGTTCATACATTTGAAACCAGAAAGCACAGAGCATCTGTCTCGTCTCTCTGAGGGAATTCTTATGAAATGGATCGTGTCTACAGGGATTGTCAGAGTGATAAGCTGTCTTGTCGTGGGTGGATGAGGATTGTAAACGGTGGTGACCGTTACACATGTATTCATACAACACAGACTTGGGGCCAGTTCACATCGCATGCAGTCCAGTGCATTTTTTTCGGCATCAAAAACGCATGGATAGTAGGTTATATGGTTTTCAGTGGCATAGTTTACACCAGTGCGGTCAGTTTCCAGTGCATGCCAGTTCCAGAAAAAAAGTAGAACATGCTGCATTTTTTCTGCACTGGACTGTAATGGAACGCAGTAAAATTCATCAAAAACGCACCGGGACGCACCCAAGCGCACCGACAATGCATTCAAACACATATGTCCTTATTTAAGGTGAAGAAAAAAAGAGCGGGAAAATGCGCAGGAACGCAATAAAAAAAAGCACAAAAAATGCGTATGCGGAAAAGCATCCATAACGCATTTTGACAGCGTTTCTATGGTGTGAGCTGGCTCCCCTGCCATAAAGCATGAAGGCACACATATATACTAAAATCTGTAAAGAGATTGATGCTGCATTGCCATAGAGTGCTACCAAATTACCAAAGACTGCTGCCATGTTAGTATTACATGATTAATGCCATGATATAAAAAACTATCACATTTATAGAAACATCATTTTTAGGTCACCCTGCTGAATCCTTGATCTCCTAGATCAGTCTACATTGTGATACATGACTTTACAAAAGCATCTTGTGGCCCAAAAGTAAATATCACACAGCAACATTCCAAAACTAGGCATGTGTGCATAATTAAAATGAATTACATTGCTGACCATTTCTCAATCGCGTGATCCAACTCTGATGCCGCGTACACACGATCTCTTTATGTGATGAAAAAAATTGACGTTTTTAAAAACGTCAATTTCATTGACCGTGTGTAGGGGAAAACGTTGTTTTATGTCTTGTAAAAAATGACAAAAAAAATTGAAGCATGCTTCAATTTTATGTGTCGTTTTTCAAAACTTTGTTTTTTGTTTCACAAAAAGTCACCGTGTGTAGCAAAAAACGTAGTTTAAAACAACGTTTTTCAACCCGCGCATGCCCAGAAGCTAGTTATGAAGCGAGCTTCAATGGAAAAGAGTGGTGAACGTAACCTCGCTTTTTGTGAAAAAACGATGGTGTGTAGGCAATATCGTCTTTGAAAAGTGAAGTTTCAAAAACGTTGTTTTTTACTTCACAAAAAACGTCACAGAAAACGTCGTTTTTTTTCATCACATAAAGTGATTGTGTGTACGGGGCATGAGGATTACAACTAAATTCCAGGAAAATAAAACAGACACAAATGAATGCAGATTTATATTGATACCATTAATTTATCAATAGCCTCAATGTATTTAAAAGCAAGCATTGTAGGTACCTGGATCTGACTTGGTAACAGCTACTTGCGGACCCTGTAAAGCAGGGCTCAGAGTGGGAGAGGAAAAGCAGTACAAGCAGCTAATCAGTTTATGTGCTGACAAGGACCATACTGGTAAGAGAAGAAAGCTGAGTGACATGAAGATGAGTTCATCACTGTGCGCTGCTTTTCCTGCACTGCCTACTCACAGACCCACTCACTGTAGGTCCTTGACATCTTATCTCACATACACATGTAGCGGCCTGCTCCTGTTGGGCTGGTGCTGCTTTAAATTTAGGGGGAGGTCTGAGAGTTAATTGACTCAGACATATGTGATTTTGAGCAAATTTGACCAGGGTCTGGGGTTTTGATCTGCTAAGTAGGCCCAGTAAGCAGATTGGGTCAACGCTTTTAAGGGTGATCCTGTGCTGTCTGTCCTGGTGGGAGGAAGCCGCTTGATGAAGGACCTATCTTGGAGAGGACCAAGCACGAGGCTGGTGTCTCAAGAGAGGCCTTGAACTTCATCGAAGGATGCACCGTTTACTGAAAGGCTTGATGGTGATCGCCTGTCAGTTTCAAGTTCTGCAAGAATTCTATCTGGAGAGATCCGGGTGCTGAATCCTGTGCTACAGGGATTCTGGACCAAAAGTATCTCCATCTGTAGGAAGCAGCGTTGCTCATCTTACTTTAAAAAAGTAATTAGTTACAGTTACAAGTTACTTGTCCGAAAAAGTAATTGCGTTAGTGACTCAGTTACTACATTGAAAAAGTAATTAGTTACTCAGCAAAGTAACTGAATTTTTTTTTTAATATTCTACAATGCTTTGTTGAGAAGCAGATGACTGGCGCTTGCCAGGGAGCAGTGAGTTAATACTCCAAGACAAAAGAATGGCAGATCCTCGAGAGAAGAAAACCGGAAACAAATGGTGATCTCGTGTATATCCCAGCCTAGGTGCATCCGTCCCACCATGTATATCCCAGCCTAGGTGCATCCGTCCCACCATGTATATCCCAGCCTAGGTGCACCCGTCCCACCATGTATGTGCAGCTAATAGGACTTCAAACCCTTATCCATCGGCTACATATTACATCCAAATTATAAGCTGGATTAAAATGTATGTTTATAATATACATTCCCTTGACGTTTACAGAGTCTGTAATTTAAAATCTTATATTAGGCTTTATTAGAATTTTCTATAGTTTATTGTTTATTATTTTATTTATCTTATATAAGCTTTATTAGATGCAAGGGATCTGGAATGGGGATGTCAGATTTTTCTTTGTTGTCTGATGAAGAGATGAAATCACTGACCAAAAATAACCTGCTGATCATTGGTCTGTATAAGTGTCCTTCACTTACCATGTTGACCACTAGATGTCGCTGTGTACACTGTGTTGTATAGGGAACGTTTGTTCTGTGGAACATTTTGTTCCGGCCATGTGTTCCCCGGATCATTGATCAGGTTGCGCACACAGTGTGTGTGATCGATCTGAGTTGTTCCCCCGGTGATAGGTCAGTGTGAGGCGGGTGGGGCTCATTGTATCCAGGGCTCCCTGCGATTGGGAGTTTTCAGACCGCTGTGACAGGCCATCACAGTGGTCACATGATTCTAAAGCGGAGTTCCACCCATATTTATGTTCACAGCGCCTGCAGAAGCAATTACTCTGCTGCCATCTAGTGGCGGTAGATGTAATTGCGGTAATGCCGACCAAGTAATGGGAACTGCGTTACCGTGAGGGGAAGAGTAATCAGGTAGATTACTCGTTACCCTCAAAATTGGCTGCGTTAGGTAACTGCGTTTATTGTAACTCCATTACTTACAACACTGGTAGGAAGGTCTGTGGCAGAGACTGTACCATGTACCGTGCGACATTCTGGCTGCTAGCTTAGTGAGAGAAACCTATCCGGGTGCACAATACCCACTCTGGCTGGAAGCAGGAGTGTTTCCCAACTGAATTAATATACCTGAACATATTTACCTGTTACCCTTCCACCTCTTCAACCACTTCTTTTATTCTTTTACCAAGTTCAGCAAATAAATATTTAAAAAGGAAGTGTACAGTGTGGACATTGAACTGTCTCTACTCTCATCCATTACCCTGGACAACAAGGAAATAGAGGTAACATGCCGAAAATATCCAGCAGTTCCTTCGGGGGTAGTGCTACACGTGGAGGCTCGTCCGGGATAGGCTGTTGCCTGTGACAAGAGTTTATTTCGCCATTGAGAGTCTGAATTTGTTGAGGTGTTGGACTGTGCTTGTAAAGAAGGGGTTAAGGTCAGGTCGCTTGTCTAGGCGTTGGCTGCACGTACAACAGAGTGAAGTGCGTGAGTCAACTGAAAGTGGGAGGAGTTACCCACCCCTGCATGAGACTTGAGTGTGTCTGGCATGGAAATGTCTGGATCGCCTCAGCTTATCGGCCCAGGGTCTCTAATCATACCAGCAATGCTTTTAGACGTCGATGGAGATCACTAGGATGTGATCTGTTTTAAAAATAAATTTGAAAAAATACGAATATTCGCAATAGCGAATATTCACTGCGATATTCGATTTATTTGCGAATACTCTAATATGCAATATTCGTAACGAATATTCGCAATGCGAATATTCGTGAGCAACACTAGTTAGTAGGTGGTGGCGCCTACTGGTGTATGTTCAATGAGAAAATATACAATAAAATAAATAATGAAAAAATAAAAATGTGAATGAACCCTGATATTGGGGTGTTAAAAGTCCCCCCTAATAGTGCAAATGCTTAGTACCAATGCTTTGGTGACTTCTACAGTATATATTAATTAATATAATAATTAAAGTGCAATAAATACAGTGCATTTAATAAATACAGATTGAAAATTATCCAAATTAAGTGGAAAAAAATGAATAGGTATTACTGTAATGTCCGTTCAATCTAAATAATAATAGTCCATGCTAAAGTGCTACGTGCTCCGTGCCAAACTTAATATATGTATATCCAGTGTGCCATTCCGTGCTCCCTTCCTCCGTGCTCTAGTAGGTCCCTCACTCACCAGATCCAAACCCCCTCCTCGGGTAGCAAGCATCCAAAGTATGCGCTCTGTGCAGCGATCTGGCAAGTCTTTTTGTCTCCCTGTAGTTAGTGCTTTACAGTGTCCGCTCGAAGAGAAGAGAGAAAGGTCCCCATAGCGTGATACCGTATTTAAAATCAGTGTTTATTGAATAAAAACTGGGTACTCACATATAAAACAAATACATCAAGCGTTATATATGAGTGTGGAAGCGCTGTGACCAACGTGCGGACGCGGACACACGTTGGTCACAGCGCTTTCACACTCATATACAACGCTTGATGTATTTGTTTTATATGTGAGTACCCAGTTTTTTTTCAACACTGATTTTAATTACGGTATCACGGTATTGGGCCCTTTCTCTCTTCTCTTCGAGCGGACACTGTAAAGCACTAACTACAGGGGGACAAAAAGACTTGCCAGATCGCTGCACAGAGCGCATACTTTTTTCCCATCTGAAAATTTGAGAACCAACTCTGAATCGTTTGTTGACGGAAATTCCAACAGCAAAAGTCCGAAGGAGCATACACACGGTCGGTATTTCCATTCAAAAGCTCACATCGGAACTTTTGCTGTCGGAATTTCCGATCCTGTGTATGGGGCATAAGACTCAGAGGAAGTCAACTGAATGAATTTGGCTATCATTTAAACTAAAAAAATAGAAAAAGAAACATGGGTGACAGCTCTGGACAGAAAGTGAATTTTACTGCTTTTTTTCTTTTTCTTTTAGTAGGCTATATTTAAAAAAAATCTGCTTTAAGTTTTACTGCTTTTTTCATGTTTATTACAGTTTTTCTCTATTGTTTTGGCTCATTTCTTGAAACCAAAATTACATTCTCAAAACTCTAAGATCATTTGGCAAAACAGTCTTGCAGTTCAGCACAACAATATAACTCACGTGCAAAAGCTCATATCTTTCCCAAAACTGTTCACTCATGCTTCAAAACCATATTCCTTTCCCATATAAAGAGCCAGTGCCTCCAAAATGGCAAAGATTCTTCTCAATTGCTTTGGCTCATTTCTTGAAACAGACCAGACATTCTCGACTCTCTTGGTGCTTTTGCCAAAATAACCTGGATGGTTCGGCACAACACCATGGTTCACCTTCAAAAGTTTATATCCTTCCCAAAATGTTTAGATGTTTTATCTCTAAGGCAGAGAACCATTGAAATATCCCTCATGTCCACCTTTCAGTCTTAGCCCAATCCTTCATTGACAATGGTTACTCTACAGTTTTTGTCCAGCTAACTGACTACAATTGTGTTCAAAACTGAAAAAAATATATATTTTAGGGTAAGGGTAGCCCCCAAGGTTTGACATCACACATTGCACTCATACTGCCAAGGAAAAATTACTTTACAGTATTGTAACCATTATCATTCAGACACAAAATAACTTCCATACATCAGACTAAAAAGAAAACGTATACAACATAAGATACAGAAATATAAACACACAAACAAAAAACAAGGACAGTTAAATTTAGCCTACAATGCTGTAAATAAAGCTCGAGTTTCACAACTACTGTAAGGCCCCTTTCACACGGGGCGGAACAGTAATGATCCGCCCCGTGAACCTCCACTTGCTTAGCAGGGATCGCTCCATTGATCCCCGCTGAGTCGGCAGATAACAGGGCGGTCCCCGCACACTGTACAGGGACTGCCCTGCCAGCTATCCGCTCTCTCCTATGTGGGGATCGGATGAACACGGACCGTCTGTCCGTGTTCACCCGATCCGCCAGACGGATGAAAAAGTAGGTTTTTCCTCCGTCACACTTGGGCGGATCGGAGCAGGTCGGATGTCAGCGGGCATGTCCCTGCTGACATCCGTGGCTCCATAGAGGAGCACAGAGCGCCCATTCAGGTCCGCCTAAAAAACTGGCAGGCGGACCTGAACAGGCCACCCGTGTGAAAGAGCCCTAACATCTCTTCACTGGTCGCTGTCCTCACCCTTCCTCTCCTGGGTACTGCCCTCACCCTCCTGCCCATCCACAGGCTTCTGTCTGTCTGGCCACAGATTTCCATCAACATTGCAGTGTATATCCTCCCTTGCGATGCAACAAGTGAAGAAACGAGGGAGATGTCGCAACCATCGCCTACACTGATCTCCTGTAATATTCTCACAGGCAGCGTCCATTGCATGGAGCAGGGACCTCTGATCTTGAGCCCGATGCTCATACGCTCTTCACCGCCAATCGCAGAAAAACTCCTCAATAGGATTGAGGAAAGGAGGGTAAGGTGGTAGGAACACAATATCCATCCTTGGATGAGCAGTGAACCAGGCCCTGATAAGCGGGCCACGGTGGAAATTCACATTGTCCCATACAATTATATATATTGTGGTAGGTGAGGCCCTATGAGATCTCTCTAATTTTCAGGGATAAAATCCAAATGAAAGCGGTCCAAGAAGATGAGGAGCTTCTCTGTATTGTATGGGCCAAGACTGGGCATGTGAGTGGCCACACAATTCTCAGAAATGGCAGCACACATAGTTATATTGCCCCCTCGCTGGCCTGGGACATCCATCGTGGCCCAGTGGCCAATAAAATTACGGCCACATCTTTGGCCCTTGGCCAGGTTGAAGCCAGCCTCATCCCCATACACGAGTATGTGAGAGGTCTCATTTCCTTCAAATGCCATTATTCTCTACAATGGAGTAAATAAAGAAAACATCAAATCAGTCATACAGAAGAGTCATACACTACAGTTACAGACAGCTACATAGGAATGTCCTATGTTCTGCACAAGTTCAATATACTACTGGCCAGTATTCCAGTGGATCCAAACCTGGGGTACATGTACCTTATGCAGAGGTACTACAGGGGGTATTTGACAGAAAGGGGAGGGAAAAATTATCAACGACTAGACTTACTGAAATGTTACAGTAACATTATTAGATTTACATGGGAGGCACTACTGTAATTGCAGCTCTTTGACCCTTTTACTTACTGTATTGTATGTTATATTCTCCAAAATAAGGATTATAATGATAATTGCATCATACAGTAAGCTGCAGTTTTTTTACTGTAATACTGGTATACTACTGTAAACTGTATCATCAATATTGTAGAAAATAAACTATTCCATACTATTCCATAGTTTATTTTCTACAATATTTTTCTTGCCATGGTTAGAATCATACGTAACATCCCACTGAAGTAAGATACTGTAATACTGTAGGCCTATCACACACACACACACACACACTAAATGAATACGCAAATGAGTAAATAAACATATTTATTGCTCTATGCACAGTGTCCTGTCCTATACATTATATAATTCCATCATTGATTGTGAATATACATGTTTGGCAGCATTCACAATCATGGACAGCACCTCTCAGGTAACTAAACTAAACTTACTGTTTGACTGGTCACCTGAGACCAACTCCAACTCCTCCTTCGTTAGTCAAGTTCTAGTTGTACCTGACTGTCAATTGCTGTAATCATTTTATCAAATTTTCCAATAGATTCATATATGATTTTCATGGTATTATGTTCCTGAATAATTTTGACAATTAAACAGACTATTTTGCATGTGATGACTTAAACAATAAAATGACGCTGACACGTTTTGGAGAGAACGACCATTAGACTGAGAATTGACAAATCAGTTTAGATCAACAAGATCTATTCAATTGAAAATTGTGCTAAATGTAGGCTACTTGTACTAAATAATTTGAAAACTGTACTAAGACATTCAGACATGTACTGAGACATTTGCAATTTGATTAAATGAATGAGAAATGCAATTCAGTTGTGAACAATTGCCAAGTGGTTTGGAGATTTGTCCATGTTGTTTTGAGAATGTCATTTCTGTTTCAAGAAATGAGCCAAAGCAATGGAGAAAAACTGTAAAAAAAATGCATAGACCTACAGTTTTGAATGATCTCTGCACACCAGACATTTCAACTTGACTCTTGCTCATACCAAATTAAATCTGGGGAGCTGATCTATTGGATCCTCTTCCTGTTAAAACATAGACAAATTTTAAAACATGTTTTAATTTGTCCGCTTAGGACATGTCCGTCGGATATGTCCACTGGTCAGTACACTCACCAGCGAACATAGCCTCCCGCACATGCGTCGAATGGATTTGACACATGCGCAAAAGTATTTTTTCTTCCTGGTGCGGTGACGTGGCGGCGTCAACATCACGTCAACGCGCTGTCTCCCGTGGGGATTTTGATCCGATGGCGTGTACAGAATTAAGCAATGACATTCAAACTTAAAGTGCCTCTGATTAACCCCAAATAAGGTTCAGCTGTGCTAGTAGGTTTTTCCTGACATTTTCTTAGTCACATCCTACAGCAAAAGCCATGGTCTGCAGAGAGCTTCCAACACATCAGAGGGATCTCATTGTTAAAAGGTATCAGTCAGGAGATGGGGACATAAGACATTCCAAGGCATTATATATATCATGGAACACAGTGAAGTCATCATCAGGTGGAGAAAACTGGTCGGGGAGGCTGCCAAGAGGCCTTCGGCAACATTAACCTCTTCCTGCCTGCATGGTGGGTTTTTACGGCCACATCTTGGCTCTTAATTGCCGGGAGGCCATCTATATACGGCCTATATACGGCCTCCAGGCCACTGGGGGGCGCCGGCGGGGCGCACGCACACCCGCCAGGTTAGTCAGGTGCCGATGCTCACATCTTGTCAGGGAGAGGAGACTGAGTGTGTCCCTTGTACATGGGGACAACCATCGGTCACTTCCCCCAGTCACCCCCCTCCCCCCACAGTAAGAATCATTAATTAGGGAATACATTAACCCCTTCCTCGTCCCCTAGTGTTAACCCCTTCCCTGCCAGTCACATTTATACAGTAATCAGTGCATATTTATATAATTGTTTGCTGTATAAATGTGTAAAAACGCAGATCGCCGTCATTACTAGTAAAAAAAATAATAATAAAAAAAAATGTCATAATTCTATCCCCTATTTTGTAAAGGCTATAACGTTTGCGCAAACCAATTACTATATGCCAATTGCGATTTTTATTTTTACCAAAAATATGTAGAAGAATACGTATCGGACTAAGCTGAGAATTTTTTTTCAAAATTGTCCCTCTATTTTTGTTTATAGCACAAAAAATAAAAACCGCAGATGTGATCAAATACCACCAAAAGAAAGCTCTATTTGTGGGAAAAAAAGGACGCCAATTTTATTTGGGAGCCACGTCGTACGACCACACAATTGTCATTCAAAGTGTGACAGTGTTGAAAGCTGAAATTTCACCTGGGCAGGAAGGGGGTATATGTGCCCAGTAAGCAAGTGGTTAAAGAAGCTGCAGAATTATCTGGCAAGTACTGGCTGTGTGGTACATGTGACAACAATCTCCCATATTCTTCATATGTCTGGGCTATGGGGTAGAGTGCCAAGATGGAAGCCTTTTCTTAGGAAGAAAAACATCCAAACCCAACAAAATTTTGCAAAAACACATTTGAAGTCTCCCAAAAGCATGTGGGAAAAATGTGTTATGGTCTGATAAAACCAAAGTTCAACTTTTTGGCCATAATTCCAAAAGATATGTTTGGCGCAAAAATAACACTGCACATCACCAAAATAACACCATACCCACAGGGAAGCATGAGAGATGTAATAAGATGAAAAGATGCTTCAACAAAGTATTAGTTCAATGGTGTGCACACTTATGCAACCATATTATTTTATTTTTTTATTTATACTTCCCTCCACCTAAAAGATTTCAGTTTGTTGTTCAACTGAGTTGAACAGTTTATATGTCACATTAAAAGGTGGAGAAAGTTCTGAAATTATTTATCTTTGTCTCATTTTTTTTACATCACAGAAACCTGACATTTTAACAGGAGTGTGCAGACTGTTTATATCCACTGTATATACAGAGTGAACCTGTATAGTCGACTGCCATTGCTGACCTCACCTTCTAAATGCTAGCTGCCATGCTTCAATGTAGATACAAAGCTTTATGCAAGTTAGGAGTTCTGTGCTTGCTATGACTTCACTTGTTCATGGTCAGTATATTAAAAAAAAAAAAAAAAAAACAGAGAGACAGCCAGGTAATTAGGGTTCCATAAAGAGATTACCAGTCATAGCCTACATGTTTTTCTTAGTAGAGGTATGCTTAATTGAGGTTATGTTTGGTCATTAGGGATGAGCTTTATGTTTGGGTCAAACATGAGTTAGACTCGAACATTGGCTGTTCGCCCGTTCATCTAAATTCGAACATTATGGGGGGTTCACACCAAATTCGAGCGGCGCGTCATTCCCCATGCTGTCTGATAATTGGCCAATCATGCACTATGACCTGCATGCTTTGGCCAATCACAGTGCCGTCAGCAAAGAGAGTCATAATTGGCCAAAGGCAGGGTTAAGTCGACGTCCCACACTATATAAAGCCGCCTGCACGACGGCCCTGTTAAGTGTGTTGCTGGCGTTAAACGAGAGAGAGTGTCATTTGGATTGAACAGGCAGACAGATTATCCAGTGAGCTGCAGTGTATTTAGTGTATATAATATATATATATATATATATATATATATATATATATATACATACATATACATATACATATACACATACACACACACACACACACACACACTGTATCCAGTGTAGCTAGATCTGACTGCAGGCTGTTGCTAGTGTACTTTTTCTAATATACTGTCATGCGGGCAGGTTACTCAGTTAGCTGCAGTGCATTCAATACAATCTCCTACATATATAAATCCACTGCATTCTAGTCTAGCCAAGCCTATATCTGACTTCAGGCCATTCCTGGTGTACTTTTTCTAGTAAAATTCAGGCGGTGTTTTGCTAATCCAATTTTACAGCATGTCTAGAAGGACTCCAAGGACAGGTAGACGCTCACAGGCCACTAAAAGAAGGGCAAGCAGGCTCTGTGTCTACAGCCAACAGTGCTGGTCATGGACACGGTGCATCCTCAGCACGTGGCCGTGGGGCACGCTTGTCCTTTTTTTTTGGCAGCTGGCTGTGTTAAACCACAACATGCAAAAGAGTTGGTAGAGTGGATGACAAAGCCGTCCTTATCCTCCTCATCTTCTGTCACCCAGGCTAAGAGTACTTTGCCTGGCAATGCAGCTGCCAAAACGACCTATTCCATCGGCTCAATGTCATCAGTCACTCCTTCCCTAGCCCCACCATCATGCCCTGAGGAGTCCCCAGAACTGTTCGACCACAGTGTCGGGTACATGCTGCAGGAGGATGTGCAGCGTTTTGAAGGCTCCTATGATGGTACCTAGGTTGAGGATGAAGGCAGTAACGTGAGCCTAGAGAGAGGGGGTGCCCAGATGGACAAGAAACTGGTAGTCATGTTCCCCAGCTGCAGCATACTGCCAAGTTTGCTCCAGTGACGATAAGGGAGGGGGTGATGAGGTCACTGACTCTACATGGGCGCCTGATAGAAGATAGGATGAGGCACATCTCCAACGAGGCAGGATGCCCTCCAGGGGCCAGCTTAAGGGCAGCCACCAGACTGCATCACACCGCAGAGCTACACATGTGCAGGGTGCTGCTGATTCCCCGCGTATTTTGAAAAGCTCTTTGGTGTGGGCCTTTTTTGAGACGTATGCAGCAGATCGCACTGTTGCTGTTTGCAACATATGCCTGAAGCGTATCAAGCGTGGCCAAAACAGCAGCCGCTTGGGCACCACATGCTTGACCAGACATATGTCGACCTCCCATGCAGTCCATTGGCAACAGTACTTAAAAGACCCACACTAAAGCACAAGGCGGATCTCTCCTTTCTCCTCAACAGCTGAGATTTCCAAACTCACTATACTTTCAGTCCTCTCAGAAACCTGCACTGAGTGGAATGAAGGTGTAGAATTAGGTGTCCCAAGCACTTGCGGGCAATCTGCTAGCGGTACATCTAAATCCGATTGTAGCAGGCAAATTTCCCTACCCCAGTTGCTAAAACGTCAAAGGAAATTTGGTCCCAGCCATCCACATGCTGTCAGGGGGATGTCTACACAGACACCCAATACTAGAGGACAGGTCAGTGGGCTGCACTAAGGAAATAGGCAGAAGATAAGTTAACAATATGAATTTATTGAGGACAAGGCACACGTGAAAAAACAGGACACCCACAAACAAGCACGCCAACTACACATACAATAAACGTCAAAACCACCAAAACTAGTGAACATAAATATGTACAATAAATCAGAACGTAACCAGCAGGGATAAGAAACAAGCAAGTCCAGGGTCAAAGCCGGGGTCAAGGATCAGAGACGGCAGCGAAGTCCAGAAGTACAAGCCAAAGTCAAGGGGAGCAGATCAAGAAACAGACTGGTATCAGGACAGACAGGAACAGGGCTTAACAGACAAAATACTGCAGCACTGGACTTAAGTGCAGGGCGGGCTTATATACCAGTGCAGCTGTAACTTGGGAGACACCTGCTGGTGGCCACCAAAACTGCACCCCTGTTACCAGAGGAAACAGTGCCACCAGCAGGTGACCCAAGTCATGACACCGATCATGACAGTTCCCCCCCCCCAAGGGGTGGCCTCTGGACACCCCATTCTGCCCTTACCCTGGTAGTGCATGTGGATGCAGAAAAGTCCCAAAAAGTCTTCCGGTCAAAGTTCCTTAACCCATTGGGAGACAAGTCCCCCAAGTCCGGAAACAAAACATGCATCCTACCACCACCAGGGTCTGGAAGTTGGTATCTAGAGGTGAAGGCAGGCAGGGTAGCAAACTCAGGGTTATTTGGCTGGGAAGGTGACACATCGAACTGAAAGTCAGGCACCGGGACATCAGACTGGAAGCCGGGCACGTAGGACCGAAAGCCAGGCACGTCAGGACAAACAACAGGCACCTCAGGGTCGTCGAGCTAGGCAGCGGGCTCCGGGTCATCAAGCTGGGCAGCGGGCCGGAAGTTATCAGGCTGGGCAGCAGACTGGAAGTCATCAGGCTGGGCAGCAGACTTGAAGTCATCAGGCTGGGCAGCAGACTGGAAGTCATCAGGTTGGGCAGCGGACTGGAAGTCATCAGGCTGGGCAGCGGACTGGAAGTCATCAGGCTGGGCAGCGGACTGGAAGTCATCAAGCTGGGCAGCGGACTGGAAGTCATCAAGCTGGGCAGCGGACTGGAAGTCATCAAGCTGGGCAGCAGACTCAGGGTCATTAGGCTGGGAAAGTTACACAAACTTAAAGTCAGGCATCGGGACATCAGACGGGAAGCTGGGCACGTTGGACCGGAAGCCAGGCATGTCAGGCTGGAAGCCAGTAACCAGGACACCAGGGTGGACAGCAGGAACCAGGACACCAGGGTGGACAGCAGGAACCAGGACACCAGGGTTGACAGCAGGAACCAGGACACCAGGGTGGATGGCAGATGGTGGCAGATCAGCAGACTCCGGGTCATCGGGCTGGGCAGCAGACGGGAACACCTCCGGCTGGGCAGCAGACAGGAACACCTCCGGCTGGGCAGCAAACGGGGACACCTCCGGCTGGACAACTGGCACAACAGGCACAACAGGCTGGCAAACTGGCACTGGAACGGACTGGACCGCTGGCACTGGAGCATCAGACTGGCAAACTGACACTGGAGCATCAGACTGGCAAACTGGCACTGGAGCATCAGACTGGCAAACTGGCACTGAAGCATCAGACTGGCAAACTGTCACCGGAGCATCAGGCTGGCAAACTGGTACTGGAGCATCAGACTGGGCGACTGGCACGACAGGCTGGGCCACTGGCACGACAGGCTGGGCAACTGGCATGGCTGGATAGCTGGCACTGGAACAGGCTGGATGGCTGGCACCGGAACAACGGGCTGGGTGGTTGGCACTGGAACAGGCTGAGCGGTTGGCACTGGAACAACAGGCTGAGCGGTTGGCACTGGAACAACAGGCTGAGCGGTTGGCAGGAGTGACAAATCTCTGTCATCTGTTGCCAGGAGTGACAGGTACAAAATATCTTCCAGAAGCATTTTTAAAATATCAAGTGCCCCAGAACCAATTTCCCAAGTGCAGCCGACCTGTTTATATGGCTGCAGTATTATGTCAGGGGGATGTCTACACAGACACCCAATACTAGAGGACAGGTCAGTGGGCTGCACTAAGGAAATAGGCAGAAGGTAAGTGAACAATATGAATTTATTGAGGACAAGGCACACGTGAAAAAACAGGACACCCACAAACAAGCACGCCAACTACACATACAATAAACTTCAAAACCACCAAAACTAGTGAACATAAATATGTACAATAAATCAGAACGTAACCAGCAGGGATAAGAAACAAGTAAGTCCAGGGTCAAAGCCGGGGTCAAGGATCGGAGACGGCAGCGAAGTCCAGAAGTACAAGCCAAGGTCAAGGGGAGCAGATCAAGAAACAGACTGGTATCAGGACAGACAGGAACAGGGCTTAACAGACAAAATACTGCAGCACTGGACTGCTGATGCTGAGTGACTATACTGTTATGCTGAGTGACTATCCTATTCCTCCTCAATGTTCATGTTGTTAGCTTCTAAGAACATTTTTGTTTCAGGGCATCACCACCGGTGACTAAGTCCCAATTTTTCTGCCCCTGTTTAACAGGGACGTGTAATTAATTTTTTTTGCTGTAATATTTCACAGCAGGGCTCATTAGTGCGCTCAACTAGAGTATCTGTGAGGGGTTGCAGTGTTGTGGCACCACCACCAGTGCCTAAGGCCCAATTTTTCTGCACCTGTTTAACAGTGGTGCGTAATTACAATTTGTGTTCCAATATTCCACAGCAGGGCCCGTTCCTGCGCTCAACAAGAGTATCTGTGAGGCTTTACAGTGTTGTGCCACCACCATAACCACCACCACCACCGCCTAAGGCCCAATTTTTCTGCCCCTGTTTAACAGGGACGTGCAATTACAAATCTTGCTGTAATATTTCACAGCGTAGCTCGTTTCTGCGCTCAAAAAGAGTATCTGTGAGGGGTTGCAGTGTTGTGGCACCACCACCAGTGCCATAGGCCCAATTTTTCTGCCCCTGTTCATCAGGGGCATGTAATTACAATTCTTGATATAATATTTCACAGCAGGGCCCGTTCCAGCGCCTACCAAGAGTAACTCTGTGAGGGCTTACAGTGTTCTGGTACTACCAACACCTAAGGCCCAATTTTCTGCACCATATATAGGGCAGGCCGTATAGTATACACATGCGGTCCCCGACTTACAAACGACTACTACTTACAAACGAAGGGAAACAGGAAGTGAGAGGAAATCTACCCCTAGGAAGGGAAATTCTCTTCTTTAAGAGTTAATATGAGAAAAAGGTGTTCCAAACACGGGAAACATGTGCCACTTTACAGGCATACTATAGACACCCCCAGGTATGATATTTAAAGGAATATTTGACTTTTATTTTTTTACTTTAAGCATTTTTAAAACTTTGTTTGCATTGATACATGTACCCTGGGGCAGGACCCGGGCCCCCAAACACTTTTTAGGACAATAACTTGCATATTAGCCTTTAAAATTCACACTTTTGATTTTTGACATTTAGGTCCCATCGACTTTAATAGTGTTCGAATGTTCACGCAAACTTTCAGTCCGTTCGCAAACACCCCCCTCCCAAACACCCTATTGGTCATCCTGACTTTGTATAACTGTGGATTTATGTGACCACATTTTTCTTTTCCATTTTTGCATATAGTGATACATGTATAGGCTCCCATATAAACATTAGAAAACACAACCCAATAATTTATATACTGTACAGTTTGGTACATGGTTGGTTTCCTACTTTAATAAATAAAGGTTATTTTACTTTTGAGGTTCAGGAGCAGGGTGCATTTCTTGTAGATATGCAATTATTTTTAATGCATTTAAACATTTTTTTTTCACTGCCAGCATGTTAGCTTTTGGCTATAATAAAAAATGACCATTTATTTACTTTCTGAAACAACTAGGTATATCTTAACTCAGTCAGTATAGTTCTCCAGCCACCTCCAGCCAAGCTAAGCTCCAAATAACAAATTAAGTTAAATAAAATGTATTTGACAGCAGAATACTCAAAGTGGCAAATGTTGTTAAAGCATGTTTGCTTATGGTTATAAACATGAAACATGAATGAGGGAACAACTTGGTTTATCCAGCAATCTATCTCTGAATATGGAAAATCCTTGTGCAAACTATTGCAATTACTACTCATTGCGAGAGCTATAAATGAGACTAAAGGCCCATACACACGGTAGGACATCCAACAAAATTTCCCTTGGATTTTTGTCCTAATTGATTTGTCCGGTCACACCCATAGCATACACACAGTCAGACTTTTCTAAAACTTTCCCATTGTCACGTGGTTTTTCTGCTCTTTTCTGCTCTTTACCGCCACCCTTTGGTTAACTTCTGCTATTGTTGGTTGATTTTAACATTGGTTCTGAGCATGCGTATTTGCACTTTGTACAAAAGTTGGTTGGATTGCTGTACACACGGTCACACAAAGCACCATCAGACTTTTGTTGCCGAAAAGTTGGTCCGTTCGCAGACCCAACTTTTTGTTGGATGAAACCTGAAAAAGTTGGTCTGATGGAGCGTACACACGATCAGACAAATTTGAAAAGTTGCAGATTTTGAAGTTGGTTGGCCAAAAGTCTGACCGTGTGTATGGGGCTTTATAATACATTTTTACTGGTGCAAAAATAGGAATGCCATGTCACTAACTAATAAATAGCCCAGTTTAAAATTTACAGATTTGTACATCTTTTTAAATAGCTTAACTCAGTATATTTCTCCTGCCACCTCCAGCCACGCTCCAGATAACGAATTATGTCAACTAAAATTTATTTGACAGCACAATACTCAAGGTGGCACTTGACTGACTGCTATTAATTACAGTGCAAATTGTTCCTAGTATCAAACTATTAATCAAATGCAATTGTCAACATTTTATCCACCTATCTATACAGTATATAATACTACAGATGAGGAATAAATAAAATAGATGTACATACAGTAGAATATTTATTTTTGTTTTTGTACAGATTAAATAAAAGTATGTATAACCAGCAGTCATTTATCCCTTCTCAATCCAGAAATCAGAGAGTGGTGGTTAACCATTTCTGGCCCGGAAGCATTTGTCCCCTTCCCGACCAGGCCATTTTCTTGCGATTCGGCACTGCGTCGCTTTAACCACTTAAGGATTGACTAACGCCGATATACATTGGCAGAATGGCACGGCTGGGCACAGGCACCTACAGGTACGTTGCCCTTTAAGTGTCCAGCTGGCGGCACGCTCGCCACAGGAGCTGAAGGAGTTATTATCTGTGGCAGTGTCATTGATCGTCTGTTCCCTGTTATAGGGAACCATGATCAGTGACATCACATCTACAGCCACGCCCCCCTACAGTAAGAATCACTCCCTTAGGGCACACATAACCCCTGAGCGCCCCCTAGTGGTTAACCCCTTCACTGCCATCTTCATTTTCACAGTGCATTTTTATAGCACTTTTTGCTGTGAAAATTATAATGGTCCCAAAAATGTGTCAAAAGTGTCCGATGTGTCCGCCATAATGTCGCAGTCACGAAAAAAATCGCTGATCGCCACCATTACTAGTAAAAAAATAATTATTAATAAAAATGCCATAAAACTATCCCCTATTTTGTAAACGCTATAACTTTTGCGCAAACCAATCAATAAACGCTTATTGAGATTTTTTTTAACAAAAATAAGTAGAAGAATACGTATCGGCCCAAACTGAGGAAAAAAAAAATATATATATATTTTTTGGGGATATTTATTATAGCTAAAAGTAAAAAATGGTTATAAGAGGAAAGCTACAGTGCTGACCAACAGTGAATAAACGTAAAGAGTGAAAATCTTAAACTAAACTAGATGCAGCTCAAATCTGTTATGTGCCAACAACAATAAAGATAAATGTGAAATAAAAGGTGATGAGCGCAAAACCTAAACTAAACTAAAAGGCACAAGTGGTGACCCCTAAAGGCAAAAAGTGTAAAATAATACAAATTACAACCACAAAACGTGAACAATGTGGTTGTAATAGATCACAACTGCATAGTGATGGAAGCAGAAACCAGTCCAAAAACGTGAATATTGACAATGATTGCGTCAAACAATTCAATAGCTTCTATCCCTTTAAGCAATCGGAAAAATCCAGAGAGGGTCTGATGAAGTCACGTGACGTGACGCAACGCGTAAGGTCTACCGGAAGTGACGTGACACCCTGACCGTCCGACCGGAAGTGCCGTTCTTGGCGTTTTTTACCCGTTTTTGTTTGTAAGTGAATTTACCCATTAAACTGGTTTCAGTTTTTACATAATCCACGGTGAGCGGACTCTGATTACGCCTGGATGCGGACAGCATTATCTATCCAAGACGGAATTCAACAACATTATCAAGGATTGAGTTGAGGCCCCTTTCTCTCTGTTGGGAGGTAAGCGCTCTGTGAGCACAGTTATCTTTGAAGACGTCTCTGGATTTTTCCGATTGCTTAAAGGGATAGAAGCTATTGAATTGGTTGACGCAATCATTGTCAATATTCACGTTTTTGGACTGGTTTCTGCGTCCATCACTATGCAGTTGTGATCTATCACTACCACTGGACTTTGGTTTATTTATTCATTGTTCACGTTTTGTGGTTGTAATTTGTATTATTTTACACTTTTTGCCTTTAGGGGTGCCACTTGCGCCTTTTAGTTTAGTTTAGGTTTTGCGCTCATCACCTTTTATTTCACAAAAAGTAAAAAATATTGAATTTTTTCAAAATTGGCACTCTATTTTTGTTTATAGCGCAAAAAAAATAAAAACCACAGAGGTGATCAAATACCACCAAAAGAAAGCTCTATTTGTGGTGAAAAAAGGACGCCAATTTTGTTTGGGAGCCACGTCACACGATCGCACAATTTTTAGTTGAAGCGACGTTGTACCCAAAAAACATCTATATCCTTTTTTCCCACAAATAGAACTTTCTTTTGGTGGCATTTGATCACCTGTGCGGTTTAAATTTTTTGTGCTATAAACAAAAAAAGAGCGACAATTTTGAAAAAAAAAACACAGTATTTTGTAGTGTTTGCTATAATTAATATCCCACATTTAAAAAACAAAAAACTATTTTTTCCTCAGTTTAGGCCGATATGTATTTTTCTACATAGTAAAAAAATCGCAACAAGCACATATTGATTGGTTTGCACAAAAGATAAAGGCCCAGATTCACAGAGCGATTACGCCTGCGCAACAGGAGATGCGCGTGCGTAAGTCGAAATGTGCGCGTGCGTTTCGATGCACGGCATCCCCAAAACGAGATACGCAAGAAATCTACTTTTTTTGGTCCGGCGTAATTTCGTTAGACAGGCGCATCCGTCCGCGCAAAACTGTGCTAGACACACCATTGATTTGCTAGTCAAATATGCTAATGAGGAACTTACGGGGATCCACAAAAGAACATTGGGGCAGCGCAGGCGACGCAGTGTGCACAACAGCAAAATGTCCTGTCTAAAATTAGAGCATATAAAAGCTGGTCTAAAAAGAGAAAAAAAGTCTACTTGTTAGATAAAGCAACACTGTTAGTGAGGAGCTCAGCAGTCACACGTGTTGCACAACAATCTGTATGCCAACATGCCAGGGGCATCGTCGCACATAGCTATACTACTGACTTTAGATGAACAAAGAAGGATGAGGGCACGGAGGATGGCACGGAGGATGGCACGGGAGAGGATATACCTCACCCGCATAGACCTGTTTGGCATGAGTGATTCTGAGGTGTATCGCATCTTCAGATTCACCCCTCATGTCATCCTTGAATTAACCACAACCCTGCAGGAGGACATCACCAGCCCAACACAACGCTCACATGCAGTGCAGCCACTGGTCAAGGTCATGGCAACACTCCATTTCCTTGCCAGTGGCTCTTCTCAGCGTACAAGTGGAGTGGTGGCTGGGATGTCACAATCCTCCATGAGCAGATGTGTGCACCAGGTTGTCCCTGCAATCCTCAGACGCATGGCCAACTAAATCATCAAACCCACCACTGAGGACCTGCGGCTGAAGGCAATGACAGATTTCTACATAATTGCCAGATTCCCACGCACTGTGGGGGCCATTGATTGCACACATGTAGCACTCCAGCCCCCCCAGGAGACAGAGCACATGTACCGCAATCGGAAACATTGGCATTCCATCAACGTACAGGTGATAGTCGATGCCCAAGGCCTCATATGGCACGTCCGTGCCAAACACCCAGGGTCCAGCCATGACAGCTACATATTTAATCAATGCCACATCCAAATGGAATTCGATCAGAACGTGTATGGGGACACCTGGCTGGTTGGTGAGTGACATGTGTGGCAGGCATGACTATCCCCTCCCATGATGCACACATCACAAGGGGCACATGCATGACTAACATCCTCCTGTCTTTTCCCTTACAGGCGACTCTGCATATCCACTGGGACCCCATCTCATGACTCCTATCCGGAACCCCCAAACCCCAGGAGAGGAAAGATACAATCAAGCACATGCCCAAACACGAGCAGTGGTGGAGCGCACCTTTGGCCTCCTGAAGTCACGTTTCCGATGCCTGGATAAGTCTGGGGGTACCCTCTTGTATTCCCCAAACTTTGTGTGCCAGATCATCGGTGCATGTTGCATGCTGCACAACTTCGCAGAAAGAAAGGGCCTGCAGATTGACCTACGTGATGACCTGACCCCTGAACCAGACAATCCCCCCCTAACCGAGGGTCCCCCGTCTTCTGAGGGAAGAGCAGCCAGGAGACAGCTCACATTGGGCATCTTTGCACGTAAACACACACATTAATCATGGCACAATGAGAATGCATGCATGCACACAACTGTGGTCCCTAGCACACACACCCCACATCCACATCAAATTGGATTGGCACCAGTCCACCATGCAGGACTTGTGAGCAGCAACACCACGCCAAGGCTCCAATTATGTCACTGTACATTCATACACCATTCACACGGACCTGGGGATCACTTCTCCCTGGTCCTGGGGAACCCTTCTCCACCAAAATTGAGGGTGACACCCCTTTTCCGGCAGGAATGTCACCCCCACATTCAAACAGCATTCACAACCCAAAACAAATCAAAAAATAAATGACCAGCAAAATCAAAAAATTGCCAGCAAAAAAAAAAAAAATCAAAAAAGGGAAAAAAAAATTATTGCCCTTTACGTGAGCCACGCCTGGGGCGCCCCCGGCCACGGCCCCGGCTCCTCAGGGGAGACTCATGGGGGAGGGGCAAAACCGGGGAAGGAGGAGCAGCCCCTGATCTCTGCCCACCTGGCGGCCTGCCCTCCAAGGCCACGGCTATTCTGTCCAGGGCAGCACCAAGTGTTGCTGTGTTGGCCTGGATAGCCTGGGTAAGGGCCCTCACATCCTGCCCAACGCCTGATGATGTAGTCTGCAGGTCGTTTAGGCAGGTTGTGAAAGCCCGGGAGTGGGAGTCCAGGTTCCCCAGCGTATCCTTGATGGAGGACAGGCTCTCCTTCATCCGCACCAATGTCTGGCTGACCTGTCCCAGATGGCGGGTCTGAAGGGCCTGGTCCCTTCTCAGAGTGGCGGGCAGGAGATCGGCCAACCCCCTGGTGTTCTGGGACGAAATCCTGCCTCCAGCTGATGCTTGTGGCCGGGGAGAAGGGGAGGCCCTTGGGAGGGGAGCCATGTTGGGGGAGCTCCCCCTTATGGATGGCTGCCTGCTGCCAGCCAGAGGGGAAGAGTCCTCAAAAACCAAAAGTCCTGTGCCTGACATGGACTCCTCCTCCTCATGATTCTCCTCCTCCTCTTGAACCTCCTCCGCAGACTCCGGCCTTGTTGGGGGGGCCTCATTAGGCTGCTGTCCTGGGGATGGTGTGGTCAGGCCAGATGGCCCTGCACCCTCCTGCACATCTGTGGATGACACAAAACATTCACAGGTTGGAGGATGCACACACTTGCCACATATTCCCTTTCACCCCCTCCCCCACACATGCTACACACCTGATATTAAAAAAAATACTTACCTGGCACCACGGGCTCCGGACTTGAGTCAAAGCCGGGAAGGCCATCAACTTCATGCCGATGAAAGGTCCCGGCCACCGCACGCTCCTCCGCTGTCAGCCTAATACGGCATGGTGGGCCCCCTCCTGTGCCCCTGGCATGGGCATGCATTTTGGACAGCTTCTGTTTGACCAGACGCCGGAGGTCATTAATTTTTTGTCAATCCCAGACCGGGTCCGTGTCTCCCCCTCCCCCGCTGAATTGACCTGCTCAGTGATGAGGTCCAAAATCTCCCTCCTCCTGGCCGGGGTGGTGTTGGCACTGTCTGGGCCGTGGAGGAAACGCCCATAATCGCTAATGGCCCAGGCAAGAATTCTTTTTTCCCCCCACAGTAAAATTGAGCTTTCGCTTTCTCTCTGTCATACTTCCAAAAAAACTCACTCCTAGTCAACAAAAATCACTCACAAAAACAAGCACAACCAATCAAGCAAGAACACACACAAAGAGAAAACTAACACCCAAAAAATCACACAAGCACTCAGCAAGAAACAGTCACAAAAACAAACAGCAAAAAAACAGCAAGAAAACAAACGAGCAGAAATATATCAAACAAACAGTCTCTCAAACACGTATCAAAAAACACTTTCAAAGATCTACTAACAAACACTTGATCACACAGAACACTAATCTGACAACTACAAAACACAACGCAACGAACAACAGGACAAAAGCACTTGGTTAAATGGGAAGGGACAAAGGGATGTACTTTTGCAATGCAAGTGCGTTTGTGTCTGTCTATTTATGCTGTTTGCGTAGTTCATAAAGTTGCCCTAGTCCATTTCCAATTTCACTGATTGCGCCGCTCCCGAGTTGTGAGCATGCGCACAGCGGAGCTGACCATGGTCTCCTTCAAGCGCGCATGCGCAAGCCGGCCGGCCCTTCATTTGCATGGGGTCACGGCTCATTTCAATGTAACACGCCCACGTCCTTCCCAATTTGTATTACTCCGCCTTACGCCTCTGAAATAACATTATGCATGCGCAATTTTCTGCGCAAAAGCTACGAGAATAGGGTGATTACGCGGAAAAATTGCGCAAGTCTAACGTAAAGGCGGTGCGCTACGCCGGTCCAATAATGCGCAGATGTACCTGAATCTGGGCCAAAGTGTCTAAAAAATAGTGGATAGATTTATGTAATTTTTATTATTATTTGTATTACTAGTAATGGCGGTGATCTGCGATTTTTATCGGGACTGCGATATTGCAGTGGTCAGATTGGACACGTTTTGGGACCATTGACATTTATACAGTGATCTGAGCTAAAAATAGCCATTGATTACTGTATAAATAACATTGGCAGGGAAGGGGTTAATACTAGGAGGCGATCAAGGGGTTAACTGTGTTCCCTGGGTGTGTTCTAACTGTAGGGGGATGGGATTGACTAGGTGAGGAGACAGTAAGTATAAACACTGATCTCTCTCCTCTCCCCTAAAAGAACCGGGATTTGTGTGTTTACAGATCCTGGTTCTCGCTCTGTCACGAGCTATCGCGAGTGCAAGGTGGTCATCTCTCCCCCTGGGCCGGTGCATCGACTCCGGGGCACGTGCTGAGCGCGCACCTCCAGTGGCACATGCCTGCTGTCACGTCTTAAAGGAGCGACGTACAGCTAAGGCAATTTGGCCAGCCGATTCAACCTGCCGCAGTGAAACTGTGGCGGTTAGTCAGCTAGTGGTAAATAACTCGAAAAACACAAAAGCGGCGCCTTCTAAGCGTAGCAGTAGTAAAATGTAATTAGTGTGTCTAACAATATAAAAAAACCTACTCACAAAGCAGGTGAAAGATCAGGCATGTGAACACTAAAGGTTTTCTTCCGCAGGTTGTAAACGTCCATCACGCTGGGTGTCAGGTTGCTGGTTACTGCTGACAGCAAGGACGATGTAAAGCAAGGTCCCCCGGAACCAAAAGACAGAGAACCTGTTTCCCGATGTAGCAGCGCGAGTGATGTCACTTCCTAAATCTTTTTGCCTGAGGAAGGGACACGAATGTCCCGAACGCGCTCATCCGCCCGCGCATAGGAAGTGACATCACTCGCGCTGCTACACTGGGAAACAGGTTCTCTGTCTTTTGGTTCCGGGGGACCTTGCTTTACATCGTCCTTGCCGTCAGCAGTAACCAGCAACCTGACACCCAGCGTGATGGACGTTTACAACCTGCGGAAGAAAACCTTTATTGTTCACATGCCTGACCTTTCACCTGCTTTGTGAGTAGGTTTTTTATATTGTTAGACACACTAATTAAATTTTACTACTGCTACGCTTAGAAGGCGCCGCTTTTGTGTTTTTCTTGTCATTTACAGATTGCTTCATCTGTTAGCTGGCTGCCATCAAGTGTTAGTGTGTTCTTTGGCTATTATGCCTATGGACTTTTTATATATAGACTCCAATATACTGCATTTATGTGTACCATTCTCTCAATATTGAATTATCTGTCTTAGAATTATATCTGTGTATAGGCTGGACTTTTGGAGTGAGCTCAATTCTCTGTTTTTCTTGAGTGGTAAATAACTCTAAAGCGGCGTACACGCGACCGAGGTTCTCGCTGGAAACCAGCGAGAACCTCGCTGGAAGCTGCATTCCAGCGAGGACCTCGGCCGTGTGTATGCTTTTGGCTCGCCCCGCCCGTCGGGAATCCCGTCGAGCGAAAAGAGAGCACGCTCTCTTTTTGCTCGACGGCCCGCCTGGATGAATGGCTGGTTGCCATTCCCGACGGGCGGGTCGCCGATTTCGACGGCCGGCAGAGAACCTCGACGGGCGGAACGATGTGTTCTGCCCGTCGAGGTTCTCTGCCGTGTGTACACGGCCTAAAGCCCCAAACACACTATCAGTTTTCCTGCAGGTTTTTTCTCGCCTTAAAGGGGTTGTAAAGACAAAAATATTTTCCTCTTAAATTAAAGTCTGACAGTAGCTAATAAAGTAAAAAGTAATGCTTTGCATTATAACTAGTTTGATACCTGTTGAAATTGAGCCGTTTTATTCACCTCCGTCACTCCTGAATCGTTATTCTCACTGACTTCCTGATTTGCGGTGCGCATTCATTCTTGCTGCATCACGGCCAAATGGGAACTACAGTTCCCATTAGGCTTAGCCTCCATGCCTGTGAGGGATAAGAGAGCATCTTCACGCAGGGCTGTAGTCATAGGGAGGGGGTGAGCACATTCTGCTTTCCACCATGCAAAACAGCTTGGGTGCTGGTGGAAAGCAAGAAGAGGAGATACAGGAAATGGCATTTTCAAACCTGGATTACTGTATTTTGGAGGTCAAAAGGAAAAACAAGGTAAGTGATATTTAAATGTTCTAGCTTACAGTAATCAATTGAACTAATAAAAAACAAACCTTTAGTGTTCCTTTAAGGCCAGTTTCATCGACCGGTCTGATTGTGTGTACGCGGCCTAACTCTCTGCTCATCCCAAGACCACCTGCTCTCTAGCTCCTTTGTCTCCTCTTCCCATGCCCATCTTCTGGACTTCTCCAGACCCTCTCTCTTCCTCTTGAACTCCCTACCCCAATTTGTCCAGTTATCTTCTACTCTTTAGGCAATTTGTGAAAAAGCATCTCTTCAGGGAAGCCTATCATTCAGCTAATAACTGGGGTCTTTTATTTCTCCTATTAGTTCATCCCTCACAGTTATTACTTTTTGTTCCACTTGCCCCTCTCCATTAGATTGTAAGCTCCTAGGAAACCATTGGCGCTATATAAATCCTGTATATTAATCATAATAATAATAATATTTTTCTCCTGCACTGCAGAGGCTGGTACAAAGATCGCCTCATTGAGTATAAATAATGTCCTTTATACATTTTTTTTTTTACTACAAGAAAACAGCCTTGACTGCCATTCATTTGTCTAAATACAATTGGCTGTGCATATGTTCACACTTGCAGCTTCATAAGTTCACTGTGTAGACGACGGTCAATATTATGTAAACATTAAACAAATAGCAACATATTTTTGGTGGGTCTGGTGATCCTTTACAGACAAAGAATCTGCCATCTTAGCCTCTGTTGGATCTGGAGTTTCCATGATGCTGAACATGTGATCAGTTATGACACCAACCATTTGATAGCTTGACAGTTTGGTTGAGAGTGTAAGCCGTTGTGAATTTTATCACTCACGGCATGCCTTGACTGCAACTGTTTTGGCAAACTGTCAATTTTATTGGGTTTATATCTGCTTTTAACAACTGTATGCATCTTTGATGAATAAGAATTGAAGTAAATAAATATAATATGCAGAGCCTTGCCTTTGCTTATCTAGAAATAGCAGTTTGTGCTAGATTTAAAAAAAAAAATTAACATATCTGTGTTGCTTGTGAAGGTATTTAAAGATTCTGTTCCCAAGCAATGAAATATTTAAGTAATTGTGCCTTGATGGTTCTATACCTAGGACTTTTTAAATAGCTTCAAGCTTTAAATTAGCATTTTGTTGTTTATGTTGAAGCAGAGGAAAATACTGCTTGTAAAACCTTTATTCAAGTCTTAGAATTTTTATACTATTAAGATACTATATATACTGCTCAAAAAAATAACACTTTTGAATCAGAACTCCTGGGATATTGATCTGGTCAGTTAAGTAGTAGAGGGGGAGGGGTGTATACAGAGGGGGTTGTTAATCAGTTTCAGCTGCTTTGCTGTTAATTGAAATTAACAACAGGTGCACTAGATGGGCAACAATGAGACGACCTCCAAAACAAGAATGGTTTTTCAGGTGGAGGTGTCTGACATTTGTACATGCCAGTGCCCAGCCGTGCCATTCTGCCAATGTATATCGGCGTTAGTCGGTCCTTAACCACTTAAGGACCGGACCAATACGCTGGTAAATGACCCAAGGGGTTTTTACAATTCGGCACTGCGTCGCTTTAACTGACAATTGCACGGTTGTGCGATGTGGCTTCCAAACAAAATTTGCGTCCTTTTCTTCCCACAAATAGAGCTTTCTTTTGGTGGTATTTGATCGCCTCTGCGATTTTTATTTTTTGCGCTATATACAAAAATAGAGCGACATTTTTGAAAAAAAAACAATATTTTTTACTTTTTGTTATAAGAAAAATCAAATAAACTTTAGGCCAAAATTTATTTAGCCACATATGTCTTTATTAAAAAAAAAAAAAAAAAAAAAAAAATCGCAATAAAAAAAAATAGCTACCTAGCGGGAACAGCGACACTGAGGCGCCGTACACACGGCCGAGGTTCTCGCTGAAAATCAGCGAGAACCTCGCTGGAATGCACATTCCAGCGAGGACCTCGGCCGTGTGTACGGTCTCAGCGAGCTTCCCGTCGGGAAGCCCGTCGAGCCGAAATAGAGAGCACGCTCTCTATTTCCTCGACGGCCCGCCTGGAAGAATGGCTGGTTGCCATTACCGCACGGCGCGGTCGCCGAATTCGACGGCCGGGAGAGAACCTCGACGGGCGGAACGATGTGTTCTGCCCGTCGAGGTTCTCTGCCGTGTGTACGGCGCCTAATACAGCGATCAGAAAAATGATCGCTTAGTGACGCTGGCAATAGGGAGTGAAAGGGTTAACTAGGGCGGTGATCAAGGGGTTAAAACTTTATTAGGGGGGTACGGGGGCTACCCTGAACCTAACACTAACTGACTGTCACACTAACTGTCACACTGACACTAAATGCAGTGATCAGTACATTGCATTCAGTGACACTGTGACAGGGGGGTGGGGTGATCGCAAGGGGTTAATGTGCCTATGTGTCTGTGTGTCAGTGTAGTGTTGTGTAGACTTACTATGTGATGTGATCTCTCCTCAGTAGCGGTTGAAAAATCGCTGAGAGCAGAGATCACATCACTTCCCCCTTCCTGTGTTTACACAGGAGGAGGAAGTGCACTGCATGGGAAGCGCGCGCATTTTACCGGGGGGGTCCCGATCGGACCCCCGACCCACATCAAGGCAGCCACGTACAGGTACGTTGATGTGCCTGTCCGTGCCATTCTGCCGAAGTAAATGTACATGTGGCGGTCCTTAAGCGGTTAAGTGGTTAAAGCTGACTGTTTTTCACTAGTTTTGCATTTGCTATGGTCAGTGTCATTACTGGTAGCACGAGGCGATACTTGGACCCTATAAAGGTTGCACAGGCAGTCCAACTCCTCCAGGATGGCACATCAGTATTTGTTAGCGTGTGACCGGAAGTGACATCAATATCGTCTTACACCCGGTTCCGGAGTTCCGGAGTTCGCTGCCAGCAGTAAGGACACCAAAGGTCATCTCCCTAGTTGCAGTCATTAAGGAAGCGGTATAAAACGATCGCCTGTGTTGCTGGATGTGATAGCTTAAGGCTCGATTCTCTGATTGGTGAGGTAAGCGTTCGGTGAGCTCATATGTAAGGAAGATCACTGCCTGAAGCATTTAGGACACTGTATTCAGAAGAACCCAATTGGACAGAGAACTCTTTATTTTTGGCTTCACTTTGATGCTTTTGTTTACATTATTGTTGGCACTTTTAATATTAAAGCTTTTATTTTTTATTCTTACATTCAGGGCTTTTTTTCTCAGAGAATAGGTGCAGGAACTCTCCCTTTTTGGAGTTACCTGGTCTTCACCACTACCTACCTCCGAGCACCATTCCTTGGTCCCACCCCCTACCCACCTCCCAGTACTGCCCCTTTTAATTTGTTAATGATAACAAGAAAAGCAGTAAAAGAGATCCCCTGTAACAAAAAACAATAGACTTCCCAGCAACAATAGTTCCTTGGCAACAATAGACCTCCCTCAACAAAATAAACCCCTCCTAACAACAATAGACCCCCAGCAGCAACAAACGATCTCCCCACAGACAGTATCAATAGACCATCCAGCAGTCAGCTACAATAGAATTATTGCTCAACAGTAGATCCCTCCAGGCAATAACTGACTCTCCCAGGAACATAAGACCCACCCCAGCAACAATAGATGCTCCGTCAGCAAAAATATACCTCCTGAGCAACAATAGATCCTCCCCTTGCAAAAATACGTCCATTACAGCAACACTATATCCCCCAGCAGCAATAGACACTGTATCACAACCCAGCACCCCTTGACATCACATACATTCAGTGCTAGAGGTGCCAGACCTGTGTTCCCCTGCGTTCCCGCTGAAAAAAAGCCCTGCTTACATTATTTGTTGCAATTTTTTGCACGTTATGCACTTGGTCACTTTTACTTAGTGTTTGGTATTTAGTACGGGATTTTTATCCCTCTTGTTTATCACAGGCAATTTTAGAGGTTGCACTCATCACTTTCTCTTTCATTCCCATATAGGGCCAGATTCAGGTAGATGAGAGTATCTTTCCTCTGGAGTAACGCTTCTCATTTACGTTACTCTGAAGACCCTTTCAGCGCAAGTCCTGTAATTCACATAGCAGTTGCGCGTAAACTTGCGCCAGAGTAACGATAATGCGCTGGCGTAACCCGACGCAAGTGGAAGTGGGTGTGATCATATGTAAATGATGGGCGGAGCCCGGCGCAGAGGCTTACGTTCAGCGCATCATCCACGGAGCATGCGCAGTGAGTGCGGCTCCCCTCGCCCCCTTGTGCGCATGCTCACAACTTCCGTCGGCACCCACTTCCTGGGAAACGTCAGCGCAATGCGTTCCGCTGGGCGCTTAAAAGCGCTGGCGGAAACGCCATTCCGGGCGCAAAAGTAGTTCCGTTTCCCCCACCCCAGGGAAGATACTTTTGCTCTGTGATGGCTGCTCCGCTACCCCCCAGAGAGAGGAGGAACCTCAATTTTAATACCCAGGAGGTCTCTGTCATTATATCGGCTATGGAGACGGAGAATGAATTTCTCCATGGCAAAAAAAGCCGCAAGACCAGCCGGGAGAGGAAGCAGGGCATCCTGGAGTCCATTGCTGCCAGGGTCAATGTCCTGGGGTACTCCACCCGGACTGCTGGGGACATACAAAAGAAAATCAATGACCTGCGGCGCAAGGTGAGGGACAAGGTGGCCTCCATCAGGAGGTATGAGAGGGGCACAGGTGGTGGTCCCCCATGTCCTGTCACCCTGACCGCAGAGGAGGAGGGTGGTCGCTCGGTGCCTGGAGAGGGAGCAGGTGGAGGGGGTCGCAGGCTATGACTCCGTGGAGGAAGGCACAAGGACAGGTAAGTGTTTTATAATCCCTATTTGATGTTTTGCATTTGGGGGGTGGGGGGGGGGTACATGTGCCAAGTGTGTGGGACCACCAACATGTGTCTGCTTTGTGTCATCCACAGATGACGGAGCTGGGCCATCATCTGTCGGCGGCCAGTCCACCCCATCCCCCCACGCCATCATGTGCCCGAGCCACTGGGTGGTGAAGAGGTTGTTGAGGAGGAGAGTGGCCACACCACACCTGCCGAGGTGGTTGTGGAGGATCCTGCTGTGGTGGAGCAGGACTTTTCGTTGGTCTTGTCGGTTCTCCTCCCCTTCTCCTGGCCCGTCTGTCGTCCTCCCCCATCCTTGGAAGCCCCTCAAGGGCGACACCTTCCACCCGAGGACATCCATCTTCGGGCCCCAGGAAGGCGACCCAGAAGGACCTGGGGGTGTCTGATGGTGTCCAGGATCATTGGCAAGGGATCACGCCAGACAGACAGAACAAATGGGGGCCATAGCGGACCACTTGCAGAAAGTCTCTGACAGCCTGGGCTCCGTTGCCAACATCAGCAACGCAGTGCAGGATGTCAGCTCTAACTGCGCTGCAGTGGTCACCACTTTGGGGGAGGTGCAGGGGGATATCAGCACCTCACTGCAGCCGTCCAGGCCAACACTGCTGCCATCCATGGTAACAGTGCTGCCATCCGGGAGCAGGGGAGGCTGAGTCGGCGGGCCCAGCAATACCAGATGACCCGTCAGCTCCGGATGCAGGCCCAGACCAACAGTTATCTTGGACGGATAGCCAGGGCCTTGGAGGGCACGCAGGCCACACCTGCCAGGAGTGGCCCACCTGGGGATCAGCCACCTCCAGATGCCCCCCCACCCACTCCATCCAGGCAGCTGCGGAGCCAGAGAGGGGCCCCCAGAAGAAGCCCCGGCATCCCCGATGAGGCCTTTTTTTTGGTGCTGGTTTTATATTATTATTTTTGACATACTCAGGACATGAGTTTTTTTTATATTTTTCTCAGGTTATGAGATTATTTTTCTTTTATTGATCAGGATATGATCTTTCTAATTTATTTTTGGACTGCACACGGTCAGGAGTGCAGGGGACAGTGTGAAATGTGAATGTGAAGTAAGGCACTCCTGAAAGTAAGGGGTGTCACCCTCGGCCGTGGTGGTGAAGTTAACCCCACGGGGCTGAATGATGATGTGTGAAAGGTGTGTGAATGGACAGTGACATCATTGGGGCCTTGACGCTGGCGTTACTGCTCCCAACTCCTACATGCTGGACTTGGGCTAATCCAATGCGATGTGCATGTGATGTGTGTGATCTAGGGACATCAGTGGTGTACACGCGTGCACTGTCTGTGTTATTAATGTTTTGGTTTAGTGTCCAAAGATGCCTACGGCGAGGACCCTCCTGACTGCTTTCCATCAGCAGACTGGGTGTCCTCTGGCAGGGGGGGACTGTGTGGGTCGGGGGTCAGGTCATCACGTATGTCAATATGCAGGCCTTTTTTCATAGCAAAGTTATGTAGTATGCAACATGCACCGATGATCTGACACACAAAGGTAGGGGAATACAATAGGGCCCCCCCAGACTTATCCAGGCATCGGAAACGGGACTTCAGGAGCCCAAATGTTTGCTCCACCACTGCACGGGTTTTGATGTGTGCTTCATTGTATTTTCTCTCTCCTCTGGTTTGGGGGTTCCGGAAAGGAGTCATTAGATGGGGTCCCAGTGCATATGCAGAGTCACCTGTAAGGTAAAAGACAGGAGAATGTTAGTCATGCATGTGCGATTTCTGTTGTGCATGACGGGAGGGGATACTCATGCCTGACTCCATGTCACTCACCAACCAGCCAGCTGTCCCCATACATGTTTCTGGTTAAATTCTGCTGGGATGGGGCTCTGACGGTATATGAAACTGTCATGGCTGGACCCGGGGTGTTTTGGCACGCACGTGCCATATGAGGCGTTGGGCATCAGCTATCACCTGTACGTTGATGGAATGCCAATGCTTCCGATTGCGGTATATGTGCTCTGTGGCACTGGGGGGCTGTAGGGCCACATGTGTGCAATCAATGGCCCCCACAGTGCGTGGGAATCTGGCAATGTTGTAGAAATCTGTCATTGCCTTCAGCCGCAGCTCCTCAGTGGTGGGTCTGATGAACTGGTTGGACATGCGTCTGAGGATTGCAGGGACAACCTGGTGCACACATCTGCTTATGGAGGATTGTGACATCCCAGCTACCACTCCACTTGTACGCTGGAATGATCCACTGGCAAGGAAATGAAGTGTTGCCAGTACCTTCACCAGTGGCTGCACTGCTTGTGATCGGTGTGTTGGGCTGGTGATGTCCTCCTGCAGGGTTGTGGTTAGTTCAAGTATTGCATCTGGGCTGAATCTGAATAGGCGATACACCTCCTCATCCCCCATGCCAAAGAGGTTCATACGAGTGCGGTATATCCTCTCACGTGCCCGCCTTCTTGGTTCCAGGGGACCCATCAGTAGTTCTAGGACCACGAGTGCCCCTGGCATGTTGGCACACAGAGGTGTTGTCCTTGCAAGTGGGGGTGCTCAGCTAGCTCTTATCGTCGGTAACGCTGCTGTAGCTGCTCTCCTGCTGACCTGTGACCGTCTGGAGTAAAGATAAAGCAGCCTTTTGTAGAAATAACTTTGCGCCGGACGGACCAGATACGCGCGGCGCATGTAGCCAGCGTATGGTGCTAATCCGTTCGCGAATTGGGAAATCTCCCTCATTTGCATATTTGCAGGGGAAATCAATGGGCGCGACTGATGCGGCCAGCGAAAATAAGCGCTGACGATACTCTGGCGTCGGAACGTTCCGCCGGTCGCAAATGACCCGTTATTGGGCGCATCTAGTTTGGTGGGTACGGGCACATAGAAACGACGGCGCATCATCACAGTTACGCGGCGCATATCCAAATACTCCAGCGCAAGTGTTCCTGAATCTGGCCCATAGTGCTTATGTTCACTTTATAGATTTGAGCAGCAATTTCACAGTTTATTTTAGTATTTTTTGATTGTTTTTATACACATTCAGTGTACACTCTTGGCAAGCCTTGGAGATTCACTTTACATTACGTGTCATTGCCAGAAGGTTTGCCGTGTCTCCTAGCACAGTCTCAAGAGCATAGAGGAGATTTCAGGAGACAGGCAGTTACTGGACAGGTCCTTAACCCATCAGCAGGACTGGTATCTGCTCCTTTGTGCAAGAAGGAACAGGCTGAGCACTGCCAGAGCCCTACAAAATGACCTCCAGCAGGCCACTGGTGTGAATGTCTCTGACCAAACAATCACAAACAGACTTCATGAGGGTGGCCTGAGAGACCGACGTCCTCTAGTGTGCTCTGTGCTTACTGCCAGACACTGTGAAGTTCGATTGGCATTTTCCTTCGAACACCAGAATTGGCAGGTCCGCCACGGGTACCCTATGCTTTTCACAGATGAGAGCAGGTTTACCCTGAGCTTATGTGACAGACGTGAAAGGGTCTGGAGAAGCCGCAGAGAACTTTATGCTGTCTGTAACATCGTTCAGCATGACCGGATTGGTGATGGGTCAGTGATGGTCTGGGAGGCATATCCATGGAGGAATGCACAGGCCATCTTAATAGCATTGTGGGCCCCTGGGCAAAGTAATGCTCTGGGGCCCCTACAATGGAGAGTGCAGGTAAACAGACGTCAAGTAGGTAGGAGGCAGACAAGTGGAGCTCCCCCTTTTGGATGGAGCTCCACATTCTACATAAACAATCATTCTGTACAGCAAAGAAACATTGGGAAAATACTACATACTGTGAACTTTGGGGGTTCTTTAGCTCAGCGAGACAAGTGCGTAAACCGTGTCAGTAAAGCAAAGGGTCTTTATTGGCGACCAAAACAAAACAAAACAAAATAATGCTTTCTTCAGCACAAAAATGTCACAACAAAAGTCCTGCTTGTTTCCAGCATAAATTAGATAAGTCTCTCTTCAGCACAGCAAAACAACCAAAAGAAAGGCACATGCGTTTTAGTAAGAAGTCCTCCAGTCCTTCCCTGCAGACACAGCTTCACTTCCAAAACTACTCCCCCCTCTGTCAGGACTTCCTTTCCTTTTAACTCACTTCCTGGCAGTGGTTAACCCCTTGTGTGCCTGAAGCCAGGGGTCAGAAGGGGAGGCTCTCTTCCCTCCCAATTGTCGCTTCAGAGCCTCCGAAATCCCGGACCCCCGAATATCATTTAAAGAAGACAGAGAGGACTTTTAAGCCCGTCCTCTCTGGATCCATTTTATCTGTCCGGAACCTCTCACCCCCTTTGGGTGACCTCCTGAACCAGTGCTTAAAGGGACCAGATTCCAAAAATTGGCGCTATGTAGCGTCCATCCAGGACCCATCCCTGGCGTCCTGTACATATCCCCCCCCTCTGCCTCAACGCGGAGGTGTTGGAGGCACCACTCGCCATCATACAGTGGACTCGGAGAGGGCATCGGCATTCTGATGCTGTTTCCCGGGTCTGTGCTCCACCACAAAGTTGAACTCCTGCAGAGACAGAAACCACCTAGTTACCCTGGCATTGGTGTGCTTGTTCTGTCTCATCCACGTAAGAGGAGCATGGTCTGATATGAGGCGAAACTTCCTGCCTAGGAGAAAATACCGTAGGGAGTCCAAAGCCCACTTGATGGCAAGACATTCGCGTTCCACCACCGCATAGTTTTTCTCAGCTGGCGTCAGTTTCCTACTAAGGAAAACTATTGGATGCTCCTCTCCGTTGATCTCTTGAGACAGAACTGCTCCTAGCCCTTCACTTGAGGCATCTGTCTGCACTATAAAGTCCTTAGAAAAGTCTGGCGCTACAAGCACCGGGTCCTGGCACAGTGCTGTCTTAAGCATTTGAAATGCCTTTTCAGCCTCGGCATTCCATTTGATCATGACGGACTGTCGGCCTTAGGTGAGGTCAGTCAGCGGTGCCGCAATGGTGGCGAAGTTGGGGACAAACCTCCTGTAGTACCCAACTAGGCCTAAAAACGCTCTGACCTGTTTCTTTGTTAGGGGGCGGGGCCAGCCCTGTATAGCCTCTACTTTGCTCATTTGGGGCTTCACTAACCCTCTACCTACAATGTATCCAAGATACTTGGCTTCCTCCTCCCCAATCGCACACTTCTCCGGATTGATGGTGAACCCTGCCCTTCTCAAGGAGTCTACCACTGCCTGTACTCGGGGAAGGTGGGAATCCCAATCCGTACTAAAAATGACAATGTCATCCAGGTAAACGGAGGCATACCGTTGGTGGGGACGCAGAGTTTTGTCCATGGCCCTTTGAAATGTGGCGGGGGCGGAGTGTAAACCAAACGGCATTCTCTTGTATTGGAAATGACCCTCCGGGGTAGAGAAAGCTGTTTTCTCTCTGGCCTCTTTGGTTAGGGGAATCTGCCAGTAACCTTTTGTGAGGTCCAGTGTGGTGATGTACCTGGCAGGACCCAACCTCTCAATCAGCTCATCTACCCGTGGCATGGGGTATGCATCGAACTTGGAGACCTCGTTGAGTTTTCTAAAGTCGTTGCAGAAGCGTAGAGTACCATTGGGTTTGGGCACCAATACGATCGGACTGGACCACTCGCTCTGCGACTCTTCGATGACCCCAAGTTCAAGCATCCTTTTCACCTCTCCAGACACCGCCACCCTGTGAGCTTCTGGGATACGGTAGGGTTTAAGCCGGACTGTCACCTTAGGCTCGGTCACAATGTCATGCTCGATGACGTTGGTGAGTCCTGGCAACCCTGAAAACATGTCCCCATTTCTTTGCAGAAACTCTTTTACTTGCTGGGTTTAGGGCCTAGTTAGGGTAGCTGCAACCTGCACTATGTCGATCCCTACCTGGTCCCCTGACTGTACCGCCACCACTGCGGACACCGGTTCTCTGTCTTTCCAGAGCTTTAACAAATTTATGTGATAAATTTGGTAGGGTTTTCTTTTCCCTGGTTGGTGTACCCTATAGTTTACCTCACCCACTTTCTCCACTATTTCAAACGGACCTTGCCACTTGGCCAAGAACTTGCTTTCTACCGTTGGTATTAGGACAGCTACCCTGTCACCTACTTGGAGCTGTCTCACTTTAGCCGACCGGTTATATACCCTTCTTTGGGCATCCTGAGCCTTCTGCATGTGCTCTCTTACCAGCGGCATCACTTTAGCCACCCTTTCTCGCATTTGAGATATATGTTCCACCACGGTTTTGTGCGGGGAGGACTCACTTTCCCATGTTTCCTTTACCAGATCAAGCAACCCCCGGGGCCTTCGTCCGTACACTAGCTCAAATGGTGAGAAACCCGTGGATGCCTGTGGTACCTCCCGGATAGCGAACAATAGGGCAGGGAGCAACATATCCCAATCTTTCCCATCTTTCTGGACGACTCTTTTTAACATAGACTTCAGAGTTTTGTTAAACCTCTCAACTAGGCCATCGGTCTGCGGGTGATAGACGGACGTCCGCAGCTGCTTAATCTGAAACAGCCTGCACAAGTCCGCCATCACCTTTGACATAAAAGGGGTGCCCTGATCCGTTAATATTTCCTTGGGGAACCCAGTTCGTGAGAACATTTGAAATAGCTCCCGGGCAATGGCCTTAGAGGACGTTTTTCTCAACGGGACTGCTTCTGGGTATCTAGTGGCGTAGTCCAGGATGACCAATATGTATTGGTGCCCCCTTGCTGACTTTACCAGGGGTCCTACAAGATCCATAGCGATCTGCTCAAACGGGACCTCAATAATTGGCAAGGGTACTAGGGGGTTTCTATAGCGAGGCACCGGGGCAGTTAACTGGCAAACAGGGCAGGACTCACAATATCTTTTAACCTCAGCCTTCACCCCTGGCCAGTAAAACCGGTCGGTTATCCTGGCCTCCGTTTTCTCCGCCCCAGGTGTCCTCCTAGTGCATCGTTGTGGGCTAGATCAAGGAGCATCCGCCTATAAGGTTGAGGGACCAGCAACTGTTCTATGGGTTCCCCTCGGCTCTCAACCACACGATAGACTAGGTCCCCCTTTAATGCAAAATGAGGAAACCTCTGGTCTGCATCTGGTATCTGTGAAACCCCATCAATGACAGAAACCTGCTCTCGAGCATTGACCAGGGTAGGGTCCTGTAACTGGGCGGTGCCAAACGCACCCCTGGGTATGTCCAGGTCTGGATGCACTGGCCTTTGGGATGTTTCCCCCTCACCCTCCTCAACCGAGGTAAGCTCCTCGTCATCCTCCCCCAGCATGACTTGTAACGGGGAGACTTCCCCCCCCCTCAGAGGTCAACTCGGATTTCAGACCAGACACCGAACTAATATTATTAGAACTAAGATTTTCTGCAACGTCATTATCACTAACAAGTCTCTCTACATTAGAGGGGTGTGTTGTGGAGGTTTCCGGCCCGGATCACCCAGACTCTGTCCCTCCCGAACCCAGTGTCCTTAGTTCTCCTGGCAGACCCGTCTGTACCTGGTTCCATAATTCCAAAAATATTGGACAGTCCCGCCCCACTATGATATCATGTATCAGGCTTTTTACCACCCCAACCTCCTGGGTAATCGAGGTTTGATCATAGGACACAGTTACTGGGACCAAGGGGTACTCCTTGATGTCCCCATGGATACACACTACCCGTAGGGTCTTAGTTACTGGACCAATCCTTCCAAGTACCCGGGCATGTACCAGCGTGACCATGCTACCAGAGTCCAGTAGAGCCCTGGCCGGAAGGTCGTTTACCCACACTTCACACTCGAATTGTCCAGAAGTCAGGTCAAGATGCGTGGCACACGCTCTTTGCGCATAGAAAGAGCTTCTCCGGGCAGCCCCGCAATCCATAGGCTCCTCCTGGAGCGGGCACTGTGCCCGGGTATGCCCCCAGGACCGACATCGCCAACACTGAATGTCTCCCATCTTTGGCACAGGAACCGACCTCCGTGGTTCTATGGCAGACGGTGTAGATCTGCGGACGCCAACATCTGGCCAGGCTTCTCTCCTCGGGGTAGTGGCTGGTCTGGGTGTCCTTGGCATGAGTTCCCGACGCTTGGCAGGCCCAAGCAGGTCCTCCACCATGGTGTACCGTTCGACCAGCTCGACAAGCTGGTCCGCGTTAGTGGGGTTTCCATGGCTTACCCAGCGTTGTAGGTCATATATAAATACCAGGGGTGTTGCAGTGGCCACCCGTGCCCTTTGAAAAAGTGTTTTAACCACGAAACTAGTCAGGACGTACCAAGTGGCACGCTGTCATCACCCTTGGACTACTCGATACTACATGGGGTTACCTGCATGCTGACCGGCCGGATGCTGCAGGTTTAAGGCCTTTCTTTTACTGCAAAATGTGAGTGTATTTCTTCATTATTTTGTACAATAAATTTTAAGTGATTTTACACTATCGAGGCATTCTTGTCTCCTTTTACATTCATGTGACCATTGTTATTGGAGCCGCTGTCGGATGACCCAAGCTGAATTGTTTCACTCTCTCACCGAGCCCAGCTGTTTGATCCTGTCTGCTGTTTTGGTCTCCTCTCAGCCAGGGACCATTTACATTTGGTAAGCAGACTTGCATATGTGTGTGGTGGAGGTCTTCAGCTGCATGTCACATCAGTGTTAACCAATATCCTGCTGACTCATATTGGGATTCGGCTTCACCAGGGTGGATGTTACGTTTTATTTCCTCTGGACTTTTGTTGTTTATAATTTATTATTCACAATTGGTTGTGTATGGAACCTTGCTAGCCCTCTCACTTTGGACTACAAAGGCCCCTTTTTGTGTTTTATGGACACTCAATAATGTTTGTTTTTGTTTTTTGGATTGTTTTTTCAACCTTGCATATATCACATTAATTCATCGGTGTGGTCCACATATTATTTAATGCATTTTATGTTTATTGGTCATTAGCGCGGTTTATTTTTATTTTTCTCACATTGCTATTCTGTTTATATGACACAGTTTAAACCGCAGCTCCATTTATGTTTAGTTTGCATTTCACGTGCACCTTTTACTTTATTTGATTTGATGCACAGCATCATATATTGATTAGCGCAATTTACCTCACTTTTTTCATTTTGTATACATATACCCAAATTGCAGCTTTTCCCATTTAAATATGGACATCTTTGACTTCTGCGCACAGCGGAAAGTTAACACTGAGGGTGTATTTGACTCCACTCCTTCACCTCCCGGCTCAGATATCAGTGGCCTTTTCATGCGACTTAAGAACCTGCTAGTGGCTGAGATCCACACTCAGTGGGATATAGCTTTTTTAGAAAATTATGTCAAACTAGGGATGGTTCCTAGGAGTCTGAGATGGGAGGTGACCCCTCAAAATGGTGACACAGACCTAGTAGGCTGGGCAAAATATTTTAACGATTCCGGATTAGCATTTTTGAGATTCCTTGCAGAACGCAAAAGTGTCAAACTATCTAAATTGGACAGCGACATAAGACTGATCAAGGATTCACTGGTGCCCCTCATGACCAGTGAGGAGTATAAGGAACATTCAACCAACTTACTTAAAGCTCTTGATAAGGAGGAGAAGGAGCAAAAATTCAAAAAAAAAGAAAAAATTCATTAGAGACAGTGCAGACTATCAATCAGGGCTGGTCTTTTTGTGGCAGAAAAAGATGGCCTCGTCTAATGGAGAGGAACAGGCAATGGACACTTTTCCACAGACCCCTTTGGGTTCACAACCCCTTTCAGCCCTTGCACCTATGACGGATAGGGCCAATACTACTCGACTGGCTTCAAAACTACCTCGGCAGGGATTACCCAAACAGCTTCAGAGGAATGGTAAAACCCCTAAAAAGGGTTCCCATTCCAATGGAAATACAGGCAAAGGAGGAGGGAGGGGTGCTGCCCCCAACCCCATTCAACACTATACTCAGAGTATGGAATCAGTACCCTACTGGCATGAGTTTTCCTCCATCACATAATGGCTATCAGTCGGGGAACATGAGTGGGCACCCGACTTTCGATGTCTCCACCCATAACCGTTTTTACCCTCTATCTGACTTTGGGGCTGGTGTAGGTTTTCCACCTAGTAATGGAGGTTTTGGGTGTGGCAATCCGATTCCATACCCTCCACCTTTTTATCCAACTAGTGGTAATTCTAATTTTAGCCAACAAGGTTCCAACTACCCTGCCATTGCCCAGTCCAATCCACCCAATTACAATTGGGGTTTTCCCAGGGCCCAGTCCAACTGGGTAGGTCCTATAGGACCAAGAGAGGGACCAGGGGGGGGGGGGGTGGAGGGCCCAGTCGTCCAAAAAGAAAACGTCTTTAGGGACTGGGATTTTTAATCTCAGCCAGCAAGTTTTAACCGACTCCGAAAAAAAACTTCTCGACAAAGGCCTCAAGTTTGCCCCCCCTCGTAGCCTTAGTAAGTTCCAGACATATATGGATATTCATAAGTACACTAGACGACTCAACATCAAAAGGTACTTCTTATCCAATCCTGTTAGGGACTTTACTATGTCTCATACAGAATATAGACATACTGGACTATCCAATGCTTCATTGTTTAATCCTCCTGGATCATTGGCCCCCAGTATAAGAGTTTTTCGCGATGCTGTTCTTCAGGATCTCGAATCCATCAAGGTTAAAAGGACCAACCTGCACCAGGACCTTAGCAAGGGCTTAGATTCTTTGTGCTCCAATAAATCCTTGGTGATCAGACCAGCTTATAAAGGGGGTGGCATCGTCATCCTTGATAGATGCGATTATCTCAAAGAGATGCATCGCATAGTGGATGACGATGCCACCTACACACCTCTTAATAGGGATCCGGTGGTGAGGTATAAAAAGGATTTGGTAACTTTGGTCAACCGAGGGGTTCACCAAGGTATTTTGAACACCAAAGAAAGTCTCTTTTTGATACCAAGTGCACCACGCACTCCGGTTATATATTATTTACCAAAGATTCATAAGAATCAGACTTGCCCCCGGGACGCCCTATTGTTAGTGGCATCGATTCCATCACTTCCCGGGTGGGCAAGTACATAGACTTTTTTCTACAGCCGCTAGTCCAGATGATCCCTTCCTACATCAAGGACACCAAACAAGTTATTAACATGTTGGCCAACATCAACCCCAAGTCAGGTCTGTGGATGGTGACTGCTGACGTCAAGTCATTATATACTATCATCCCACACCAATTGGGACTTGAGGCAGTGTCTCTGTTTTTGGTTAGAAATTCTGGGCTGACTCAGATTCAGATAGATTTTATCATAGATCTGTTAGGCTTTGCAGCTAGCCATAATTACTTTTATTTCGACCACCAGTTCTACAGACAGGATAGGGGGGTCGCCATGGGGGCTAAGTATGCCCCCAGTCTGGCCAATTTATTTATGGCCAAGTGGGAGGAGGACATCGTCGATGCCTGCCGGAGACCTGAAGTAGTGCTCTGGGCTAGGTATATCGACGACGTCCTCCTCCTCTGGGATGGTAGTGAGTCTGATCTAAGAGAATTCATGTCAGAATTGAATAATAACACCAGGGGTATTGTCTTTGGGTTTGAGGCAAGTAGGGATGAGATCAATTTTCTTGATCTCAAGATCTCAATTAGAGACAACAGGTTCATCACCAGTACTTTCTTTAAATCTACGGATCGCAACTCCTATATCCCACTTGATAGTTGTCATTTACCGGTCTGGCTGAAGGCTGTCCCTCAAGGTCAGTTTACACGCCTTAGGCATAATTGTACGGACCTAGAGTCCTTTGAGAGTCAAGCTACAACACTCTCCAATCGCTTTATTGAAAAAGGCTATGACAGCTCTGTATTGTCTCAACTAATTAAAGATACTAAAGCAATGGACCGAGGACAACTTTTGGGCGACCGCACTAGGACCGATAAGATGGAGGACTTCACTGCTCCCTTCGTGACCACTTTCTCTGTCCAACACCAACAGATTAAGAGACTGATAGAAAAACATTGGCACATTTTGACTACAGATCTCATGTTGGCTCCGGCTTTACCCGAGAGAGCCAGGATTATATTTAAGGGAGCTTCTACATTGGGTAACCAAATAGCTCCCACTGTTTCTGATCCCCCTGAGGGAGCTAGATACTTTTTTGGGAACCTGACCGGATACCATAAGTGCAGGAATTGTCAGGTCTGTACACTTAACAGCTGTCGGGATAGAAAAATTTGCTCTTTCCGGTCCACCAAAACGGGCCGTTCCTACGATGTGGAGCCTTTCATTACGTGTTCTACTAAAGGAGTTGTCTACCTGATCCAGTGCCCTTGCGGTCTTCAATATGTGGGGAGGACCAAAAGGGCACTGAAGGTTAGACTGAACGAACATATTGCTAAGATAAGGAAAGGCTTTGAAAAACACTCAGTGTCTCGCCATTATGATTTGGTGCATAACAAAGATCCCTCTAACACCTTGTTTATCGGGATAGATAAATATCGGCCCCATTGGAGGGGGAGTGCCATGGTCCGCGAAATTTCAAAACTTGAAATGGCGTGGATATATCGTCTCAAATCTTACATACCACATGGACTGAACATTGATACTGATATCAATGCTTTTATCAGTAATGCTTAGCCAGTTGAATGATGGTCCTAGCCTTCTTAAACAATTTTTAAATAACTTTTATATTTTCAAAAAAAAATAAAAAAATTTTTTCTCCTCATGTGTTGTGTGGAAGTAATGGGTTAATGCTACTCTCTGTCACCTGACTCATCGGCGCTAGGTGGAGCGTTTTCACATTTCACACATTTATAGATGGAGTCTGCCAACTGTCCTTTCTTTGGGGTCAGTTTTCAGGCATAGTTGGGGTGACTGTTATGAATAAGAACTCATCAAGTTCCAAACTGTTTCATTCATTTTATATTCAACTGCAATTTTCTGACTTAATTGCTATATATGTAAATGGTTCTTATATTTAATATTTTCATATTTTATTATATTGTAATGTTAATTTTTTTTATTTATTTTTTGGATGGGAATGGTAGGTTACGCTTATGTCCTGAGGTATGCCTTTAAATTAGCCATACCGATAGGCAGATTTCTGGTGGGGGTGTTTTTTTCATCACCTACCAGGATTGTTTCCATCCACTCATAGGACATGTCTGCATTGAATGTGGCCTGGTTGGACTCAATACTCTGCAATATCCATTTTGTCCACTGCATATTAGAGCACGCTTTGGTTGGTTATAGTGACACATTAGCTTCCGTCAATCCCAAAGAGAGGCTTGGTTTTCCTCCTTTGCTTGTGCTCTAACTGCATTGGCCAACTCCAGAGTGAGGCTTGGTCTTTAAGACTGGTAATGGAGGATTTTAATTTGTTCTGAAGTAGAGGCTTGGTTTCTCCAGCTGGGGGCCTGTCAATCCCAAAGAGAGGCTTGGTTTTCCTCCTTTGCTTGTGCTCTAACTGCATTGACCAACTTCAGAGTGAGGCTTGGTCTTTAAGACTGGTAATGGAGGATTTTAATTGGTTCTGAAGTAGAGGCTTGGTTTCTCCAGCTGGGGGCCTGTCTGTCTTCAGTTTTAGTATAAATACCAGGGGTGTTGCAATGGCCACCCGTGCCCTTTGAAAAAGTGTTTTAAACACGAAACTAGTCAGGGCGTACCGAGTGGCACACTGTCATCACCCTTGGACTACTCGATACTACATGGGGTTACCTGCATGCTGACCGGCCGGATGCTGCAGGTTTAAGGCCTTTCTTTTACTGCAAAATGTGAGTGTATTTCTTCATTATTTTGTACAATAAATTTTAAGTGATTTTACACTATCGAGGCATTCTTGTCTCCTTTTACATTCATGTGACCATTGTTATTGGAGCCACTGTCGGATGACCCAAGCTGAATTGTTTCACTCTCTCACCGAGCCCAGCTGTTTGATCCTGTCTGCTGTTTTGGTCTCCTCTCAGCCAGGGACCATTTACATTTGGTAAGCAGACTTGCATATGTGTGTGGTGGAGGTCTTCAGCTGCATGTCACATCAGTGTTAACCAATATCCTGCTGACTCATATTGGGATTCGGCTTCACCAGGGTGGATGTTACGTTTTATTTCCTCTGGACTTTTGTTGTTTATAATTTATTATTCACAATTGGTTGTGTATGGAACCTTGCTAGCCCTCTCACTTTGGACTACAAAGGCCCCTTTTTGTGTTTTATGGACACTCAATAATGTTTGTTTTTGTTTTTTGGATTGTTTTTTCAACCTTGCATATATCACATTAATTCATCGGTGTGGTCCACATATTATTTAATGCATTTTATGTTTATTGGTCATTAGCGCGGTTTATTTTTATTTTTCTCACATTACTCTCAGTGCCATCATGGGGCCCCGAATTTTGGGGCAGCATGGGCTTAAGGACCAGCTTCTTTGGGGAAAGTGCAGGGGCCTCTCATTAAGACAGCCCTGCCTCTATCGGCTACATAATGGCACCCTGACTGCTATTAGGTATTGGGGTGAAATCCTTGGACCCATTATCAGACCCTACGCTGGTGCAGTGGGTCCTGGGTTCCTCCTGGTGCATGACAATCCCTGGCCTCATGTGGCGAGAGCATGCAGACAGTTCCTAGAGGATGAAGAAATTGATACCATTGAATGGCCCCCACGCTCACCTGACCTAAATACAAAAGAACACCTCTGGGACATTATGTTTTGGTCCATCCGGTGCCGCCAGGATGCATCTCAGTCTGTTCAGGAGCTCAGTGATGCTCAGGTCCAGATCTGGGAGGAAATACCCCAGGACACTATCCGTCGTCTCATTAGGAGCATGCCCTGATGTTGTCAGGCATGCATACAAGCACTTGGGGGCCATACCAACTACTGAGGACATGTTGAGTTGTTGCAATGAAATTTCAGCAAAATAGACTAGCTTGCTGCATAATATTTTCACTTTGATTTTCGGTGTTTCTTTGAATTCAGCCCTCTGTAGGTGGAAAATTTTCATTTCCATCAAATGATGTGCCATCCTTTCATTCCTAACACATTACCAGTCCATATCAGTATAGATATCCAGCATGAGATTTTTGCCCGTTGAGATCTGATATGTTTTCAAAGTGTTTTTTTGAGTAGTGTTAATATCTATATCTATCTATATAAACTTTACTCTTTACATAAAGGTCACTGTAAAAAACCCTGATAACTGTATGTGATTAATATACGGCTTGTGCAGGTTGGAACAAAGTGAAACACCTCTATATCAGAGCACCCTGTAATAGAAAAAGCTGAATATGTATGTCTTGGAGGGGGCATGTCATATCTTCATTCTGTTCCCATTCTATAAGTCCAGTGCCGCTACTTTATGGCATTTCTAGGCATGACAGACAGCGTTTTTCCTTCAAGGTGCCATGGTTCCTGCCAGTCACTTGTTTACTAAAGGACTCAGTGACTGAAACCACAAAGGGTGGCTGAAGATACTCATCCAGCAGACTTGGAAGTGTCAGATAGCTGGGGTGCTGAAAGCTCTGGAACAAAACAGATAAGTATTCATCTTTTTCTATTACAAGGTTCTTTGAGCATATATTCTTTACCATAGCGAGAGGGTCACTTTAACTGTAAGGCCTTATTTTATGAAAGACATGGCATCCACAACTGACATGCGGTTTTCATGTAGCAGTGCAAGGTTCAGTAATGTGAACATTTTTATGATTGACCCATTCACAGGGCCATCCTATTCCTGTCTGTCAGTTGTTTAGGTGGACCTGATTGGAAGGTCCCTTCATTCCTATAGACAAGTGGTTGTAAACTGTCTCTTAAGGACCCTCTCATGTACATATACGTCGGTACTTTAAAGATGGATATCTCGGTAACGGCAGCGGAGGCTCTTCACCACGTGATCAGCCGCGTCCAATCATGGCTGATTACGATGTAAACCGGAAGAGCCGTTGATTGGCTCTTCCTTACTCGTGTCTGACATACGTGAGTAGAGTAGAGGCGGCTCTCCTGACAGGGGGGTTTGCGCTGATTGTTTTCTACCATGGAAGCACCCAACATGTGGATGGCCAGGTAAGTCCCCATGGCCATTCACATGTATAAATGTATACATAACATAACATATGCCAATCTGGCACCATCATGGCACAAACAAAATTTGTGATGCCCAGCAGTGCCACCCACCAGTGTCCATCAGTGCCACCTATTAGTGCTCATCTGTGCCCATCAGTGCCCACTTATCAGTGCCCATACATGCCACCTATCAGTGCCACCCATAATTACCCATCAGTGCCAGCTATGAGTGCCCATCAGTGCCGTCTATGAATGCCCATCAGTGCCCGCTATGAGTGCCCATCAGTGCCGCATACCAGTGCCACCTATCAGTGCCCATCGGTGCCGCATATCAGTGGCCATTATAAGTGCCAATCAGTGCCACCTTATCGATGCCCATCAGTGACGCCTTATCAGTGCCCGTCAGTGCCACCTTATCAGTGCCCGTCAGTGCAGCCATATCAGTGCCCGTCAGTGCAGCCATATCAGTGCCCGTCAGTGCAGCCATATCAGTGCCCGTCAGTGCCGCCTTACCAGTGCCCGTCAGTGCTGCCTTATCAGTGCCCATCATTGAAGAAGAAAAGGTACTTATTTACAAAATAAATTAACAGAAACTAAGAAAAACTTTTTTTTTTCTAAATTTTCGCTTTTTTTTTTATTTGTTGCGCAAAAAATAAAAATCGCAGAGGTGATCAAGTACCACCAAAAGAAAGCTCTATTTGTGGGAACAAAATGATAAAAAAAATTGTTTGGGTACAGTGTAGCATGACCACACACATCTGAGATTTAGTAAGCTGTCATACAATAAATGTTTGTTTTTGGGTTTAAAATCACTATAAAACATAAATTATGAAACTATACAAAAACAGCACACATTACCTTTTAAAGGGGTTTTAAAGGTTAGTACACTGTTGGTTCACTTACCTTTTCCTTTGTTTTCCCTTCTAAATGTTTTTTTCTTTGTTTGAATTTTTCACCTCCTGTTTCTCCTCAGTAAGCTTTCCACCATCATCTGAGCAGTGGAAAGTCAGTCAGAACAGCTTACTGAACACCTTACTGAGGAGGAACAGGAAGTGAGAAATTCAGACAAAGAAAACAAAGAAAAAAAACATTTAGAAGGGAAATCGAAGGAAAAAGGTTAGTAAACCAACAATGCACTGGCTTAACCACTTAACCACTTAAGGACCACCTCCTGCACATTTATGTCAGCAGAATGGCACAGCTGGGCACATGCACGTACAGGTACGGCTGTGCTAGTACCCAGCCGTGGGTCGCGGGCGGGCGCCCGCGACACACTCCCGTGACCTGGTCCAAAGCTCCGGGACCGTGGGACTCGTGGACCCGATCGCCGCTGGAGTCCGGCGATCGGTGCCCGGAGCTGAAGAACGGGGAGAGCCGTGTAAACACAGCTTCCCCGTTCTTCAATGTGGCGGCATCATCGATCGTGTGATCCCTTTTATAGGGATACACAATCGATGACTTCACACCTACAGCCACACCCCCCTACAGTTGTAAACACACATTAGGTCACACATAAGCCCTTCAGCGCCCCCTTGTGGTTAACTCCCAAAATGCATTTTTTGTTGTGAAAATGATAATGGTGTCAAAATTGTCCGAAATGTCCGCCATAATGTCGCAGTCACGAAAAAAATCGCTGATCGCCGCCATTAGTAGTATAAATTTTGCGCAAACCAACTGATAAACGTTTATTGTGATTTTTTTTACCAAAAATAGGTAGAAGAATACATATCGGCCCAAATTGAGGAAAAAAATAATTTATATAGATTTTTTGGGGATATTTATTATAGCAAAAAGTAAAAAATATTGTTTTTTTTTTTCAAAATTGACGCTCTATTTTTGTTTATAGCACAAAAAATAAAAACCACAAAGGTGATCAAATACCAGCAAAAGAAAGCTCTATTTGTGGGAAAAAAAAGGACACCAATTTTGTTTGGAAGCCACGTCTCACAACCGCGCAATTGTCTGTTAAAGCGACGCAGTGCCGAATCGCAAAACCTGGCCGGGTCCTTTAGCTGCCTTAAGGTCCGGGTCTTAAGTGGTTAAGGACCTTGGGTGTTTTTCAGATTTGGCATTTACAAGACTAAAACTGTTTTTTTTTTGCTAGAAAATTACTTAAAACCCCCAATAATTATATATATATATATATATATATATTTTTCTAACACCCTAGAGAATAAAATGGCGGTCATTGCAATACTTTTTGTCACACCGTATTTGCACAGCAGTCTTACAAGCGCACTTTTTTTGAAATAAAAAAAAAAAATTTGTTGAATTAAAAAAATAAGACAACAATAAATTTGGGCGAATTTTTTTATATATTGTGAAAGATAATGTTACGCCGAGTAAAATGATACCCAACATGAAAAAATGAATGGGGCCCTCTCCCCCTGCCGATAACGGTGATTTTGCTGTGAATCCGCCACGGAGACCACCGTTATCATTAACAGGACCGCTCACGCTAAAGATGGATATCTCGGTTGTGGCAGCAGCTGCTGCCGTTACCGAGATATCCATCTTTAAAAAAAGGATGTACAGGCATACCCCGCTTTTAAGTACACAATAGGGTTTATTTACTAATGCTGGAAATCGCAATATCAGGCTCTTTTCTCCATAGAAACCAATGAGCTTCTAACTCCAGCTTGTTCAATTAAGCCTGGTAATAAAACCTGGAAGCTCATTGGTTTCTGTGCAGATGTGATCTTTATTTTGCGCTTTCCAGCTTTAGTAAATAAACACAATTGTGTACTTAAAAGTGGGGTATGCCTGTATATCTGCGTGAGGAGGTCCTAAAGTAGTTAAAGGGTTTGTAAAGGAATTGTTTTTTATCTTAATAGCTTCCTTTACCTTAATGCAGAGCTGTTTTCATGTCCTCATTGTTCGTTTTTTGCTCTCCAGTTGCTGTAATTCTTCTCTGATCTCCACACTTCCTGGTTGTCTGTTTTCTGATAACCACAGTGCTGGGAGCTTTCTCTCTGTGGTCACTAACTTCAATGAGGTGTGATTACCGTGTGTCTAATTTCTAGTTTCGTTTTCCAAACCATCACTGCTCTATGGCTCTGTGGCTCTGTAAGGCAGAGAGGCAGGAAACGACATGCAAAAACGAAACTAGAAACTACAGATACATTATATGATTGATTTTTATCGTTTTTAAAAGGAACAAGGTTAACTATTATGTCTCTATACCCTGTAAACAGTCATTTCAGCAAAAAAAAGTAACCTATTAGAAAATTAAAAATGAACCTTTACAACCCCTTTAAGCTCTGATAAAGCTGTTAAACTATTTTATGCTTTCCTACCACAACTGGTACATATTAGTAGTCACTTTCAATGTTGTTCATTCACTGCTATATGCAACTTACATTGCTTTTATTTGGATGTAAATGATACCACGCTCAATCTTTATGGAATAATTTTATTTTTGTATATCTCATCCACTGAAATCATGCATCAGCTAGGAGCATTATACCACTCATATACTATAATAATACAAGCTTTGATGTATTGCACCAAAATACTAAAACTGTATTTGGTGACAAATAACATTTTGTCATTGAAACTGAAATGTCTTTAGATTGACCCTGTAAAGAAGAGTGTATTGATTTTCAACTTCTATTATTACTGCACTTTACCTGCCAATGATTTTAGGTCAGCTCAATTTTCAGGAAGGTCGAAGGTCAACACCTAGATTTACTCATATCAGAAGAGAAGAAGAGGGTGTATATTTGCAGTTATAACATTTTCTAGATGTCTGCTGCTTTCTATTTCCTTATGAATACTATAGTATAAACAATAAACAAAATAGATGATTCTTTCTAAACAGTGATAATGGGGTGAAACAGATTCTGTTATATTTATAAGATAAATGGAAACTATGATCATTTAAACTGAGGAGAAGGCAAATGTTATCTCAAAGTTCTGCATTTAGATAAAATTCCCGCTTTTTCAGTAGCCATAATTGGAATATCTCATAATAGCTGTAAAATATTATATATATATATATAAAAAAGTAATGTGTCCAATAATGTTTATATTTTTAACAGGTATTTGGTTTAATGTTCATATTCAAGATTCAAGATTTTTTCCATATAGGCTCTAAATGTGTGCATGTACAGTACATGCATACATATGTAATCTTCCTATGATCCTACAATGTCACTGAGAGTAAATGCGGACTAATCCATCACTGGGGTATTTACAGTAGGTGACTGGGATATTGTGTCAATCTCGCTCCCTTTCTCGGCAAGATTGAGCACTTTCGAGCCCCATCGCGAGAGCCAGCGCCGAGCTGGCTTGCCGCGATGTAGACAAAGCCGTCATAGAAGCGACGGGGATCCGACGCGGATTCCCGCCAATTCTACACGTGGGTGGAGTTTGTTATGAATCCTGAAGGAGAAATCCCTGCCGGATTTAAAAAAAAATCTGGCATGGGTTCCCCCCTCAGGAGCATAACGGGCCCTTAGGTCTGTTATGGGTTGTAAGGAGACCCCCCCTACGCCGAAAAAACGGCGTGGGGGTCCCCCACAATCCATAACAGACCCGTATCCAAAGCACGCCGGCCGGCCGGTCAGGAAGGGAGTGGGGGCGAGCGAGCGCCCCCCCCCCTCCTGAGCCGTACCGGGCAGCATGCCCTCAACATGGGGGGGTTAGGTGCTCTGGGGCAGGGGGCGCACTGCGGCCCCCCACCCCAGAGCACCCTGTCCCCATGTTGATGAGGACAGGGCCCCTTTCTCGACAACTCTGGCCGTTGGTTGTCGGGGTATGCGGGCGGGAGACTTATCGGAATCTGGAAGCCCCCTTTAATAAGGGGGCCCCCAGATACCGGCCCCCCACCCTAAGTGAATGAGTATGGGGTACATCGTACCCCTACCCATTCACCTGCAAATAAAAAGTGTAAACACAAATAAACCACACAGGGTATTGAAATATTTTATTAGTTGGCCGCCGGGGGGGGTGTGTATGATCGCTTTTATAAAAGCGCCCCCCTCCGGCGGGCTTCTGTGGGGGGTGGGTGCCGCCGTCTTGTTCTCTTCCGCCGCCGGGGGGCGCTTTGATAAAAGCGCCCACCACCCGGCGGGCTTCTTTCGACGTCTTCGGCAGCGGGGGGGTCTTCTCCCACTCTCCGGGGTCTTCTCCCACTCTCCGGGGTCTTCTGCCGCTCTCCGGGGGTCTTCTCCCACTCTCCGGGGGTCTTCTCCCACTCTCCGGGGTCTTCTCCCGCTCTCCGGGGGTCTTCTCCGCTCTCCGGGGGTCTTCTTCTTCTTCAGGACTCGCCGCCGCTATCTTCGTGTGTTAGCTCAATTACTAGCGGCGGCGGCCCCCTCTTCTGCGACGTCGGCGTCTTCTTCTTCTTCTTCTGCTCTCCAGATGTTGACGCGACGCATCCTTCCGCTGTTATGCCGGGCGCGCGGCTCGCAGCGAAATATATAGGCCTGTCTTGTGACGTCGCAGTCCCATCATGCTCCGATAGGTACCACGTGCTACCTACCCACGTGATACCTACCGGAGCATGATGGGACTGCGACGTCACAAGACAGGCCTATATATTTCGCTGCGAGCCGCGCGCCCGGCATAACAGCGGAAGGATGCGTCGCGTCAACATCTGGAGAGCAGAAGAAGAAGAAGAAGAAGACGCCGACGCCGACGCCGCTAGTAATTGAGCTAACACACGAAGATAGCGGCGGCGAGTCCTGAAGAAGAAGACCCCCGGAGAGCGGAGAAGACCCCCGGAGAGCGGGAGAAGACCCCGGAGAGTGGGAGAAGACCCCGGAGAGTGGGAGAAGACCCCCGGAGAGCGGGAGAAGACCCCGGAGAGTGGGAGAAGACCCCCCCGCCGCCGAAGACGTCGAAAGAAGCCCGCCGGGTGGTGGGCGCTTTTATCAAAGCGCCCCCCGGTGGCGGAAGAGAACCAGATGGCGGCACCCACCCCCCACAGAAGCCCGCCGGAGGGGGGCGCTTTTATAAAAGCGATCATACACACCCCCCCCCCCGGCGGCCAACTAATAAAATATTTCAATACCCTGTGTGGTTTATTTGTGTTTACACTTTTTATTTGCAGGTGAATGGGTAGGGGTACGATGTACCCCATACTCATTCACTTAGGGTGGGGGGCCGGTATCTGGGGGCCCCCTTATTAAAGGGGGCTTCCAGATTCCGATAAGTCTCCCGCCCGCATACCCCGACAACCAACGGCCAGGGTTGTCGAGAAGGGGCCCTGTCCTCATCAACATGGGGACAGGGTGCTCTGGGGTGGGGGGCCGCAGTGCGCCCCCTGCCCCAGAGCACCTAACCCCCCCATGTTGAGGGCATGCTGCCCGGTACGGCTCAGGAGGGGGGGGGGCGCTCGCTCGCCCCCACTCCCTTCCTGACCGGCCGGCGTGCTTTGGATACGGGTCTGTTATGGATTGTGGGGGACCCCCACGCCGTTTTTTCGGCGTAGGGGGGGTCTCCTTACAACCCATAACAGACCTAAGGGCCCGTTATGCTCCTGAGGGGGGAACCCATGCCGGATTTTTTTTTTAATCCGGCGGGGATTTCTCCTTCAGGATTCATAACAAACTCCGCCCACGTGTAGAATTGGCGGGAATCCGCGTCGGATCCCCGTCGCTTCTATGACGCGCTCGCTGGAATGTGCTTTTACTATTCCAGCGAGTGCGAGATATCGGCAGCCTGTCGCCGAGATTCAGCGCGATGCTGGCGTGCTAAAAACACATTCTCGGCGGCAGGCACTGTATGGGAGGGAATGTAGGTGCTGCAGTTTTCTCACAACTTGCTCCAAGCTAGGTTACACACTATGTGACAGTTTGGTAGAAGACAGGGGACACAAAGGGGCTTATTTACGAAAGGCAAAGCCACTTTGCAATACAAGTGCAAAGTGCACTTGAAATTGCACTAAAAGTGCAGTCGCTGTAAATCTGAGGGGTAATGAGGGGTAATCTGTCCTCTATCCCACTGAGTCAACATGAGGTGGAGGTCCTTAAACTAGGCCTTACCTTCTGTCCACAGGTTGGAGGGGATAGGTTTCAGATGATAAAAGACATCCATCTGTTCGCACGGAAACTTATCTTCAAAGTAATGTTCGACAAACAATCGTCTGAATCAGACTTGCTGTCATTTGAACAACTAAAACAAGATGCTGACGAAATTCAGGCTATTGAAACACTAATGGAGCTCTGGGAAGAGGGGCACACTGATGATGATTTATCGTCATGTGTGCCGTCCCCTGTTGGCATTTGTGCTCCAGAGGTATCTTTTCCGCCACCAATTTCTTTTAAACCTAAGTCTCAACATTTTCCCTTATTAAACAAAAATGCGAGTATTTGGTCGTTTGTACAACAAACGACCAAAGAGATTGGTAAATTAGAATTAACAGCAGATGCCAAAGTAAATAACCTTACTTTCAATCAGCGTCAAGCTCTCAAAAACCTTCAAAATAATCATTCAATCATAATCAAACCCTCGGACAAAGGAGGAAACGTTGTGGTTATGAATATATCGGATTACGAAAATATGTGTAAACATTTTTTGGACAATACTGATTGGTATTTACCCATCTCACAGCCCTTGCTTTCCATCTTTAACAAATAATTTTTATCAATTATTACCCAGGCGTATCATAAGGGCACTATCAATAAAGATACTTGGAATTTTTTGAACGTACAGGCACCTAAGGTTCCAACTATGTATGCCTTACCTAAAATTCATAAATCATTGACTTGCCCGCCCGGTAGACCCATTGGCCCAGATTCACGTACATCTGCGCATTATTGGACCGGCGTAGCGCACCGCCTTTACGTTAGACGTGCGCAATTTTGCCGCGTAATCACCCTATTCTCGTAGCTTTTGCGCAGGAAATTGCACATACGTAACGTTTTTCCAGAGGCGTAAGGAGGAGTAATACAAATTGGGAGGGACGTGGGCGTGTTACATTGAAATGAGCCGTGACCCCATGCAAATGAAGGGCCGGCCGGCTCGCGCATGCGCGCTTGAACGAGACCATGTCAGCTCCGATGTGCGCATGCTCACAACCCGGGAGCGGCGCAATCAGTGAAATTGGAAATGGACTAGGGCAACGTTGTGAACTACGCAAACAGCATAAATAGACACACACAAACGCACTTCCTTTGCAAAAGTACATCCCTTTGTCCCTTCCCATTTAACAAAGTGCTTTTGTTCTTGTTGTTTGTTGTGGTGTGTTTTGTAGTTGTCAGATTAGTGTTCTGTGTGATCAAGTGGTTGTTGTTTCTTTTCCTGCTGTATTTTTTTTTGTTTTTTTGGGGACTGTTTCTTGGTGAGTAGTTTTCTCTCTGTGTGTGTGTTTTTTTGTGATTGGTTGTGCTTGTTTGTGTGCGTGAATTTTGTTGACTGGGACTGTTTTTTTTTGGAAGGATGACTGAGAGAAAACGAAAGCTTAATTTTACAGTTGTGGAAAAACAGATTCTTGCCCGGGCCATTAGCGAGTATGGGCGTTACCTCCACGGCCCAGAGAGTGCCAACACCACCCCGGCCAGGAGGAGGGAGATTTTGGATAGGATCACTGACCAGGTGAATTCTGCGGGGCAGGGGGAGACACGGACCAGGTCTGGGATTGACAAAAAAATCAATGACCTCCGGCGTCTGGTCAAAAAGAAGTTGGCCAGAATGCATGCCCATGCCAGGGGCACAGGAGGGGGCCCACCATGCCATATTAGCCTGACAGCGGAGGAGCGTGCGGTGGCCCTGACCTTTCATCGGCATGAAGTTGAGGGCCTGCCCGGCTTTGACTCCAGTCCCCAGCCCGTGGTGCCAGGTAAGTTGTTTTCTTTTTTAATATCAGGTGTGTAGCATGTGTGGGGGAGGGGGTGAAAGGGAATATGTGGCAAGTGTGTGGATCCTCCAACCTGTGAATGTTTTGTGTCATCCACAGATGTGCAGGAGGGTGCAGGGCCATCTGGCCTGACCGCACCAACCCCAGGACAGCAGCCTAATGAGGCCCCCCCAACAAGGCCGGAGTCCGCGGAGGAGGTTCAAGAGGAGGAGGACAATCATGAGGAGCAGGACAATCATGAGGAGGAGGAGAATCATGAGGAGGAGGAGTCCATGTCAGGCACTGGACGTTTGGGTTTTGAGGACTCCTCCCCTCTGGCTGCCAGCAGGCAGGCCTCCCTAAGGGGGAGTCCCCCCCCTCCTCCCCCAACATGGCTCCCCTCACAAGGGCCTCCCCTTCTCCCCGGCCACAAGCATCAGCTGGAGGCAGGATGTCATCCCAGACCACCAGGGGGTTGGCCGATCTCCTGCCCGCCACCCTGAGAAGGGACCAGTTCCTCCAGACCCGCCATCTGGGACAGGTCAGCCAGACATTGGTGCGGATGGAGGAGAGCCTGTCCTCCATCAAGGATACGCTGGGGAACCTGGACTCCCACTCCCGGGCTTTCACAACCTGCCTAAACGAACTGCAGACGACATCAGCAGGCGTTGGGCAGGATGTGAGGGCCCTTACCCTGGCTATCCAGGCCAACACGGCAACAGTTGGTGCTGCCCTGGACAGAATTGCCGTGGCCTTGGAGGGCAGGCCACCAGGTGGGCAGAGATCAGGGGCTGATCCTCCTTCCCCGGTTTTACCCCTTCCCCATGAGTCTCCCCTGAGAAGCCGGGGCCGTGGCCGGGGGCGCCCCAGGCGTGGCTCACGCAGAGGGCAGTAATTTGTTTTTCCCCCAATTTTTTTTTTTTTTTCTAATTTTTTTTTTTTTTGCTGGAAATTTTATTGATTTTGCAGGTCATTTTTTTTTTGGGTTGTTAATGCTGTGTGAATGTGGGGGTGAAATTCCTGCCGGAAAAGGGGTGTCACCCTCAATTTTGGTGGAGAAGGGTTCCCCAGGACCAGGGAGAAGTGATCCCCAGATCCGTGTGAATGGTGTAAGAATGTACAGTGACATAATTGGAGCCTTGGCGTGGCGTTGCTGCTCACAAGTCCAGCATGGTGGACTGGTGCCAATCCAATTTGATGTGGGGTGTGTGTGCTAGGGACCACAGTGGTGTGCATGCATGCATTCTCATTGTGCCATGATTAATGTGTATGTTTAACGTGCAAAGATGCCCAATGTGAGCTGTCTCCTGGCTGCTCTTCCCTCAGAAGACGGGTTAACCTCGGTTAGGGGGGGATTGTCTGGTTCAGGGGTCAGGTCATCACGTAGGTCAATCTGCAGGCCCTTTCTTTCTGCAAAGTTGTGCAGCATGCAACATGCACCGATGATCTGGCACACAAAGTTTGGGGAGTACAAGAGGGTACCCCCAGACTTATCCAGGCATCGGAAACGTGACTTTAGGATGCCAAAGGTGCGCTCCACCACTGCTCGTGTTTGAGCATGTGCTTGATTGTATCTTTCCTCTCCTGGAGTTTGGGGGTTCCGGATAGGAGTCATGAGATGGGGTCCCAGTGGATATGCAGAGTCACCTGGAAGGGAAAAGACAGGAGGATGTTAGTCATGCATGTGCCCCTTGTGATGTGCATCATGGGAGGGGATAGTCATGCCTGCCACCCATGTCACTCACCAACCAGCCAGGTGTCCCCATACATGTTCTGATCGAATTCCATTCGGATGTGGCATTGATTGTATATGTAGCTGTCATGGCTGGACCCTGGGTGTTTGGCACGGACGTGCCATATGAGGCCTTGGGCATCGACTATCACCTGTACATTGATGGAATGCCAATGCTTCCGATTGCGGTACATGTGCTCTGTCTCCTGGGGGGGCTGGAGTGCCACATGTGTGCAATCAATGGCCCCCACAGTGCGTGGGAATCTGGCAATTCTGTAGAAATCTGTCATTGCCTTCAGCCGCAGGTCCTCAGTGGTGGGTTTGATGATTTGGTTGGCCATGCGTCTGAGTATTGCAGGGACAACCTGGTGCACACATCTGCTCATGGAGGACTGTGACATCCCAGCCACCACTCCACTTGTACGCTGAAAAGAGCCACTGGCAAGGAAATGGAGTGTTGCCAGGACCTTGACCAGTGGCTGCACTGCATGTGAGCGGTGTGTTGGGCTGGTGATGTCATCCTGCAGGGTTGTGGTTAATTCCAGGATGGCATGAGGGGTGAATCTGAAGATGCGATACACCTCAGAATCACTCATGCCAAACAGGTCTATGCGGGTACGGTATATCCTCTCCCGTGCCATCCTCCGTGCCATTCTCCTTGCCCTCCTCCTTCTTTGTTCATCTAAAGTCAGTAGTATAGCTATGCGCGACGATGCCCCTGGCATGTTGGCATACAGATTGTTGAGCAACACGTGTGACTGCTGAGCTGCTCACTAACAGTGTTGCTTTATCTAACAAGTAGACTTTTTTTCTTTTTTTAGACCAGCTTTTATCAGCTCTAATTTTAGACAGGACATTTTGCTGTTGCGCACACTGCGTCGCCTGCGCTGCCCCAACGTTGTTTTGTGGATCCCCGTAAGTCCCTCATTAGCATATTTGACTAGCAAATCAATGGTGTGTCTATCGCACTTTTGCGCGGACGGATGCGCCAGTCTAACGAAATTACGTGGGGATTTTTTGCGTATCTCGTTCTGGGGATGCTGCGCAACGAAACGCACGCGCACATTTAGACTTACGCACGCGCATCTCCTGTTGCGCAGGCGTAATCGCTCTGTGAATCTGGGCCATTGTCTCCGGGTGTGCAAGTCTAACTGAGAATGCCAGTGCCTTGGTCGATAATTATCTTCGTCCACATGTAACATCTCTGACTTCCTACATAAAAGACACTATCGATTTGTTGCAAACGATAGAGGGAATTACAGTACCCCCTAATACGTGGCTGGTTGCCATAGACATTGAAAGCTTGTATAATGCCATACCACACAAAAAGGGCCTTGAAACCATCGGAGCTATCCTTAGAGATAGAGGTGATCAAGCTCAGACGTATAATCTTTTTATTTTGGATTTATTAAGATTTATCCTGACAAGAAACTTTTTTCTTTTTGGACTCTCCCACTACCTCCAGGTACAGGGGGTTGCGATGGGGACAAAATGTGCCCCATCGTATGCCAACCTGTACCTGGGGGGGTGGGAGAAGGAACTTTTTTGTAGTGAGGATCCATCCATGTGCATGCACCATGTGATTTCATGGTATAGATATATTGATGACGTCCTGTTATTATGGTCAGGCACTCGATCCGAATTTGATCAATTTATGAAGGGTCTAACGGTGAACGCATACAACTTAAAATTCACCATGGAATGTAGTCAGGAAAGTATTAACTTCCTTGATTTAAAAATCTCTATTGGTTCAGATGGAACAGTTTTTTCGTCCCTCTATCGTAAACCCTCATCGGGGAACACAATTCTTCACGCCTCTAGTGGTCACCCTCTTTCTCTGGTAAAGAGCATACCATACAGCCAGTACATAAGACTTAAACGAAACTGTGCCCTAAAGGCGGATTATGAAGCGGCGGCTGATGATCTGTATCTTCGCTTGAGAAAGAGGGGATACAGTCATAAGAATCTCAAAAAAGCATATAACAGAGCAGCTCAAACTGAGCGTAGAGATTTAATCTTTCCTAACAGAAAAAGAAGTACCCTTCAACCGATACGCATTCTTACGCAATATTCCACTGACCATTGGAAATTTAGAACCATTCTGGGACAATTTTGACCCCTATTGCTAGCGGACAACACAGTACGGAAATTCATTAAGGAATCTCCGGAAATTACTTACCGACGGGCACCCTCATTGAGGGATAAGTTGGTCCAAAGTCATTTTGACTCCAAAGGTGACTTACCAAGAAAAACTACTGGCACATATCCGTGCAAAAAATGTAGAATGTGCCCATATATATTATATGGCCCTACCACCTTACTACCCAATGGACACACTCATTAGGCATCGGGTTACATGCCAAACGATTGGGGTAGTATATCTGGCTAAATGCCTCTGTGGGTGTTTCTATGTAGGGAAGATCAAAAGGCCCTTTCATGTAAGAATTTCCGACCACATAGGACCCATTTGTAAGAAGCTGATGACCACTGTCATCAGCCAGCACATGGGCAAGGAACATAATTTTGAATTATCAATGATCCAATTCGCAGCCCTTGAGCATGTACCCCAACACGTTAGGGGCGGCGATATTGATCGCACGCTACTCCAACTAGAAACACGGTGGATTCAGTCCCTGAATGCGACTCAGTACCCAGGACTAAATGAATATATTAGCTACAAGTCATTTCTTTAAGTATGTCCACTATTTGATTAAATATGTGAGTCTATATATATATATTTTTTTTGAACGCTTTTTGAATTTTTCTTAAAAATTTATTAGATTACTTAATTGATGTATGAGCCAGCAGCTCACCCACCTCGGGCACTCTCTGTTTGTCTTGTGTGTCTCCTCCTCTTGTGTTTAGTGTTCCACCTTCCCCACCCCCTTTTTAATATATAGGCCTTCCAACAATTCCCTCTCCCTTTTTCCCCTCCCCCCCCCCCTTTTTTGTCTTTAAAACGTCCTAAGATATTTCCATGTTCATTTGTATATTCATTTATCCAAATAGATAATATTGTTATAAATGTACAATCATCAATACGTATACTTTTCTGGCACTAATGTGCTGGTTTGTTCCTTTTCATCATTTGGTAAATGTTTTTGTGCAGCTATGTATGTGTATGGCTTTTAATCATCTTTCCTCTTCATGCCACCTGCTTGGCCTGAGAGGATATATACCTTGCGTGTCTTAAGTAATGGACACAATGACCTGTTTATGTTTTCTTGAGTATTTTCAATCAGGCTTTATTTCACACTTGCATCCGATCCAGTGTCAACACTCCCGTCTCTTGTTACCCTGTGCGCCATTTTGCTGGGCGAATATGCCTCTCTGTATGGACACCCAAGGGCTTTTTTACACTCTTAGCCCGCTTGTCACTGTGCTGCAGTCGTACGGGATCTTTCCACGCCCCTCTCCTCTGTGCATCGGGCCAGTGGATATTATCCATTGGCTCTGATGCTAACTCCACCTTGCAGGTGTGGCTTCTCTGCCCCCGTGCCTGCCGGTGATCGTAGGTGTGTAAGGGGAAATACCTTCCCTCTCTGCGCATCAAATCGCGGGGCATCATGGGCATTGTAGGCGTGCGTGGACGTTCCCCAGGCTTCAGCGCGCTGACGTTTTATTTAGAAAGTTACATTGACTGATTTAACATCACACCTTCCTGGATGTTGTTGGTAATGTTTGGACGCTCTCTTGTGGCTGTTCCTGGCATTGCATCATTTTTCTAAAGAATTATGTAAGTTCAAGTGGAATTAGCTAATCTTTTAATTTTTATTTTTTATTTGAATATACAATTGAAAAGAATTTTGTGTGATGTATGCAGGTAGGTCACAATTCTTATTAAGTTTTTTATGTTTTTTTTCAGCCAGTTTTCTTTCTCCTCTCCTATGGAGACGCATCTCTGGCCCTATTTTGGTGCATTGGACCACTAGACGAGTCGGTTGTCCGTTTGGATTGCAAGTGTCTAGCCGCTCTCTCCTTCTTTTATCCCGATCCTTTTCTTTGTTGACAATCCCTTCCTCCATTTTGTTTTCTGCCCCAATCCCCTCCCCCCCCCTCCAGGTCTGGATGTCCATTTTTTGACACGCAAGGTCAGCACAGTATACACATATACCTGTATGAATATATGGTTATGTTTTTTATACATGTCTTTTTGTAATATGCAATTTTTTTATTAATAGAGCTGTTTTCAAATTATCGTTCTCAACCCAGCCCCTGACGAAGCCGGAATCTAGGCGAAATATATCGGGCTTAACAACTTTTTGGTTGCGATCATCTGCAATACGCTCTGCTTGTGTAATCAGGATCTACAGCTGCCTGGTTTTATGTTTTTCCTACCCTATTGTTCTGAAATATGTGTTCTTTGTATTATACTTTGTGATAATTTTCTTTTTCCGTTTAAAAAAAAATTAATTATTAAAAAATCACTATTGTATGTTGTGAATTAGCACCGGCATAGTCCCCCATTGTCCATACTATAGAATCTATTGTTATATGGGATGAGGTGCGACAGATTTTTGTAAAATTATTTGGACCTAGCTGACCCCATTTTCGCTTCTTTCCCTATACATAACATTTTCTAGATGTCTGCTGCTTTCTATTTCCTTATAAATACTATAGTATAAACAATAAACACAATAGATGATTATTTCTAAACAGTGATAATGGGGTGAAACAGATTCTGTTATATTTATAAGATAAATGGAAACTATGATCATTTAAACTGAGGAGAAGGCAAATTTTATCTCAAAGTTCTGCATTTAGATAAAATTCCCGCTTTTTCAGTAGCCATAATTGGAATATCTCATAATAGCTGTAAAATATTATATATATATATATAAAAAAGTAATGTGTCCAATAATGTTTATATTTTTAACAGGTATTTGGTTTAATGTTCATATTCAAGATTCAAGATTTTTTCCATATAGGCTCTAAATGTGTGCATGTACAGTACATGCATACATATGTAATCTTCCTATGATCCTACAATGTCACTGAGAGTAAATGCGGACTAATCCATCACTGGGGTATTTATGGGAGGGAATGTAGGTGCTGCAGTTTTCTCACAACTTGCTCCAAGCTAGGTTACAAACTATGTGACAGTTTGGTAGAAGACAGGGGACACAAAGGGGCTTATTTACGAAAGGCAAAGCCACTTTGCATTACAAGTGCAAAGTGCACTTGAAATTGCACTGAAAGTGCAGTCGCTGTAAATCTGAGGGGTAGATCTGAAATGAGGGGAAGCTCTGCTGATTTTATTATACAATCAAGTGCAAGCTAAAATGCTGTTTTTTTATTTCCTCACATGTCCCCCTCAGATCTACAGTGACTGCACTTCCAAGTTCATTTTGCACGTGTAGTTTGCACTTGTGGTGCAAAGTGGATTTACCTTTAGTAAATAACCCCTTTTGTGTCAAAGACTTTAGAAATGTCTTAAGGGGCTGACAAAACCAGATAAATGTCAACTAATGTAAATGTTTTTGACATTTTCATTTGACCAATGGCAAGTGTTTCTTTCATTAAAGATGATTTCAGATGCTCATGAATAAACCTTATGAGAATGCCCTGTTTATGTGAATAATAAACCATTTTTAAACACATTGGGGGTTATTTACCAAAGGCAAATCCACTTTGTACTACAAGTGCAAACTACAAGTTCAACGTGCACTTGAAAGTGCACTTGGAAGTGCATTCGATGTAGATCTGAGGAGACATGCAAGGAAAATAAAAAACAGCATTTTATCTGGCACATGATTGGATAATACAATCAGCAGAGCTTCCTCTCTCAGTAATCATTAAAACTTATGGAGGCAGAAAATAGGGAACATTGAATAGGAAAAACATTGTTTGTTGTTTGACTTTTGTTGCATCTCAGTGCTTCTTCTCTCATGCATCCTCTTTGCAAGCACTGTATTGTTGTGATTGTATTCTTACAATTAGGGATATCCCGATACCAAGCATTTCCCCGAGTACTTTCCCCGTGCTGTCTTTCCCCTGTGCTCAGTGCCCATCTTTCCCCATGCTCGTCTTTCCCCCATGCTCAGTGCCCATCTTTCCCCCGTGCTCGTCTTTCCCCCGTGCTCCGTGCCCATCTTTCCCCCGTGCTCCGTGCCCATCTTTCCCCCATGCTCCATGCCAGTCTTCTCTCCCCCCGCTCCGTGTCCATCTTCTCTCCCCCGCTCCGTGCCCGTCTTCTCTCCCCCGCTCCGTGCCTGTCTTCTCTCCCCCGCTCTGTGCCCATCTTCTTTCCCCCCGGTCTGTGTCCGTCTTCTCTCCCCCACTCGGTGCCCATCTTCTCTCCCCCCGCTCCGTGCCGGTCTTCTCTACCCCCGCTCCGTGCCGGTCTTCTCTCCCCCCGCTCCGTGCCGCTCTCCCACCTCAATCTGTCAGGATGGAGAGCGGAGGTAGGAGCCACTAAATCTGGCTCCTACCTTTTCAGAATGAACAGAGTCAGTGATCACTGACTTTGTCCATTTACATAACTGAGCATCGTAACCTGTGATTACGATGCTTCAGTTTATGAATGGAGAGGAGCTTCTCTCCATTCATTTCAGCTGAGGCTGCATAGAAAGGGACTGGGGAATCTGTGTCCTTAATCCCTTTCTCTGTCTTAAAGGGGAGATGTCAGAGGTATGTTAAGACCCCTGATATCTCTCCAAAGACCCCCAACAGGGCTGATAAAAAAAAATTGCAATAAATTTAAAAAAAAAACACACTGACAATCCACTCCCCCCCTAAAAAAAAATCACTGTAAAAAAATAAATAAAAAAAATCACTGTAAAAAAAATAATAATAATAATACTGCCACTGTCACATGACATTTAAAAAAAAGTATCGGTAATCGATATCGGCGAGTACTTGAAAAAAGTATCGGTACTTGTGTCTCAAAAAAGTGGTATCGGGACAACCCTACTTACAATACAATAAAAAATGCTGTTCACTTACACTGTAAATTTCCTGACAGAGCACTAGAGATAAAAGCTCACATAGGTATTGCACCTTCAGTTATCGTACGAGCATCCTCTCCTGCCAGTGTGAAATGACATCACATAACTATAGAAAACTATACAGTATAGTGCAACCTTTAATGAATCTGTGAATCAAATCTTACACTATAATAAACATTAACAGTGTGCCAGTAAGCAAATAGATTTGCATCAATCTTCATATAACCAACAAATATAATAAAATAAAAATACTACAATTGTGAAGTGACAATGCAAATGATAGGCTATCCCCGACGACGTCTTTTGATGACGAAACGCGTAGGTGTGGCCTAAACAGTGGTACGTCATCACGTCTACACGACATGGATAACACAGCACGGAGCCCTAACGCACCAGAACGAAGGAGAGGAGACGCCGCATCCTTCATTTATTCCATGCGCTGCACCAACAACTAAATTGTGAGTGCAATTCTATTCATTTTATGTGCATTAAACCCGGTTTCTACATACTACACCACGTTTTTTTTTGTCTTTGTTCCTTCTCCCATGAGCCCTTGAAGCATCCCATATTCCATTCAACTTATGCTGTGGAGCCGTCCTATGCTTCTCCTGTTGCTTTGGAACCATCATATACTGCTGCTTGTTGCTTTGGAGAAGTCTGATTGGGACGACTATAAATATCCCTAGGCTTATTTGACCGTCACTCTCACGGTCAAATTTTGTGGTAAGGAGACAACCTACTCACTGGGTGGCTCTTTTTGGTGGAAGAAGATTCTATTCTATTGATTTCATTGGTTATGGACTTTACTTATTGAATCACTTCTGATTTTTTATTATGGACTTTACCTATTGAATCACTTCTGATTTTCAATTTCACTTATCACATTAGCCTTTTTTTGGTCATTTCATTTATGAATTTATTACATAATTCACTTGTCATTATTTGTATTATTATATGATTAGCGCTGTACCTATAATTTTTTGCATTATGAAAAACTTACCTTAGATCTACACTGTTGTAGCGGTCCCTGTACACCATTGCGACTGGCGAAATGTCTCCAGGTTATTTCCGGGTTTGCGGGCTCCAGCGATGTGATTGGCTGGAGTCTTGATTACATTACTCCCACACTTGCATGCGGGAGCCGCCGGTCATGGCTGCTGAAGAAACAGGTACTGAAAATATCTCCTAAACCTGCACAGGTTAAGGAGATATTTACCATATACACTTGCACTGACATCATCAGCATATAGGCAGTGAAGAAACGACTTGCTTGTGCTGTTTCTTCAGCAGCCATGACCGGCGGCTCCCGCATGCAAGTGTGGGAGTAATGTCATTACGACTCCAGCCAATCACAGCGCTGGAGCCCGCAAACCCGGAAATAACCCGGAGACCTTTCGCCAGTCGCAGTGGTGTACAGGGACTGCTGCAACAGTGTAGATCTAAGGTAAGTTTTTCATAATGCCTCATTATGCCTTTGTCTTACAAGGTTTTTTTTTTCCTTTGGGTTTATAACCACTTTAAGTGCTTTTTATTGGGGGTAGATTTCTGAAAGTTTTAGTCTAATAAATATTCGATACAGAGAGCAGTAGATTGGCTGTATTTTATTCCCATCTCTATATGTTTATTGGCTTACTTGGAAGTTGACACTGAGCTAGAGGAGATTTGGAGGATTAAGGATGCCATATTCCCACCATTCAGTTAAAGGGAACCACTGCTTGTTGTGACGTGACTGCTAATGCAGGAGTCATGACACTGAGGTGAGCAGTTAGTGGAGCATGAGTGGTGGTAGACACTGAACACTGAATATTTCAAGAATTGTCACTTGGTGGTGGATTATTCATTTTTCTAAACTGACTTTTATTGTTATTTTATTTCATTTGCATTGTCACTTCACAATTGTAGTATTTTTATTTTATTATATGTGTTGGTTATATGAACATTAATGCAAATCTATTTGCTTACTGGCACACTGTTGCCCCTTTCACACCTACGGACCGTATGTCCGCTTTTTCATCCATCTGTTTGCGGATGAAAAAGGGACATACATTGGTCCCTATAAGATTGCGGGTGTCAGCAGATGAACATCCGCTGACACCCGATCTCGTCTGCATCCGCAATGATCCGATTCTGTAAACGGAAGAAAACCCTATTTTTCCTTCCGTCTGTGGATCGGATCAGATGAACACGGACATACGGTCCGTGTTCATCCGATCCCCCCATAGGAGAGAGTGGAGAAAAGACAGGGCGGTCCCTGCACAGTGTACAGGGACCGCCCTGTCATCCGCCGGCTCAGCGGGGATCAACGGAGCAATCCCCGCTGAGCATACGGAGGCGGATCATTACTAATCCACCCCATGTAAAAGGGGCCTTAATAGTTAATAGTGATTTTATTCACAGATTCATTAAAGGTTGCGCTACACTGTATAGTTTTCTATAGTTATATGTCATGTAATTTGACGCTGGCAGGAGAGGATGCTCGTACGATAACTGAAAGGCGCAATACCTATGTGAGCTCTTATCTCTAGTGCTGGGTCAGGTAATAGAGATGTCGCGAACATAAAATTTTCCGTTCGCGAATGGAAAACGCGTATTTCCGCAACTGTTCGCGAACGGGCCAACCGGGCAAACCGCCTTAGACTTCAATAGAATTTTAAAACCCACAAGGACTCTTTCTGGCCACAATAGTAATTGAAAAGTTGTTTCAAGGGGACTAACACCTGGACTGTGGCATGCCGGAGGGGGGTCCATGGCAAAACTCCCATGGAAAATTACGTAGTTGACGCAGAGTCAGGTTTTAATCCATAAAGGGCATAAATCACGTAACATTCCTAAATTGTTTGTAATAACATGCACACGCTGGCAGGCAACTGACTGCTATTCTATTACAGTCACATTTTTTTTTTTTATGTAATCTACTGTGACACCAGATATGAGTGGTGGCACTGGGCAAGTGGGCACAGTATACACTGTGAGCCTGAGACACACACTGGCAGGCAACTGACTGCTATTCTATTACAGTAAAAATTGTTGTTGTTTTTTTAAATGTAATCTACTGTGACACCAGATATGAGTGGTGGCACTGGGCAAGTGGGCACAGTATACGCTGTGAGCCTGACACACACGCTGTCAGGCAACTGACTGCTATTCTATTACAGTAAAAATTGTTGTTGTTTTTTTAAATGTAATCTACTGTGACACCAGATATGAGTGGTGGCACTGGGCAAGTGGGCACAGTATACGCTGTGAGCCTGCAACTGCAATTAGATTACAGAGGAAAAAAAAGCAGACTGATGTACAGCAGAGATCAGCAGAGATCAGATGAGTCTTTCAGGACTGGAGTGGACACTGAATACACTGGCCTAGCTATCGCTTTCCCTATTAAATCAGCAGCAGCTACACTGTCCCTCCTCTCACTAAGACTGCAGCTTCCGAATGAATCTAAAATGGATGCTGTCCAGGAGGTGGGAGGGTCTGGGAGGGAGGGTATGCTGCTGATTGGCTGGAATGTATCTGCTGACTGTGAGATACAGGGTCAAAGTTTGCTTAATGATGACGAATAGGGGGCAGACCGAACATCGCATATGTTCGCCCGCCGCGGCGAATGCAAACAAGCTATGTTCACCGTGAACAATTCGCCGGCAAATAGTTCGGGACATCTCTATCAGGTAATTTACAGTGTGAGTGGACAACATTTTGTATTGTAAGAATACAATCCCAACAATACAGTGCTTGCAAAGAGGATGCATGAGAGCAAAAGCACTGAGAAAAAACAAACAATGAAGTTCTCTATTTTCTGCCTCCATAAGTTTTAATGATTACTGATAGAGGAAATAAGTGAAGGGGAGTGGCTCGTTTTGCATAGCAAAAACCAAGTGCATTAGACCCACTTATTTAAAAGATCATAATCTCTGGTAAGTTTTATCACATTGGGGGAAAGGAAGGTATTTCACATGGAACGGGCAATACAAAAGGTTAGACACTGATTGCAGTGAATGTGTTTGAATATTTATTTGGCGGAGACTCTTTTTTTGGTCACTGCCACACTAGTTTCAGGACAGTGACATGAAAGCGGTATAATTTAGTATGAAACCTAGCTTATTTTGATTTGATTAAATATGTTTATACACTTACATATGCATTGTCACTAATGGGAATCGATATCCGTACATCAAAAATTATCACCACTGTTTAGTGCTGTGAGAAAAACAATTACAGAGAGTCACAACCCAAGTCCATTTTATTTTCAACATATTAATACATACAGCAACATAACAATATGATTTATACTAATCTTATCGCGTTCAAATACATCATTAAAAAAAAAAAAAGCAGTTTCCCTTTTATCAACGTTAGGTTAAATCTGACATTTTACTGCATCCTCGCCATCAAATGACGCATTAATATTACATTTTTCTTGAATTATCTTTCATTTTTAATATATCCTACTAAGCACTTGTTGTGATCGGAATTACAGATGGAAAGAATAATGCTAAAAAATTAAAATTTATTGTAAAGAACACAATGTGTTTAATGTAATCTCTTGAAGGGATTATTGTATTAAGACTGTGATACAGAGCTTACACAATAGAACCAATCAGTCATTCCTTGAGCAGGCCAGCATCCAGTTTATTGATGTCCCTTGTCTTGTCGTGCCTAAACTTTAATTGTATACTGTTACATCTTTCAGTTGTTGATTGAATCGATAAGATGAAACTGTGAATAGTTTGAGTTATGTCCTGTCAAAAAGAAATACTCATCTGTTTAGCCAAACACTTTTGGTAATATAGTCATACCCCCTGATGTTCATATCAAATTTTCTCTCTAAAATATACCAGTATCAATACCAGTATCAATGTTTTATTGATACTTTTCATATATTTTAGGTCATTATAGAAATGCATTTCTATGTTTATAGCATATCTGATACAATTGCAAAATATTATAATTGATCATTTCAAACTAAGATGTACATGGCACTTTATTTAAATTGGATTCACTCCATTTTGTGACCATTGTAAAAGTGATGTGATATGAGGATTAAAGAATTTTCAAACAGAACTATATGTTGGAGTTTGCTGTGAGGCCCTGTACACACGAGGAGACATGTCCGATGAAAACGGTCCGCGGACCGTTTTCATCGAAAATGTCTCCTGGGATATTTTGGTCTGATGTGTGTACACACCATCAGACCAAAATCCCCGCGGACAGAGAACGCGGTGATGTAGAAGTCACCGACGTGCTCAATCCAGGAAGTTCAATGCTTCCACGCATGCGTCAAATCAATTCGACGCATGCGCGGGATTTCGGTCCAATGGTTAGACATACTAACTAGTGGACATGTCCGACGAACAGGTTTCCAGTGGACAAGTTTCTAAGCATGCTTAGAAACTTTTGTCTGCTGGAAACCTGTCCGCTAGGCCATACATACACGATCGGACATGTCCGCGGAAACTGGTCTGAGGACCAGTTTCAGTGGACATGTCTCCTCGTGTGTACACGGCCTTAGTGTTTGTAGGAATATAAGATGTATTATTTGTTAATTGAAGTAACAACATTCAGTGCACCGGGGCTCAGGGACTGGCCAGGAGGGAAGCTAACAGGTGATGGATAAAGATATGGTCCCGGATTCACAACGGACTTATGCCGATGTATCTAAAGATACGCCGTCGTAAGTACAAATGTGCACCGTCGCATCTCTGCACTGATTCACAAAGCTAGATACGTCGAAAAGCAAGGCTTCAGCCGCTCAACTTAACTTGCCTACGCTGGCGTATCATGGGCGCATAGTAACGCTGGAAGCATTCGGCGTTCCCATTTTAAATATGCAAATGAGTAAGACCCGCCGATTCACGAACGTAGATGCGCCCGGCCGCTTCATATTCGCGGTTTGTGTAAAGCTTACGTCCGGCGTAAAGTTATTCAACCATATAGGTGGCGCAACCCATTCAAAGGTATGGCCCAGGGAACAGCCATTGTATGTTACGTCGTTTACGTAGTACTACGTGAATAGGGCTGTGCGTAGGCAGTGTATTCACGTATCTTAGGCAGCTATTTCCACGTAACTGTGAGCATGCGCACTGGGATGGGTCCAAGAAACGATGCATGTGCAGTTCATTTTTTGAAGCTCAGCCCATCATTTGCATGGGTCACACTTCATTATAATATATCACGCCCACTTCCACCTACTTTGACTTACGTTGGCTTACGTCGACAACTGTACGCTATGCCGGTGCAACGTTGACTGCATAGGGGTAGATTCAGGTAGGAGATAAGCCGGCTTATCTCCAGATAAGCTGTCTTATCTCTGCGTTTTAAGCGCCTAATCTATGCCACTGATTCCTAAAATCAGTTAGGCATAGATTTTCCTTAGATCAGACAAGCGTAAATTTATTACGCTGTCTAATCCTAATTTCATATTTTAGGCTGGCCGCTAGGTGGCGTTCCCGTCTAAAATATGTAAATGAGCCTATACGCCGATTCCCGAACGTACGCACGGCCAGCGCTATTCAATTACGTCGTTTGCGTTAGCATAGTACCGTCGTAATGTTATGCCTGCTATATGAGGCGCAGGCAATGTTAAGTATGGACGGCATGCCAACGCTTTTTTTCACGTCGTTTACTTCGTTTACGTAAAACGTTCGCGAATAGGGTTTTGCGTAAGTGCCGTTCACGTTGTTTACACGTCAAAATAACGTCGAGATTTGGAGCATGCGAACTGGGAACAAATCACGGCCGGCGCATGCGCAGTTCGTTTGGCGCGGGGATGCGCTTCATTTAAATGATACACGCCTCCTACCCGCCGAATTTGAATTTGGCCGGCTCTTTTACGCTACGCCGCCTCAACTTTACAGGCAAGTGCTTTGAGAATAAAGCAAATGGCCAGTTTATTGTCCTTCAGACTTTAGGAGGGCCTGATTGTGGCCAGAAAATGTACTGGGCTGGGCATCACTGCAATAAATGTGGTCCCATGGTTGGTGGTCAATAGGAGGAGGAGTAGTGCCCCTATTAGGAGGAGGAATAGTATCCCATGATTGGTATCAGTGGAAGAAATAGTCCACCATTGTTGGTGTCAGTGGGAGCAATAGTGTCCCAAAGGACCGGATAAAGGCTAGCAAAGGGCCACCCCTGGCCCTCGGGCCGCAGTTTGGAGACCCCTGGGTTAGATGAGCGGAGAGTGCGATGGGGGGTGTAGTGCTTTATATTCTCGCATAAGTATTGAGGAGCCTTCCCAGGGTTTCTTTCCTGTTACCAACCTAGCTGCTGTGTTCTGAATGACTTGTAGGCGCGATAGCTGGTATTTTGGTCGACCTAAGTAGAGGGAGTTTGCGTAGTCGAGTCGAGAATTGATGATTGTTCCGACTACTACCGCTGTGTCCTCTTCCCGGGATGAAGGAGTCTGCGCAGTAGGCGGAGAAGGTGGTGGGATCCGCTGACTACTGATCATATATGTGCATCCATCGACATCTCTGAGTCAAAGGTTACTCCAAGGCTTCTGACCTTGGTACTCGGGGTGATGATCTGCCCAAAGATGATGGGTGGTGTCCATGATGTCCTACCTTTTGTCTTTCGGTTTGCGTGGAGGATAAGTAGTTCTGTTTTGGATCCGTTGAGTTTGAGGGAGCTCTCAGTCATCCATTCGTCGATCAATGCCAGGCATTTTTCTAATCCGTGACATCGGTTGTTTTTTTCGGTGATCCGAAAATAGAGTTGAGTGTCGTCCATGTAGGAGTGGTAGCACAAATCTTGCTTACTGATGATTTTGAGGAGTGGCCGAAGGTAGATGTTGAAGAGAACGGGTGACGGGGGTGATCCTTGATGAACTTTCCGCTGGAAACGGTGCGCGTTTCCGAGGTGAAAACTCCTAGTTTCACTGTTTGGGACTGATTTTCTAGGAAGGAAGCGAACCATGGTAGAACTGCATCTGTAACTCCGGCTACTTCCTTGAGAGGAACGAGTAGAGTTTTTTGATCTACTGTGTCGAATGCTGCACTTAGATCCAGTAGCACCAGTAGGCATGATTCTCCATCATCTGTTGCTTCGAGGGCATCATCCCATATTTTGAGCAGTGCCGTTTCTGTGCCATGGCCTGGGATGAAGCCTGATTGTAGTGGGTCCAGGAGTTTGTGGGTGTCCAAGTGAAGTTGTAGCTGCTGTACTACTGCTTTCTCCATGATTTTGGAGAAGGTGTTCAGGCTTGTTATTGGTCTACGGTGGTTAGGATCTTTGGGGTCAAGGTTTTTTTTTTTTAGAAGGGGTTTGATTATCCCTTGTTTAAGGGAGATCGGAACAATACCTTCTTTAAAAGATTGATTTACAAAATGTGTGATGGTGGGTGCCAAAATATTGGTACATTCTTTCAGTAATTTTGTGGAGATAATATTTCCTGGTGATGTGCTGTCTCGGAGACTTCTAATGATGTTTTTGGTGATGTCGACGGTGATTGGAATCAGCGAGAAATTTGCCAGTTGTGGAATATTTGTATTGTTTTCCTCTTCTTGCTTTAACTGACTAGGGGTTGTTGTTTTTTTCAGTTGAATTATTTCCTGAATATTTTTAACTTTATTGATAAAGAAATACGATAATTCATTACAGAATTCTTGAGTGTCGTTTGCTGGTGGTTCTAGGCAAGTGGGGCTCATGGTCTGAGCGCCTAATTTGAACAGTTCACGGGGTCGGTTTAGGGCTTTTGAGATGGTGTTTGAGAAGTGATCTCTTTTTGCTTTAAAAATTGCTTTGTGGTATTTCTTGGTGAGTGCTTTGTAATTAGTGTGGTTTTCCTTCAAACGGTTTCTTCTCCAGGCTCCTTCGCTCTCTTCTTCGTTCTTGGTTCAGTAACGTGAGCGTTTCATTAAACCAGCCGGAGTTGTTTTTTGCGGATGCGTACTCTGCGTTTTGGTGCAACTGCATCTGCTGTTTGTAGTAGTGCTTTATTTAAGAAATTAAGTGTTTGCTTCGTTGAATGGGTTTGATTTTGCATTCCTATTTTCTCCAATATCGTTTTTTTGAAGAGATTGGAGTGAAGTTTCTTCTGAGATCTTGTCCAATGAGTTGCTGTTGAGTTATCCGGTTTTTGTAAAATGGTGTTGGTGGTAATTTTGAATTTGATCGCATGGTGGTCCGTCCATGGTAAAGGTATTTTATCCAGTGTGTTGATGTCCAAATTTTTTTCGAAGATGAGGTCGAGCGTGTGCCCTGATCCATGTGTAGGAGCTTCTATCAGTTGCTGCAAAACCTAGTCCTTCTAATTGGTTGATGCAGGCAGTGGCGATGGAGTCCTGGGTTGAGTTAGCCCAGAGGTTGAAATCCCCGAGTAGCAGGAGGTTTTTGGTTTCCACAGTGTAGGTCGAAATAAATTCAGTGAAGGGAGAGAGGAAATGCATCTTTGATCCTGGTGGTCTGTAGCATAGTAGTATGTGGACGGTGTCCTGGGGTATTAGTGCCCATCAATTCTACATATCAGTGCCTCCTCATCAGTGCCGCCTCATCGTCAGTGAAGGAGAAAACTAAATTTTATAACCGAAACAAAGGAAAACTTTCTTTTATTTTTAGTTTGTTTGGCAAAAAAAAACACACTGGTGATCAAATACCACCAAAAGAAAGCTATATTTGTGGGACGAAAATTATAAAAATGTAGTTTGGATGCAGCGATGCGTGACCGCGCAATTGTCATTCAAAGTGCAACATTGCTGAAAGCTGAAAATTTTCCTGGGCAGGAAGGGGTGTAATTTGGCCCTGTCTATCATCTAAAATACCTGGCTGATCCTGCCTGGTGCTGACCATGTGTATACCTTATTTCAGAGTGCCGCTCTGCACTCGCGTGACTACCCGCCGCTCTCCTCCCCTCCTCCCGGTTTACGTCAGCGAGGGATTCTCAGCTCCTCCCACTGTACTTCTCATATTGGGAGAGAAGAGTGGTGGGCAGTCACGTGAGCACCAAGAGGCGCTCTGAAATAAGGTATACAGCTACATATTTTTTTTATATAGAACATACACTGGGACACATAACATCATTGAACAGAGAGGAAACTTTAAAGTACACACAGTGGCTTTACAACCACTTTAAAGTGTTACTAAACCCAGGACCCTGCATTCACGATATCTGGTCTCCCACAGTACACAGCACATGGAAATGCAATTATTTTAGTAAATATACACTGCTACATACCTTTTCTCATCAGCAGTATATGACGTTTTTATTACTTCTATCAGTGTCCAGCCGAGCACTGGTTAAAGCTTGTAGGAGGAGTTTTCATTCCCGTCTGACTGTCCTATGAGGCTGCTTGACCCCTGACCCTTTGTTGTCTGGACAGTACTAATTGGTCCTGTGCTGATCACACATGCACCCTCTGTACTATGAGGAGATAGATTGGGGACTGTGGAAGTAGGGGAGGAAAAGAAAAGAGACAGTATCAAACAGCAATTTTACAGAATGCACAGGATTAACCACTTAAGTTCAACAGTGAGTAAACCAGCATGATTATAACACATTGGGGGTTATTTACGAAACGCAAATCCACTTTGCACTACAAGTGCACTGCAAGTGCACCTGGAAGTGCACTGAAAGTGCACTTGGAAGGGCAGTTGCTGTAGATCTGATGGACTGGTTGCTATTGACGGTTTCTATGGACTGGTTGCTATGGAGGGTTGCTATATGCAGAGTATGCTAGTATGCAGAAGTTACACAGAGATATAAAAACTGTGCCAATTCCCCCCAACGTTGGGAGGAGCTATAATTCCCCTCAGAAATGTGTGGGAGGAGCTATAATTCCCCTCAGAAATGTGTGGGAGGAGCTATAATTTCTCTCTGAGCTGTGTGTAGGGAGCTATAATTCCCCTCAGCGTTGCCAGGAAACCAATGTTTATATGCAGGCTCTAAGCACAGACCAGAGTTTTTTGCCCCTGCTGAATACTTGTCATTATTCAAACAGTTGTATTTTAAAAACTATAAATCCTACAGCGAAGAGCCTTACACTATGAGAATCACAAGACACAGGCCTACATTTTGTTGCATAGTATGTCTCTGAAATACTAAAATTGAAGGCACAGTCACAGTTTAGATATTGCCCTTCAAATTTTAGGTGTCTAGAGTGTAATTTCAGTGAATGTCTATGGATGGCATGAGTTGCAAACAAATTGTCATATTGTGAAAACGATCAGGACTATGGCTTAGCTGTGGACATGTGTAGTGGCAGCAGGGATAGCTTAACGTTTTGATATAAGATTTGTGTAGGTCGGCTTGAAATTGAGGGAGTGATGCCAGTTTTTAAATCATGTCCTGATTTTTCAGTTTTTGTCATTTCGCCATTCATTCCTATGGGACAAATTTTTCCCCCAAAACGCTGATATTTTGTGAACCATTCAGCGAAATGTTCCACATAGTAAGAGCCCAGCAACTGGGGAAAATCCGCACGTTTGGGTATATTACTTGTCTATGTAGTGTAAAAGCTGTGGGAGAAGTTAAGGTGGTAAATTTGGCTATAATAACACTGTATTTGCGAGATAACAGTAAGTATAAGGTCCTCTATAACTCAGGTGGTAGCATAGCTCACCTGGTTGAGGCGCTGGAGTCACTGTAGAAGGTGCTGATGAGGCCATGAGTTCAAATCCAACTGCTACCACTGTTTTTTTTCCAAAATGATTTTATATTTATTTATTTTTTTCAAAAATTATTTTATTTTATTTATTTTTCAAAATAAATAAAATATCGCCGCCGGGCACACGCGATCGCTCGTTACAGAGCGGGGAACGGGAGCTATGTGTGTAAACACACAGCTCCCGGTCCTGTCAGCGGGGGAAATGCTGATCTTCTGTTCATACAATGTATGAACAGAAGATCAGTGATTTCCCCTAGTGAGGCCACCCCCCATACAGTTAGAACACACCCAGGAACATACTTAACCCCTTCCCTGCCCCCTAGTGTTAACCCTTTCACTGCCAATGGCATTTTTATAGTAATCCAATGCATTTTTTATAGCATTGATCGCTAAAAAAATGCCAATGGTCCCAAAAATGTGTCAAAAGTGTCCAAAGTGTCCGCCATTAATGTTGCAGTACTGAAAAAAACCGCTGATCGCCGCCATTACTGGTAAAAAAAAAATATTAATAAAAATGCCATAAAACTACCCCCTATTTTGTAAACGCTATAACTTTTGCGCAAACCAATCAATAAATGCTTATTGCAATTTTTTTTACGAAAAATATGTAGAAGAATACGTATCGGCCTAAACTGAGGAAAAAAAATGTTTTTTTTATATATTTTTCGGGGATATTTATTATAGCAAAAAGTAAAAAATATTTCATTTTTTTCAAAATTGTCGCTCTATATTTGTTTATAGCGCAAAAATAAAAACCCCAGAGATGATCAAATACCACCAAAAGAAAGCTCTATTTGTGGGAAAAAAAGGACGCCAATTTTGTTTGGAAGCCACGTCGCACGACCGCGCAATTGTCAGTTAAAGCGACGCAGTGCCGAATCACAAAAAGTGCTCTGGTCATTGGGCAGCAATATGGTCTGGGGGTTAAGTGGTTAAAGGCGGCCAATTTCACACTGTTAGTGGGCTGCAGCAACAGCCGATTTTCGTGTGGCAAACAAATTTGAGAAATCCAATGTTGGAAATTTTTTGAAAAACAAACGATTTTCTGTTCAATGATGGGAGAATTGTACGAGAAATGTAATAGAAAAAAAAATACGCATGTGCAAGAAAAGAATATTCCCGGAGAGAAACGAAGACTACCGGAGAGAAACGAAGATTCCCGGCAACATGAAGGTTTTGTCGGCTGAATTTCGAAAATCAATGGTGGCATGATCGGATCACAAAAAAAAAACGAACTTTCTGATTTCGAAAAGAAAATTTGTGTATGGCCTGCTTAAGTGATCACTATCTAAGCAAGCACTGCATATTACTTTCTGTTGTATCTCCTGGACAGAAATTTAAGGGAAATCTCCCAAACAGTACACAAACTGTATATGTTAAAGCTCTGATTTAGCTATTCCACTGACGCTCCGCTTTAAAAAACTACAAACAACAATTTGTTTAGAAAAACTGTTATTTTAACTTAAGTCACCCTTTTCTATTTGGCCCCTACATGTGTCATAATTGGTTACCTATTGTTTTAAGTGCTGAAGTTAGTTTTGTGTATAATTAACTTTTGAATATATACGTTAAAAGTAAAAGCATGTTTATATGAGAGTTTAATCGTTTGAAAATACAAGTACATTCTGTAATGTGTTTTCCCCACAGTTTTAAATTTGATTTTGATTAAACGCATAAGTACTGGAAAGTTCAAAAGTTCTTTTTACCATTAAATATTCAGTGTACACATTTGTCCACTAATAAGCTGTACAGTGGAAACTTTTAGCTTATTATACTTGTCTTCAGCTTTCAATTGATTTAGCTTATTATATTTGTCTACAGCTTTTAACAAATTACTACCTATTTTTCAAGCACTTTCTGTTAGAGGGTGATGTTGTTCATCATATTTTTTTCTTATCATTGTATCCTTTTATTTATATTACATTTCCCTGCTTATTTTTTTTTATTTGTAGTTCAGTTTCGTCACCAATTTTACAAGGTGATAATGCTAGCAAGCTAGAATGCTTGTACATTGCAACAAGTACAGATGAGGTTAGAAAAAAATGAAAATATAAAGTAAAACATTTATTAAAAAAACATACTTCATGAAAAAAAACATGCTTTAGAGGGAACCAAAACACAGGCAAAAGAAGAATATTGGGTAACACCATTTACTTACTATACATTAAAGTGACTAAATGTTCACTTTATAAACAAACATATCATACTTACCTCTGCTGTGCAGTTCGTTTTGCACAGAGTGGCCCCGATTGTCTTCTTCTGGGGTCTGGAAAAAAAGGATGTTTTTGGACAGCCGCACTCTGAACAATGGTTGCCTTTATTGAATTAGGAACAGCACTACAAGTCACAGCAAACGAAACAAAAACCTGGGCACTAACGCGTTTCACACTAAATCTAGTGCTATCTAGTCATAGCTGGGGTCCCACGGCTGCTCTCACGGCTCCTCCTATCAATAGACAACCCCCTCTGGTTAGCTTGCGGGCGTGCTCCCATGCCATACAATCGACAGCCATAGCCACCGATTGTATGATTCGTCCCCGCCCACCGGCGGCCGCATCATTGGATTTAAATGACAGCAGCGGGAACCAATAACTGCGCTGCTATCAATCTATCCAATGAAGAGCCGATTAGGCATGGGCAGAACATTGCGTCCTCGGAAATTCAGGACTCGGGTAAGTAAAATGGGGGCTCGGGGGGGGGGGGGGGGGCCGTCATTGCAAGGGTATTTTTTCACCTTAATTCATAGGATGCATTAAGGTGAAAAAACACGAAGGTTTATAACCCCTTTATTATACAGTACAAGTACTTTCCTTGCCAGGCTATGTATTAATTCTCCAGGTAACAGCCTTAGGACTTTTTAAATAGGTAGCTTGGCTCTACCAACAGAAGGGTTGCTCATGACTTTTGATCTTACCACTGCCAGCTTTTTATTGCTGTCTGTGATTTCTACCTACCTTCAATTTAATGTCAGACAGAAGAGGAAAATGAAATGTATATTTCACAGGTGTAAGGCAGAACAGGAAGTGAAGGAAAATTTCAAAATGAACACACAGACAGTAATAAAACAAATATATAGTGGAGTGAGGAAGAATTAAATCCTTTATCAGGCTTGCAATACTGAATGTATCCCCATTAAAGAGATTGTTTGCCTCACGTTCTGGTTATAAGTTTCATGCAAAAAAAGAGGCGAACAGCAATCTTTATGAGCACACACAGCATTTAAGGCTGGGTGCACACTTATGCGAATTTCCCCACATTCAATTTGCATAACAGGAGATTGTGACCGTCTCTCAAAGGAGCAAGTTCACACATCTCCGGAGCGGCTGTGGAGCAAATTGCACAGGGGTCATGTGCTTCTTTGGCTGAGTTTCAGGTCCAAATTCAGGCAAAAATTCAGGCCTGATCCATCCTTGAAATGGAGAACAGGGACGCACCGGCCCCCTGCTGCGAGCTGCATCCTGCTTATGTGTGAACCCAGCCTAAAACCTAATATAATATTCTTCACTCTATAAAAATGTAAAAACAATGTTGAGGACCTGGAGAAAGCACAATGAAAGGTCTAAAACCCAGTAAAGTACATACTGGACTTTAGCTGGAAGGAATTTACCCTTTTATTCACCATTGAGAAAAGGTGATAAGTGGGGTTTTCTTGGAAATGTAATGCCTATTTACTCACTATATTTAGATGTAGGTGCAGACCTCTTTAACTCCACATATTCCTGGGTTCCTGTACATGCACAAGGAAGATATGTTTATCTGCTTTCCTCCCTCAAAAGCTCAGAAAAGCTAAACATTTGATGAGGCAGATGCATGAGGAATATGCAGTCTGTTAGGTGGCCTTCAACTGTTGGAATTGGAGAGTGGGCAGCTGGGTCAAGGCCTACTAGTTTCTTAACCACTTACCTACTGTGCACCTACACCCCCTTCCTGCCCAGACAAAATATAAGCTTCCGGCACTGCGTCGCTTTAACTGACAATTGCGCGGTCGTGCGACGTGGCTCCCAAACAAAATTGGCGTCCTTTTTTTCCCACAAATAGAGCTTTCTTTTGGTGGTATTTGATCACCTCTGCGGTTTTTATTTTTTGCGCTATAAACAAAAATAGAGCGTCAATTTTTAAAAAAATTCAATATTTTTTCCTTTTTGCTATAATAACCCAAAAAATATATAAAAAAAATATTTTTTCCCTCAGTTTAGGCCGATACGTATTCTTCTACATATTTTTGGTAAAAAAAAAATGCAATAAGCGTTTATCGATTGGTTTGCGCAAAATTTATAGCGTTTACAAAATAGGGGATAGTTTATGGCATTTTTTTTTTTTTTTTTTTTACTATTAATGGCGGCGATCTGTGATTTTTTTATTGGGACTGCGACGTTATGGCGGACATTTCGGACACTTTTCTGACATTTTTGGGACCATTTAGATTTATACAGTGAAAAATGCTATAAATATGCATTGATTACTGTATAAATGTGACTGGCAGTGAAGGGGTTAACCACTAGGGGGCGGGGAAGGGGTTAAATGTGTGTCCTATGAGTGTTCTAACTGTAGGGGGAGGGGGGGGTGACTGGGGGAGGTGACCGATTGTGTCCCTATGTACAAGGGACACAATCGATCTCCTCTCTCCCTGACAGGGACGTGCAGCTCTGTGTTTCCTCTCAGAGCTGCACGTCCCAGCTCAGTTACTGAGCAATCGCGTGTGCCCGGCGGCGATCGTTGCCGCCGGGCACTCGCACGGGATCCCCGCAGAGCGGCGGGTGCGCGCGCGCCGCCGGCGACGCGCGCCCGCCCGCGGCTTTAAAGGGACATCACGTCATATGACGTGATGTCAGAACAATGGAGTCGTCTGCCTGCCGTCATTTGACGGTGGGCAGATGACAAGTGGTTAAGAAGAACCAGCTACTGTGTAGAACATCCCCTCAATTGCTACAGGTGTATGCTAGTTATACGTGAGGTAGGCCTCATAGGTCCTCAGGCCTGTGATTCTTTCAGCTGATCCCCTATGTTACCAGAGTTACTATGAACTTTATTAGGAGGGATGCTATTTTTAAGGATAGGTGCAAATAGCTGTTTGTGTTTTGAACTCTTCTGAAATCTACTACTGCCTCGGAGTCCTGACCAGGCCATTTTTTGCGATATGGCACTGCGTTACCTTAGCTTTATTTTGGTGGTATTTGATCACCTCTGCGGTCTTTGATTTTTGCGCTATAAACAAAAAAAGAGTGACAATTTAATAAATATATATATTTTTTAACTTTCTGCTATAAAACATACCCCCCCCAAAAAAATGTCTTCATTAATTTAGGCTATATGTATTCGGATACAAATTTTTGGTAAACAATCACAATAAGCGTATATTGACTGGTTTGCACAAAAATTATAGCGTCCACAAAATAGGTTGATATATTTATGGCATTTTATTTTACTTGTAATGGCGGCAATAATTGATTTTTAGCAGGAATGTGACATTGCTGTGGACAGATTGGACACCTAAGGCTTGGTTCACACTACGATTTTCCCGCCCGTCAGCCGCATGCGATTTATATGAAAAAACGTATGCGGCTGAAATGGATTGAACCGTACGTAAACGTATGCCCAAAAGTGAAACGTATGCGTTTATAAAACAAAAGGTGCGTACGGTTCCATCCGGTTTTGATTAAAAAAACGCATACGTTTTTGGAATTAGTGTCATTTAATAAATAAAGATTTTCTTGTTTTATTGAAATTTGGCAGGAAGTAGGAGTGGTTTCACATCTGCTCGTGCTTTTTACGAAAAACGCATACAGTTTATACGTATGGAACTGCACATATGTGCGTTTTTATATTGACTTTCATGTTAAAAAAAAAAACGTATGCGTTTGCCATACGGTTTCAAAAACGGCCTCAAAACCGTGGTCGAACACGGTTTTGCGTACTGTTAAAAAACGTTTTGCCAGCAAATCGTACGTACCCGGATACATCTGAGTGCATACGATTTGCAATGCATTGTCTATGTATGCGTTTTCCCGTACGGGCCCATACGTTTTCAAAACTGAAATCGTATGCGGCTGACGGACGGGAAAATCGTAGTGTGAACCCAGCCTAATTGCTACTTTTCTGGGAACCAGTGACATTATTACAGTGATCGGTTATAAAAATATGCACTAAAATTGTATAAATGACACTGACAGGGAAGGGGTTAACATCAGGTGTGATCAAAGGGTTAAATGTTTCCCCTGTTTGTGCTTTCTTACTGTGGGGGGATGGGCTCACTGCATGGACACGGTGATCTTTGTTCCTGATTAGCAGTAACACAAGATCACACGGATCCATTTTGCTGATTAGCAGGAACACAAGTTCACAGTGTCCATGCCTGACAGCACGGTGGTCTGCCTTGTTTACATTGGCAGATCGTCGTTCTATCTCTGTGGGGAGCAATCACGTCCGCTGGGCCAACTGATTGGCTCCCCTGTGACCAATCAGCATTGGATCGCACCTCCGGTGGTGCATGCCCCCCCCCCCCCCCCAGTGGCTTTTGAATGAAATCACGTACAGGTACATGATTTTGCGCCAACCTGCCCCAATATATATGTGGTAGGCAGTCAGAAACTGGTTAAAGTACTTGTTCGCTGCTATATGTGTAAATAAAAATTCCGTGCCGATCCTGACCTCCCTGGGCCCATAAGCAAAATGACATGTCACATTAAAGTTGAGAAATGGAAATGACATCTTACATTAAAGTGAGAAGCGGGGGGTGCTGACTTCTCACCAGGCAGGGCCTCTAGTAATTTGGGGGGCCCTCTGCAGCTTTGCGGGGGCCCTAAGCGGCTTGCATAGTGAGCCTATAAGGCGGATCAGCCCTGCTTTGAAGTACACTTGCAGTGGATGTTGTAACAATGTGTTGTTTTGTTTGTGTTGTTGTTTCACCAGAGGTCTTTGCTGTTTTCTACCTTCCCTTGCTTTAATATATAATTTGAAGCTAGCTTTTATAATCTGCTGCACGCACTTTAGTGAGCAGATCCAGCTGCATCCAATGTGAGCTAAGAACAGGGGCGGGCTGACCATTGAGGCACCCGGGCACTGCCCGAGGGCCCCGTGCCACTAGGGGGCCCCATAAGGGATGCCAGGCTCAGTAAAACCAGGGACAGTATGTAAAAACCTGTGTTTTTTTTTACATCCGTCACCTAAAATGTCCGAAGCCGACATGCTTTTGATGAGAACATCCCGAGATTTTAGCTGCCCCGCCTCTGCACTACCTCCTGGCATGGTGGCCATCTGTAAGCCTGGGGGCCCCATAATCTTCTATTGCCCGGGGGCCCCATGAGTTGTCAGTCCGCCGCTGGCTAAGAAACAAATCAAACTCTGGTAAAGTTAGATGGGCCACATTCTCCACCATGAAATCTCTGCACTTGTCTCAAACACCATAGCATAACATCCCCTTTGTTTCAGCTACATCCAGGAAACACTGATATTAATTCATCATCCACCAAGCTAATCAAGAACAGGGTGAGACTTAAAGTGAATGTCAAGGACAAATATTCTCTGTTGTATGGAGTATGTGCTTCCTACAAATATCACTGGCTTTGTTAGCATCACTTTTTATTCTGCATATAACGGTTTCACCAAACAGGACTTGGGTCAAACAGACAGCTATAAACATCTGACAGGGCTTTTGGCCACCCCTACTCTGCCTAACAAAATGTTTTTTTATTTCTGTTTGTTTTGCTGTTAGAAAGTTTTTTCTTTTTGTTACAATATTGCCAAAAGGCAAAATCTCTGTAATGATGCCTTATAGAGCTATAAAAAATAGGCAGGGGGTTATAAGCCTTATGCATTCTAACACCCCCCCCAAAAAAAAATAATAATAACAAAGCTTGACATATACTTTAGGCATGGCGTGCTTTGAACCTGTGTAATACGATCAATGACTGATGACTCAGGCAGACTGGGTAAGAAATAAATTGAAATTAAAAACATTTATGTGTGCAGCCGATTGCATTAGGGCGTGCACTCCAGAGCACAACACATGTGTGCATCAGCAGAGCAGTGGAAAGTGTCAGTAGAGCAGAGATTGGTGTCAGTAGGGCAGTGGATGGTGTCAGCAGTTTTAATTTTTATTATTTTTTACAATTTAGTTGTTTATATATTTTTTAGGAGCTCCATTGGGGAGGGGGGCTTTAGTGAAATATCAAAAGTATAAACAGATCCCTAAGGTCTCAATTTTGAGACAGTGTTCCGTGCTCAGCGGTATAGTTTACTATGCTTCAGTTAGGAATGAACACAGGAGTAATTCCTACAGATGACTCATTGTGTTCATTCAGAAAAATAAGAGCTGGTAACTGAAATATTTACTGGCCCCTTTCTCTGCTCTCCATCCTGAAACATCCCCCATATCAGCCAGAAGGAGAGGAGAGGACAGAAGCTGGCAGCATTGCAGGGGGGTGGCAACCACACGGGGTGATTAGGGTGTGCCCAGGCACACCTGGCACACCCTGTGTGCGTGCCTATGTTTAAAAGCATGACAATTTTAAACTTTTTTTTCTTTTACCAGCTAAATGGCTAAATTAATGTCCTGATTGCCATCTACTACACACGTGTGACTTATTGGGCACCCAGAGAATGGAAAGTCCACTGCAAGTAGTACTGATGTTAAACTAGTCTGTGATGCCAGACAGAGAAGTATGAATATGCATTTCGATTTCCCAGGCTTATGTCATCACACATACATCTTTTGCTGAACAGTTTTGTATCAAAGTTAATTTTTGGGTTATAAATAATAAAGAGGAGATACAGTATACACATACTGTACACATTATTAGAAATGTAATATTATTTTCGTTCACTACCTAATTAAAATCACCTAATAGAATCAATGCTCACTTTGCTTGGTGAATATGTTAAAACAGTTCTAAACTTATTTACACACATTGACATCATGTTTGACATATGTCCTGTCAACGTAAAGCAAGTTTTTTGGGAGGATTTAGTTGTATTAATATGTTTAACTTTATTGTCTCTTTTTCTTGGCTCTGATTGGACACCTATCATCTGCTGATTAATGTTTACTCTCTTTCTCTCCCTGTCTCCCTCTCTCTATGACCGCATACACACGATCGAACATGTCCGCTGATCGAACATGTCCGCTGAAACTGGTCCGCAGACATATCCGATCATGTGTACGGCCTAGCGGACAGGTTTCCAGCGGACAAAAGTTTTAAAACATGCTTTAAAACTTGTCCGCTGGAAACCTGTCCGTCGGACATGTCCGCTGGTTAGTACGCCTAACCAGCGGACCGAAATCCCCCACATGCGTCGAATGAATTCGATTGGAGTGGAAGCAATTTACTTCCTGGTTTGCGGATGTCGCGGCGTCAACGTCACCACCACGTCACCGCGCTGTCTGTCCGCGGGGATTTTGGTTTGATCGTGTGTACACACCATCAGACCAAAAGACCCCCTGGAGACATGTCCGATGAAAACGGTCCCCGTTTCTCTCTCTCCACGCTCCACGATATTCACCAGGGATGGGCCAAACACCCCCGGTTCGGTTCACATCAGAACACCTTGAACAGACAAAACGTTCTGGTGAACATGCAAATGCTAAACGATGGGACACGAACATATAAAAACAAAAGTCCTCTTTTTAACGGCTTATATGCAAGTTATTGCCATAAAAAGTGTATGGGGACCCGGGTACTGCCCTAGGGGACATGTATCATTGCAAAAAAAAGTTTTTAAAACAATGTTTTTTTTCAGGAGCAGTGATTATAATGATGCTTAAAGTGAAACAATAAAAATTAAATATTCCTTGAAATATCATGCCTGGGGCGTCCCCTTAGTCTGCCTGCAAAGCTGTGCATATATGCGGTGCGTCCAGTCCATACTTAAGGGGAACTTCACTCAAAAATTAAAAAAAGTTGCAGCCCGGCAGGTCAAGATGGGGGATGAGTGAGCGCCCCCCCCTCCTGAACCATACTAGGCCACATGCCCTTAATATGGGGGGTGGGTGCTTTAGAGCAGGTGGGGCTCTGTGCCCCCCACCCCAAAGCACCTTGTCCCTATGTTTATGGGGACAATGTCCTCTTCCTGACAACACTGGCTGGTGCTTGTTAGGGTCTGCAGGTGGGGTTTATCAGAATCTGGAAGCCCCCTTTAACAAAGGGGCCTCCAGATCTCACCCGCCATGTGAATGGGTATCAGATACATTGTACCCCTAACCATTCATAAAAAAAGTTAAAAAAAGTAAAAAAACCCACAAGAAACAGTTTTTGACAATTCCTTTATTAAAAAAAAGCATGTAAATCCACCATCAATCATGCCGCATTATAGACCGGTCTGCCGTGTCTTCGCTTTGACAGCTCTTTCTATAAGCAAGGGCGGGGTCGCCCGCTGATGTAACCGGATGACCCCACCCCCTCACATGATATTACATGTTTCTAGCAGTTTTTAGTTTTGACACTTTTTTGGTGAATAAGTAGGGGTATAATGGGTAGGGGGGCTTCCAGATTCTTATAAACACCCCGCCCGCAAACCCCCCCAAGGTTGCCGGGAAGGGGCCCATGTCACATGCACCCTCCCCATGTTAAGGGGAAGCAACCTGTTATGGTTCAGGAGAGGGGACGCTCACTCCTCCCCTCCCTTTCTTGGCCTGCGAGGCTACATGCTCGGATAAGGGATTTTGGGGGGACCCCATGCCATTTTTTTCAAAAAACATTTTGCCATGGAATTTAACTTAAAATCTATGCCAGACCAAAAAGGGCCTGGTATAGGTTTTGAGGGGACCCCACACCATTTTTTTCTTAATTCTGTCATAAGGTTCCCCTTAACCACTTCAATACTCTGCACTGCACTGTATACCCTGCACTGACTGCACTATATACTCTCCACTTTATTATATATACTATACTGACTGCATTATATACTCTGTAGGGATGAGCTTCGAGTTCGAGTAGAACTCATGTTCGACTCGAACATTGCCTGTTCGCCGAACAGCGAACTATTTGGGGTGTTCGCGGCAAGTTCGTGTGAACTTTAGAACCTGTTAAAGTCTATGGGACTCGAATATTTGAAATCTAAAGTGCTAATTTTAAAGGCTAATATGCAAGTTATTATAATAAAAAGTGGTTGGGGACCTGGATCCTGCCCCAGGGGACATGTATCAATGCAAAAAAAGTTTTAAAAACTGCAGTTTTTTTGGCAGCAGTGATTTTAATAATTCCTTTAAGTGAAACAATGAAAGTGAAATATCGTACCTGGGGGGGGGGGGTGTATAGTATGCCTGTAAAGTAGCGCTTGTTTCCCCATGCTTAGAACTGTCCCTGCACAAAGTGTAATTTCTGATGGAAAAAAAGTAATTTAAAATCACTCGCAGCTATAATGAATTGTCGGCTCCCGGCAATACAGAGAAAAGTCATTCTTATAAAAAAAAAAAATGTGAGGGGTCCACGGCATTTTTTTTTTAAATTTGGGGTGGAGTTCCCCTTAAAATCCATACCAGACCTGAAGGGTCTGGAATGGATATTTGGGGGGAACCCCACATAATTTTTTTTCAATTTGACGCAGGGTTCCCCTTATATCCATACCAGACCCTAAGGTGAGTGATTTTAAATGACTTTTTTCCTTCAGAAATTACATTTTGTGCAGGGACAGTTCTAAGCACAGGAAACAGGCACTACTTTACAGGAATAATATACACCCCCCAGATACGAAATTTAAAGGAATATTTCAATTTTATTGTTTCACTTTAAGAATTATTAAAATCACTGCTCCTGAAAAAATGTTTTTTAAAACTTTTTTTGCATTGATACATGTCCCCTGGGGCAGGACCCGGGTCCCCAAACACTTTTTAGGACAATAACTTGCATATTAGCCTTTAACCACTTAAGACCCGGACCAAAATGCAGGTAAAGGACCTTGCCCCTTTTTGCGATTCGGCACTGCGTCGCTTTAACTGACAATTGGGCGGTCGTGCGACGTGGCTCCCAAACAAAATTGGCGTCCTTTTTTCCCCACAAATAGAGCTTTCTTTTGGTGGTATTTGATCACCTCTGCGGTTTTTATTTTTTGCGCTATAAACAAAAATAGAGCGACAATTTTTAAAAAAATGCAATATTTTTTACTTTTTGCTATAATAAATATCCCCCAAAAATATATAAAAAAACATTTTTTTTTCTCAGTTTAGGCCGATACGTATTCTTCTACCTATTTTTGGTAAAAAAAATCGCAATAAGCGTTTATCGGTTGGTTTTCGCAAAATTTATAGCGTTTACAAAATAAGGGATAGTTTTATTGCATTTTTATTAATTTTTTTTTTTTTTACTACTAATAGCGGCGATCAGCGATTTTTTTCGTGACTGCGGCAATATGGCGGACACTTCGGACAATTTTGACACATTTTTGGGACAATTGCCATTTTCACAGCAAAAAATGCATTTAAATTTGCATTGTTTACTGTGGAAATGACAGTTGCAGTTTGGGAGTTAACCACAGGTGGCGCTGTAGGGGATGTGTGCCTATGTGTTTTGTTTACAACTGTAGGGGGGTGTGGCTGTAGGTGTGACATCATCGATCGCGTCCCCCTATTACAGGGATGACGCGATCGATGCTACGGCCACAGAGAAGCACGGGGAAGCCGTGTGTACACACGGCTCTCCCCGTTCTTCCGCTCCAGGGTCTGATCGCCGCACTGCAGCGGTGATCGCATCCGCGAATCCCGCGGTCCCGGTCCTGTAGCTTCAGACCGGGTCGCGGGCGGGCCAGCCCGCGACCCACGGCTGGGTACTAAAATCAACGTATATATACGTTGATGTGCCCAGCCGTGCCATTCTGCCGACGTAAATGTGCAGCAGGCGGTCCTTAAGTGGTTAAAATGAGTACTTTAGATTTCAAACGTTCGAGTCCTATAGACTTTAACAGGGTTCTAAAGTTCACACAAACTTTTGGTCTGTTCACAGGTTCTGGTGCGAACCGAACCCAGTGGTGTTTGGCTCATCCCTAATACTCTGAACTTTATTATATATATTACACAGACTGCACTATATACTCTGAACTGTATTATATATACTACACTTGCTGACTGCACACTACACTAACTACCTGCCTAATCTCTATTAATTCACTATATACGGTCACTGTGTAAGCAGCAGCCTTATATAGTGCGGGACGTGAACTTAGCCCCTAAACCATTATTGGCCAAAGGCACTCTGTCTTTGGCTAATCATGGCTCTCACAGCACATCGCACTGTGATTGGCCAAAGCATACAGATCAGGTGCATGCTTTGGCCAATCAGCAGCCATCAATGCACTGCGATCTTGCAGTGCATTATGGGGCGCTCCGCGGGTGGCGAACTTCCCGTGAGCGTCCCATATGTTGCATTCAACTCGAACATCTGAACCATCCCTAATATTCACACATGTGTGGGGGAAAAACATGGTTGGCAAACAATTTTACTTATTTTTGGCTTACAATAAACTCACCTTTAATTTGAATGAATCTTTTCTTTTCTACCGCTATTGATGTTTCTACATTTTATGTGATATGTTCCATGGCCATTCTTTTTCCTAATGAATAGGGATGAGCCAATAAGCCCAAACCTCAAGTTCACATTTGGCAAATTGAAGCTTAGTACGCTTTATGGTTTGTCAAGCCTAAACTTCGTGTGCTATGTGGCTTGCTAAACCCAAACTTAGCAGGGGCCCCTTTGTGGTCTATGATAGGTGAATGTTGTAATTCAATTCTGGAAATTTTCAAACTTAATGGTACTGTTAAAAAGAGCATAATGAGCATGATGACCCCTTGACAAAGTCCCCTATTGTATTCCAGTGTCAATCAGATCTTCCAAGCGATGTAATCCATATCTTTTACGATGACCCACCCCCCGCTGATCTTAAACTGCCACAACCCTAATGCTAAATGACAGATTCTGAGTACTTCAGGAATTTAACCATTTGGTGGGCCATCCTGGATGACATGACTTAATTGAACATATTTGCTCCAAAAGACTTTAATGGGCTCAAGTTCAACTAATTTCAAAACAAATGAGCTAGATAGATTTTTTAATCCCTAGTTTAGGAATGTCTAGCTATGTGACCTGTTAAAATTATTTCACATATTGTCCAATTATGGAGCGTGCTATAATATTCCAAATGTGGACGTGCATATCTCAATACCAGTCCATTTGAAAAACCATCACAAAAAAAGGTTGCACAAAATCTCCTTCTACATACAAACATTTTGAGCTCCATTTTGGAGCAACCAGTGATATTCAGCACACATCGGGCCAGATTCAGGTAGGGCGGGGTATCGTTAGGCGCGCAATGCCTACGACGTGTGAACGTAACCTACGCCCAGCCCTATTCCTGTACTATGTAAACGGCGTAAACAACGTAAAATTTGACGGCGTCGTTCCCTGGCTCATACCTTTGCATTAGCTGCACCTCATATAGCAGGGGTAACTTTACGCCAGACGTAAGCCTTACGCAAAGCGTGTATATGAAGCGGCCGGGCGTATCTACGTTCGTGAATCGGCATATCACCCTCATTTGCATATTTCTAATGTGAACGCGAATGCGTCCAGCGTAACTATGCACCCACGATACGCCGGCGTAGGCAAGTTACGTAGGGCGGAGGAAGGCTATTTTTCGGCGTATCATGCTTTGAGAATTGGCGTAAAGATACGACGGCGCACATTTGAAATTACGGCGGCGTTACAAGTGTGTGATGTGTAGCATTACCGCACAGTTTTCCACATTTACAATTAGCTTGTGTCTCAGCACTAGCGGTTGCCAGTGATTCCTCACAGCACTGATGATTTTTTTTTTTTTTAAACACAAAAGTTATCCACCATGTCTATAATATATCTGGGCCCATGTATACACAATATGCTTCACAGATATTGATAAATATATATATATATATATATATATATATATACAAATTACAAATGGGACAATATGTAAATTACTTTTTTTTTGCTTGTGCTTTATTTGTTGGACCATGTTTCTTGTTCATTTTTATTGATTGTTTATAAATGGGAATGCAATATTATTTAATGACTATTTTTTTATTTTTTATTTTCTGTCAGTGTTCCAAATTATCAATATTCTTTATGCTATTGACGGCGGCACAAAATCCCATGAATACATTAAGCATTCATTAAATTTCTCCATACAAGATTTTCATATTTGCAAAGGATTTTTAGCAGTATTCATAAGAGAGAACGAAAAATGATTGTTAGAGACTAATATAATAGGTGACACTATCCTGACACCTTTTACAATTTCATAGCGGATATTTGTTAACCACTTAAGGACCGCCTACTGCACATTTACGTCGGCAGAATGGCACGGCTGGGCACATCAACGTATATATACGTTGGTTTTAGTACCCAGCCGTGGGTCCGAAGCTCCAGGACCGGGACCGCGGGATTCGCGGACCCGATCGCCGCTGCAGTGCGGCGATCCGTCCCTGGAGCGGAAGAACGGGGAGAGCCGTGTGTACACACGGCTTCCCCGTGCTTCTCTGTGGCCGGAGCATCGATCGCGTCATCCCTGTAATAGGGGGACGCGATCGATGACGTCACACCTACAGCCACACCCCCCTTCAGTTGTAAACACACACATTAGGGCACACATTCCCTACAGCGCCACCTGTGGTTAACTCCCAAACTGCAACTGTCATTTCCACAGTAAACAATGCAATTTAAATGCATTTTTTGCTGTGAAAATGACAATTGTCCCAAAAATGTGTCAAAATTGTCCGAAGTGTCCGCCATATTGTCGCAGTCACGAAAAAAATCGCTGATCGCCGCTATTAGTAGTAAAAAAAAAATAATTAATAAAAATGCAATAAAACTATCCCTTATTTTGTAAACGCTATAAATTTTGCGAAAACCAACCGATAAACGCTTATTGCGATTTTTTTTTTACCAAAAATATGTAGAAGAATATGTATCGGCCTAAACTGAGGAAAAAAAATGTTTTTTTATGTATTTTTGGGGGATATTTATTATAGCAAAAAGTAAAAAATACTTCATTTTTTTTTAAATTGTCGCTCTATTTTTGTTTATAGCGCAAAAAATAAAAACCGCAGAGGTGATCAAATACCACCAAAAGAAAGCTGTATTTGTGGGAAAAAAAGGACGCAAATTTTGTTTGGGAGCCACGTTGCACGACCGCGCAATTGTCTGTTAAAGCGACGCAGTGCCGAATCGCAAAAACCCCTTGGGTCATTTGCCAGCGTATTGGTCCGGGTCTTAAGTGGTTAATAGATGAAATCTTATGAAAAAAAACTGTTTATCTGAAAGTATACACTTTTAGAGAAATCTAATCTGCAATATAATTTCACACGAGTAAACACAAACAAATTTGTGACATATAGTGAACATTCAATTGTGTAAAAGCTTAACTGGAGATATTTGGCTTTGTTTGAAAAATATAAAAATATTTCAGCACATAATGGCTATGTCTTTACAGTGCTTGTGTTAAACAGTGCAGATATAGATTACACCAAGCTTTGTTGCTAAATGTCTTTGACATAGGAATGCAATTGACATGATTTACTCTTTAAACAGGTGCAGAATGCACATTAACAAATTATCCTGCAACACATTTGTTTTGTGAGCCATTAGAAGCCTAATATAGCACCTGCTGTTCATTTCAGTAGAAACAGAAAGCTCACCACCTACCTTTAATTCTTTTCTTTAGCACATCTCAGTGTGTCTCACATTTTAGAGGATCAATCACAAGGTATTGATTTGAAAGAGGTATAAAAATCAAAGTTGAATGAACACATCTGACTTGTTCATAATGCATGGTCAGCTTTGGGGAAGAGAAATTGGGAAATAGGGTGGCTGTGATAAAAACAGTTGGACTGTGACTTGAATAAAGCAGATTATGCTGGCAACAAATCAATGATATACCAGAGTGTTCCATTTCATGCCTTCTTGCACTAGACAGATTTAGAAATCTAGGGAGGGTTATACAGTACCATTAGAATTCTGCTTTTTAAGTTAGACCAAAGTAGCAAGGCTATTGCCTTTGAGTTTTATGTGTAGCGTGTTGTTGCGCTGACAACAGTTTTAAAGGGTATTCTGGATGCATTTTAAATTGTTTTAGTGGATTGTTGTTACTCTTGTAGAGAAAAGTTTTTTGAATATTCTTAAAATGAAATTTGGAAGTATCAGAAAATATTTGATATATTTATATATATATATATATATATATATATATATATATATATATATATATATATATATATATATATATATATATATATATATATATATATATATATAAAAAAAAACTATAGGACATATATATATATAGGCTAAATATTTAGAATTTATTATAGTTAAATATTTACTATATCTAGTTTAGACATGTCTTTTGGACTGGTTTAGAATATATAGATAAGAAAATTAAACGTATAAGAACATTTTTATGATGAATTTATTGGAGATTTGCCCAATTACCTCTAGAAATCCTGGGTTAAAGGAGTTGTAAAGGAATTTTTTTTTTTTTTGCTAAAATGACTGTTTACAGGGTATAGAGAGATAATAGTTAATTGATTCCTTTTAAAAATAGATACAAATCAATCATATAATGTACCTACAGTTTTTAGTTTTGTTTTTGCTGTTGTTTCCTGGTTCTGTGATGTACAGAGCCAGAGAGCCAATAGAGGGCAGTGATGGTTTGTAAAACGAAACTGGATTGGTGCTGAGGAGTTTTAGACACACAGTAATCACACCTCCTTGATTAGTGACCACGGTGAGAAAGCTCCCAGGACTGTGGTTATCAGGAAACAGACAACCAGGAAGTGTCCAGAACAGAGATTTGCGGTCCAAGGTCCCAGACTATGGAACGCTTTACCAACCAGCATTCGGTTGGAGGAGAACCACTTAGCGTTCAGGAGAAAGATCAAGACTCATCTCTTTTGATACCAAAGGAGACAGGATCAACAAGTGCCCAGAGGCGATTAAGTTCGCATGTGCTGCGCTATATACGTTTTTCATTCATTCATTCATTCAGAGTGGAATAACAGCAACATCAAAGTAAAAATGAACAATGCGGACATGAAAACAGTACTGCATTAAGGTAAAGGAAGCTATTTAGCTAAAACATTTTTTTCCTTTAGTGACCCTTTAAGCGCTGCTGATCTATCTCAGTATGATTAAAGGTTGCTATTTTTTACTTCTGAACTGATCAGGGGTCTTTTGGACTCCCTACTTCATTAAAAAAAGAAATAAAAATGTTGTTAACATTGAAAAACATCCCTTCCGTATTCGTAAAGGAAGCACGAGAAAGTAAATTCAGAAGTCTTCTGTTTTCCCATCCTAAGCTATGTCTCCTCATTATTAACTTAAAAAATCAGAAAGGAAATTTCACTTTGTCCTCACTTTTTTTATTGTATTATGTAATTCAGGATTACAGCACAAGGCAAGATCAAGTCCCTACAATATGTATAGAAAGAAACTCCCGCGCTGTCAGTAGATAGGAGTAGTGGAGGAAGGAGAGGGGAACCACTGCTGCAAACACCTGGTAATCTACCCAGATAGACAACAGTATTACAAATGAAAAAAGTGATGGTGTCTGCGCTGTGTAGCAAAGGGGTGGGGGACGTGAAGGAAGGGGCGGGGGACGTGAAGGAAGGGGTGGGGGACGTCCCCCCCCCCCTTTTGCTACACAGCGCAGACACCATCACCTTTTTCACAAGTCCCTACAATAAATTTCTTTAGAGACCTGTTATGTGGGCTAGGTATGTTAGGATGTTAACCACTTAAGGACCGCCTAACACCGATATACGTGGGCAGAATGGCATGGCTGGGCACAATCACGTAAGAGTACGTCCCCTTTAAGTGCCCAGCCGCCGGCAAGCGCCGGTGACCCGGTTCAAAGCTCCGTGACTGCTGGACCCGTGGACCCGATCGCCGCCGGTGTCCCGCGATCAGTTACAGGAGCTGAAGAACAGGGAGAGGTGTGTGTAAACACACCTTCCCCGTTCTTCATTGTGGCAGTGTCAGTGATCGTCCGTTCCCTGATATAGGGAAAGACGATCACTGATGTCACACATCCATCCCCGCCCCCCTACAGTTAGAAACACATATGAGGTCACACTTAACCTCTACAGCACCCCCTAGTGGTTAACTCCTAAACTGCAATTGTCGTTTTTACAGTAATCAGTGCATTTGTATAGCACTTTTCGCTGTGAAAATGACAATGGTCCCAAAAATGTGTCAAAATTGTCCGCTGTGTCCGCCATAATGTCGCAGTCATTAAAAGAATGAAAAAATTACATAAAACTATCCCCTATTTTGTAAACGCTATAAATTTTGCACAAACCATTTGTTAAATGCTTTTTTTGTGATTTTTTTACCAAAAATAGGTAGAAGAATACGTGTCGGCCTAAACTTAATCTTTTTTGGGGATATTTATTATAGCAAAAAGTAAAAAATGGACTTCCGGTTCCGGCGCCACATGAGACAGGAGTGAGGAGACGCTGCTCCCGCCGCCGTCCTCCCATTATCGGCTATTCACGCCCGCTCAAAACCTCGGGGTAACCCCATCTCTCCCCCGCTGCTGTGGGGACACAGATGGATCGCTTTGTAGAGCGATCCTACGCCCGAGTCCTTTCCTCGGCACCTCCCGCGGTAGACGCGGCTTCAAGTGCAGCCAAGATGGCGGCCGCGCCATCCTCCGGAGCATCCTCTCACACACACGCTGCCTCGGACGTACAAGCAGTCGACACTGCATCCCCGGCGGCCATCGCTCAGCAAGTGGTTGCCTTGCTGGGACCCACTCTCTCTGCAACGGTGGATGCTGCTGTGCAAAAGGGTCTTGAACAGCTCCACCTGGAACTGCAGTCTCAGGCCCAGAGAATCACACAAACTGAGGACAGAATTTCTTCCTTGGAAGATGACTCCACCGCTCAGTCTGCACAACTTGCCCGACTGATTACTGAAAACAGGGAACTCTGGAGCAAATTGGACGACCTCGAGAATCGCTCTAGGAGGAACAATATGCGCATTATTGGCCTGCCAGAGTCCGTCCCAAATGGCCAGCTCGCTACCATATGTGCCAAAATCATCCCTGAACAACTGGGACTCCGCATACCTTGCACCGTCGAACGTGCCCATCGCCTTGGCCAATACGCGGAGAATCGCGCCAAACCCAGACACGTCATTGTGAAATATCTGAACTATGCGGACAAAACTGCCATTATGAAGGCGTTCCAGCGCACGCGTTCCCTCTCGGTTGACGGGGCCAAACTGTTGCTTTTTGCAGATTATTCTGTCGAGGTGATGAAACAACGTAAAGCGTTCTCGACCATCTGTTCGACCCTGCACCGTGACCAGATCAGATTCTCCCTGCACTACCCAGCCATCCTCCACATTCAATCCAGGACCGGAGAACACCTTACTTTTACAACACCAGATGAGGCGGATCGATACCTGGAATCAGCTGCTGCAGGAATGGACCTCACCAACTCTGACTACGGCTCCTCATCTCAACCGACTACCCCATCCGCCTCCCGCAAGCAACCCGGCAGCCCTACCAAGCAACCGTACAAGCGGAGTCGCTACACCACTCACACGGATTGCATGGACAGCCGCTGAGGACACATCTCAGAGTCTTCTCATCTCGGCAGACCCGAGTAAAACGGGTAGTATCACCTCACTTTTCTTATTATCCCCCCCCCCCCCCGTGTATATGCTTTGCCACTGCTGATATCCCCTTGAAACTCACTCCTCACACAGCCAGCTCTTCCCTGTCTCTCCTTTCCCCCCCACCCTCCCCTCTACATCCCCCCCCGAAGTTCTTGTTCTGCTGTTGGGAATAGGGACCTGGCGTACTGCGGGAGCCCTGCTATGCGTCTCACTTTCATGTGGAAAAAAGTGAAGTCCCTCCTATTTGTTAGAGGCCTAGAGTTTAGGCCTCCATGCTATTATTGTTTTTATGCTATTTTCTTTTTTTTTCCTTACTCTTACTTAATGTTTACACTATATATGATTACCTGTGTTGTACCAGTATCCTCAGAAAGTTTGCAATGTTTGGGTGACCCTCAGGCTGCTGTAGTGACTCTTGGAGGGGAACTATGCTTCCCATCATTGGCTCAATACATGACTCCGGCTCAAATATGGCCTCTTCAGCGGCTGGGAATCACCTAAAGGTTGTTTCATGGAACGTTAAGGGGCTGCGCTCTCCGAACAAACGCATGTCCATTCTTAGACACTTAAAGCGTCTTCGGGCAGATGTGGCACTACTTCAAGAGACCCATCTCTCCACAGATGACTTAACTCGGCTACGTAAGTTGTGGGTGGGAACCGTATATGGCTCCCCTGCCTTAGGACGCAAAGCTGGGGTGGCCATACTCATACACAAAAACCTGAGACATACTCTTAGAGACGTACAGACCGACTCGATGGGCCGTAAAGTTACTATTCACCTAACCCTAGCGGGCAAAGACATAGCCATCACCAACATATATGCGCCCAACTCACCTGACATCTCATTCTTCCAAGACATGGTGACATGGATTCTAGCTGCTCCGGGATCCCTACATCTGGTGGGTGGGGACTTTAACTCGGTTATGTCCGCAACAGTCGACCGCGTAAGCGACACGAAGCGCACTCCGCCCAGGCATACCTCATCGACTTCAACCCCGTCGCTGCTCGCACACGCCATAGACTCCATGCACTTCCTTGACGTATGGCGATTAGAACACCCGACTGACCGCGACTATACCTTCTACTCCCCACCCCATAACTCATTCTCCCGCATCGATTACTTTTTTGCCTCCCCTGCACTTCTCCCCATGCTAAGTGACTCAGTAATTGCCGATGCTAGAATCTCAGACCATAGTCCCATTGCCATACATCTACTAAACGCCCAACCCTCCTCTTCCCCTCGCATATGGCGGTTCCCTTCGTATCTGGCAAACAGTGAGGACTTCCGACACATGCTTTCTGCGGCGTGGGAAGAATACACCTCCAACAACGAACCGCACCTCACAAACCCTAACCTGTTTTGGGAAGCAGGAAAGGCCTTCCTGAGAGGTAAAATAATCTCATACACCGCGCAATTTAAGAAACATGCCAGACAAAGCTATGTACGAGCGAGTGAGGCTCTGCGCTCGGCTCACGAACTCCTGACACTTAACCGCACATCTGACAATATACATGCTTGGAGAAATGCCAAGCGTGAATTTGACCTTTGGGCGGAACAACAAGAATTGGCTAAGAACTCGTACGCTAAATTACACTTCCACAGATATGGCAACAAGGCCGGCAAACTCCTAGCGAGGCTGTGTACGGGACCTAGACGCCCTACCCATATCTCTGCCCTGACAAACTCAGCTGGCACGGTAGTCACTTCGCCTACTGAGATTAGTAAAGTCCTAGTCAACTATTATACACAGTTATACTCGGCGGATCCTACAGACCAACTTGAGGCCGACGCTTTCCTGGCTAGGGTCCACCTCCCCAAACTTCAAAGGGAACACTTAGACACTCTCAACGCTCCCATAACCGTTGAAGATGTCAAACAGACGATCACCTCATTGTCCTCTGCTAAAGCCCCAGGCCCGGACGGTTACACTGCCGAATTTTATAAACTGACTAAAGACTTCCTTCCCGACACCCTACGTCATGTCTACACAAATATGTGGGAAGGGGGCCCCTATCTTCCTACAGGATCCCAGGCGCATATTAGAATAATTCCTAAAAAAGGTAAAGACCCCTCGCTCCCGGGCTCTTACCGCCCAATCTCATTAATTAATGTCGATGTTAAGATATTATCCAAGATTGTGGCGTCTCGTTTGGCTCAACTACTGCCCTCTATGCTTCACCCGGCACAGTCAGGATTTGTTCAGGGACGATCGGCCACCCTCAATATCCGCAAGGTCCTAATGGCATTAGAATATGCAAAACTTCACCCAGAACAGGACGTTGCCATCCTGTCGCTCGATGCCGAAAAGGCTTTTGACAATATTAGTTGGTCCTGGCTGTTCCGGGTGATGACGGACTTTGGTTTCTCAGGCCCGATTATACAGTTTCTACGACGTATGTATGAATCCCCAACTGCGCGACTGGTGACCCCCGACTTTATATCTGACACAATTCCTCTGATGAAGGGGACTAGACAAGGATGCCCGCTCTCCCCATTACTCTTTAATATAGCTATCGAGCCTTTATCCCGAATACTCAATTCCCCTGACGGAGTTAGTGGCATTCCAATAGGTTCTCATTCTCTCCGCTCCGCCCTATTCGCAGACGACATATTGTTATTCTCCACACGACCCCTTGCGGACTTTGACAGACTTCGACTATTATTTCAATCCTTCCGACTATGCTCAGGTTTTCGAATTAATTTTGACAAGAGCGAGATCTTATCGCTCCACCCCAGATTGGCTGCCAAGTGGGTGGGTCACTCTCCTTTTGCCATAGCGAAGAACCATATTACCTACTTAGGCATACACATTGGCAGAGACCCTTCCACCCTGTACTCACTCAACTTCCCACCGCTAATCTCTAAAATTGTGAAGGAGCTGGATGTTTGGGCGGCCCTCCCCCTCTCGCTCTTTGGGAGATGCCACTTATTTAAAATGGTGTCGTTCGCGCGCCTACTCTATCCCATGCAGACCATACCTCTTCTACTTAAACACTCTGATGTAAACACAATACATAAGGCACTATCTGTCTTTCTCTGGTCTCGCAAAAAATCTCGCATTGCGTTGCAAAAACTATGTCTCCCGAAGTCTGAGGGCGGGGCGGGCCTGCCCAACATACGTTTTTACAATCTGGCTTGCTTGCTGAGACAAGGCCTGGACTGGCTATCAGGCAGATCCAAATACTCCAATACCATACTAGAAGAAGCCTCGACCCATCCATACACTCTACCTGCCATCCTACATTCGAACCCCAACAAATTACCGACCTACATGAAGTCCAGTATCCTCATCAGGGATACAGTTATAGCATGGAGAGAGGTCTGTAGATTATTGGGACTGCCCTCTAGTATTTCCTGTCACTTGCCGGTACTTGGAAACCCAATGTTCCCACCGTCCACTCTACACGAAGCCTTTAAACAATGGAACGCCAGGGGACTTACCACTGTCGCTTCGATATACCTAGACACCCAATACAACTTCAAATCCTTTCTCACCTTGTCAAGGGAATATTGTTTGCCAGCCTCACATGTCTTTTACTATCACCAAATGGTCGGTTATTTACGTACTTGCTGTGCCCCCGGCTCAAATCCCCTGCAAAAATCCTTCATTGATGTAGTCTTACGCAACAACGATTACTCCATATCTTCCCTCTATTCTCATCTTATTGAGCACCAGGCTGCCAAATACCGTCTCAAACCATTTCAGAAATGGGCGCAAATATTTGAGGATGACACTCTCCCCACCACAATTCTCGAGGGCTACAGACGGGTACACAAATTAACCATATCAGAAACATGGCGGGAGACGCAATTCAAACTCATCCACAGGGCGTAATTATCCTTTCCGTTTTAGTAAGGCTGACCCTACCCAGGAAAATTGCCCTTGGTGCTCTACCCCCCGCCCGTCTCTGCTTCACCGCCTATGGGAATGCACACCTATTGTTAAATACTGGGACTCTGTACTTGCCTATGTAAATGAAGTTACCGGCACACTGATCCCGAGGGACTACCTAATATGCCTATTTGGGTGCGAACCGCCGCCTCCCCTTGCTCCCGCAATAACTGGAGGCTCGCTTCCCACCCCCCAATGGGCTCACCTATGCCTCCTAGTGGCCCGTAGGACTATCATGTCTCATTGGATCAGCCCAAGTCCGCCAAATCTACCGGCGGTCAGAAAGGCCCTCTCGTCGCTTTTCTATTTAGAGAGACTGGATACCATTGTCTTGAACTTTCGCTCTACCCCACGGTTCTTTATGAGATGGCGGAAGTTCATGGAACACACGTTTGACCAAACGGAACTACAAACTCTCATGCATCCGTTCCGATACACCGAATGGTATCTCCATAGGGACCTTGCAAACTCCTTGGGTATCCTTAAACTGTTGAATCTGTCGGACCCCTCGGCCCTTCTGCCACCATGAACCTAGCAACCATAGATACAAGCCCCTTAGCGTTCCTACCATATTTCATGCCCTCCACAGTGCATTACGCCTAATGATCCGTCACCTGCCAGTTTATATGTCCTATCGCACCGATTGTAACTTAAGCTGACACTAACACAAGGTTGTATATCCGCAACCCCTGTAGGTGTAATTGTGATACACAGGTAATAGTGGTTTTATAGCTCTGTTTTGTTCTCTCTTCAATTCCTGCTTCTGGTTTTCCACTTTTTCTCTCTTTCTCTATATTTTCTTTGTGGTTATATTTTTATTTCTATTTTTATTTTTATTTTCTGATTGTATGGTTATTTTCTTCTGTTTCAAGCTTTCACTACCCTTTCCATATCTCTCTGTGATCCGATATGTATAATGCTTTCCCATGTACATGGTTTTGTATACATTGTCTTTGTATTATTTGTTCACATTACGTCATCTTATTTTACTGTACAAACTCCAATAAAAATATTTCAAAAAAAAAAAAAGTAAAAAATATTGTTTTTTTTTTCATATCGCTCTATATTTGTTTCTAGCGCAAAAAATAAAAACTGCAGAGGTGATCAAATACCACCTAAAGAAAGCTCTATTTGTGGGAAAAAAAGGACGCCAACTTCATTTGGGAGCCACGATGCACGACCGTGCAATTGTCAGTTAAAGCGACGCAGTGCCGAATCGCAAAAAGGGGCAAGGTCCTTTAGCTGCATAATGGTCTGGGTCTTAAGTGGTTAAAATAGAAAGTGTTTGCTCTTCTGATTTACAGTTGAAAGTGCCCCCAAAGCAACTCGTAGAAATAAGGTGAAGATCCATATTCACCAAATGTAGTTGGTGGAGAAAGGGTCTTGAGGGGCGTGGGGGCGTGCAGTAGTGTCAGGACGCCCACTAACACACAGCTCCTTTCTCTATCTGCAAAGTAGAGAGTGTCCTGACACTCCTGCTTGCCCCCTCCCCCTCTCAAGACCCTTTCTCCACACCAGGGAGAAAGCTTCACATTACAGTGTGTAGTTACAGACAGAAGAACAGGAAGTGAGCATTTCTCACAAGAAATAAGGACATTTAAAAGCATTGAAGGATGAGGTAAGTGAAGGAGGACTGCACTAAGGTAAAGGAAGCTATTTAGAGAAAACATTTGTTACCGTTACAAACCTTTTAACTCTAGATCATATGATGAGTGATATGATGATCAGATGAGTGTCATATGACAAGAGAGGTCAACTACATTTGGTGAATATGGATCTTCACCTTATTTCTACGAGTTGCTTTGGGAGCACTTTCAACTGTAAATCACTATTGTGTGGGATTTAAATAGAGAGCATACATTATTCTTTTTTTTTTTTTTTTTTTGGGGCAAAAAGGATTTGTATCACCATTTATGGACTTACGAATATTGTATACATATGCTTAATAATTCATTTATATTATTTTGTTATTGTGTTTGCACATTTAATATGTGAGGTTTGTTATCACTTGTAAACACCAAGCGCTGTTTGTTCATGGGGATTTGACGAGGCCGTCTAGTCATGTACCTTCCTGATGTTTAAGGCTACACAAGTTTATATCAGTATAGTAAGACCACTTGGTTCAGAGATGTCAACCTGTATATTTTGTGTTCCAGGATCGTTTTATTATTAGCAGGGGGCTATGATATTACACCATATCTATTTATAAATATCATCGGTCATGCTGCAGTCACTTATTAAGGTAACCAAAATGATGCAAAAAATAGTGGCAGAAGAGCAAATTATATGTAGAGTTTTCAGATACTGTAAATACAGTTTTTGTAGTAGTACTTAAATGAATCATTCAGTGGTTATTTGGACAAATAGGGGCAATTATAGCTGCCTGAGTTGTGATAGTTGTAACTATTTAACCCTCTGTTATCAGTTATATACTGTGTAATTTACATTATCATTCAGTAGAATTTATTTAACCACTTGCCTACTGTGCACCTACACCCCCTTCCTGCCCAGACGAAATTGAAGCTTCCCGGCACTGCATAGCTTTAACTGACAATTGCGGTCGAACGACGTGGCTCCCAAACAAAATTGGCGTCCTTTTTTCCCACAAATAGAGCTTTCTTTTGGTGGTATTTGATCACCTCTGCGGTTTCTATTTTTTGCGCTATAAACAAAAATAAAGCGTCAATTTTGAAAATAAATGCAATATTTTTTACTTTTTGCTATAATAAATATCCTTTTTTCCTCAGTTTAGGCCGATACGTATTCTTCTACATATTTTTGGTAAAAAAAAATGCAATAAGCGTTTATCGATTGGTTTGCGCAAAATTTATAGTGTTTACAAAATAGGGGATAGTTTATGGCATTTTTTTTATTTAATTTTTTTACTATTAATGGCGGCGATCTGTGATTTTTTTTTATTGGGACTGCGACGTTATGGCGTACACTTCGGACACTTTTGTGACATTTTTGGGACCATTTACATTTATACAGTGAACAATGCTATAAATATGCATTGATTACTGTATAAATGTGACTGGCAGTGAAGAGGTTAACCACTAGGGGGTGGGGAAGGGGTTAAATGTGTGTCCTATGAGTGTTCTAACTGTAGGGGGAGGGGGGGTGACTGGGGGAGGTGACCGATTGTGTCCCTATGTACAAGGGACACAGCATCGGTCTCCTCTCTCCCTGACAGGACGTGGAGCTCTGTGTTTAAGAGACAGCACGTCACATGACATGCTGTCAGAACAATGGAGTCCTCCACCCGCCATAATTTGACGGTGGGCGGTGGACAAGTGGTTAAAAGACCAGGCTTGATACATGTTTTAGAAAGTTCCACAGAGTTAAGATGGTCAGATTTGAAAGGCTTAAGTTAATTAATTCTCACCCATTCACTATGAGATTGGTTTTCTGTATTAAAACAAAACAAAACAAAACAAAAATGGTTTATCCTGCTGGTCTCTATTACACCTTCTTTTCATGTCCCCAGTGCAGTTGGGGATTTTGCAGAGTAGTGTTGGCAGTTACTGCACATGCTCAGTTTTCTGTGAGTTTCTATGCTGAGCCTTTCCTCCCTTTCCTGGTCCTACCTCACATCAGCATACAATGGGCTCCAGAGGAGGCATTAACCTATTGTGTGCTGATGTGAGGATAAGCCAGGAAAGGAAAATTACGGTAAGTATTTGATAACAATTTTCCATATTCTTGGCCCTACCTTGCGTCAGCACACAATGGGTTAATGCCTCCTCTGGAGCCCATTGTGTGCTGATGTGAGAATAGGCCAGGAAGGGAAAATTACGGTAAGTATTTGATAAAAAAAATTCCATAATCACATCTGAGCAGCCCATGTGACTATACATGTGAGTGTATACACAGTGGTAATTAACAGCCCACTCCCTCTCTGCTCCTCCATGTCCACCAACCGGGGGGTAGGATATTACATTGTGATTGACAGAGGCTTCACCTCCCTGTTATTCTGGAACACAGGCTGAATGGGCATCAAATAGCCTGTGACTGGCAGAAATCCTCCCACACTCACTCTAATGACCATACACACGATTTGACATTACAACAACAAAACCGTGGATTTTTTCCCGACGGATGTTGGCTCAAACTTGTTATTCATACCCACGGTCACACAAATGTTGAAGAAAATTCTGAACGTCAAGAACGCGGTGACGTACAACACTACGAAAAGCCGAGAAAAATGAAGTTAAATGATTCCGAGCATGCATCGAATTGATTCCAAGCATGCGTAGAATTTTTGTGCGTTGAATTCTGTACACACAGTCAGAATTTCCGACAAGTACTTTTGTTGTGGGAAAAATTGAAAACCAGCTCTCAAACATTTGTTGTCAGAAATTCCGACAGCAAATGTCCGATGGAGCATATACACGGTCGGATTTTCCGTCAACAAGCTTACATCGAACATTTGTTGTTGGATATTCCGACCGTGTGTATGTGGCATTAGACCGTTCTATCTACCCCATGAAAAAAAGAATGAATGAATGAAAACTTATATAGCGCGGCACATGCGAACTGAATCGCCTCTGGGCGCTTGTTGTTCCTGTCTCCTTTGATATCAAAAGAGAAAAGTCTTGACCTTTTTCCTGAATGCTAGGTGGTTCTCCTCCAACCGAATGCTGGTTGGTAAAGCGTTCCATAGTCTGGGACCTTGGATCGCGAATCTTCTTTCTCCTTTGGACTTGTAGTTGGCTTTCGGAACCTGGAGCAGGTTTTGATAGGTGGATCGCAAAACGCGATTGGGGTTATGAGCTTTTATTTTTTCGCATAAATAACGGGGGGGGCATTCCCATGGACACATCTATGCGTAAGACAGAGTGCTTTGAAAGCAATTCTGTCTTTAACTGGCAGCCAGTGAAGGGATCTCAGTGAAGGTGAGATGGATTCCCAGGGTTTTTTCCCAGTCACAAGTCTGGCGGCCGTATTTTGAACGACTTGTAGACGAGCTATTTGGTACTTGGGGAGTCCGAGGTAAAGAAAGAATGCTTATATTTACAATACCTATTCTGAAGCCACTCAGGTCCAGTCACATGGTCAGGTCCCAGCTCCAGCTTCAATAGATGCCCCACAGTAAGCCCATAGGTGACATCACTGCATTTAAAGCCATTGTCAGCAATCTCTCCTGTACCCTGAAGCTGTTGCTGGAGAGATCATGTGACTGAACCAGAGTGTAGCTGTTTCAGAATAGGTAATGCCGCGCACACACGATCATTTTTCGGCATGAAAAAAAACAACGTTTAAAATGATCGTGTGTGGGCTTCACATCGTTTTTTTTCCCCGAAAAACGACCATTTTTTTAAAAAATGTAGTTTTTTGGGTTGTAAAAAATTATCGTGTGTGGGCTAAAACGACGTTAAAAACAACGTTTTAAACCCGTGCATGCTCAGAAGCAAGTTATGAGATGGGAACTTGAATGGAACTTCCCCTTTAGAGTGCCGTCGTATGCATTGTACGTCACCGCGCTTTGCTCATCATTTTTTTACAATGATGGTGTGTGGGCAACATCGTTTTTAATAATGAAGTTGGAAAACATTTTCCATGCCGAAAAGTGATCGTGTGTATGCGGGAAAGTATAAACAAATTCTTGCACAGGGTAGATAGAATAATCTTATAATGGGGGTAGGAGTAGGTTTAGCCTTAGTTAGAATTTGAATGAGTTTCCAATTTAAGCATTTATTTGAAATACTTATAAATATATAATTTTCACACTTTAAAAAAACGAAATGCAGCTTAGTGAAAAGTGCACAAAACACCTTTAAAACAATGTCAATCACACATAAAGCACAAATCGGATAAATCTGTAATATAAAATATATTTGTGAATAAAGTCCGACAATAAAAAAGCTGTCCATATAAAGAATCTTCAGTGAAATGAAAAATTTCCAACATGAAAACAGTGATTGTAATATTATAATCCACCGCTGTGAAAATCCACTTCCAGAAAGAGTGTATTTTCTGTTCTCCAAATAAAACACCACTGTGCAAACAATCACCTTCCTCCCTGTGTGTGCCAGAATAACTCACCAGTAATGTATAACTTTAAGCGTAATATAATCTCAAATGACTTGTCTTTTTCCAAGCCAACCTTCCAAATATGTCTCTTCACATAATAATACTCAATGGCCAATATGAGAAAAGATAAAAGAAAACCCCCAATAGTTTGAGTATTTATTAACCACTTGACAACTGGGCACTTAAACCCCCTTAATAACCAGACCAATTTTCAGCTTTCGGTGCTCTCACATTTCGAATGACAATTACTCAGTCATACAAAATGTTGTCCTTTTTTTCACACAAATAGAGCTTTCTTTTGGTGGTTATTATTTTTTGCGCTATAAGAGAAAAAAAGACTGAAATTTCAGTAAAAAAAAAAAAAAATAATCTTTATTTCTCTTATAAAATTTAGCAAATTAGTATTTTTTCTTCAAAAATGTTGGCCAAAATGTATACTGCTACATATCTTTGGTAAAAATAAGTACAAATTGGTGCATATTATTTGGTCTTTGTGAAAGTTATAGAGTCCACAATCTATGGTGCCAATATCTGAAAATTGATCACACCTGATGTACAGAAGGCCTATCTCATTTCTTGAGACTCTAACATTCCAGAAAAGTACAAATACCAGCGAAATTACACATTTTTGGAAAGAAGACATTCCAAGGTATTTAGAAAGAGGCATTGTGAGTTTTTTTAAGTTGTAATTTTTTCCCACAATTCTTTGCAAAAATCAAGATTTTTTTTCACAAAATTGTCATATTAGCAGGTTATTTCTCACACACAGCATATGTATACCACAAATTACACCCCAAAACACATTCTGCTATTACTCCCGAGTATGGCAATACCACATGTGTGAGACTTTTACACAGCATGGCCACATACAGTGGGGCAAAATAGTATTTAGTCATCCACCAAAGTTTTCCCACTTAAAAAGACGAGAGAGGTCTGTAATTGTCATCATAGGTATACCTCAACTATGAGAGACAAAATGTGAAAACAAATCCAGAGAATCACATTGTCTGATTTGGAAATATTTTTTATGCAAATGATGGCGGAAAATAAGTATTTGGTCACCTACAAAAAAGCAAGATTTCTGGCTCTCGCAGACCTGTATCTTCTTCTTTAAGAGGCTCCTCTGTCCTCCACTCATTACCTGTATTAATGGCACCTGTTTGAACTTGTTATGAGTATAAAAGGTCAATGTCCACAACATCAAACAGTCACACTCCAAACTCCACTACGGTGAAAACTAGGGATGAGCTTCGCGTTCGAAATGAACGTATGTTCGACTCGAACATCGTCTGTTCGATCGTTCGACGAATTTCGAACAAAAACGATCGTTCGCTGCAAATTCGAGTGAAACGAAACGGCCCATCATTTATTGAGGCATTGCGCCCTGATGATTGGCCAAACATGCCCTGTGACCCTGCATGCTTGGCCAATCACAGCATGCAAAAAAAAGGAGAGCCATAATTGGCCAAAGCCTGGGTGGCTTTGGCCAATTATGGCTCAGGGCTTTAGCACACGCCCCACACTATATAAGGCCGCCTGCTGGGCGGCCTCGTGTAGTGTGTTCCGGCTTGTTAATGAGAGCAGTCAGAGAGTAAGAGAGATTGTCCTTTTAGCTAGCTAGATAGAGCAGGCTAGTTAGTTTAGCTTTATTACAGTGTGTAGAGAATATATATACATCCTTAGGAGTTGTACATATATATATACACTGTATAGCTTAGCTAGATCAGTTCTTCCTAATTTACTGGCAGGCAGGTGATTGTGCTATTTAAAGACGTTATCACAGGTATAGACACCCAGCAGGTACAATAGCAGTGATTTTAATGATGCTTAAATAATAAAATAAAAAAATTCCATTAAATATTGTACCAGCTGGGTGTCTATAGTTTGCTGTGAAAACGTCTTTGAGAACCCGGGTCTTGCCCGAGGGAACATGTATCAATGGAAAAAAAGTTTTAAAAACAGTTGTTTTTTCGGGAGTTTTTAAAACTTTTTTCCATTGATACATGTTCCCTGGGGCAAGACCCGGGTTCTGAAAGACGTTTTCCAACAATAACTTGAATATTGGTCTTTAAAATGATCGTTTTTGAATGCGAACGTTCGAGTCCTAGACTTCAACGGGGTTCTAAATGTTCGTGCGAATGATCGGACTGTTCGACGGTTCTGGTGCGAACCAAACGCGGGGGTGTTCGGCTCATTCCTAGTGAAGACAAAAGAGCTGTCAAAGGACACCAGAAACAAAATTGTAGACCTGCACCAGTCTGGAAAGACTGCATTTGCAATAGGCAAGCAGCTTAGTGTGAAGAAATCAACTGTGGGAGCAATAATTAGAAAATAGACATACAAGACCACTGATAATCTCCCTTGATCTGGGGCTCCACTCAAGATCTCACCCCGTGGGGTCAAAATGATCCCAAGAACAGTGAGCAAAAATCCCAGAACCACACAGGGGGACCTAGTGAATGACTTGCAGAGAGCTGGGACCAACGTAACACACTACGCTGCCAGAGACTCAGATACTGCAGTGCCAGACATGTCCCCCTGCTTAAGCCAGTACATGTCCAGGTCTGAGGTTTGCTAGAGAGCATTTGGATGATCCAGAAGATGATTGGGAGAATGTTATACGGTCAAATGAAACCAAAGTAGAACTGTTTTATAGAAACACAACTCGTTGTGTTTGGAGGAGAGAGAATGCTGAGTTGCAACCAAAGAACACCATACCTACTGTGAAGCATGGGGGTGGCAAAATCATGCGTTGGGGCTGTTTCTCTGCAAAGGGAAGAGGATGACTGATCCATGTACATGAAAGAATAAATGGGGCCATGTATCATGAGATTTTGAGTGCAAACCTCCTCCCATCAGCAACGGCATTAAAGATGAAACGTGGCTGGGTCTTTCAGCATGACAATGATCCCAAACACACCGCCTGGGCAATGAAGGAGTGGCTTCGTAAGAAGCATTTCACAGTCCTGGAGTGGCCTAGCCAGTCTCCAGATCTCAACCCCATAGAAAACATTAGAGGGAGTTGAAAGTCTGTGTTGCCCAGCGACAGCCCCAAAACATCACTGCTCTAGAGGAGATCTGCATGGAGGAATGGGTCAACATACCAGCAACAGTGTGTGACAACCTTGTGAAGACTTACAGAAAATGTTTGACCTCTGTCATTGCCAACAAAATATATATCAAAGTATTGAGATGAACTTTTGATATTGACCAAATACTTATTTTCCACCATCATTTTCAAATAAACTCTTTCCAAATCAGATAATGTGATTGTCTGTCTGGATTTGTTTCCACATTTTGTCTCTCATAGTTGAGGTATACCTATGATGACAATTACAGGCCTCTCCCATTTTTTTAAGTGGGAGAACTTGCACAATTAGTGGCTGACTAAATACTTTTTTGCCCCACTGTACAGAGGCCCAACATACAGGGTGCACCTTCAGGCGTTCTGGAACACCCAGGCCAATTCTGACATTTCTCTCCTGCAAAAATCTTAATTTATTTGCTAGAAAATTACATAGAACCCAAAACATTTTATATATTTTTTTAAGCAAAGACCTTAGAGAATACAATGGTGGTTGTTGCAACTTTTTATCTTGCACGGTATTTGCACAGCAATTTTTCATGCTGTTTTGTGCTTTAATAAAAATGTAAATTTAGCCCAATGTTTTTGCATAATGTGAAAGATGAAGTTACGCCGAGTAAATAGATACCTAACATGTCACCCTTCAAAATTGCACACGCTCGTGAAATGGCGCCAAACTTCGCTACCTAAAAATCCCCATAGGCGACGTTTTAAATATTTTTACTGGTTTCATGTTTTTAGTTACAGAGGGGGTCTAGGGCCAAAATTATTGCTCTCGCTCTAACGTTCGCATCGATACCTCACATGTGTGGTTTGAACGCTGTTTTCATATGTGGGCGGGACTTACATATGTGTTGGCTTCTGTATGCGAGCACATGGGGACAGGGGCACTTTAAAAATATATATATATATATATATATATTTTATTGTTAATTTTACTTTATTTATTTTAGTTTGACACATTTTTCCACAAAAATATTTTTTTTGATAACTTTTATTCCTATTACAAGGAATGTAAACATCCCTTGTAATAGGAATATGGCATGACAGGTCCTCTTTACAGTGAGATATGGGATCAATAAGACCCCACATCTCACCTCTAGGCTGGGAAGCCTGAAAAGCCTGGCTTCAATCGTAGACCCCACAAGTCTCCCGCGGCTCCAGCCACTCACAGCACTTGAGCCGCGATACCCGAAAGACACGAGGCAACATCTCAGCTACCTCGACGTGGACCAGGTGAGTTACCGACGCCTAAGGTAAGTATTTCATAATGAGCTAGTATGCTCATTATGTCTCATTAGCTCATTATGTCTTTTGCCTTACAGGGGTATATACAAAAAAATGTGTCAGCGGGTATACAACCGCTTTAAAAAAAATATCCAAAATGCATTTAAAAAAATATAAATAACAAAATATAAAAAAACAAAAAAACAATGTGGTTAAAATACAGAGCTCTTGCATTAGACATCAACTGTAACATCCAGAAGAACTCCCCACATTATATTTAATTCATCCAGAGATCTCAAAACAGTCTGGGGTAACAATAATTGTGATAAGGTCCTGATGTTCCTCATTTTCTCAACATGGTTTACAGATATTATTGTTTATTCAGGAGGATGGAGGCATCACAAAGCATTCTTTTTAAAAGTGAAATGATATATATGAACATTGATGTACAAATATAGACCCACATTTACGGAGCAATTACGCCTGCGCAACAGGAGATGCGCGTGCGTAAGTCTAAATGTGCGCGTGCGTTTCGTTGCGCGGCATCCCCAGAACGAGATACGCAAAAAATCGTCCCGCGGAATTTCGTTAGACTGGCGCATCCTTCCACGCAAAAGTGCGCTAGACACACCATTGACTTGCTAGTCAAATATGCTAATGAGGGACTTACGGGGATCCACAAAACAACCTTGGGGCAGCGCTGGCGATGCAGTGTACACAACAGCAAAATGTCCTGTCTAAAATTAGAGCATATAAAAGCTGGTCTAAAAAGAGAAAAAAAGTCTACTTGTCAGATAAAGCAACACTGTTAGTGAGGAGTTCAGCAGTCACACGTGTTGCACAACAATCTGTATGCCAACATGCCAGGGGCATCGTCGCGCATAGCTATACTACTGACTTTAGATGAACAAAGAAGGATGAGGGCACTGAGGAGGGCACTGAGGAGGGCACTAAGGAGGGCACGGGAGATGTTTTATTTTTATTTTTTATTTGCTTATATAAAATTTACAATTTAATCTAATCTAATACAATATTATTATCTGATACAAGCCCCTCACTCTTCACTTGATATATCACACACGCATAGACATCTTTGGCATGAGTGATTCTGAGGTGTCTCGCATCTTCAGATTCACCCCTCATGTCATCCTGGAATGACCACAACCTTGCAGGAGGACATCAGCAGCCCAACACATGGCACCACCCATGACAGCTACATATCCAATCAGAGCCCCATCCCCACAGATTTCGAACAGAACATGTATGGGGACAGCTGGCTGGTTGGTGAGTGACATGGGAGTCAGGCATGACTATCCCCTCCCGTGATGCACACCTCACAAGTGGCACATGCATGACTAACATCCTCCTGTCTTTTCCCTTCAAGGTGACTCTGCATATGCACTGGTACCCCATCTCATGACCCCATCTCATGCCAGCTCACATTATACATCTTTGCACGTTAAACACACACATTAATCATGGCACAATGAGAATGCATGCATGCACACCACTGTGGTCCCTAGCACATACACATCGCATCCTCATCAAATTGGATTGGCACAGTCCACCATGCAGGACTTGTGAGCAGCAACGCCATGCCAAGGCTCCAATTATGTCACTGTACATTCATACACCATTCACACGGACCTGGGGATCACTTCTCCCTGGTCCTGGGGAACCCTTCTCCACCAAAATAGAGGGTGACACCCCTTTTCTGGCAGGAATGTCACCCCCACATTCACACAGCATTCACAACACAAAAAAAAAAATAACCAAAAAAAAAAATGACTTGCCAAAGCAAAAAATTTCCAGCAAAAAAAAAAAAGACAAAAAAAAAAAATGACTAAAAAAAAAAAAATGGGGAAAAACAAATTAGTGCCCTCTGCGTGAGCCACGCCTGGGGCGCCCCCGGCCACAGCCCCGGCTTCTCAGGGGAGACTCATGGGGGAGGGGTAAAACCGGGGAAGGAGGAGCAGCCCCTGATCTCTGCCCACCTGGCGGCCTGCCCTCCAAGGCCACGGCTATTCTGTCCAGGGCAGCACCAAGTGTTGCCGTGTTGGCATGGATAGCCAGGGTAAGGGCCCTCACATCCTGCCCAACGCCTGCTGATGTCATCTGCAGTTCGTTTAGGCAGGTTGTGAAAGCCCGGGAGTGGGAGTCAAGGTTCCCCAGCGTATCCTTGATGGAGGACAGGCTCTCCTCCATCCGCACCAATGTCTGGCTGACCTGTCCCAGATGGCGGGTCTGGAGGAACTGGTCCCTTCTCAGGGTGGCGGGCAGGAGATCGGCCAACCCCTTGGTGGTCTGGGATGACATCCTGCCTCCAGCTGATGCTTGTGGCCGGGGAGAAGGGGAGGCCCTTGTGAGGGGAGCCATGTTGGGGGAGGAGGGGGGGGCTCCCCCTTAGGGAGGCCTGCCTGCTGCCAGGCAGAGGGGAAGAGTCCTCAAAACCCAAACGTCCAGTGCCTGACATGGACTCCTCCTCCTCATGATTCTCCTCCTCCTCATTATTCTCCTCCTCCTCATGACCCTCCTGCTCCTCTTGAACCTCCTCCGCGGACTCCGGCCTTGTTGGGGGGGCCTCATTAGGCTGCTGTCCTGGGGTTGGTGCGGTCAGGCCAGATGGCCCTGCACCCTCCTGCACATCTGTGGATGACACAAAACATTCACAGGTTGGAGGATCCACACACTTGCCACATATTCCCTTTCACCCCCTCCCCCACACATGCTACACACCTGATATTAAAAAAAAAATAAAACTTACCTGGCACCACGGGCTCCGGACTTGAGTCAAAGCCGGGCAGGCCCGCAACTTCATGCCGATGAAAGGTCAGGGCCACCGCACGCTCCTCCGCTGTCAGGCTAATACGGCATGGTGGGCCCCCTCCTGTGCCCCTGGCATGGGCATGCATTCTGGCCAGCTTCTTTTTGACCAGACGCCGGAGGTCATTGATTTTTTTGTCAATCCCAGACCTGGTCCGTGTCTCCCCCTGCCCCGCTGAATTCACCTGGTCAGTGATCCTATCCAAAATCTCCCTCCTCCTGGCCGGGGTGGTGTTGGCACTCTGTGGGCCGTGGAGGAAACGCCCATACTCGCTAATGGCCCGGGCAAGAATCTGTTTTTCCACAAGTGTAAAATTCAGCTTGCGTTTTCTCTCACTCATCCTTCCAAAGAAATTCAGTCCCAGTCAACAAAATTCACGCACACAAACAAGCACAACCAATCAAAAAAACACACACACACAGAGAGAAAACTACTGAGCAAGAAACAGTCACCAAAAAACAAAACAAAAATACAGCAGGAAAAGAAACAAACACAAATATATCAATCAAACAAACAGTCTCTCAAACACTAATCAAAAACCACTTTCAAAAATCTACTAACAAACACTTGATCACACAGAACACTAATCTGACAACTACAAAACACACCGCAACGAACAACAGGACACAAGCACTTTGTTAAATGGGAAGGGACAAAGGGATGTACTTTTGCAAAGGAAGTGCGTTTGTGTGTGTCTATTTATGCTGTCTGCGTAGTTCACAACGTTGCCCTAGTCCATTTCCAATTTCACTGATTGCGGCGCTCCCGAGTTGTGAGCATGCGCACAGTGGAGCTGACATGGTCTCCTTCAAGCGCGCATGCGCGAGCCGGCCGGCCCTTCATTTGCATGGGGTCACGGCTCATTTCAATGTAACACGCCCACGTCCTTCCCAATTTGTATTACTCCTCCTTACGCCTCTGAAAAAACGTTACGTATGCGCAATTTCCGGCTCAAAAGCTATGAGAATAGGGTGATTACGCGGCAAAATTGCGCAAGTCTAACGTAAAGGCGGTGAGCTACGCCGGTCCAATAATGCGCAGATGTACCTGAATCTGGGCCATAATGTTTAACATAGGGCAACATATAAGCAAACATATACAGTAAAAGAATATATATAACAATGTATAACTCAGTAAGAACAATGAGAAGTGTGATGAAAGGGGTTGTAAAGGTAACAATGTTTTCCCCTAAATAGCTTCCTTTACCTTGGTGCAGTCCTCCTTCACTTACCTCATCCTTCGATTTTGCTTTTAAATGTCCTTATTTCTTCTGAGAAATCCTCACTTCCTGTTCTTCTGTCTGTAACTCCACACAGTAATGCAACGCTTTCTCCCTGGTGTGGAGAAAGCCTCTTGAGTGTCAGGACGCCCACTAACACACAGCTCTTTTCTCTATCTGCAAAGTAGAGTGTCCTGACTTGCCTGCTCGGCCCCTCACTGGAGGTGTACTGCGATTTTATGGACTTTCTATTCATCTTTTATTATTTTATTTGAGCGCTGCACCATCTGTATTTGTTTCTCCAAAGGGATTTTGTGATTATTGACTCTGGTGTTCAGCTGCTATACAGGGGTTCATTTGTCATTTTTGTGCTGATTTATTTTCTTTTTATTAAGAATGTATATCGGCCTAACCTAAGGAAAAAAAAATTATATATTTTTTGGGGGGATATTTATTATAGCAAAGAGTTAAAAATATTGCTTTTTTTTCAAAATTTTCTCTATTTTTTTGTTTATAGTGCAAAAAACGCAGAGGTGATCAAATACCATCAAAATAAATCTCTTTTGTGGGAGAAAAAGGACACACATTTTGTTTGGGTACAGATTTGCACGACCGCACAGTTGTCAGTTAAAGTGACGCAGTGCCGTATTGCACAAAATTGCCTGGTTATAAGAGGGTAAATCCTTCCGGTCCCTAAGTGGTAACCATGACTTGCAAAGATTTCTTTACTTTTCCATTATAATTAGCTTCCATGCTTGGTCAAAGATGTTGTTTGAATACAGTTCTTCTTGTCCATCTTGTCATATATATTATCATTTTCAAGTAACACAGGGAAGTGGCCTCCGTAGCCTCTCCAAAGACAGCCCTGATAAAAACATAAAACATAAATAAAAAGAGAAGAACACCAGAAAGAAAAGAAGAAAAGAAAAGGAAAAAGAGAGATGAGAGAAAAAAAAAGGGAGGAGAAGAGGGAGAGTTAGAGGAGTGGGGAAGGGGGACGTTGTCCACCTCGGTCAAATCCCTCTCACAAACTAACAATCGTCACTTTATGTAGATTGAGACATGATTTCCGCATAAGCGGATGTGTATTTGGAGGCAAACCAGCAGGACCATATTTTCTTTGACAAATCGGCTTTATTTTTAATGGAGTGTGTGAGATCCTTTATATAGTATATGGGATCTACTTCCATTTGCCATTGGTGTAATGTAGGTATGGTCGATTGTTTCCAATATCGGGGGAATGAGAGATTTTGCTGCATTACGCAGGTCTGGTGTTACAGATTTCTGATACGATCCTACTGATTTGCCTGTACAATGAAATAGTATGACCCAGGGATCGTTAGAGATCTCAAAACCTTGGATCTCTTTGACCCAGTGCTGGATAGTCAGCCAGTAGGGGCGGATAAGTGGACAATACAACCAAACATGAGCATGTGACGCTCGTTCTCCACACCCACGCCAACAGAGTGGTGATGCATGCCGAAAAGCCTTGTGGAGCACCACTGGGCTGTGGTGCCACCTTGTCAACAGTTTGTAGTTGACTTCTGCTGTTTTGGAAGACATCAAAGACGTGTCAGACAGATGGAGGATTGTAGATTTCTGAGTCTCTGAGAGATCTTTGTGGAGGTCTTTCTCCCAGTTACTTAGGAAAGCAGGATCTCCTATGGAAGCTAGCATTTGTAAGGCTTGGTAAAAGTAAGAGATGGGTTTCTTAACTGGTTGCTCTTCCGCAAAGGCAGATTCTATCTGTGTCAAATGCCACGTAAAGGTTTTGAAAGAGAGTGAACAAAGGCAGATAATTGATGGTATCTCCACTGATCCATGGGTGTCGCTGTTGAGGCAGGCATGCATGTTGAAAGGGGCACAATGCCAGATGCAGTGGTTACTTGGTGTAGCAGGGCCTTAGTCCCAAGACTCCAAACACGGATATTGGGGTTTAGGTTCCTGGGGGGAACAAAGGTGTGGATGGTCAAGGGCATTAGAGGAGTGTTATGTGCCAATTTGTGCAACTTACACAGCAAATCCCAGGTCATTAAGGTGGAACGTGTAAGTGGTGAGGTGGTTATGGACAAAGTTCTAAATTTCCTTGGGATCCAAATTTTGTGGGAAAAGGTCTGCGCCACAGAGCTCTATTTCTAAGGTTATCCAAAGCTTAGAGTCTTTATATTTCCAATCCGAAATTCTGTTCAGCACTACTGCTAAAAAATATTGTTTATCATCTGGCAGGGCTAAGCCCCCTTCCCTTTTGGATCTAGTAAGGAGGGTCCTAGCAAGTCTGGGTTCTGTTCCAAACATACTAGCAAAGCAAAGATCTTAACAATGTTAAGAAACCCATGGGTATTTAAATACAGTTCTTGTTACAATGCAGAGCTTCAAAGTACATGGTTTCTCTGGTGCTTTTGCAATCCAGAAATAATTTTAAAAGGTTTTATGTCTTTTCCTAATTACTTGTTATTATTAGGGTCCTTTTGTCATGTGATATATAAAAATTACGATCCTAATAAACAATAAGGCACAAATAATATTCTACAATATCCTAAAATTCCCTTAGCCACGGTTCACACCATAACCCGCATGTGAATCACACAGGATCTACACTGCATTCCTGTACAATTTACATGTGATTTAGTGCCATGCCATTCATTTTGAAGGGGCTCACATTTCACTGCATCACACCAAAAAAATTCAGGCACCTTTTTTCTTTGGAGCCGCACCCCAACCAGTTTTAATGGTTGTTTTGTACCATCTAATCCGGTGCAGGCAAACTGCACTGCATTTTCAATGTGTATGGGGCGTCATTATCTTTGAATTGATTGCAAAAACAGTGCTTTTCGAATGAGGTGCGGAAAATGCACAGGAATCAATGCGTTTCTGGTATTGTGAATATGTGAACCTAGCCTTAGCTTAACACATTACCCTTGGAATATTTATGTGAGTTTTCAGGTCTACCTATAATAGAAAAATCTTGGATTTTAATGCCATAGATCATAGAGGCACACAGGCAAATCGTCTATAGAACAGATCTTAAGAAGTGTCTTCTGCTCTAATAATGAACAAACAGTTAAACTTTTTCTAAGCCATGGTTTTTTAGATTTCAGAATCCTTTAAAGCATTTCATTGCTGTTCATTTGATAACAGTTGAATGCTTGTTATGGCATCAGTAGAACAATGTAATGGTTTAAGTTTTGTGTTTAAGGCTATAACCTACTGAGCAAAGGATAAGTTATTTTAAACTTTTCTACATGAAAAATAATGATCTTTAAATGTATTGCATTGTCAGCTTTTCAAGAGGACAAAAGTTTATCTACAGATTTACTGAAATGTGAAAAGCCACAGTGTGCATGTAAAAAAGCTGCTAAATAAGAACAAAAATCCTAGTTGTTTACCATTGGCAAAAAAAGTTTAAAACACAAATTATTATGCTACCTGAGGGCCCTAAAATAGCCTTGGTTTAATAGGGATTCTAGGGAATTCTCCTTACCCCAGGTAATTACATTGGGATAGACTCTAATGACTGGTTTATAATATATACGTAAACATTCTATGTTGATAGAAATATCCAACATTCTTCTCATGTATCTCTTCCTATGAAAGGTGAGTGTATGCTATAGATTATTAGTAGAGTTGAGCGGACACCTGGATGTTCGGGTTCGGCGGGTTCGGCCGAACTTCGGAAAAAAGTCCTGGTTCACGACCCGAACTTGACCCCGAACCCAAACCCTATTGAAGTCAATGGGGACCCGGACTTTTGACTACTAAAATGTCGACTACTAAAATGTCTCTAAACGACTAAGGGAAAGGGCTAGAGGGCTGCAATAATAATAATAAATGTGGGTAGGGAAATAACTTAAAATAACATAAAAAATAATAATAATAATTTTGACTCTTATATAATTCTCTCCCTATAATAACAAGCAGGAACCTTGCCCTGAACTATAATATGCAGACTATCTCACAGAAAGAAATGCAGTGCTGGTGCAATATGCAGACTATCTCGCAGAAAGAAATGCAGTGCTGGTGCAATATGCAGACTATCTCACAGGAACAGATGCAGTACTGCTGCAATTTAATTTGTGAACCAGGACTGACTCCTATATAATTCTATCCCTATAATAACAAGCAGGAACCTTGCCCTGAACTATAATATGCAGACTATCTCACAGAAAGAAATGCAGTGCTGGAGCAATATTCCGACTATCTTACAGAAAGAAATACAGTGCTGGTGCAATATGCAGATGATCTAACAGAAAGAAATGTAGTGCTGGTGCAATGTGCAGACTATCTCATAGAAAGAAATGCAGTGCTGGTGCAATATGCAGACTATCTCACAGAAAGAAATGCAGTGCTGGTGCAATATGCAGACTATCTCACAGAAAGAAATGCAGTGCTGGTGCAATATGCAGACTATCTCACAGAAAGAAATGCAGTGCTGGTGCAATATGCAGACTATCTCACAGGAACAGATGCAGTACTGCTGCAATTTAATTTGTGAACCAGGACTGACTCCTATATAATTCTATCCCTATAATAACAAGCAGGAACCTTGCCCTGAACTATAATATGCAGACTATCTCACAGAAAGAAATGCAGTGCTGCTGCTTTTGAATTTGTGAACCAGGACTGACTCCTATATAATTCTATCCCTATAAGAACAAGCAGGAACCTTGCCCTGAACTATAATATGCAGACTATCTCACAGAAAGAAATGCAGTGCTGGAGCAATATGCAGACTATCTTACAGAAAGAAATACAGTGCTGGTGCAATATGCAGACACTCTAACAGAAAGAAATGCAGTGCTGGTGCAATGTGCAGACTATCTCATAGAAAGAAATGCAGTGCTGGTGCAATATGCAGACTATCTCACAGAAAGAAATGCAGTGCTGGTGCAATATGCAGACTATCTCACAGAAAGAAATGCAGTGCTGGTGCAATATGCAGACTATCTCACAGAAAGAAATGCAGTGCTGGTGCAATATGCAGACTATCTCACAGGAACAGATGCAGTACTGCTGCAATTTGATTTGTGAACCAGGACTGACTCCTATATAATTATATCCCTATAATAACAAACATAGGCTAACATAGAGTTCAGTTTATGGGCTTTAAAAAAAAAAAGCCAAAACACCAATAAACTGCAGTTTATTAGCTTCAGTGTGCATGGAGCCAAAAGAATCTCTGATACATGTAAGACACTTAGCAAGAAAATACAATAAGGCAGCGCTTTAAAATGGGTAGCTGAATTTCATGTCTAATATATACTAAGCAATAAACAAATGGGCCAGATTCAGGTAGAGTTAGGCTGGCGGATCAATGGATCCGTCAGCCTAACTGTCACTTTAAGCCGGCGTTTTTGTTTTCTGTAACCAGAAAACAAGAAACGCCGGGTTGGAGTTCCGATGCGATCGGCGCAATTGAATTTCGCCATCGCATCGTTACTTCAACTTAAAAATGGCGCCGGGGGCGTTCCCGCTGATTAACGCTGAAAAAATATGTTAATCAGCGGGAGTCGGAAATTCACGATCTTTTTCGGGCGTGACGCAGTGACTTTACGACGTTTCCGGAAGCGATACGCGACGTAAAGATAAAGCAGTCCCCTAGTGGAGTATCCTATGTTAAGTATAGGCGTCGTCATCGCGTCGGAAAAAATAATAATCGCGTCGCTTGCGTAAAACGTTCATGAATGGGGATGTGACGTCATTGACGTTCACTGACAGAATTTGGAGCATGCGCACTGGGATGCATTGACACTCGACGCATGCGCAGTACGTTCGCCGCGGGATTGCACATAGTTTTAATATTACATGCCCCGTACCCGCCCAATTTGAATTCCGCCGGCTCATTTGCGATGCGCTGCCGCAACTTTAGGAGCAAGTGCTTCATGAATAACAGCACTTGCTCCTAAAATTTCGGCAGAGTAACGTAAATGAGAAGCGTTACTCCAGAGCAAAGATGCTCTCATCTACCTGAATCTGGCCCAAATAAATCTAAAAAAATAAATAAAAATGTGCCATGTGGTGTTAATTTGCTAATGGCATTGTGCGCTTTACAAAATGCATTTGCATTCTGCAAGAGAAGTTGCTCCAGAGCTTAGTAAATGAGCAGAAGACCTGTTGACTTTTATCATCCAATTATGTGCAAACAAAAATGCAGTTTATTTTATTTTCCTTGCACGTGATTGAGTACTCTTTTAAAATTGAAGCTTTATCCATTTTCAAAGCTCTGGAACAACTGCACTTGCAAAGTGCACAGTCTATTTGCATTAACCAGTTGCCGACCGCCCGCCGTCATATTACTGCTGGACAGTGGCACTGCTGGGCGAGAGCCCGTAGCTATACGTTCGCATTAAAGCGGCCACTAGGGGGCGTGTGCGCGCCGCCGCCCGCACGTCCCTGCTCGCCCCCGAGTCCCGCGCGCGTGCCCGGCGGGTACGATAGCTGCCGCGCACACGCGATCGCTCGTTACAGAGCGGGGACCGGGAGCTATGTGTGTAAACACACAGCTCCCTGTCCTGTCAGTGGGGGAAACGCTGATCTCCTGTTCATACAATGTATGAACAGAAGATCAGTGATTTCCCCTAGTGAGGCCACCCCCCCATACAGTTAGAACACACCCAGGTTACACATTTAACCCTTTCCCCGCCCCCGAGTGTTAACCCCTTCACTGCCAATGGCATTTTTATAGTAATCCAATGCATTTTTATAGCACTGATCGCTATAAAAATGCCAATGGTCCCAAAAATGTGTCAAAAGTGTCCAAAGTGCCTGCCATAATGTCGCAGTACTGAAAAAAAATGCTGATCGCCGCTATTACTAGTAAAAAAAAAAATATTAATAAAAATGCCATAAAACGACCCCCTATTTTGTAAACGCTATAACTTTTGCGCAAACCAATCAATAAACGCTTATTGCGAAAAATATGTGGAAGAATACGTATCGGCCTAAACTGAGGAAAAAAAATGTTTTTTTATATATTTTTGGGGGATATTTATTATAGCAAAAAGTAAAAAATATTGCATATTCTCCATGTGACACTCTGGGCCAGATTCAGGTACATCTGCGCATTATTGGACCGGCGTAGCGCACCGCCTTTACGTTAGACTTGTGCAATGTAGCCGCGTAAATCACCCTATTCTCGTAGCTTTTGCGCAGAAAATTGCGCATGCGTAACGTTATTTCAGAGGCGTAAGGCGGAGTAATACAAATTGGGAAGGACGTGGGCGTGTTACATTGAAATGAGCCATGACCCCATGCAAATGAAGGGCCGGCCGGCTCGCGCATGCGCGCTTGAAGGAGACCATGGTCAGCTTCGCTGTGCGCATGCTCACAACTCGGGAGCGGCGCAATCAGTGAAATTGGAAATGGACTAAGGACTACGCAGACAGCATAAATAGACAGACACAAACGCACTTGCATTGCAAAAGTACATCCCTTTGTCCCTTCCCATTTAACCAGGCCCTGGACTTTTGATTTTTGAGGACTCTTCCCCTCTGGCTGGCAGCAGGCAGCCCTCCCTAAGGGGGAGCCCCCCCCCTCCTCCCCCAACATGGCTCCCCTCCCAAGGGGCTCCCCTTCTCCCCGGCCACAAGCATCAGCTGGAGGCAGGAAGTCGTCCCAGAAGACCAGGGGGGTGGCCGATCTCCTGCCCGCCACTCTGAGAAGGGACCGGTTCCTCCAGACCCGCCATCTGGGACAGGTCAGCCAGACATTGGTGCGGATGGAGGAGAGCCTGTCCTCCATCAAGGATACACTGGGGAACCTGGACTCCCACTCCCGGGCTTTCACAACCTGCCTTAACGAGCTGCAGACTACATCAGCAGGCGTTGGGCAGGATGTGAGGGCCCTCACCCAGGCTATCCAGGCCAACACGGCAACACTAGGTGGTGCCCTGGACAGAATAGCCGTGGCCTTGGAGGGCAGGCCGCCAGGTGGGCAGAGATCAGGGGCTGCTCCTCCTTCCCCGGTTTTCCCCCTCCCCATGAGTCTCCCCTGAGGAGCCGGGGCCGTGGCCGGGGGCGCCCCAGGCGTGGCTCACGTCAAGGGCACTAATTTCCCCCCCTCCCCCTTTTTTTTTTGCTGGAAATTTTTTGATTTTGCTGGTCATTTTTTTTTGGGTTGTAAATGCTGTTTGAATGTGGGGGTGACATTCCTGCCGGAAAAGGGGTGTCACCCTCAATTTTGGTGGAGAAGGGTTCCCCAGGACCAGGGAGAAGTGAATGGTGTATGAATGTTCAGTGACATAATTGGAGCCTTGGCGTGGCGTTGCTGCTCACAAGTCCTGCATGGTGGACTGGTGCCAATCCAATTTGATGAGGATGTGGGGTGTGTGTGCTAGGGACCACAGTGGTGTGCATGCATGCATTCTCATTGTGCCATGATTAATGTGTGTGTTTAACGTGCAAAGATGCCCAATGTGAGCTGTCTCTTGGCTGCTCTTCCCTCAGAAGACGGGGTAACCTCGGTTAGGGGGGATTGTCTGGTTCAGGGGTCAGGTCATCACGTAGGTCAATCTGCAGGCCCTTTCTTACTGCGAAGTTGTGCAGCATGCAACATGCACCGATGATATGGCACACAAAGTTTGGGGAATACAAGAGGGTACCCCCAGACTTATCCAGGCATCGGAAACGTGACTTCAGGAGGCCAAAGGTGTGCTCCACCACTGCTCGTGTTTGGGCATGTGCTTGATTGTATCTTTCCTCTCCTGGGGTTTGGGGGTTCCGCATAGGAGTCATGAGATGGGGTCCCAGTGGATATGCAGAGTCACCTGTAAGGGAAAAGACAGGAGGATGTTAGTCATGCATGTGCCCCTTGTGATGTGTGCATCATGGGGGGGTACAGTCATGCCTGCCACCCATGTCACTCACCAACCAGCCAGGTGGCCCCATACACATTCTGATCAAATTCCATTCGGATGTGGCTGGAGTGCCACATGTGTGCAATCAATGGCCCCGATGGTGCGTGGGAATCTGGCAATTCTGTAGAAATCTGTCATTGCCTTCAGCCGCAGGTCCTCAGTGGTGGGGTTTGATGATTTGATTGGCCATGCGTCTGAGGATTGCTGGGACGACCTGGTGCACACATCTGCTCATGGAGGATTGTGACATCCCAGCCACCACTTCACTTGTACGCTGAAAAGAGCCACTGGCAAGGACATGGAGTGTTGCCATGACCTTGACCAGTGGCTGCACTGCATGTGAGCGTTGTGTTGGGCTGGTGATGTCCTCCTGCAGGGTTGTGGTTAATTCCAGGATGGCATGAGGGGTGAATCTGAAGATGCGATACACCTCAGAATCACTCATGCCAAAGAGGTCTATGCGTGTGCGGTATATCCTCTCCCGTGCCATCCTTCGTGCCCTCCTCCTTCTTTGCTCATCTAAAATCAGTAGTATAGCTATGCACGACGATGCCCCTGGCATGTTGGCATACAGATTGTTGTGCAACACGTGTGACTGCTGAGCTCCTCACTAACAGTGTTGCTTTATCTAACATGTAGAAGTTTTTTCTCTTTTTAGACCAGCTTTTATATGGTCTAATTTTAGACAGGACATTTTGCTGTTGCGCACAGCGCGTAGCCTGCGCTGCCCCAACGTTCTTTTGTGGATCCCCGTAAGTCCCTCATTAGCATATTTGACTAGCAAATCAATGGTCTGTCTAGCGCAGTTTTGCGCGGACGGATGCGCCTGTCTAACGAGATTACGCTGGACAAAAAAAAATAGATTTTTTGCGTATCTCGTTTCGGGGATGCAGTGCATCGAAACGCACGCGCACATTTAGACTTACGCACGCGCATCTCCTGTTGTGCAGGCGTAATCGCTCTGTGAATCTGGGCCTCTGTGCTTAGCACGTGTAATAAAGGTACTCTCAGTGCTCTCCCCCATGCTGCATTACACTCACCAGACATAGTGGAACTTTTTTAATCAAAAAAAGGTCTGACAGTGCTGTGTTTAGGTATTACATGTCTGTTGTGGATACCTCAAAATTACTACTGCTCTTCATAGCTCTTTTTTTCCATACTCATGGTCACTTGGAAACACATAAATCACACAGGGGTATCCCATAGCATAAAACTATACAACATTTTATTAAAAACAGCATTAAAAAACTCACTTATTTAGGTGCTGCTCTCTCTAGGCGCTATACAGATCGCTTGTATGTCTAAGAGCATCGCTGATCTGCTCAAATTTTCCCCAGAGCCTGCATGCTTTCCATTTCTCAGAAAACTAAAGAAATCAGTGCTGTGCAGTAACCAAGAATTCAGATGTGACTTACAGTAACAAAGCCTCATATAGAGACACCTATTAAGGCGTGGTACCTAATTAAAATACTCACTAAATGTTACTTTAACCGCTTAAGGACCGCCGCATGTACATATACGTTGGCAGAATGGCACGGACAGGCACAATCACGTACCTGTACGTGACTGCCTTGACGTGGGTCGGGGGTCCGATCGGGACCCCCTGGTACATGCGGCGGTTCCGTTGGCTCTGGGAGCGATCCAAGATGAGGGGGCAGCTGTTCGTTTCTGGCCACCCCCTTGCGATCGCTCCCAGCCAGTCAGGTTCCTTCTCTGCCCGCCCTCTGCCTGTGTAACTGTAAACACAGGCAGAGGAAGTGATCTCATCCTCCTCGTGCCGGTCTTTTCGTCCGACGCTGAGGAGAGAAGACATCTAAAAGTGAGTTGCACCAACAGACCACTGACACAGCTACACATAGGCACATAACCCCCCCCCCAGTCAACCCCAGATCACCCCCCGATCACCCCCCTGCCCCCTGTCACAGTGTTACTGATTGCAGTGATCATTTATTTTCTGATCACTGCATTTAGTGTCATTTGTGACATAAAAAAGTGTTAAGGACATTAGCCTTAGGTCCAGGGTAGCCCCCTACCCCCCCTAATAAAGGTTTAACCCATTGATCACCACCCTAGTTAACCCTTTCACCCCCTATTGCCAGTGTCACTAAGCGATCGTTTTTCTGATCGCTGTATTAGTGTCGCTGGTGCCGCTAGGTAGCTATTTTTTTTTAGGTTTTTATAGCGTTAGGTACCCCCATACATTTTCTAAATAAAGGTTTTCATTTCAATAATTTTTATTGAGAAGTTTTTTCAAGTACAAACGTAAAAAGGCATAGAAAACATAGGAAAATAGGGCGATCCCAGGGGACAACTGGGAGGCCAGTACAACATGTACCATCTTGCAGAAATAAGTATTAACACATGTGACAACTAACAACAGATATGTAAGATAACAATATGGACAAAACGTGGCGCAGTAGTTACCAATCGCGGATGATACAGCATTAGCTTAGGAGGGTGATCACACTGGGAAAGCAAGGGTGGGATGAGGGGGAATAGAGGGGAAAGGGAGGGGAGGGGGGGGAGAAGGGAACAGGGAATAGATGGATATCTGTAAAAATACCAGTAACAGTTTATAGTAATATAATTTGTTTAAGACATATCAAAACAAAATACAAGTGAAGACAGGTCATTGTGGACACGGTGCAAGCCACTCCACCCAGGACCTCCATTGAGCATCAAAGGAAAGTCTCCTATCTTCCCTACTTGCCAGCATAGCCTCAAAAGTATAATTAGTTTGGGTGATCTCAAGAGCCTCCGAAACATTAGGCACTTTGGTGGACTTCCAATTCCTCGCTAACAGAAGCCTAGCAGCTAATAGTATGTGAGTCACTACGGTTCGAAAGCTAGGGGGAAATCCTTCAATCCCAAGGTTTAGCAACACTAATTCAGGGTTAGGGGGCGTCAAAATACCTGTTATGCGTGAGATGCACCGGAACACACCCCTCCAAAAGCTCGTAAGGCTCTTGCAGAGCCAGAAGACATGGAAGATGTTGCCCACAGCCCCGCATTCTCTCCAGCAAAGCGGGGAGGATGAGGAGCAGAATTTAGCTATGCGGAACGGGGTCAGGTACCATCCCTGGGCTATCTTCTGGGAGAGTTCCCAGTGGTTAACACATCTAGAAGCTCTATATATGGTTTTGAACGCAAGTTGCCACTGGTGCGGCGTGAACGTTTTTCTTAAATCTGCTTCCCATCTGAGAAAGGGAGGTAGTGCGTTAAACTTTAATTTGTCCTGAAAAAGGTTATAAAAAAGGGAAATCCCCTTTGGGGGTGGGACCGCTTTAGTGAAGAATTGCCATACATTCTCTTGTATTGAGACATGGTGAGACTTCAGTGTTCTAAGGAAGTGGGAGGCTTGGGCATGTTTGAAACAATCCATGGGGGGCAGGTCAAATTCAGCCGCAAGGGTGTCGAAAGGTTTGAGCTCATTATAGCAATATAGGTTGTCAACCCAGAGGACACTTCTAGCAGACCAGTTGAAAAAGGAAGCGTTCGGGATAGCGCATGATAGAGTCTCCACAGGGATAGGCATATGCACAGTATTAGGGGTGCAGGCTACTAGACTTCGCAGATCCCTCCAGGCCAAGAGGGATGCCTGGAGCGTCAGCGGTAGTCGACGTACTGGGAGAGTTTGCCAGGACTCGAGAACCAAAAGACCATAAGGGTCAGCAAACGGGCAAAGGGCCCATTCCACCCCGCACCACAGGATATCAGGGGTTGGGGTTATCCAATGTCTAAGTTGGGCAAGTACAGCCGCCCGGTGATAGTCCTTGAGGTCCACCAGTCCCATGCCTCCCACTAACCTATGTTTAGCCAGCATGGATTTAGCACATCTAGAACGTTTAGAGCCCCAAACGTAACGTTTCAGGATAGCGTTAAGAGACTTAAGATGGCAGGGTTTCAAAGGGATGGGCAAGGTGCGGAAAATGTACAAGATCTGGGGAAGAAGGAGCATTTTGAACGAGGCCACACGGCCTGACCATGTTAGCTCGACCCTCGTGTAGCCTCCGTCAAAATTTTGTCAATCAGGGGGACATAATTGGCGTCAGCGAGTTTAGACGGATCAGCTGTGATCTGGAGCCCCAAGTAGGTTATGCTAGATGCAGCCCATGAGTAAGGGAAGGATACTTGAAAGCTAGATTGGAGGCTAGGGGGGAGATTGAGGCCAAGTATAAAGGATTTTGTAAAGTTAATTTTGTAAAAAGGAAACTCTACTAAACTCTGCGAGGATACTGTGTGCCTGGGATAGGGAAGAATGAGGAGAAGTCAGAAAGAGGATGATGTCATCCGCAAAAATACTTATATTATGAGACCTACCCGACAACAGGAAGCCAGGGGTTCCGGGATGGGACCTAATCTTTTCTGCTAGGGGCTCAATGAGAAGGTTAAAAATAGAAGGAGACAGGGGGCATCCCTGTCTAGTGCCGTTTGTTATATGAAATGGACGAGAGAGCATATTGGAGGTATAGACTTGAGCGCACGGGGAGGAGTATAGCGCAAGAATCGCCGATAGGATGGGGCCGGAGAACCCGAACTTCTCGAGAACCCGGACCATATACCCCCAGTGAACCCTGTCGAACGCCTTCTCCGCATCCAAAGAGAGGAGCAGAGAAGGCGTCCGACAGGCCCCAGCATGATGCACCAGGCCAACAACCCGTCTAGTTGCATCAGACGCCTGCCTCCCCCGGGTAAACCCCATCTGGTCTGGATTAAGCAAAGCTGGCAAGATTGGGAGCAATCTATGAGCAAGAATCTTGGCATACAGCTTCACGTCCGCGTTCAACAAAGAGATGGGACGGAAATTGGCTGGTGTAGTGGGTGACTTCCCTGGTTTTGGAATAGTTACAATAAAAGCTTTGAGCATTTCCTCCGGGAAAGAGGCAGAGAGCATTGCTTCCGAGAATACCTTACCCAGCGTCGGGATCAACAGGGGGGCAAAGGTTTTATAGTAGCCTTTGGGCAGCCCGTCCGGGCCAGGTGATTTTCCATTGGGCAGAGTTTTAATCGCTCGTAGGATCTCAGGCCCAGTTAAGGGCATATTGAGAGAATCCAACTGAGAGTGGGACAATGAGGGAAGTTTAAGATCAGCTAGGAAAGATTGGATGACATCTTCCGTAGGCTGAAGGGTAGAGGGGTCCTCAGAGAGATTATAAAGGGAAGAATAGAATTCAGCGAAGGAATCAGCTATGTCTTGAGGGTTATAAATTTTACCACCATCAGGGTCCCGTACAAGAAAGGGAATGTTAGCCTTCGCTTTGCGGTTTTTTAAGCGCTGAGCTAGGAATTTACCTGCCCGATTCCCGGACGCATAATGGGTCACCTTAAGGGACTGGATATGTTTATCATAACGCTCCAGCAATAGTCTTCTGAGGTCCGAGCGCAATGTGAATAGTCTAGCTGCCGTCGGGCCATCAGGAGACTTTTTTTATTCTGTGATTCCAGGGAGCTAATTTCAGCAAGAATAGAGTCTAATTTTTGTGCTCTCTGCCTCTTTACCCGTGAGCCAAGTTGCAACAATAGTCCCCTAGCATAGGCCTTATGGGCACACCAAACAGTAAACGGGTTGGAAACTGACTCAGAGTTTACAGAAAAGAATTCTTGAAGATGAGTGGACAAATGTGACACATGCGAGGGTTGTTGGAGCAAAGAAGAATTGGCCCTCCAGACAGAAGACAAGGGGACCGGGCCCCCCCCATCCACCACCACCGACACCGGTGCGTGGTCGGACCACGTGATGCCGTGGATGGTGGACGAGGACACTCTCTGTAACAGAAACCTATCAACCAAAATCAAGTCTATACGTGAGTACGAGTTATGCCTGGGGGAGTGAAAAGAATAATCCCTTTCGCTCGAATGCTGGCATCTCCAGGCATCAAACACAGCCTCAGCGTGCAACAGGGGTTGTAGAACAGGCTGGTGGCGTTAAGCTTTGGACGTAGTGTCCATCTCGAAGTCAGCCGTGAGGTTGTAGTCTCCACACATTATCAAAGCGCCCCTCCTAATCTTATTGACCTTACAAAAAAGTCTCTTCAGGAAATGGAGTTGGTGGGTATTGGGCGCATAGAGGTTAACTAGAGTACATAAGGTGTTATTAAATTCCCCAACTAGTATCAAGAATCTACCCTCCGGATCCTCCAACGAATCCAGAAGGGAGAAGTTCACAGAGTCTTTGATCGCTATGAGGACCCATTTTTGTTTTTTAGCAGCAGAGGCTCGAAAAATGTACGGGAACCGGTTGTGACAGAAGGCCGGTGCACCAGACACCAGTAGGTGCGTTTCCTGAAGGCACAGGACGTCAGAGTGGAGCTTCAGGGCTTCCTTCCATACAGAGGCCCGCTTGACCGGATGGTTCAAGCCCCTGACGTTAAAAGAGGTTATCCTGAGGGCCATGGGGAGTCAGACCAAAAAAAAGATAACAGTACCTCAGAACATTGAAGGCGGTCCTCTGGGTCAAACCAAGTCCAGGTAGGGTGAGTGAGTGGCGAGCTGGCCGTCTTCATCAGGAACAGTACCGTATCCATCTTGTATGAAGCAAAAAGAGGGGAGAGCATTACAAGAACAGGGAATAAGAAAGTCAAAACAAAAATAAAAACAAAAGTTTGTGGAGGTAAAAAGGGAGATCCTGATTGGAATCTGAGTGCAGAGCAGCTGCACATTTTCACAAGGGGGGGGAATTCGTGGGAAGAGAAGTCCATGAAGGTCAGGGGACAAATCATCAAAAAAGATTGTACATCCGAGGCACGGGGTTTCATAGCTTTTTCTTGCCATCGTGCTTACGCGACACTAGAGTCCAGTCATCCTGGGCCCGGGTTCCAGGGGTGGAGGATGTTTCTCCCGGGGATTGCTCAGGGATAATGTCCCACTTACGCAGGAGTGCTAGCCCCTCCTCCAGGCTCGAGACAACACTGGAGGTACCGTCCTTAGTAATAGTGAGCCTAGTTGGAGGGCCCCACTTGTAAGCAATACTGTGGTTACGGAGTGCTTTTGTAATGGGCAAGAGGGACCTGCGTTTCTGCATAGTGTACTGCGAGAGATCCGCGAACACTTGTAGGGTAGAGTAGCGATCAGGTGGTTGGGAGTTCTGGCGGAACGCCAGCATGAACCGATCTTTTACATGGTAGAAATGTACCCGCATCAGAACATCCCTGGGTATGTTGTCTGGAAGGTGCGCAGGTTTGGGCAGGCGATGGATTCTGTCCACTACTAGCTCCGATTCTGACACAGAGGGCAGGAACGACCCCATGAGCTCCCGGGCATACTGGTGAAGTTGGGCAGGGAGAACAGTCTCAGGGACACCACGCAACTTGACGTTGTTCCTGCGAGACCTATCCTCGAGATCTGAGACCTTGGCTCTGAGCCATGCGACTTCATCCGACTGATCATTATGGGAGTCCACTAAGGAGTTATAGGAGGCGGCATACTCGCCCATCTTTTTCTCCACATGGTCTACTCTGCCACCTAGCTCCCCCATTTCAGCTTTAAAGTTTCTCATGCAATCCATCAGGTCAGCATGCAGGGAACTACGCAGAGAGACCAGCATATCCCTTAGCATAGTGTCTGAGACAGGCTGATTGGAAGTGGGGAAAGCATTGATGTTATCAGCCAGCTCACGAGTGTCCTCCATAGATCCCTGTGAAGCACTGACCTTAGAGCCCTGAGACTCAGCTGATAAGCGGGGCCTCGACTTCACCGGGCTGCAGGAGAGGGGAGTGGAGGCTGCAGGTGGTTGTAGGTGTGAGTTTCCCCTCTGTCCAGGGCTCGGTGTGTCAGCAGAGGAGCCACCTATGGAGGCCGGAGACTCGCCGCCGGCGCCATCTGCTGCTTCTGGGAGAGAAGAAATCCACCTGTTTCGCCGGCTGAGCGGTGTTTTTCCATTTCTTCGTCATCCCAGGGCACTGAGCGGGATGACAGCTGATCGGGTGAGTGGTTTTGGGCTGCCCACGGTGCCTATGCTAGTCGTTGTCCCCGACGCTGGAGCGGAGCTCTCGGCTTATGAGTCCATTCAGCCGTGCGGTAGCCACGCCCCCCCCCTAAATAAAGGTTTTAACCCCTGATTGCCCCTAGATTGTTAGCGGAATCAGCCCAGATACCCGCTAGCACCTGCATTTTGCCCCTCCGCCCAGCCCAGCCCAACTCACCCAAGTGCAGTATGGATCGATCACTGTCACTTCCAAAACACAACACACATAACTGCAGCGTTCGCAGAGACAGGCCTGATCCCTGCAATCGCTAACAGTTTTTTTTGGAAGCATTTTCTACGTTTGCTGACAGTCAGGTGCTTTTTTTACCTGTGAATCATCACCAGTGTACCACTAAATTTAGAGCCCAAAATGACAAATCGAAGGTGCACTGATGAAGAGGCCTACACGTTTCTGAGCATGACAGATAGTGAAGAGGAGGTCACGCATCTGTCAGATTCTGGGTCAGAATACGATCCTGTTTACGACAGCAGCCTTGTTTAATCCCCAGCAAGTTGTCTGTGTTGATGAGTCCCTGATTAAATTTTCTGGCCGCTTGTCTTTCAGGCAGTACCTTCCCAGCAAGCGTGCCAGATACGGGGTCAAGCTCTATAAGCTTTGTGACAGGGCAACAGGCTACACATGGAGATTTAGGGTTTATGAGGGCAAAGATAGTGAGGTAGAGCCGGAGGGTTGCCCAGATTACATGGGGAGCACTGGCAAGATCGTGTCTTATTCGGAAACGGGTACCACTTATACGTGGACAATTATTACACCAGCATGCCACTTTTTAGTCACTTGTTTGATCGTCAGATTGGAGCATGTGGCACTGTGTGACCTAATCGCCAGGGCTTTCCCCAGCGGCTTGTAGATTCCCGTCTTATGCCGCGTACACACGATCACTTTATGTGATGAAAAAAAATGACGTTTTTAAAAACGTCAATTTCATTGACCGTGTGTAGGGGAAAACGTAGTTTTATGTCTTGTAAATAACGACAAAAAAAAATTGAAGCATGCTTCAATTTTATGTGTCGTTTTTCAAAACGTCGTTTTTTGTTTCACAAAAAGTCACTGTGTGTAGCAAAAAATGTTGTTTAACCACTTAAGGACCCCCGCACGCACATATACGGCCACAGAATGGCACGTACAGGCACAAGGGCGTAAATTTACGTCCCCGCCTGAGTGCGGTTCGGGGGTCCCATCGGGACCCCCTCCGCGGCGTGCGGGGGTCCCCCTACCTCTGGGAGCGATCCGGGATCTGCGGGCGGATGTCCGTGATATCCGCCCCCCCCCGTGATCGCTCCCAGCCAATGGGAGCGCGCTCCCATCCTGTCACTTCCTCCTCCTGTGTTTACACAGGAAGGAGGAAATGATGTATTCTCTCATCGCAGCGCTGTTTCCCAGCGCTGCTGATGAGAGAAGACATCACAAGTAAGTGTGCACCAACACAACACTGACACACACTCACATAGGCATATTAACCCCTTGTGATCGCCCCCCCCACCCCCCTGTCACAGTGTCACTGAATGCAGTGATTTAATCACTGCATTTAGTGTCAGTGTGACAGGCAGTGTAAAAAACAGTTAGTGTTAGGTTCAGGATAGCCCCCCCACCCCCCCTAATAAAGTTTTAACCCCCTGATCACCGCCCTAGTTAACCCTTTCACTCCCTATTGCCAGCGTCACTAAGCGATCATTTTTCTGATCGCTGTATTAGTGCCGCTGTTCCCGCTAGGTAGCTATTTTTTTTTATTGCGATTTTTTTTTTTACTAAAGACATGTGGCTAAATAAATTTTGGCCTAAATGTTTGACTAAAATTTAGTTTATTTGATTTTTTTTTAACAAAAAGTAAAAAATAGTGTTTTTTTTTTCAAAAATGTCGCTCTATTTTTGTATATAGCGCAAAAAATAAAAATCGCAGAGGTGATCAAATACCACCAAAAGAAAGCTCTATTTGTGGGAAGAAAAGGACGCAAATTTTGTTTGGGAGCCACGTCGCACGACCACGCAATTGTCTGTTAAAGCGACGCAGTGCCGAATCGCAAAAACACCTTGGGTCATTTACCAGCGTATTGGTCCGGGTCTTAAGTGGTTAAAACAACGTTTTTCAACCCGCGCATGCCCAGAAGCTAGTTATAAAGCGAGCTTCAATGGAAAAGAGTGGTGAACGTAACCTCGCTTTTTGTGAAAAAACGATGGTGTGTAGGCAACATTGTCTTTGAAAAGTGAAGTTTCAAAAATGTTTTTTTTTTACTTCACAGAAAACGTTGTTTTTTTTCATCACATAAAGTGATCGTGTGTACGGGGCATTTGGCTGGGGCGAGAGCCTGCTGCAGGTGTAATATTTTGCTCGCTGTGAAGTGGCGGGACAATAAGAATGTTTTTGTTCTTACCACCCTTCACGCAGACACGACAGTACAAATTCGTACGGCAACTGGTTTTGTGGAGAAACCCTTCTGTGTCCACGAATATAACCAAAATATGGGAGGGGTGGACCTCAATGACCAGTTGATGGCGCCGTATCATATTGCCCGTAAGGCGAGACGCTGGTACAAAAAAGTGTCTCTATATTTATTTCAATTGACTTTACTGAATGCTTTTGTCTTATACAAAACTTCAGGACGGAATGGATCCTTCCTTGAGTTCCAGGAGGAGATCATCTTAAAACTCCTGTATCCAGGCGGTTCTGCACCTCACCATCCCCTACCAAATGCAGTAAGCCGACTGCATGAGAGGCATTTTTCGTATGTCCTCGAGAGTACCCCGACCCAACGAACCCCCCAAAGAATATGTTGTGTCTGTAGCAAGTGCGGATATAGGTGTGACACCCGTTAGTATTGTCCCCGCTGTCCTGCCAATCCTGGTCTTTGTATTGGTGAATGTTTTGAACGCTTCCACACACGAGTAAAGTTTTAGCGTAGGGTAAAACATTTCACAGGCTAGGCACACTTACACAGGGTCTCCCAAGATGCCATCGCATTTTGAGAGACCCAAACCTGGAACCGAAAAGTTGAACAGTAAAGCCCCATACACTAGTGTTGCTCACGAATATTCGCTTTGCGAATATTCGGCTTGAATATGGCATATTCGAGTAATCGCGCAATATCTCGAATATCGCGGTGAATATTCGCAATTCCGAATATTCGGATTTTTCAAAATTTATTTTTAAAACAGATCACATCCTAGTGCTCCCCATCGACGTTTAAAAGCATTGCTGGTATGATTAGAGACCTTGGGCCTGAGTAGCTGCAGCGATCCTTTTATATTATCGAAATATCGCAATGCGAATTTGCGACACTAGGCTTATCGCGCGATCATTGTATATTGCCGAAAAATCGCAATGCGATTACGAGACAGTAGCGATATCGCGCGATTATCTTTTCTTCCGCCTCAGAGCGATTATTTCAGTTTCATTATTAAAACAGATCACATCCTAGTGATCTCCTTCGACGTCTAAAAGCATTGCTGTTATTATTAGAGACCTTGGTCCGAGTAGCTGACGCGATTTTTTTATATTGCCGAATATTCGCAATGCGAATATTCGGCAATAGGGATATTGTGCGATTATTTACTCCGCCCTTCTGCATCAGAGCCAATCAGAGTTCTCCTTCCACACTCGTCATAGGTTAGCAACCAATAGGAACCTGCCTGTATGGGCATTATATAAGGTCACTCCCAGCAGCATTTCATTGCAGATCCCAACTTGGCTAGAGAGTGTGGAGACTGTGTCTGTGTTGCTGGTATTTTGCATCTTGCATCATCATCAGCATTGTCCTTTATGGTTGCTATGTGCTACAGTACTTACTGATTCCAGTGGATATTTTCCAGCTCATAATCCTAAACTGCTTTTTTTCAAAGCAATACACCCAAGAGCTTTTTTAAAAGCTAATTTTTGTTTTGTGCTCTGTTGTTCAACTTCTGTTAGTGTAGTAAGTTGCAGCTTAGCTATAGTGTTGAGCAGAATATGCCATATTCGAATTCGCGATATATCTCGAATATATAGTCGAATATTCGCCATATATTCGCTAAATACGAATATTCGTGATATTTTTTGGAAATTAAATGATTGCGAATTTTCGCGAATTTTTGCGAATGCGAATTGCGAATTGCGAATTGCGAATGCGAATATTCAAGGAATGCGGAATGGAGCACTCTGATTGGCTCAGAATATTCGTGATATATTACAATATAAAATAATTGCGAATATTCGAGAAATGCGGAATGGAGCACTCTGATTGGCTCAGAATATTCGTGATATATTACAATATAAAATAATTGCGAATATTCGAGAAATGCGGAATGGAGCACTCTGATTGGCTCAGAATATTCGTGATATATTACAATACACAATAATTGCGAATATTCGAGAAATGCGGAAGGAGCACTCTGATTGGCTCAGAATATTTGTGATATATTACAATACACAATAATTGCGAAATTTCGAGAAATGCGGAATGGAGCACTCTGATTGGCTCAGAATATTCGTGATATATTACAATATAAAATAATCGCGCGATATCGCTATTACCGAATAATCGCATTGCGATTTTTCGGCAATATAAAATGAGCGCTGCAGCTACTCGGCCCAAGGTCTCTAATCATACCAGCAATGCTTTTAGACGTCGATGGGGATCTCTAGGATGTGATCTGTTCTAAAAAAAAATTTAAAACATTCGAATATTCGAAATAGCGAATATTCGCCGCGATATTCGCGTTATTCGCGAATACTCGAATATGCAATATTCGTAGCGAATATTCGCAATGCGAATATTCGTGAGCAACACTACTTAGCTATTGACTGCTTCCTATTGCTTTAATTGCAGATATTCCAGATTTCCTGATTCCTGAAAGGCCCAAGAGATTTTTTAAAAGCCCCCTTTTTTTTTTCTGCTGTGTTGTTCAAATTCTGTTAGTGAAGTAAGTTGCAGCTTAGCTATTGACTGCTTCTTATTGATTTAATTGCATATATTCCAGATTTCCTGATTCCTTAAAGGTGCAAGAGCTTTTTTAAAAGTTTTTTTTTTTTTTCTGCTGTGTTGTTCAACTTCTGTTAGTGTAGTAAGTTGCAGCTTAGCTATTGACTGCTTCTTATTGATTTAATTGCAGATATTCCAGATTTCCTGATTCCTTAAAGGCCCAAGAGCTTTTTTAAAATCTCATTTTTGTTTTCTGCTGTGTTGTTCAACTTCTGTTAGTTTAGTAAGTTGCAGCTTAGCTATTGACTGCTTCTTATTGATTTAATTGCAGATTTTCCTGCTTCCTGAAAGGCCCAAGAGCTTTTTTAAAAGCTAGGTTTTGTGTTGTTCATTTTAGTTAGATTTCTGTATAGTAAGTGTACATACTGTTGGTGTACATTTATTGCAGCTAGCTTACTTTAGTGTGTGTTTAGTGTCTGTGTTCTGTGTTTAAAAAAAAAAAAAAAAAAAAAGTTATTAGTTAGTGTTTCTTTTTTTTTATTTTTTTTTTTTAGTTGTAGTCCTTGTCAGTTAGTGTTTTAAAAAAAAAAAAAAAAAAAAGTAGCCTTAGTTTATAGTCATATACGTTTGTGTAAGCAGTTAGTGTTTGTTGAGTGCATTTCTTTTTATTTTTTGTAGTTCTTGTCTTTGGTGTACTAGTTTTATTAAAGTTTAGTAGCTGTCTGTGTACGTCTTTGTCTGCGTGCCTGTCTTTTAAAAAAACACCAAAAAACATTTTACACACATTTCCCTCCCCCAATAAAGTTTACCCCCCCACACACACACATCAGCAATTATGAGCGGCATCCGTGGCCGTGGCAGCAGGGGTAGGGGAGTTACTCCCAGTGCTGGGTCGCTGCCAGCACGGGGTACCTCTCGTGCCCCTACTATTGCTAGAGGATCGGGTGGAAGGGGAGTCCGCCTCATGCGTGATTTTTTTGCATCTGGCAGCCGCCCGATATTGCCATCTCAGGCTCAAGGAGTGGTGGACTACATGGGGCACAGCAGTGCCACTGAGTCGTCGGTCCCGACTCCCAGTAGTTCCACTATTACACCGTTGCCTGTAGTACCCCCCCCCAGCCCCCAAGAGTCCAGCATCCTACTGTTCGACAGCGACAGTGAGAGGGATGTCTTGGTGGAGGCCATGCATCGGGCAGAGCTCCCGCTCTGTCCTGATGGTCAGGACCTTTTTGAAGGGATGGACGATGAGTATGGGATACCTGCCGTCAGTATCCCAGAGACATCCCTTCAAAGTGGTGGTGCTGTTTTGGTGCAGGAAACATCAGCACCTAGTCAGACCCAGGCGTGGGTGAGGGAACAGCGGAGCCAGGCTATCGGCTCCATGTCAGCTGGTTCCCTCATACCACAACATCACAGCCCTTGGTCTGACATCTCTGGGGGCGAGGAGGGTGACCCATCATGGTTGCCATCTGTCTCGTCGGCTCACTGCGACAGTGACGACGGGGAAGGTAGGCACCCTGTGGAAACGGTGCGCCAGGTCACCACCAGGGAGACCAGCGTCAGGGTCTCCACTGGAGATGGCAGCAGGAGGTGTCAGCAGCAGCAGCAGCAGCAGCAGCAGCAGGCAGCTCCACCTGTGCGTACCGAGTCCCAGCAGGTGCAAGTCAGCGTTACCCCATCTGACGGGAGGGTGACGCTGAAGTCACCTGTCTGGGCCTACTTCACCCTGGTGGCAGACAACCCTCTAGTGGCCATCTGCCGGATCTGTTCAGTCAGGGTGAAGAGAGGGAAGAATTTGGCTCGGGTGGGTACCACAGCCCTGAACCAGCACCTGAGGATAAATCACTGGCGGGTGCATGACGAAATGAAGCGTGGTGGTGGTAGCAGAGCCACCACCACAAGTGAGCAGGGTACAGCAGCCCCTGCCACAGCTTCATCTCTTCCCAGCAGGTCATGCCCCCCCGCTCCCTCTACTAGTGGTACTGGTACCGGCAACCAGACCTCTACTTTGACAGCACCCTCCGCGTCCGTGTCCCGCACTGCCGTCCGGCGCCAGGCGACTATTTCAGACGCCTTTGAACGCAACACTCCCTTCTCCACCGGAGACCGACGTGTGCGTTCCCTCAATGGGCTCCTGGCAAGGGTTATTGCCCAACATCTTCTTCCCTTCAATATCGTGGACAGCAACCCCTTCAGACAGATGTTGGAGCAGGCCCAACCCCAATGGCGTGTCCCCAGCCGCCATTTCTTTGCCAGGACTGGTGTCCCTGCCCTACACCAGCACATTGTGAAGAATGTAACCCTGTCGCTGGATCACGCTGTCAGCGACAGGGTGCATCTGACAATGGATGGCTGGACCAGCAGGCATGGGCAGGGGCGCTACATAAGCTTTACTGCCCATTGGGTTTCCCTCCAAGGCGCCGGGGAGGGATCGGCGGCAACAGATTTTGTGGTGCCGCCCCGGGGTGTCCAGGGGAGAACTGCTGGTCTCCGTCAAGCCTCTGTCTCCGCAGCTGCTGAGCCTCCCAGCAAGCGCCCCCGTAGCTACTCAGGTGTGGTGCACGTGTGCTGTCAGGCCGTGCTCCAGCTTGTTAGCTTAGGGGACCGGAGACACACTGGACAAGAAGTGCTGACCGCACTTCAGGCTCAGGTCCAGAAGTGGCTGACACCACGAAGGCTCCAGGCAGGTATGGTTGTCTGTGATAACGGCAGCAACCTACTCTCCGCCCTTCAGGCTGGCAGTCTGACTCATGTGCCCTGTCTGGCACATGTCCTCAACCTAGTGGTGCAGAAGTTCATGCGCACCTATCCTGGGTTGAGTGACATTGTGCTAAGGGTGCGTAGGATTGCCAGCCACTTCAGGCGCTCCCCAACCGCTACCGCGTCCCTGTCCAAGTGGCAGCGGGTCAACAGGCTGCCCCCTCACAGGCTGATTGTGGACAGTGTAACGCGGTGGAACTCCACCCTCCAAATGCTGGAGAGGTTGTGGGAGCAGCGAAGGGCGGTGAGGCAGTACCTGCTGGAGCAACCCACTGCCGGCCCAGCATCAACACTCCCGTACATCACCTGTGCGGAGTGGGGGCAGATACACCAGGTCTGCCAGGTGTTGGGCCCTTTTGAGCAGGCGACCAAGATGGTCAGCAGGGAGCATGTCGGCCTTAATGACGTGCTCCCTATAGTGTTCGTGCTGGAGAGGACACTAGATCGCCTGCTCCAAGCTGGGGAGAGTGCCTTGGTGGAGCAGGAGGAGGCAGCACTGCTCCACCGAGACCAGGGCCAGGACGAGGAGGAGGAGGAGGAGGAGGATGATGATGATTAGGACGAGGTTGCTGGTGTCGTCCTGGAGTCAGGGCCTGGCCAGGAGGGACAGCAGGTGTTGGGGGCACCGATAGTCCGGGGGTTGGGCATCTCTGAGCGTGATCAGCAGCGCCTCAGGGAAGAAGAGTCTGACCTCATTGACCTGGGCAGCAGTGAGGAGTCACAGCGGGCTGCGCTCTTCCCCATGGCTGCCCACATGCTGAGATGCCTCAGGAGGGACCCCCGGGTTAAGACCATCAAGGGCAGGGATGATTATTGGATGGCCACCCTTTTGGATCCCAGGTGCAAGGGGAAAGTGGAGCAGTTCATCCCAGCCAGTCGGAGGCAGCGCCGGATGGAGGAACTGCAGGCAGGCATTGTCAGCCGGTTGGAGCAGGCAACTCCCCGGCCTCCAGTTGTCACCCCTCATCTCACCCAGCAGGTGTCTGCACCCAGCAGCAGCCGAGCAGGGGACCTAATGGAAGAGATGAGGATGTTCTTCCAATCGGATCAACCCAGTACCAGCAGCAGCAGAAGCAGTCACCACCAGCGTCTGGCCCACATGGTGGCAGATTACATGGCGTCCGCCGGTGCTTCGGAGAGTATGAATACCGACGACCCCATGGAGTACTGGGTTGCCAGATTGGACACCTGCCGCGAGCTCGCTCAGTATGCGCTGGAGCTATTGTCTTGCCCCCCCTCCAGCGTACTATCTGAGCGTACATTCAGCGCGGCAGGTGGGGTGGTCACGGACAAGAGGACCCGTCTGTCCACAGACTCCGTGGACAGACTCACATTCATAAAGATGAATGAGTCCTGGATCGGCGGTGACTTTCTGGCACCCGCCGTCGGTTCAGGGCGCTGAAGGGTCCCTTGTCATGCATTCCCTGATCTATTTACAGTGCTGAAAAAAATTATTTGAACACCTGAGTAAATCAATGTAAATATTTGGTAGAGTAGGCTGTGTTTGCAATTACAGCGGTCAAACCTTTCTTGTAGTTTTTCACCAGCTTTGCACACACTGTAGGAGGGATATTTGACCCACTCCTCCACACAGATCTTCTCTACATGAGTCAGTTTTCTGGGCTATCGCTGTGAAAACCTGAGTTTGAGCTCCCTCCAAAAATTCTCTATTGGGTTTAGGTCTGGAGACTGGCTAGGCCACGCCAGAACCTTGATATGCTCCTTACAGAGCCACTCCTTGGTTATCCTGGCTGTGTGCTTTGGGTCATTGTCATGTTGGAAGACCCAGCCTCGACCCATCTTCAAAGCTCTAACTGAGGGAAAGAGGTTGTTGCCCAAAATCTCGCAATACATGGCCCCGAACATCCTGTCCTTATTATAATGCAGTAACCCTGTCCCATGTGCACAAAAACACCCCCAAAGCATGATGCTACCACACCCATGCTTCACAGTAGGGATGGCGTTCTTGGCATGGTACTCATCATTCTTCTTCCTCCAAACACGGTTAGTGGAATTATGACCAAAAAGTTATATTATGGTCTCATCTGACCACATGACTTTCTCCCATCAGTCCTCTGCATCAGTGAAGACACCTATGTCACAAGTTATTTGCCACTCTATACTACTATTACCACTGCTGCTGCTGCTGCTGTTCATGGCTGCTCTTTCCCGAGTCATTTCACACTATATTGTCTACTGCTACTAATACTGCTGCTGCTCACGACACCTATGTCACTAGTTATTTGACACTATGGACTACTATGGTCACTACTGACGCTGTAAAGTCCTGCCCACGTGTTTAGATGTACTATGTCTGCAGTCTCTGACCATCTCCTGTACTATGTCTGCAGTCTGACCATCTCATGTACTATGTCTGCAGTCTGACCATCTCATGTTACATGAGATGGTCAGACTGCAGACATAGTACAGGAGATGGTCAGAGACTGCAGACATAGTACAGGAGATTGTCATAGACTGCAGACATAGTACAGGAGATGGTCAGACTGCAGACATAGTACAGGAGATGGTCATAGACTGCAGACATAGTACAGGAGATGGTCAGAGACTGCAGACATAGTACAGGAGATTGTCAGAGACTGCAGACATAGTACATGAGATGGTCAGACTGCAGACATAGTACAGGAGATGGTCAGAGACTGCAGACATAGTACAGGAGATTGTCATAGACTGCAGACATAGTACAGGAGATGGTCAGACAGCAGACATAGTACAGGAGATGGTCAGACTGCAGACATAGTACATGAGATGGTCAGACTGCAGACATAGTACAGGAGATTGTCATAGACTGCAGACATAGTACATGAGATGGTCAGACTGCAGACATAGTACAGGAGATGGTCAGAGACTGCAGACATAGTACAGGAGATTGTCATAGACTGCAGACATAGTACAGGAGATGGTCAGACTGCAGACATAGTACAGGAGATGGTCAGACTGCAGACATAGTACATGAGATGGTCAGACTGCAGACATAGTACAGGAGATTGTCATAGACTGCAGACATAGTACAGGAGATGGTCAGAGACTGCAGACATAGTACAGGAGATTGTCAGAGACTGCAGACATAGTACATGAGATGGTCAGACTGCAGACATAGTACAGGAGATGGTCAGAGACTGCAGACATAGTACAGGAGATGGTCAGACTGCAGACATAGTACAGGAGATGGTCAGACTGCAGACATAGTACAGGAGATTGTCATAGACTGCAGACATAGTACAGGAGATGGTCAGACTGCAGACATAGTACAGGAGATGGTCAGAGACTGCAGACATAGTACAGGAGATGGTCAGAGACTGCAGACATAGTACAGGAGATGGTCAGAGACTGCAGACATAGTACAGGAGATTGTCATAGACTGCAGACATAGTACAGGAGATGGTCAGAGACTGCAGACATAGTACAGGAGATGGTCAGAGACTGCAGACATAGTACATGAGATGGTCAGACTGCAGACATAGTACAGGAGATGGTCAGAGACTGCAGACATAGTACATGACTCATGTACTATGTCTGCAGTCTCTGACCATCTCCTGTACTATGTCTGCAGTCTCTGACCATCTCCTGTACTATGTCTGCAGTCTGACCATCTCATGTACTATGTCTGCAGTCTCTGACAATCTCCTGTACTATGTCTGCAGTCTATGACAATCTCCTGTACTATGTCTGCAGTCTGACCATCTCATGTACTATGTCTGCAGTCTGACCATCTCCTGTATTATGTCTGCAGTCTGACCATCTCCTGTACTATGTCTGCAGTCTCTGACAATCTCCTGTACTATGTCTGCAGTCTCTGACAATCTCCTGTACTATGTCTGCAGTCTCTGACCATCTCCTGTACTATGTCTGCAGTCTATGACAATCTCCTGTACTATGCCTGCAGTCTGACCATCTCCTGTACTATGTCTGCAGTCTCTGACCATCTCCTGTACTATGTCTGCAGTCTCTGACCATCTCCTGTACTATATCTGCAGTCTATGACAATCTCCTGTACTATGTCTGCAGTCTGACCATCTCCTGTACTATGTCTGCAGTCTCTGACCATCTCCTGTACTATGTCTGCAGTCTATGACAATCTCCTGTACTATGTCTGCAGTCTGACCATCTCATGTACTATGTCTGCAGTCTATGACAATCTCCTGTACTATGTCTGCAGTCTCTGACCATCTCCTGTACTATGTCTGCAGTCTATGACAATCTCCTGTACTATGTCTGCAGTCTCTGACCATCTCCTGTACTATGTCTGCAGTCTGACCATCTCATGTACTATGTCTGCAGTCTCTGACAATCTCCTGTACTATGTCTGCAGTCTCTGACAATCTCCTGTACTATGTCTGCAGTCTCTGACCATCTCCTGTACTATGTCTGCAGTCTATGACAATCTCCTGTACTATTTTTGCAGTCTGACCATCTCCTGTACTATGTCTGCAGTCTCTGACCATCTCCTGTACTATGTCTGCAGTCTCTGACAATCTCCTGTACTATGTCTGCAGTCTCTGACAATCTCCTGTACTATGTCTGCAGTCTCTGACAATCTCCTGTACTATGTCTGCAGTCTCTGACCATCTCCTGTACTATGTCTGCAGTCTATGACAATCTCCTGTACTATGTCTGCAGTCTGACCATCTCCTGTACTATGTCTGCAGTCTCTGACCATCTCCTGTACTATGTCTGCAGTCTCTGACCATCTCCTGTACTATGTCTGCAGTCTATGACAATCTCCTGTACTATGTCTGCAGTCTGACCATCTCATGTACTATGTCTGCAGTCTATGACCATCTCCTGTACTATGTCTGCAGTCTGACCATCTCCTGTACTATATCTGCAGTCTCTGACCATCTCCTGTACTATGTCTGCAGTCTATGACAATCTCCTGTACTATGTCTGCAGTCTCTGACCATCTCCTGTACTATGTCTGCAGTCTCTGACCATCTCCTGTACTATGTCTGCAGTCTGACCATCTCATGTACTATGTCTGCAGTCTCTGACAATCTCCTGTACTATGTCTGCAGTCTCTGACCATCTCCTGTACTATGTCTGCAGTCTCTGACCATCTCCTGTACTATGTCTGCAGTCTCTGACCATCTCCTGTACTATGTCTGCAGTCTGACCATCTCATGTACTATGTCTGCAGTCTCTGACAATCTCCTGTACTATGTCTGCAGTCTCTGACCATCTCCTGTACTATGTCTGCAGTCTGACCATCTCATGTGCTATGTCTGCAGTCTCTGACAATCTCCTGTACTATGTCTGCAGTCTCTGACCATCTCCTGTACTATGTCTGCAGTCTCTGACCATCTCCTGTACTATGTCTGCAGTCTCTGACCATCTCCTGTACTATGTCTGCAGTCTGACCATCTCATGTACTATGTCTGCAGTCTCTGACAATCTCCTGTACTATGTCTGCAGTCTCTGACCATCTCCTGTACTATGTCTGCAGTCTGACCATCTCATGTGCTATGTCTGCAGTCTCTGACAATCTCCTGTACTATGTCTGCAGTCTCTGACAATCTCCTGTACTATGTCTGCAGTCTCTGACCATCTCCTGTACTATGTCTGCAGTCTATGACAATCTCCTGTACTATTTTTGCAGTCTGACCATCTCCTGTACTATGTCTGCAGTCTGACCATCTCCTGTACTATGTCTGCAGTCTCTGACAATCTCCTGTACTATGTCTGCAGTCTATGACAATCTCCTGTACTATGTCTGCAGTCTGACCATCTCATGTACTATGTCTGCAGTCTGACCATCTCCTGTATTATGTCTGCAGTCTGACCATCTCCTGTACTATGTCTGCAGTCTCTGACAATCTCCTGTACTATGTCTGCAGTCTCTGACAATCTCCTGTACTATGTCTGCAGTCTCTGACCATCTCCTGTACTATGTCTGCAGTCTATGACAATCTCCTGTACTATGCCTGCAGTCTGACCATCTCCTGTACTATGTCTGCAGTCTCTGACCATCTCCTGTACTATGTCTGCAGTCTCTGACCATCTCCTGTACTATATCTGCAGTCTATGACAATCTCCTGTACTATGTCTGCAGTCTGACCATCTCATGTACTATGTCTGCAGTCTATGACCATCTCCTGTACTATGTCTGCAGTCTGACCATCTCCTGTACTATGTCTGCAGTCTCTGACCATCTCCTGTACTATGTCTGCAGTCTATGACAATCTCCTGTACTATGTCTGCAGTCTGACCATCTCATGTACTATGTCTGCAGTCTATGACAATCTCCTGTACTATGTCTGCAGTCTCTGGCCATCTCCTGTACTATGTCTGCAGTCTATGACAATCTCCTGTACTATGTCTGCAGTCTCTGACCATCTCCTGTACTATGTCTGCAGTCTGACCATCTCATGTACTATGTCTGCAGTCTCTGACAATCTCCTGTACTATGTCTGCAGTCTCTGACAATCTCCTGTACTATGTCTGCAGTCTCTGACCATCTCCTGCACTATGTCTGCAGTCTATGACAATCTCCTGTACTATTTTTGCAGTCTGACCATCTCCTGTACTATGTCTGCAGTCTGACCATCTCCTGTACTATGTCTGCAGTCTCTGACAATCTCCTGTACTATGTCTGCAGTCTCTGACAATCTCCTGTACTATGTCTGCAGTCTCTGACCATCTCCTGTACTATGTCTGCAGTCTATGACAATCTCCTGTACTATGTCTGCAGTCTCTGACCATCTCCTGTACTATGTCTGCAGTCTCTGACCATCTCCTGTACTATGTCTGCAGTCTCTGACCATCTCCTGTACTATGTCTGCAGTCTATGACAATCTCCTGTACTATGTCTGCAGTCTGACCATCTCCTGTACTATGTCTGCAGTCTATGACCATCTCCTGTACTATGTCTGCAGTCTCTGACCATCTCCTGTACTATATCTGCAGTCTCTGACCATCTCCTGTACTATGTCTGCAGTCTATGACAATCTCCTGTACTATGTCTGCAGTCTCTGACCATCTCCTGTACTATGTCTGCAGTCTCTGACCATCTCCTGTACTATGTCTGCAGTCTGACCATCTCATGTACTATGTCTGCAGTCTCTGACAATCTCCTGTACTATGTCTGCAGTCTCTGACCATCTCCTGTACTATGTCTGCAGTCTCTGACCATCTCATGTACTATGTCTGCAGTCTCTGACAATCTCCTGTACTATGTCTGCAGTCTCTGACAATCTCCTGTACTATGTCTGCAGTCTCTGACCATCTCCTGTACTATGTCTGCAGTCTATGACAATCTCCTGTACTATTTTTGCAGTCTGACCATCTCCTGTACTATGTCTGCAGTCTGACCATCTCCTGTACTATGTCTGCAGTCTCTGACAATCTCCTGTACTATGTCTGCAGTCTCTGACCATCTCCTGTACTATGTCTGCAGTCTGACCATCTCATGTACTATGTCTGCAGTCTCTGACAATCTCCTGTACTATGTCTGCAGTCTCTGACCATCTCCTGTACTATGTCTGCAGTCTATGACAATCTCCTGTACTATTTTTGCAGTCTGACCATCTCCTGTACTATGTCTGCAGTCTGACCATCTCCTGTACCGTGTTTCCCCGAAAATAAGACACCGTCTTATATTTTTTTTTCCTCAAGAAATCACACTATGGCTTATTTTCGGGGGGTGTCTTATTTTTATTACAGAAAATAAAGGTTGCCTACCTGAACCACACTTGCGCTTCTTAGCATTTCCTCTGTCCACCTGTAGACTGAGATTATCGTATTCTGCACGCCATTTTTGGACCATTCGGATATCCAACTTCTTCTCTTTGCAAAAAGCCGTAAGATTCTTGCCTCGGGAGTCCTCCACAATTCCTTTCTTGTACTCAACAGAATAACTCTTTCTTTTTGCACTCATCTTGTCTGGTTGTACCACTACAAGATATCACTACAAGATTCGACACTACATCTTATTTTCGGAGATTCGACACTACATCTTATTTTCGGAGATTCGACACTACATCTTATTTTCGGAGATTCGACACTACATCTTATTTACGGAGATTCGACACTACATCTTATTTTCGGAGATTCGACACTACATCGCTACGTCTTATTTTCAGAGGGGTGTCTTATATTTCTATCTTGCGTCGAAATCCCGCTACGGCTTATTTTCGGAGTACGTCTTATTTTCGGGGAAACACGGTACTATGTCTGCAGTCTCTGACAATCTCCTGTACTATGTCTGCAGTCTATGACAATCTCCTGTACTATGTCTGCAGTCTGACCATCTCATGTACTATGTCTGCAGTCTGACCATCTCCTGTACTATGTCTGCAGTCTGACCATCTCCTGTACTATGTCTGCAGTCTGACCATCTCCTGTACTATGTCTGCAGTCTCTGACAATCTCCTGTACTATGTCTGCAGTCTCTGACCATCTCCTGTACTATGTCTGCAGTCTGACCATCTCATGTACTATGTCTGCAGTCTCTGACAATCTCCTGTACTATGTCTGCAGTCTCTGACCATCTCCTGTACTATGTCTGCAGTCTATGACAATCTCCTGTACTATGCCTGCAGTCTGACCATCTCCTGTACTATGCCTGCAGTCTGACCATCTCCTGTACTATGTCTGCAGTCTCTGACAATCTCCTGTACTATGTCTGCAGTCTATGACAATCTCCTGTACTATGTCTGCAGTCTGACCATCTCATGTACTATGTCTGCAGTCTGACCATCTCATGTACTATGCCTGCAGTCTGACCATCTCCTGTACTATGTCTGCAGTCTCTGACAATCTCCTGTACTATGTCTGCAGTCTCTGACCATCTCCTGTACTATGTCTGCAGTCTGACCATCTCATGTACTATGTCTGCAGTCTCTGACAATCTCCTGTACTATGTCTGCAGTCTCTGACCATCTCCTGTACTATGTCTGCAGTCTATGACAATCTCCTGTACTATTTTTGCAGTCTGACCATCTCCTGTACTATGTCTGCAGTCTGACCATCTCATGTACTATGTCTGCAGTCTCTGACAATCTCCTGTACTATGTCTGCAGTCTCTGACCATCTCCTGTACTATGTCTGCAGTCTATGACAATCTCCTGTACTATGTCTGCAGTCTGACCATCTCATGTACTATGTCTGCAGTCTGACCATCTCATGTACTATGTCTGCAGTCTCTGACCTCCTGTATTCTCCTGTACTATGTCTGCAGTCTATGACAATCTCCTGTACTATGTCTGCAGTCTGACCATCTCATGTACTATGTCTGCAGTCTCTGACAATCTCCTGTACTATGTCTGCAGTCTCTGACCATCTGCTGTACTGTGTCTGCAGTCTCTGACCATCTCCTTTAGTATTTAGGGGGGAGAGCCATGCGCACTTGCGCTGCAATCGTGATGCATCGCGGAATCGAATCGAATCGTGGACTTGATAATCGTAATTGCATCGAATCGTGAGACGGGTGAAGATGCGCAGCCCTCGTTTTTATGGTGCATTTTTGATGGGCTAGTTTTTGATGGAGCAGTTTTTGATGGGGCAATGGACCGAACTGGATTGACACACGGTTGGATCACATTTACATCTCCAGGGGCACCGTCTCCAGTCAGTAGTATTGGTGGAGGCATGACCACGCCGCACAATTTACCCTGAAATTTTGTCTTTTCTAGTCACATTACATTTTAATACTACTGCTGCTGCCTCCATGCTGAGTATTGCTTCATGTCCTCTCTGGCACAGCGGATTCACCAAGAGCCAACGCTACAAGCTACCAGACTGGATCGTAACAGCAAGTGTTAATAAAACAATAAACTTTATGTTAAGCCCTGATTTGCGGCCTTTATACTGCAACCATTAGCCTGTATGCAAGAGCAAATCTGCACTCTCTCTCTCTCTTTCTTGCTCTCTCTCTCTATATCTATATCTATTGTTGCTTTTGTTATATTCATTTTAAAACAGTTTAGTTTGTGTTCGTCGTGACTGTGTGTGTGTACTTTAGTTTGTCCTAGTTTTGTGTTAAATAAAATAATAGTATAAAATGATTTTGCTTATTATGAAGTTTGATGTGTTGATGTTGATGTGTTAGATGTGAAGTTAGATGTGTTGAAAAACCTAAAAATCTATCTCAAGAACAAAGGAAACATTTCAAAAAAATAAAGCTTTTTATTCAACAAATTATTACTGAAGGTGAAGCTTCATGCGCTTCACCGTTTTTTTCTGTTTTTCCATCAGTTTGGCGTGCTCCTTCTCCAGCTCTTTATTTTGCTTTTGGAGGTAGTCAATTTGCCGCCGATTAGCAAAAATCCTCTCCATTATTTTGGTTAGAGCGGACTGATAACCCTCCAAATCATTTACATCTGTTAGGATATAAGAAAAAAAAATTTGTTTTCAAAGACCCTTAACAAATAAATAAAATATTTATTTTGCTTATTAATCAATCATTATCATGTCTATACACTTGTTATGTGTCTAGCACAGACCGGGAGTGCAGAATTATTAGGCAAATGAGTAATTGGACCACATCATCCTCTTTATGCATGTTGTCTTACTCCAAGCTGTATAGGCTCAAAAGCCTACTACCAATTAGGCATATTAGGTAATGTACAACTCTGTAATGAGAAGGTGTGTGGTCTAATGACATCAAAACTCTATATCAGGTGTGCATAATTATTAGTCAACTTCCTTTCCTTTGGCAAAATGGGTCAAAAGAAGGACTTGACAGTCTCTGAAAAGTCAAAAATAGTGTGATATCTTGCAGAGGGATGCAGCACTCTTAAAATTGAAAAGCTTCTGAAGCGTGATCATCGAACAATCAAGCATTTCATTCAAAATAGTCAACAGGGTCGCAAGAAGCGTGTGGAAATACCAAGGTGCAAAATAAATGCCCATGAACTGAGAAAAGTCAAGCGTGCAGCTGCCAACATGCCACTTGCCACCAGTTTGGCCATATTTCAGAGCTGCAACATCACTGGAGTGCCCAAAAGCACAAGGTGTGCAATACTCAGAGACATGGCCAAGGTAAGAAAGGCTGAAAGACGACCACCACTGAATAAGACCCACAAGCTGAAACGTCAAGACTGGGCCAAGAAATATCTCAAGACTGATTTTTCTACCGTTGTATGGACTGCTGAAATGAGAGTGAGTCTTGATGGACCAAAGGAATGGGCCAGTGGCTGTATTGGTAAAGGGCAGAGAGCTCCAGTCCGACTCAGACGCCAGCAAGGTGGAGGTGGAGTACTGGTTTGGGCTGGTATCATCAAAGATGAGCTTGTGGGGCCTTTTGGGGTTGAGGATGGAGTGAAGCTCAACTCCCAGTCCTACTGCCAGTTTCTGGAAGACCCCTTCTTCAAGCAGTGGTACAGGAAGAAGTCTGCATCCTTCAAGAAAACCATGATTTTCATGCAGGACAATGCTCCATCACACGTGTCCAAGTACTCCACAGCGTGCCTGGCAAGAAAGTGTATTAAAGAAAAAAAAATGAATGACATGGCCTCCTTGTTCACCTGATCTGAACCCCATTGAGAAGAACCTGTGGTCCATCATCAAATGTGAGATTTACAAAGAGGGAAAAGAGTACACCTCTCTGAACATTGTCTGGGAGGCTGCGGTTGCTGCTGCACGCAATGTTGATGGTGAACAGATCAAAACACTGACAGAATCCATGGATGGCTTTTGAGTGTCCTTGCAAAGAAAGGTGGCTATATTGGTCACTGATTTGTTTTTGTTTTGTTTTTGAATGTCAGAAATGTATATTTGGGAATGTTGAGATGTTATATTGGTTTCACTGTTAAAAATAAATAATTGAAATGGGTATATATATTTTTTTTTTGTTAGGTTGCCTAATAATTCAGCACAGTAATAGTACTCACCTGCACACACAGATATCCCCCTAAAATAGCTAACACTAAAAAAAAAAAAAAACTACTTCCAAAAATATTCAGCTTTGATATTATTGAGTTTTTGAGGTTCATTGAGAACATGGTTGTTGTTCAATAATACAATGAATCCTCAAAAATACAACTTGCCTAATAATACTGCACTACCTGTATACTTCTATCATAAATACCTTATTATGGTTCTGCAATCTGACGGGTGCGCTTTATATGTTTTCCATTTTTATATCTACATTTTATTGTTGAAATGTTATTAATCTTTGTGCACATCTTTACCTTCCTGAAGGAGGCTAAACGGAGCTCCAGTTTGAGGCACCTCCACCTCTCCAGCCACCAGCATACTGCAATCTTCTATGTCGGCACTATTTGGGGGGGGGACATCCTCCATAACAGGAGCGGTGGCTGGCGATTGGGAGGTCCCTGGCTGATCCTCATCCCTCTCCTCCTCTGCCTCATCCTCCTCTGGCACATCCTCCTCTAGCACATCCTCCTCTTCTTCCTCCTCATCAGCGTCCTGGCACCTTTTGCGCTTGTTGCGCACAGTTGGTAGCGGAGCTCCTAGAATAACACAATGTTCATATATTAGAAAAATATTTTCTAATGACGTATGCAAATTCGGTGTACTCTGCTGTATTGTATATGAATACAAATTAATTTATATAGACAGTTAACCAATGGGAAAATGTTATATTAAAGGGTCTTGTGGGCACTACAGGGGACTGAGCGTGAGCTGGTCTGCCACCATGGTAAAATGAGCTGTTTTTGTCTCCTTTGTTTTGTTCAGACTATATCATGTTAAAAAAACAGGGCCTGATGGATCACACGGGATTACTATGAAAACCCCACGCCTAACACAGGAATTGAGTGGGAATCTATATATATAAAACTCAACGTGTCTGTATGTATGTATGTACCAGCATCACGTCCAAACGGCGAAAGATATTTACATGAAACTTGGCACACAGGTTACTTATATGTCAGCCACAAACATAGTATAGGTGATTTAAGCCTTACCCTCCCCCATTTGCCATGGTGGTGGTTTTTCTTTAAATTCCCATTCAACTCTATGGGAAATACATGTTACTTCATAACAGCTGTAGATATTTCGATAACACTTGGTCACATGTTACTTACACGTCCACTTAAAGCATAGGATAGTTAATTTATCCATTAACTACCCCCATTTGTGATGGTCGTGGTTTTTGTTTAAAGTCCCATGCAAAGCAATGGGAAATGTATGTTCCCACATAACTTCTGTGTTGCTGTCTGCTGTCCCATGTCTTTTTTCAACAGTACTATGAATACCTTGGCTGGTGGTGATATATGTTACCACAACATGGCGTCTGGGTTAATAACATCTGCCCTTACATTAATTACATATGACCTTAAATAACTGTCAACAAAGGAGCTGTGGTGGGTCAACGCGATTGCCACTGCGCTGACAAGCCATTCACCTCTGCAGCTAGGGATTCTGATCCCGCTCTCGGCTACATGTTAATTGAGTTTGGTGGTCTCAGCCCGGCCTCCGGTGGGAGTGCTATGCGAGGTAAGCCTGCGCTTAGTACGCCTACCCCCCTCCCACAAAAACCACCACACTTACACGCGCACTAGAAATTGGGTTAACATGCGCGCACTCTGACCACGCGGTCTCTAAAAAGAGAGGCGAAGGACTAACGGGGCTGTTTGAGCGGGCAAATCCTCTCACTACCTTATAGGGAGTCCCTCTGCCACGTTGGCCTTCAAAGCGGAGCAGGTAGGACGGGCTGTATGTGAGGACCCCCTCTCACACGCCATTGTCACCAGGGGCATGGAGAAAGGTGGCATATTGCCTCTGGGGGAGGCCTGTCTACTCCCAAATCCTGCAGTCCGTCTCCTCTCTAGAGTACACGCACAAAATACACTATAGAAAAAAAAAACATAACTGTCAACAATAACTTACCTGGGTGAAATTTAGCACGGAGACGCCTGACCCGGTCCATATGCCGCCTTTTAAGGTCGGACCACTTCTTCACAATGGCCATGTGATCCGGTGGCCCGCCAGGATGTCCTGCTAATTTTTCTAGCACGGAGCTCACCACCTCCTTCTTTTCCGCCTGACTCTGCAGCTGATCATACCCCGTTTCCAGGAACGTCTGCAAGATGAAGAACAAAGTATATTATAATACTTTTGTTTAAAACCTTATGGATATATGACGGAAATCTATGGTATTCAACATTGAGAGCATTCTCGCCTTATTAATCAATGACAGGGTTAACATGACAGATTTTATATCTTGCCATTTTTTAGACTTTTAGATGAATTAATTTAGAATAAATAATGGAGTTGATGTTATTTAAAAACTACAACTACCAGCATGCTCTGATACACCATGTAGCTCCCCGTCACCAGCTGTACAAGAATTATACTTTAACTAGGAGCATGGCTGGACAGTTAATGGCTGTCCGGTAATAACGGGGAGTTGTTTTGCAACAGCTGTAGGCTCCGTTTAGGAAACAGTGACGCATAAGCGAGTAGCGCCCGCATATGAAAATGGTGTTCAAACAACACAAGTGAGGTATCGACGCGATCGTTAGAGCAAGAGCAATAATTTTAGCCCTAGAGCTACTCTTTAGCTGAAAAAATGCAACCTGTTGACTTATTAAAAAATCACATATCGAGAATTTTTAAGGGTGAAAGTTTGACGCCATGCCACGAGCGGGCACAATTTTTGAGCGTGACATGTTGGGTATCATTTTACTCGGCGTAACTTTATCTTTCACAAAATCTAAAAAAATTGGGCAAAATTTATTGTTGTGTTATTTTCAAATTCAAAAAAAGTTATTTTTTTCCAAAAAAAGAGCGCTTGTAAGACCGCTGCGCAAATACGGTGTGGCAAGAAATATTGCAATGATTACCATTTCATTCTCTAGGGCAGGGGTCTCCAAAGTACGGCCCGCGGGCCACATCCGGCCCGCCAGGCCATTTTCTCCGGCACGCAGCTGGAGTCACTGGTCCACCTGTTAGTTGTGGAACCTGCGCTGAATATTCGTCCCTAGCAATATGCAGCGCAGGTCCCGCAATCTCTCCCGGCGTCTCACTGTGTTTGTGTTGGCTGCTGGGTCCACGGGCATCCTAGCAGCCAATGATTTGTTTTAGACCCGTTGCCACAACGCCCTGCTCCCCCTCCCGCCTCGCTGTTAACCAGTAACGAGTGTGTATTAAGGCGTGGCGGGAGTCGGGAAGTGCAGCAGGTCTGAACAGCCAGTGTGTGTAATGTCTGACGTGCTAGTAAAGTACACATGCATGGAGGAGGGAGGGGGGCTGATGCGAGATGATTACTGTACACTACTGTGGAGGGTGGCTGAATGGCTCTGATATGGCACAAACTTCAGGGTGCTGATAATTCTGATGGGGACACAAGTGGGAGGTGCTCTAATGGGGATACAAGTGACAAGTAGGGGGTGGTGCTCTTATGGGGACACCAGTGGGGGGGTTCTCTAAAGGGGACACCAGTGGGGGGTTCTCTAATGGGGACACCAGTGGGGGGGTGCTCTTATGGGGACACCAGTGGAGGGGGGTTTAATGGGGACAGCAGTAGGGGGTGCCCTAATGGGGACACAGATGTGTGGGGAGACTATTGGGCCCACAGATGTATGGGGACACCAATGTGGGGACACAGATGTATGAGGAGACTGGTGGGGAAACCAATGTGGGGACACAGATGTATGAGGAGACTGGTAGGGAAACAGATGTGTGGGGATAGATGTGTGGGGACAACAGTGTGGGGACAGATAATTGTGGGGACACCAGTGTGGGGAGCCAGATGTGTGGGGATACCAGTGTGTGGACACAGATGTGTGGGGACACAAGTGTTGGGACACTGATTTATGGGGAGACTGGTGGAGTCACAGATGTTTGGGGACATAGATGTATGAGGAGACTGGTGGAGTCACAGATGTGTGGGGACACAAGTGTGGGGACACTGATTTGTGGGGAGACAGGTGTCCCCATACATCTGTGTCCCCACCAGTCTCCCCACAAATCAGTGTCCCCACACTTGTGTCTCCACACATCTGTGTCCCCACCAGTCTCCTCATAGATCTGTGTCCCCACATTAGTGTCCCCATACATCTGTATCCCCAACAGTCTCCCCACAAATCAGTGTTCCCACACTTGTGTCCCCACACATCGGTGTCCCCAACAGTGTCCTCATACATCTGTGTCCCCAGCAGTCTCCTCATACATCTGTGTCCCCACATCAGTGTCCCCACCAGTCTCCCCACACATCTATGTCCCCACACTTGTGTCCTCACACATCTGGGTCCCCACACTGGTGTCCCCACACATCTGTGACCCCCACCAGTCTCCTCATACATCTGTGTCCCCACATCGGTGTCCCCACACATCATGTGTGACCCCACCAGTCTCCCAACACATCTATGTCCCCACACTTGTGTCCTCACACATCTGGGTCCCCACACTGGTGTCCCCACACATCTGTGACCCCCACCAGTCTCCTCATACATCTGTGTCCCCACATCGGTGTCCCCATACATCTGAGTCCCCACCAATGTGGGGGCACAGATGTATGAGGAGACTGGTGGGGCCACAGATGTGTGGGGACACCAGTGTGGGGACACACATGTGTGGGGACACAAGTGTGGGGACACAGATGTGTGGGGAGACTGGTGGGGACACAAATGTGTGGGGACACCAGTGTGGGGGCACAGATGTATGAGGACACTGGTGGGCACACAGATGTGTGGGGACACCAGTGTGGGGTCACAGATGTGTGGGGAGATTGGTGGGGACACAGATGTGTGGGGACACCGATGTGGGGACACAGATGTATGAGGAGACTGTTGGGGTCACAGATGTGTGGGGAGACTAGTGGGGACACAGTTGTATAAGGAGACTGGTGGGAACACAGTTGTATGGGGACACCAATGTGGGGTCACAGATGTATGAGGAGACTGATGGGGCCACAGATGTATGGGGACACCAGTCTCCTCACAAATCTGTGGCCCCGCACTTGTGTCCCCACACATCTGTGTCCCCACCAGTGTCCTCATACATCTGTGCCCCCACACTGGTTTCCCCACAATTCTGTGTCCCCACACTGTTGTCCCCACACATCTGTTACCCCACCAGTCTCCTCATACATCTGTGTCCCCACATTGGTGTCCCCACACATTTGTGTCCCCACCAGTCTCCCCACACATCTGTGTCCCCAACAGTCTCCTCATACATCTGTGTCCCCACATTGGTGTCCCCACACATCTGTGTCCCCACCAATCTCCCCACACATCTGTGTCCCCACACTGGTGTCCCCACACATCTGTGTCCCCACCAGTCTCCTCATACATCTGTGTTCCCACCAATGTGGGGACACAGATGTATGAGGAGACTGGTGGGGACACAGATATGTGGGGACACAAATTTGGGGACATAGATGTATGAGTAGACTGGTGGGGTAACAGATGTGTGGGGACATAGATGTATGAGGAGACTGGTGGGGTCACAGATGTATGAGGAGACTGGTGGGGACACAAATGTGTGGGGACACCAATGTGGGGACACAGATGTATGGGGACACCAATGTGGGGACACAGATGTATGGGGACACCAATGTGAGGACACAGATGTATGGGGACACTAATGTGAGGACACAGATGTATGGGGACACCAATGTGATGACACAGATGTATGGGGAGACCAATGAGATGACACAGATGTATGGGGACACCAATGTGGGGACAGATGTATGATAAGACTGGTAGGGTAACAGATGTGTGGGGACATAGATGTATGAGGAGACTGGTGGAGTCACAGATGTATGAGGAGACTGGTGGGGACACAAATGTGTGGGGACACCAGTGTGGGGACACAGATGTGTGGGGACCCAGATGTGTGGGGACCCAGATGTGTGGGGACAAAGGTGTATGAGGAGACTGGTGGGGGTCACAGATGTGTGGGGACACCAATGTGGGGACACAGATGTATGGGGACACCAATGTGGGGACACAGATGTATGGGGACACCAATGTCATGACACAGATGTGTGGGGACACCAATGTGATGACACAGATGTATGGGGACACCAATGTGGGGACACAGATGTATGGGGACACCAATGTGATGACACAGATGTATGGGGACACCAATGTGATGACACAGATGTATGGGGACACCAATGTGGGGACACAGATGTATGGGGACACCAATGTGGGGACACAGATGTATGGGGACACCAATGTGGGGACACAGATGTATGGGGACACCAATGTGATGACACAGATGTATGGGGACACCAATGTGATGACACAGATGTATGGGGACACCAATGTGGGGACACAGATGTATGGGGACACCAATGTGAGGACACAGATGTATGGGGACACCAATGTGAGGACACAGATGTATGGGGACACCAATGTGATGACACAGATGTATGGGGACACCAATGTGGGGACACAGATGTATGGGGACACCAATGTGGGGACACAGATGTATGGGGACACCAATGTGGGGACACAGATGTATGGGGACACCAATGTGGGGACACAGATGTATGGGGACACCAATGTGGGGACACAGATGTATGGGGACACCAATGTGGGGACACAGATGTGGGGGAGACTGGTGAGGACACGGATGTAAAACCTCATGCACGCTGGTAGTTTAACCCGCTGAATGATGCTCCATCGTTTTATTAGACGACAGGACCATCATCCAGTTCTGCTGTCAACAGTAAGTAAAATGCTATTCTTCTACTGTGGATTTATTTACTTAAATTATTTTTCCGGCCCGCGGATATGAGTAAAATATAGAATGTGGCCCTCGAAGTAAAAAGTTTGGAGACCCCTGCTCTAGGATGTTAGAAAAAAATATATATATAATGTTTGGGGGTTTTAATTAATTTTCTAGCAAAAAAAAAAGTTTTAGTCTCATAAACACCAAATCTGAAAAATTAGCCCGGTGTCCAAAACATGTTAAATTCATTATGCAAAATAGCAAGGAAAGTGCCTAAATACACATTTACCAAGCAGGGTGTCTGCAGCTGTACAGGCATGCTGGGACTTGTAGTTTTGTAACACCAGGAGACAAATTGTTTGGGAAATACTAATATCTGATCTTATATACTAACTTTTAAAGTAGTCTAAAATGCAGGTAAAGATAATTCAAATACTTACACAGATCAGCATATTCTCTTCACTTCTGGAAAGGTTGCTACCTACCATTTTTTCAAGTCAAGTTGTGAACTTGGCCAACACAAACTTCCTATGTGAAATGAAACTGGCAAGTGTCCAAGTTCCAGGAAGTAGTCGCGCGTGCGTGTTGTTCGCACGATTGCGCAAGAACGCTCGAGAAATTCGCAATACTGTTTTTAGCAAAAATAACACATATATTCGATTTCAGAGTGTTACTGTCGAAATTCCGCAATGAATTTATCATTCGCATTTTGCGAAATTTCGATAAAATATCTCGAATATTCGATTTCAGAATGAGCCAATCAGAGCGCTCCTAAAGCATGTACCGAAATTCTGCCAAAGAAATTCGCAATCGCATTTCTGTGAAATTTCGATAAAATATCAAGAATATTCTGAGCCAATCACAGTGCTCCATTCCGCATTTCTCGAAATTTCGCAATTATTTTGTATTATAACATATCACGAATATTCTTAGCCAATCAGAGTGCTCCTTCCACATTTGCCAAATATTCGCAATTATTTTGTATTGCAATATATCACGAATATTCTGAGCCAATCAGAGTGCTCCATTCCGCATTTCTCGAAATTTCGCAATTATTCTGTATTATAATATATCACGAATATTCTGAGCCAATCAGAGTGCTTCTTCCGCATTTCTCGAATATTCGCAATATCGAAAAATCGCATTCGCAATAGCGAAAATTCGCAATTATTTAACAATCAAAAAATATCACGAATATTCGTATTTAGCGAATATATCACGAATATTCGACAATATATTCGAGATATATCGCGAAATCGAATATGGCATATTCTGCTCAACACTACCATACACACGGTCGGACTTTTGGCCAACCAACTTCAAAATCTGCAACTTTTCAAATTTGTCCGATCGTGTGTACGCTCCATCGGTCCAACTGTTTCTGGTTTCATCCGACAAAAAGTTGGGTCTGCGAACGTACCAACTTGTGTACAGCAATCCAACCAACTTTTGTACACAGTGCAAATACGCATGCTCAGAACCAATGTTAAAATCAACCAACAATAGCAGAATTTTTCCAGAGGGTGGCGGTAAAGAGCAGAAAAACCACGTGATGATGGGAAAGTTTTAGAAAAGTTTGCAGAAAAGTCTGACTGTGTGTATGCTATGGGTGTGACCGGACAAATCAATTAGGACAAAAATCCAAGGGAAATTTTGTTGGATGTCCTACCATGTGTACGGGCCTTTACAGTTACAAAAAAAGTGTAAAAATAAAAAAAAGTAAAAAATAATAACACAAAAAAAATATAAAATAAAAAACACAAAAATAGTTGTCGTTTTATTGTTCTCTCCCTCTCTATTCTCTCTATTGTTCTTCTTTTTTTTACTGTATTCTATTCTGCAAAGTTTTATTGTTGTTATGTTTTTTCATGCTTGCTTTTCAGGTATGTAATTTACTTTACTGTTTTCAGGTACGCCATTCAGCTGTTGCGCGGACTTATTTATCTTGACAGCAACAGCGTTTGCTCCCATGATATATAAAGCTGTGTCTCCAGTGCTGTAGGAGGTGATTTCACCACCACAGTTAAAAAAAAGAGCATATATGCCGAATCATGGGGCATTAGGAGCGGAGGAGCGATTTTGCAACTAATGCCACGTACATACGGTCGACATTCCTACGGAGACTTTCCCGTGGAAAAGTCTGACCGTGTGTACACTTTTTACGGGAGGATGCCCCCATGCTTCGGCATATATATATATTTTAGGCACAGGTTGCGTTAAAAAATGTTTTATTTTTTACTATGTTTTTTTTTGGTATTTGCTTTGCAGGTATGGTATGATCTTACTGTTATACTGTAATGTTACTTTGTTTTAATGTTAACCATTATTTTCTTAGCATGTGTGAGACTTTTTGGGAGCCTAGCCACGTACGGGACCCCAAAAACCAATCACTGCCTTCAGGCTTTCTAAGGGTGTAAATTTTTGATTTCACTCCTCACTACCTATCACAGTTTTGAAGGCCATAAAATGCCAAAATAGCACAAACAAAAAACAAATGACCCCATTTTGGAAAGTAGACATCCCAAGCTATTTTCTGAGAGGCATGTCGAGTCCATGGAATATTTTATATTTTGACAAGTTGTGGGAATATGACAAACTGATTTTTTTTTGCACAAAGTTGTCACTAAATTATATATTGCTCACACATGCCATGGTTATATGTGGAATTGTACCCCAAAATACATTCTGCTGCTTTTCCTGAGTACGGGGATACCACATGTGTGGGACTTTTTGGGAGCCAAGCCGCGTACGGGACCCCGAAAACCAAGCACCGCCTTCAAGATTTGTAAGGGCATACATTTTTGATTTCACTCACACAAATCTTGAAGGCGGTGCTTGGTTTTTGGGGTCCCGTACGTGGCTAGGCTCCCAAAAAGTCCCACAAATTTGGTATCCCCGTATTTAGGAGAAGCAGCAGAATGTATTTTGAGGTGTAATTCCACATATGCCCATGGCATGTGTGAGAAATATATAATTTAGTGACAACGTTTTTTAATTTTTAATTTTTTTGGTCATTATTCAATCACTTGGGGCAAAATGTTTTAATATTCTATGGACTCAACATGCATCTCAGCAAATAGCTTGGGGTGTCTTCTTTCCAAAATGGGGTCATTTGGGGGGGGGGAGTTGTGTGCCATATTGGCATTTTATGGCCTTCAAAACTGTGATAGGTAGTGATAGGTAGTGAGGAGTGAAATCAAAAATGTATACCCTAAGAAATCTTGAAGGCAGTGCTTGGTTTTCAGGGTCCCGTACGTGGCTAGGCTCCCAAAAAGTCCCACACATGTGGTTTCCCTGTACTCAGGAGAAGCAGCAAGATTTATTTTGGGGTGCAATTCCACATATGCCCATGGCATGTGTGAGTAATATATAATTTAGTGACAACTTTGTGCAAAAAAATATCAGTTTGTCATATTCCCGCAACTTGTGTCAAAATATAAAATATTCCGTGGACTCGACATGCCTCTCAGCAAATAGCTTGGGGTGTCTACTTTCCAAAATGGGGTCATTTGGGGGGGGGGGGGGGGTTGTGCTATTTTGGCATTTTATGGCCTTCAAAACTGTCATAGTGAGGAGTGAAATCAAAAATTTCCGCCCTTAGAAATGCTGAAGGCGGTGCTTGGTTTTTGGGGCTCCATACGCGGCTAGGCTCTAAAAAGTCCCAAACATGTGGTATCCCCGTACTCAGGAGAAGCACCAGAATGTATTTTGGGGTGCAATTCCACATATAACCATGGCATGTGTGAGCAATATATCATTTAGTGACAACTTTTTGTATTTTTTTTGTCATTATTCAATCACTTAAGAAAAAAAAAAAATTCAATGGACTCAACATGCCTCTCAGCAGTTTCCTTGGGGTGTCTACTTTCCAAAATGGGGTCATTTGGGGGGTTTTGTACTGTCCTGCCATTTTAGCACCTCAAGAAATGAGAGTCATAAGTCAGTCATAAATTAGTGAGTCATAAATTAAAAGCTGTGTAAATTCCAGAAAATGTACCCTAGTTTGTAGACGCTATAACTTTTGAGAACACCAATAAATATACGCTTATTGCGATTTTTTTTCACTAAAGACATGTGGCTGAATACATTTTGGCCTAAATGTTTGACTAAAATGTAGTTTATTTGATTTTTCTTATAACAAAAAGTAGAAAATATAATTTATTTTCAAAAATGTTGGTCTTTTTCCTTTTTTATCGCAAAAAATTAAAATCGCAAAGGCAATCAAATACCATCAAAAGAAAGCTCTATTTGTGGGAAGAAAAGGATGCAAATTTTGTTTCGGTACAATATTGCATGACCGCGCAATTACCAGTTAAAGCAGCGCAGTGCCAAATTGTAAAAACACCTTGGGTCCTTTAGCTGGATATTGGTCCGGGTCTTAAGTGGTTAACTTAAAAGATTATATTAATTATAAAAATCTTTTCCTAATTTTTATTAACCCACATTTGACAGTGATGTCCCACTAAACATTTGGTTAATGGCTACATTCCACACTAAAGCTTTAGTGTGGATTAGTGTTGCTCACGAATATTCGCATTGCGAATATTCATAACGAATATTGCATATTCGAGTATTCGCGAATAAATCGAATATCGCGGTGAATATTCGATATTACGAATATTCGTATTTTTTCAAATTTATTTTTAAAACAGATCACATCCTAGTGATCTCCATCGATGTCTAAAAGCATTGCTGGTATGATTAGAGACCCTGGGCTGAGTAGCTGAGGCGATCCTTTTATGTTGTCGAATATTCGCAATGCGAATATTTACGAATATTTGCGAATACTTTCTCTGCCCTTCTGTGTTTTGTGTATATAAAAAAAAAAAAACACCAAAAAATTAGCTTTACTTTAGTCATATAAGTTTGTGTAAGTAGAGTTAGTGTTTAGTGCATATTAGTTTAGTAATCCAGGAAATGATCTCCGTTTTCCCGCGTTGACGAGAATTTCGCAATCAATTTCGCATTCGCATTAGCGAAATTTCGCATTCGCATTAGCGAAATTTCGCAAAAAAATTTTTTTGATAAAATATCACGAATATTCGATATTAACGAATATTTCACGAATATTCTTCTATATATTCGTGAAATATCGCGAAATCGAATATGGCGTATTCCGCTCAACACTAGTGTGGATTGAGAATCAAATAATTTTCTCTTGTTGAACCCACTGGCTAACTGAGAGATATCTAATTGTGTATGGCTAGCTGAACAACAAACAGAGAAATGTGCAGCTTGTATAACTGTGTAAATTTGCTGTCCCCTCAAAGTAACTCAACACACAGCCATCATTGTCTAAACCACTGGCAACAAAAGTGAGTACATCCCTAAGTGAAAATGTACAAATTGGGCCCTATTAGCCATTTCCCTTCCCGGTGTCATGTGACTTGTTAGTGTTACAAGGTCTCAGGTGTAAATGGCGGGCAGGTTAGAATGGGAATGTTATCGCTCTCTCTCTCTCTCATACTAGTCACTGGAAGTACAACATGGCACCTCATGGCAAAGAACTCTCTGAGGATCTGAAAAAATGAATTGTTGTTCTATATAAAGATGGCCTAGGCTATAAGAAGATTGCCAAGACCCTAAAACTGAGACACAGCATGGTGGCCAGGACCACACAGCAGTTTACTAGGACAGATTCCACTCAGAACAGGCCTCGCCATGGTCGACCAAATAAGTTGAGTGCACATGCTCAGCATCATATCCAGAGGTTGTCTTTAGGAAATAGACGTATGAGTGCTGCCAGCATTGCTGCAGAGGTTGAAGGGGTGAGAGGTCAGCTTGCCACTGCTAAGACCATAGTGATACCATAATGACCATAATGAGTACTGGGAAGCTACAGTTCATTGAAAGAACCATGAATGCCAACATGTACTGTGACATACTGAAGTAGAGCATGAGCATGATCCCCTTCCTTTGGAGACTGGGCCCCAAGAGTCTAGTAGACATCCCAGGTATGATAACGTTTGGAGCACAAAATCATAAATTATAATAATAATAATAATAATAATAATAAAACAAATTTTCCCTCGATTCACTATCAATTCTGCAAGTGTTCTAATTTACTATCGCTGTTTTCTAGCTGGTCTAAAACCACTTTTAACGTTTAACGTTTATATATAATATAAACTGCATGCAGGGCACTGGACAAAGCATTAGGGACTAAAGGGATGTGAAATGATTACAGTGTACTGTATGTATTATGTTTTATGTACATTTTAAATTTGCCACCGGGCTCCGTCCCCAAGTGTTGCGACGCTCACAGGGAACATACAAACACAGGTGGTGGACATCGAAGGATCCTGGTGACAGGGTAAGAAACCTGGACCAGGATTCTGCAATGCAATCTTGAGTGTGGCTCGGAATTAACACTAATCGTACTGAAATGTAACCCTCTGCCACACTCGGGATTACCGCCAGGGAGGTAAATGGCTGTGTTTTGAGTTATTTTGTAGGGACAGCAAATTTACACTTTTAAACAAGCTGTACACTCATTACTTTTAAGTGTCATTTCTTCAGTATTGTCTGATTCTGGCCCAAATTTTGGGCTGAATTCAGACCTTAAATGGACCAGAAAATGCGTAGGACTTCTGTGCATTTTGTTCTATAGCTGTCCCAGACCTATGTGAACCTGTTGCAGGTTACAATCTCCTGACGTGTTAATTGGACGCAGTGAAACCCGCATCCAATTCACAATAGTGTGAACCCAACCTAAAACCAAAGTTCCCTTATAATTATAAAAACAATGGTCAGCAGCTGCATGAATAAATGTAGAAAGTCCATTGGTATAGTTTCATCTTTTGGCTCAATCAAATTAAGTACAGAACAGAATCATATGTGTAACTCTTATTTTATTCCTTCAATGTATAAATAGGCTTTCCCAGCCAAGCTGTACAACAGATTAATTGGTTATTGGGGTGAGCCATGCCTTCCCCTTCGGAAGATGAGTGCAGGAAGTTATGCACATTTCAACACTCCAGCATCACTAGGACATGGTTTTACCTTTTGGTGCTATGGATAATATTCACATAGCACCACCCAGTCACTTAGGGGGATATTTAGACCTCTAGACAAGCCAGTTTTTATCTTATTATATATGTTATAGTATAGTGTTGTATCCATCCAGTAATACAGAAACCACAGCGTACATGATTTAAAAGGTTAGTTTACCTTCTGAACATGTTACAAGCTACACCCATGTTTTGGGTGTAACATATACAGCATAATCTCCCTTACTCTCCTCACCTCCCCTTTCCTATGACTACGGGTGTTTTTTTTTCTCCCTGCACCTTTGTCAGATTTTAAAATTCACACACATTTCAAACTCTGAACTGGGGTTGAAATTGGGACAGCAATTTTATATACCACTATGTGCCACTGTGATTTTAATCAGTTATCATACCACTTAGATACATACAATTACAGGCATACCCCACTTTTAATTACACAATGGGCTTTATTTACTAAGGCTGGTAAGCGCAAAATCAGGCTCACTTCATAGAAACTAATGAGCTTCTAACTCCAGCTTGTTCAATTAAGCTTTGGTAATAAAACCTGGAATCTCATTGGTTTTTATGCAGAAGTGAGCCTGATTTTGCACTTTCCAGCGATAGTAAATAAACCCCATTATGTACTTAAAGGTGTGGTATGCCTGTATAAGTTTTAGTTATTTTTTAATTATAGAGATGAATAGATAATTGCGTCTCAATTTGGTACATCTGATAAATTACTTGTATTTTGTCTTGTGTTTAGCACATGCATCAGCAGACATCATCAAGAAATCAATTTTGGGGGAAACAGCTGCCAACTGGGTTTTCATTTTTGCCCCTCATACGGTGTATAGCCTCTTTCCCATGAGTATACTGTTCATGCCAAGAGAGTCTGCAATGCACATCCTATGGATATAATACATATTTTGTGGCTCATTGGTGGAGAAGAAATTGTTTGCAGGGCATAAAATTTGTATAGGTGCCACTACCAAGTTCTACTTTGCAATATATATATATATATATATATATATATATATATATATATATATATATATATACATACTGGTATATATAACATGCTAATTATAAATATATATAAATATATGATGTTTCTTTCACTTTAACTTTTTACACACAGTTAGATATATGCATAGCTGAATTTATGGATACATCCTCCTATATATAATAGCTTCCATTAATGCATTATTCTGTGGCATTTATATGTGGTATTTAATATTTATTTGCATATTAACAAACTAATGCAAACCCTTATTTGCTTCTAATGTGTTTGTTTGTTTTTTAATTCTTAGCAAAATATATTCAGTGTCATCTTTTTTTTTTTTGTATGAATGTATTTATTGGATTTAGTTTCATAGAAAACTTGTACTACTTAACATTGTCAGCCCTTTTACTTTTAAATGAATAAAGGTCAAATAATCAGACATCTAAAAGGACAGCTCATTTATCATCCTTTGCTAAATGTGTCAGTAGCTAATCTTCGGTACTGGGTGATAGTGCGACACAATGAAAGGTTAATAGATTCAAAGTACTAGCTTTATCTCAACAAGCCTGTAATGATGGTTTAGTAAGGGACATTCATTTCTGTTCATCTGGAAATGTGTATGTGAATTTAAGCTTTAATTACTAGACTTAGATGTAATCTGGGAAACAATGTCCAATGAGGTTAGACTACCTTTTAACATGGCTTTGCTTATTGTAATGCAAGTTCAGCAGTGTCAACTAAACACAACAACCCTTACAGGTAGGCAATGCACCATTTAAAGAAGAAACCTTATATAGGACATACATGGATTAAAAATATATCTGCATGTAGCAGATGTGATTGACAATTAGCTCTGTTTGCAAAATGGTGAGCGCTATTTAGCCAGTACAGGAGTTCAGGCATATGTCAGGTGACATGGCAGAGACTCCTAGTAAAATCACTGCATGGTCAGGAAATGCAGAACAGGAAAAAGCTAAAAATTAAGACAACCAAAGGATTTCTGCAAAAAAAGAAACATATTTTGCAGCCAGTGGTTATTGTGGCTGGAAAAGAAAAGACATAACGGTTGGTTTCACCACAACCTTGGTTTCTCAGAAAATCCAGTGAGATCAAAAATTAAAGCCTTGTACATTGTTTCACTGAATTTAGGTGATTGTGATGACAAAAATGTTTTATGTGGCCTCTGAACCATGTTTAGCAAGCTTAGAAGGGCCAATAAGAGAGCTCTTAGCTAAGTCAGCCTGGCTATAAAAAGGGGAACTGAAAGAAGCCACTGTGTCAGGATACTGTAAGCTGCTTTAGGGAAAGGTTAATGAGAGCTGATCAACTGAATAAGGACAGATTAGCATCAGTTAACTTAACCACCTCCAGCCCAAGGCCGTCATATGACGTCCTTGACTTTCAGTGGGAATATCCGAATGATGCCTGCTTTCAGTAAGGATATCCTCATTTTCAGTCGGTGATTCTGTGCACCATAAGAACGATCATAGCAGCAGTTCTTACAGGCGACGGGAGATCCCCCTCCAGCCGCTATCCAGTGCTTCTCCGGGCTTTCCCATGTCATCGAGGACCCATAGAAAAAATCGGCTGCCGCCAGATGACAAACATGGAGATTTCCAATCATCACTATGACGTCTAATGCCCGGGCACGACATAGGTTGAGTGTCACTATTGGGCCGCATTGTAAGTTATAGACCTTTTTTTTGAGAGATGTTTCTCCTTTTAAAGGGTATCCTATATTTATAGATATGTTATTGATTTAATTTCAGAGCATTTTACTTCTGGTGATTGGCGTGAGCTATGAAACGTGCGTCGACTATACATCAAACTTGGCTTTTTAAGAGCAATTGCTTATGTCTATTTAATTATTATCAATGGATGAGTGTTTTATGAAACTGTACCGCCAACCATGTTTTACTTTTGTATAATAATTGTATATTCATACAAGTTAACTGTTATTTACAGTATTATGTGTCCTTTACTAAAGATTGACACTTTTAACTTGATTTGTAATCGGTAAACTATTCAATTATCAATATGAACAAAATATTAATTCAGTGACATGCCTCATACAAAGTCCCATTCCTTCCTCTTTTTTGTTGGCTAACATATATTAGGGATGGAGGTTTGCCACTGCTATGATCATGTTGTGTCAGGTCGCATTACTATAAAGTCTATTAGCACTTGCTGACAAAGCATGGGTCAGTACTAAAACCACCTAAAAAGTCTAGTTCTAAACTGAGAATATTCATATTGGGGCTTTACTACTGTATATAAATCAAGTAAATTGTGAAAGAAAAAAAAAACTCACAGCCAAATATGAACTACTACAATATGCATTCACTAAGAATGTCCATCAAAATTTATACTGTTTAGTAAAACCATGTACATCATTAAGGTAACCTCCAAGCCTACAATATAAATAATTTGTGTTTTTCCCATTATGCCCTCAAAGTTGCATGAAAAAGAAGAAGCCTCTTCCCATTGCCAGGTGAACAGAATATTTTTTTTGTATTTTTCATTTATTTCTTTCACCGAAACATGTTCCACATGGCTGTGCTCAGGTTCCCGAGCCTTTTTTGACAATGATTTGGCTATAAACCCTACAAATTTAGTCTTATAGACTTTCTTGGAATTGGCCGTTCAGACTTTTCAAATTTCAAACAGAATTTGCCCAATCTCCGACAAATTAAATAAAGGCAGGTTCTCTCATCATTTAAAAAAAGAAATATTTCTTATTTGTGTTACAATTCTTATCTTACTGTTGAAATACTCTTTTAAACAGTCATATGTATTTTAACAATTTTCACAGTAAAATCTAAAGAATTAAAGAATATACACAACTATATACATTTCAGTATAAAGCATAAACATGGTGTAATACAAACAGTTTAAATTCTCACATTTCTTTGACCACATTTGCCAGGACTCAAAACATTAATGCCGCGTACACACAATAATTTTTCAGCATGAAAAAAAAACTTTGTTTTTACAACTTCATCATTAAAAACGATGTTGTGCACACACGATCGTTTTAAAAAAATGTGAAAAGAGTGGTGCTGCAGCTGTGCTGAGACAGCACTGGAATGATGACAGAAGTCAGAAGTGTTTAGGGGTAGAAACCAATACATTAGAATACAATTTACTAGAAGACAGATACATTAGAAATCTATAAATTCACATGTGCTACTGCTCAGTTTTTTAAGCACTATATGAACAGTAATAATTTGTGCCAATATTTGTAAATGCTGCCTCTGCTGCCCCCTTTGTGGCTGTTTCTTGTCTTTCAGCTGCACCAGGTGTTTCTCCCTCTGTGTTTACTATGTTTCAGTTTGTAAATTAATAGGAAGCCACTCAGCGCAGAGCACTTCCCATTCATTCACTGTCCATTGCAGCTGAGTCTTCAGGGGAAAAGGACTGCAGAATCTCTGCCCTCAGTCCCTTTCTCTATCTCAAAAGTGAAAAATCAGGGGTCTGTTTAGACCCTTGAACTTTTCACCAAAGCCCCCCCTCCCCCCCCAACGTGGCTACTAAAAAAATGTAAATACAAATAAAAATAAAAAACATAAAATGATTGCAAATAGTAACAATTTTTATTTATTGCAAATTCTAAAAATAAAAATAAAAGCCCACTGCCCTACCTACACTATCCACTGCCCTACTGATATCAACCTGTCATGACGATAGTACCAGTATATGATTTAACAAATACATCCATCATTAATATTTATGCTGATATCTTGTTCAAAGTATGGGGATTGGGGTGCGTGGCTTGCGCGCGCATGAAGATGGATGCTTGAGCCGTAAGCTCCGCTGACCTGACCGGACCGAAGCGACGAAACAGGGCGACCACCGCTACAGCTGCCATCCAGTGTCAGCCCGATCACCCCCCCCCGCTATTCCGCCGCACCGATGTCCCGCAAGAGGGCTCAGGAAAGGGGGCTAAAGCGGCTGGAGGCCTTCTCCTTCCAGCCGCGCCGCAGAGGCCAAGATGGTGCCGACGGAGCGGCGAGCAGACAATCGCTCTCCTATGGAGAGTCCCCAGGCCTGCATCCACAGCACCCAATGTCAGGATTCCACCCTCACATACCCCAGGATGACTCCCCTGCTACTCCGGTGACGCAGAGCCCAGCGAAATCAAAGATGCGGCTGGATGCCTCCAACCAGGCCTCAGACACAGTGAGTACAGGCCTGCATAATCCCTCTGCAATCTCCTCACTGCAGTCCTCCATAGCTCAATTCCCAACATCTGGCCAACCAGTGCTGGACACTACTATGAAGGACATGTTCATGTCACTACATTCTTCCCTTATGACTAATCTGTCATCACTGATCAACAGATTTTCGTTAGAAATGAAACACATGGACAATAGGGTACAGTTTATGGAGAACAAGATGGAGGAATGCACAGAGACGGTTAATGACCTGGTAGATGCATGCAATGATCAGAAGGAGGACTCCCTCTGGATCAAAGCAAAACTTGCAGATTTAGAGGACAGATCCAGACGCAATAACGTCAAAGTCCCTGGGATCCCTGAATCTGTACAACCCAAAGACCTGCACAACTTTGCAACCACGCTATTTTCCACTATGCTGCCGGAACTCTCCCCGATCGAATTAACGATCGATCGTATACACAGAATCCCCAAACCACGCCACCTTGAGGCAGACGTCCCCCACGACGTTCTACTTCGCGTGCAATTCTACCAGGCAAAGGAACAGATTCTTATGAAAGCCAGAGAATTATCTCCGCTCCCAGCTCCATACTCTGACATCCAACTATATGCCGATTTGTCCCAATACACGCTGCAACTGAGGAGACAACTGAAAACCATAACCAAAGCCATGCATAACCACAAGATTGTCTACAAATGGCGCCACCCAGCGACCATCTTGGTCACACACAATGGCGTACCCCACACCATCTCCACCCTGGAAGGAGGAATGAAGCTACTACACACATGGGGCATCTTGCCTGACCCCCCTCCTAACCGCCCGGATTCCAATGGCCCTCCTAATCCGTTTACGTTTGGGTCTGATCGGGAGAAAAAGAAGAACAACCACCGTTGATCAACCAGCCCTATATTACCACTGCATACAACGTATGACCTGGTCCGGTCTGGATATGTGACTGTACACCTGCTTGCTGAACTTCCCCCATTACTAGTCAGCTGCTCTCCTGAGCGGTCTTTGCTGACGAATTTGTGCTTGTTATATTTTTCTTTTTCTTTTTGGTTCCATAGTTATAAACTGTTTTTATTTCTTTATACCTCCTTGCTCATATTGTTATACGCGAGTTTATATCTCATTGATACAGTAACCAGACTCAGATAGCTCTGAAACTCTTTTGTAATCTCATTGAGGTTTTGTACTAATACGTTTTGTTTCCTAGAAAGCTCATCAACTGAAACTCTCCTTGTACAGAAGTTCTTTTACCCCCAACGCAGCTGCTACCATCCCCTGCTGTCTGCAACGTCACAACAACCACCCACAACTGTGAGTAACTACGTACACGCTACACCACCACCTATCCACAACTGAATCACCCTGTGAAACGCTCCTCTCACTGGAAATCTGCAATTGACTACAAATGTGATGTGCTTTGTGTCCAGGAGACACACTTTGCTTCAGGAGCCCCCCCCATAGACAATTCCCCAACATTTTCCAGTCGTCCTTCTCTAAAAAAACAGCGAGGAGTTATGATTGCAGTCAGGAACACTGTTGCTTTCCACTTGCTAACCTCAATTATCGACCCGGACGGGCGGTACATTATCCTAGTCTGCACTCTTAACAACGTCACCTACACTCTGGTCTCAGTCTATGCCCCAAATCATGGCCAAATGCCTTTTCTCAGAAAAACTTTGTGAGTAGCCCGCAAAATCCAACAAGGCCATTTGCTGATCTGTGGGGACTTTAATATGGTACCGAACTCCGCAATGGACTCTACTGCCGGAAACAAACGCTGTTCATCACCTCTAGAAACTTTTATTAATGCTAATGACATGTATGATGTTTGGAGGTGTTGTCATGCGAGTGAGAGGGATTACACGTTCCTCTCGCCGCGTCACAACACCTACTCACGTATTGATCTGTTTCTAACTGACAGTAGATTGCTGCACAAAATTTTAGACTCCTCTATACAAACCACCACCTGGTCGGACCACGCCCCTATTAGCATTAAAATCACCGATGATGCTCGCCACCCTAACTCCTATATTTGGAGGGTTAATAACCATCTACTTAACACACCATGCCACTCCGCCTCCATTAAACAAAAATTGGAAGACTACTTTTCACTTAATCGGGAGTCAGTGTCCGACCCGCTGGTGGTATGGAATGCACACAAGGCGGTCATTAGAGGTTCATTTCTTCAAATGGGGGCTAGAGTTAAAAAACAAAGAACCCAACGCATAGACAAACTGACGACTGAGATAACCACGACTGAATCCCTGAACAAACTAAACCTCTCCCCACTTTTGCAATCTAAAATATTCGCCCTTCGTAACGAATTGAGGACCCTCCTTCTTGATAAACATGTTAACGCTTATAAGTTGTTTAAATCTACATTATACTCGACGGGCAACAAGGCAGGCAAGGCCATGGCTCAACGAGTTAAAGGCCACAGGGCTAAGACAAAAATCCCCTTCATATACCATCCTCACACTAACGAAAAACTCCTCAAACCCCAAGACATAGCGAATGCCTTTAGTACGTACTATGCAGATTTGTATAACTTAAAGGTGGACCCGAATACAGCCCAACCCTCACCTAAGATGATCCAAGACTTTCTAGACCCTCTAAACCTCCCTTCTATAACACCCCAACAACTGGCAGACCTAAACTCTCCCTTCTCAATCACTGAAATTTTATCAACAATAGAAAAATTGCCCAATGCCAAATCTCCAGGACCCGATGGTTTTACTGGGGAATACTACAAACAGTTCAAAGATATTTTAGCCCCTACACTATGTCAAATCTTTAACTCAGCTGCGGCCTCCACATCGTTTCCTCCCGAAATGCTCAAAGCATTGGTGGTGACATTGCCCAAACCAGGCAAGGAACCGACCAATCCAAAAAACTTTCGTCCCATCTGATTACTTAACCTTGATGTAAAAATATTTGCAAAAATTATTGCCAATAGATTAGAAGATTTGCTCCCTACCCTTATCTCCCCGAATCAATCGGGATTCACCAAAGGTCGTCAAGCTTCTGAAGCCACGAGAAGGATGATTAACATTATACACCATGTAGAAACTACAAAAACCCCGGCACTACTACTATCCCTAGATGCCGAAAAAGCCTTTGACAGGGTCCATTGGGATTATATCTCAGCGGTCCTGTCAAAATTTGGCATTACGGGTACAATCCGCGATGCTATAATGGCCCTGTACTCCAATCCCACTGCGCAGGTCTTATCTGTAGACGCTCTCTCCACACCTCTACAAATCTCCAATGGTACGAGACAAGGGTGTCCCCTATCACCCATAATTTTCAATCTTGTCATGGAACCCCTAGCAGAAAGAATTAGGTCTAATCCTTCCATTTCTGGCATCCCCCTAGCAGACCAGGAACACAAAATAAGTCTATTCGTGGACGACATGATCCTTATAGTCACAAACCCTACCCGTTCTGTCCCTGAGATCCAGAGGACGCTAGCCTGGTTTGGCGATATCTCTTATTACAAGGTCAACGAAACCAAATCTTACATACTGGACCTAGGTTTAGATAAACCCACTAGTCAGCAAATCAAACTCCAATTCCCATATGCTTGGGCCGATCATAGCTTGTCCTACCTGGGTATTCAACTGACTAAATCTACCAAATCGTTGTTCGCGTCTAATTACCTACCGTTAAGACTAAAACTACAGACTGACCTGGACAGGTTGGCGTCCTTTGAGTTCTCCTGGATGGGCCGACTAGCGGCGTTCAAAATGTTCCACCTACCCCAAGTATTGTATCTATTCAGGACTATCCCCTATCCCTATCCCTGTGCAGTCAGTCAGTCAGTTGAGGCAGACGGATTAGCAGCAGGAGCTCACACGGCGCTCGTCTCCTAGAGTAGGAACGGGTGTGTCATAGCTCCAGGCAGGTGTAGGAGGTAGACAGGCAGGCTAGGTTTCTCCCAGCCTCTCCCTGCTAGCTTCAGCTCCAGCCCCAGCACTACTCGTCCCCAACCTGGCCTTTCTCCTCCATCACTCAGAATCCACAGCGGATCAGCTCCCTGGCCCTCTGGCCTTCCTCAATCCCTGGCCTTGTTCCAGGTAAGAAATTGCTGACGGCCGTCCTTGTCAGGACAGCCGTGGCAAACATCTCATGCCCCCTCGGCTTTCCCCGGCCCCTATCCTCCTTTCCCTGTGCCCCCATACCATCATCGCCAATCGCGATTCTTTTTAGCACACCCGCGCCAGCCTGCATTGAATCGCGGGGCCGCGATCTAGGAAAGACCGCGGCTTCACCCGCGGCCTACCACTGCGGCGCTCCCCACACCCTCGCTCCTATCCTCCACCCCCTATGCCCCCATACCGCCAGCTGAGACACCCTCCTACTACCCTCCAGCCGCAATTCCGCATTCCTAGGGCATTCTTTTTGGACACCCGCGCCGGCCTGCACTGATTCGCAGGGCCGCGATCTAGGAAAGACCGCGGCTTCACCCGGGGGCCTACCGGCGCGGCGCCCCTCACTCCCTGTTATCCCCCCAAATCCTCCAGGAATCCCCCCTTCCCTAATAGGACAGCCACTCTTTCCCTGGCTTACCTTTTTTGCCCCACTGTACCTCCATCCGTTCGAGCTGTCAGCTCCAGGCTGCACCCTGCTGCCTGATCAGGCAGCTCTCCTGCTATACTAAGCAATAAGCACACCCCTCACCCCCAGCCACTACTCATATCAACACAACAGAAGCTTGATCCAGGGCTCATCCGATCGCCTTTTCACAGGAAGTCAGGAAGGAATTTTTTTACCCCACCGGAGCACATTGGCCCAGCACCGCTAGGGTTTTTTTTGCCTTCCTCTGGACCAAGCCAGGAGAGAGGAATCAGCCAATTCCTCTCCCTATCGCCCCGGAAACTCCCCCCCTCCCGGTGCTTGGCGATCATGGCATATCAGCAATATTCTGCAGAAACCATTTGGAGTTTGAGGCAATCCGCCGCAATACTACCAGCCATCACCAAAAAAGCCCTAAAAATTGAGCGAATATGGAGAGTCGATCAACGACCGACCGTCAGGTATTTCAGCCATTCACCCCAACCTAAGCACATATCTTGTGCTTTGATCAATACAAGATCGGCAGTAAAACACCGACTGGAAATCCGGGACCTCATTCTACAACACGATCTAGATTGCCTCTTTATTACAGAGAGCTGGCTTACAGCCGACTGTAACACCATTCTAGGAGAACTGGTGCCAGAAAACTACCGTATCATAACGGAAAACAGAATAGGGCAAAGAGGAGGAGGACTGGCGGTGATCCACAAGACGCACCTTGCGGTCACTAAACCAGCCCTTCAAAACCCTCTTTCATTCATGGAAACTCTTACTCTGCAATTGCAAATAAATTCCAAGGAGACCGTCCACATTCTTCTCTGCTATAGGCCTCCTGGCCCAAAATCGCAGCTGCTATCATCATTAACGGAGTTTGTCTCCACTTACACCCTCAACAGCAAACATGTTTTGCTGCTCGGGGACTTCAATCTCTGGGCCAACTCCGCACAAGACCCCGTTGCCGACGCCTGTATCGACCACCTGGAAGGATTAGGCCTTCAGCAACTAGTATGTGGGCCCACACATGCATCAGGTCACACGCTCGATCTTATTTTCAGACAAGATCTGGAAATAAAAATCTTGGAAAATGAACCATTGCCATGGACTGATCACCATGCAATTAAATTCATTATTTCCGAATTCCCCCGATTAACAAAAACATCAAATCCAGTGACAACACACTGGACCAGATGTCAGAAGAAGCTCCACTCGGAACTCTTCAAAGCCACGCTAGGGGATAAAATAAACACAATTCAGCCGCACCTAACAGCGGAAGAAACACTGGAGGCCATAAACACAGCACTATTGCAGTCAGCTGACTTGATAGCGCCGAAACGAAAGACCCAGATCAGGAAAAATAACTCCAGCTGGTTCAACAACCAGCTGGCATTACTGAAGCAAGAGCGCAGAAGGGCAGAAGCAGCCTGGAAAAGAAACTCTTCAGATGAGAACCTCTCGATCTACAAGGCAATAACCAGAAAATACTACAAGCAAATCTTCGAAGCCAAGAAAAACTATTTTTCTGAGGCTATCAACGGTGCCCTAAATCGCCCCCGCGAACTTTTCAAGATGGTCACTCAGACCATGAATCCAGGATGTCTTGGATACACAAGAATTCTGCGATGAGTTATCGGATTGCTTCATTAACAAAATTGAGGCTATCCGGCAAAGCATTCAACAATGTCTTGGAACAATTTCGCGATGAGTTATCGGATTGCCTAGCCCCCCCCCGTAGTCATTTACACAAATTGAGGCACCGGCAGCAATTCACCACAGTTAGGTGAGTTCACGCTGGAACCCATCTGCATTCAGACCACAAAAAATATCATTGGCACTCTGCGCAACAGCACTGCACCAAATGATATTATCCCCACCAAACTGCTGAAGGAATGCGCCGACAACCTGGCACCTCCTGTCACGCAGCTTATCAACCAATCCTTCAGGGAGGGCATAATGCCATCCCAGCTGAAGGAGGGCTTTATTCAACCCATTTTGAAGAAAGCCACCCTGGATCCGAAGGATCCACTCAATTGGCGCCCCATAACAGGCCTAAATGTTCTCTCCAAGGTAATGGAGAAAGCAGTGGTACAGCAGCTGCAACAGCATCTAGATACCCACAATCTACTCGACCCATTTCAATCAGGATTCCGTCCCGGACACGGGACGGAAACAGCATTGCTTAAGATATGGGACGACGTTCTCGAGGCCGCAGACGAAGGAGAATCTTCTCTTCTGGTTCTGCTGGACCTAAGCGCAGCCTTTGATACAGTAGATCACAAGCTGTTATTGACTCGGCTGGCTAAAATAGCCAAAGTCGCAGAAAGCGATCTATCCTGGTTCTCCTCTTTTTTGGATAACCGATCGCAAATAGTGAAGCTAGGACCCTTCACTTCTGAACAACGCACATTATCGTGCGGGGTCCCTCAAGGATCTCCCCTGTCGCCGATGCTATTCAACATCTATGTGCGTCCTCTTTTTGAAATCATCAGCAGCCAAAAACTGCTATATCACTCATATGCAGACGACACGCAACTGTACTTCCGCATTTGCAATAAAAAGGATCACCACCTCAATCTAGAGACATGCCTCTCTTTGATAGAGGACTGGATGACAAATAGTTATCTTAAACTCAACGGAGCGAAAACAGAACTTCTTCTGTTTCACGCCAAGCGCAGGAATCAACCGGCAACAACTTGGATCCCCCCGCCCATTCTGGGCAAAATCATCTCCCCTAGTGCCAAAGTCAAAAGTCTTGGGGTCATCTTTGACTCCGACATGACAATGAACGCACAAATAGGGTCAGTAGTCAGCGGATCTCATCATCTGCTGCGCCTACTACGCAGACTCATTCCTTTCATTCCCAAGAAAGACGTAGCGGTCGTGGTGGGAGCAATTGTAAACTCCAGACTGGACTATGCAAATGCCCTTTACCTCGGACTCCCCAAGTACCAAATCGCTCGTCTTCAAGTCGTTCAAAATACGGCTGCCAGACTTGTGACTGGGAAAAAACCCTGGGAATCAATCTCGCCTTCACTGAGATCCCTTCACTGGCTACCAGTTAAAGACAGAATCACCTTTAAAGCTCTCTGTCTAACGCATAGATGTATCCATGGGAATGCTCCCCATTATCTATGCGAAAAATTAAAAATTCAGAATCCCAATCGTATTTTACGATCCACCAATCAAAATCGGCTTCAGATACCGAAAGCCAGATACAAGTCCAAAGGGGACAGAAGATTCGCTGTCCAAGGTCCCAGACTATGGAATGCCTTACCAGCCAGCATTCGGCTGGAGGAGAACTACTTGGTCTTCAGGAGAAAGATTAAGACCCATCTCTTTTGATCTCAAAGGAGACAGGAACAATAAGCGCCCAGAGGCGATTTACTTCGCATGTGCTGCGCTATATACCTTTTCATTCATTCATTCATTCATTATACCACTTAGCTACTTCAAATCTCTACAGACGATCCTGTCCAAGTTTGTTTGGAAAGGCAAAAAGGCTAGATGCGGACACTCCCAACTGATTAAGCACCGTCTAGCTGGAGGTTTAGGGTACGTCGACTTCCAGGACTATTACATGGCCTCTATTCTAGTACAATCACGGGACTGGTTCACAAACCCCTCCCCATTAACAACATGGGGACAGATGGAAGCATCCTCCATCCCGGGTAATGATATACAGACCTGGTTGTTCGCGTCACTATTAGGCAGAACTCGCTTCGCTCAGATGTCACCCCCCATTGTAGCGACCATCAAGGTTTGGTCCAAATACTCAACTCTTACGAGCACCTATCCCAACCAATCAACCTGGCCCATTCCCATTGACACGTTGAGGCATCTCATTGAATCCTCTTCCTATACAGGATGGAAACGCAAAGGTATTGCGTACATCTCAGACCTTATTGACGAGGGTAAAACCAAAACATTCTCCATGCTCTCAAAAGAATACTCCCTCCCACAAACTGATAGATTTCTATATATTCACACCCAATACTACCTTGCCACGCTCAAATCTCTCTCTCGTGGAAGATACCTCAGATAGCCTGGGTCTTCCTTGAATCCCCCACTACTAGGCGGAAAGGAATATCCCTATTCTACAACACCTTGCACCAAAAGATGGCCTTTACTAGCTCGACAGCTCTTATCCGCTGGGAAAGAGATCTAGGACAGACCTTCTCGCCTCTCAAATGGGAGAAGGCTTGTCTATCTACTTACAAAGCCACATGCTGCTCCTCCCTGTGGGAACTCGCATTTAAACTAACTCACCGGTGGTACCTGACCCCCGATAGGATGTCCAAATTTAGTACAGCTGTGTCCACCTCCTGTTGGAGAAACTGTGGACAGAGTGGCGACTTGCTACACACATTCTGGAAGTGTCCCAAACTCAAACCTTACTGGCACTCTGTCTTTAACCTTATAACCACAATCACTGACATCCCTCTAGAAGAATGCCCATCAATGCCTCTGCTGTCCCTTGACATTGACCGGCTCCCTAACCCTATGCGGCACACCATAGTGCACATACTCCTGGCGGCTCGTCTCAGCATCACAAGGAAATGGAGGGACTCTGACCCTCCCACGGTGATGGATGAAACAGGGGGACAAACTGAAGCAGTTCCAACTATGGCAACAGTAGAAGGACTGGACGACGTCCCCTTCCTTTGTCAAAATGTTTAACCTTTAACACTGATGAATACCTTATTCACCCCTATGTCTAGTTGCTCACCCTGTGACCCACAAACGGAACTCGGAGGGGCGGTCCACCCGAGCACAGTCTTGCACCCTTAGATGGGTGCTCGGGTGGCGTTGCTCCTCCCATACCCCCAGAAACTGTACACAATACCATAGGCTCTTGTATAAAAATGGCGTTGTTCCAATAATTTCAAGTAATGTATGGATGGTAGCTATATAGATGTTGCTGCACCACTACTGAGGTTACGATGACAACCTCTATGTCATTAAGGCCGCGTACACACGAGGGGATATGTCCGCTGAAAACGGTCCGATGGACCGTTTCAGCAGACATCTCCGCTCGTGTGTATGGGCTAGCGGACAGATTTCTCCACCCGACAGATTTCAAAGCATGCTTTGAAATCCATCCGGTGGGAATCTGTCCGCCCGACATGTCTGCTGGTTAGTACACTTACCAGCAGACATGTCGTCCCCCACCGCCGCGCCGCCGCCGAATGGATTCGGCGCATGCGCGGAAGTGTTTTACTTCCTGGTGCGGTGACGTGGCGATGACGCGGCGGCGTCAACGTCACCGCCGCGTCACCGCGCCGTCCGGCGGCGGGGAATTTGATCCGATGGTGTGTACACGCCATCGGATCAAACTCCCGATCGGACATATCCGATGGAAATGGTCCGCGGACCGTTTTCATCGGATATGTCCGATCGTGTGTACGAGGCCTTATAGTTGCATACTATGACTATCTTGTGAAAAGTTTCGACTGCTTGTTAAATGTATGCCTTATTCTGTTCCATGAAAAATTTGACAATAAAAACTATATTTAAAAAAAAAAAAAAGTATGGGGATTGCTTATTATGTTTCATGATAAATATTTGAAGTTGAAGACACCATAAACGCCTTTCCAAGGTGAATGCAGGTGTGCATGTAGGGGAAGGTAAATACCCCAAAGGGGACTGACCACTGCCTCAAATCCAGACCAAAAGGCAGAGCATTTTCACCAATAAATAAGGATAATTTTCACCAATTTTACAGGAAATGCACTGTCAGGAAACAACTCTGATAGGTCGGGTGCACAGAAGTGTTCATGCCCATGGTATTTTCTAGGGATGAACATGAACATTGGCTGTTCGCCCGCTTAGCGAACAGCAAACAATTTGGTGTGTTCGCGGCAAATTCGAAAAGCCGCAGAACATCCCTTAAAAGTCTATGAGAGAAATCAAAAGTGTTAATTCTAAAGGTTAATATGCAAGTTATTGTCATAAAAAGTGTTTGGGGACCCGGAGGGCTTGCCCCAGGGGACAGGTATCAATGCAAAAAAAGTTTTATAATGCTTAAAGTGAAACAATAAAAGTGAAATATTCCTTTAAATTTCGTACCTGGGGGGTGTCTAAAGCAGTGTTTTTCAACTCCAGTCCTCAAGGCACACCAACAGGTCAAGTTTTTAGGATTTCCCTCAGATAAAATGGCTGTGGTGATTACTAAGGCAGTGAAACTGATCAAATCACCTGTGCAAAATAATGGAAAGCCTGAAAACATGACCTGTTGGTGTGCCTTGACAGGACTGGAGTTGAAAAACACTGGTCTAAAGTATGCATGTAAAGTAGCGCATGTTTCCTGTATTTAGAACTGTCCCTGCACAAAATGTAATTTCTGAAGGAAAAAGAGTAATTTAAATCTACTCGTGGCTATTCATGAATTGTCGATCCCGGCAATACGGAGAAAAGCCATTGAAAAAAAAATGAAAGGGAAACCCTGTGACGTGGCAGAGGGGGTGGGGTCACCTGTGACACCACAGGAAGCTGCCGGAAACCCCTGTTACGTCAGAACAGGGTGGGGTCACACATCCACGTCATGGGTGGCCCTGCCCTTGGCTTTAAAAGAAATGTCACATGGCTCACGCGTCATTCGCCGGGGAGCCTTCTATTTAGGAAGGCTGTATTGTTCATAGCGGCGGGTAGCGCAGGTCCAGGTTGTTGAAGGATGTACATCGCTGGAATGTATTTATTTATTTTTTATTAAAGGACTTTTCCCAAGATGTCTGTGTGTTTTTAAAAAAAAAAATATTTACCTTTTACACGATAGGGCATTGGTTAGAGCCCTTTCAGGCGGTGTACACAGTATATAATACAGTGCATTGTAGTGTTGCAAAACAAAAAAAACATAATGTCTGGAAGGCCACTAAAAGAGGGCAAGCAGCCTCTGTGTCTACAGTCAACAGGGGGTGGTTGTGAACATGGTGCATCCTCTGCAGGTGGCACACTTGTCCTTTCTTTCTGCTGCTGTCTGTGTTATTGAGCCACAACATGCAGAAGAGTTGGTGGATAACGATAGCTGTCCTCATCCTCCTCATCATGTCACTCAGGCTCTGAGTAGTTTGCCTTACAATGCAGCTGCCAAAGTGGCCTAGTTCACTGATTCCTTGTACAAAGTTACTCCTTGTGTAGCCCCACCATCATGGAGGAGTCCCCAGAATTATACGACAACAGTGACGGTTATATGCTGCTGGAGGATGCGCAGCAATTTGAAGGCTCCGATGTTGGTCCACAGGTTGAGGAAGGGAGTAACGTGAGCCTAGAGAGAGGGAGTGCCACAGAAGGACAAGAAACTGACAGTCATTTTCCCCCAGCTGCAGCATACTGCCAAGTTTGCTCCAGTGATGAGGAGGGAGGGGATGATGAGGTCACTGACTGTACTTGGGTGCCTGAGAGAAGAGAAGAGGAGGAAGAGGCACAACTCCAACTAGGCAGGATGTCCTCTGGGCAGAGCTCCGTGGGAGCAGGGAGCTGCTGACTCCCTGCTGACTTTTAAAAGTTTCTTGGCGTGGGCCTTTTTAGACACAGCAGATCGCACCTTTGCTGTTTGAAACTTATGTCTCAAGCAGATCAAGCATGGCCTGGACAGCAGAACCACATGCTTGACCAGACATATTATGACCTGCCATGCAGTCCATTGGCAACAGCACTTGAAAGAACCACATCATACAAAAAGGTGGACTTCTCCTTGCTCCTCATCTGGGATCCCTAAAACCATAAAACCATACCATACCTCCGGTCCTCTCAAAAACCTGCACTGAGAGGAATGAAGGTATAGCAATAGATGTCCAAAGTACTTGCAGCCAATCTGCTAGCAGTACACCACCAATTGATTTTAGCAGGCACATTTTCCTACTCCAGTTGCTGAACCGTAAAATAAATTCACCACCACCACCCAAGGCCCAATTTTTCTGCCCCTGTTTAACAAGGGCACGTAATTAAAAAAATGATATATAATATTTCACAGCAGCGCCTATTCCTGGAGCCAAAAAGTGTAACTCTGAGAGCTAACAGTGTTCTGGCGTCACCAAAGGCCCAATTTTTCTGCCCCTGTTTAACAAGAGCATGTAATTACAATTTTTGATATAATATTTCACAGCAGGGCCCATTCCTGCATCCAACAAGAGCATCCGTTATGGCTGGGTTCTGCGGACCCAGCTCATCACGGATCGGGGTAAAGGGCTAATAACAGTGGCCCTTTACCATGTGATCACTCGTCCAATGAAAGAGCGATCACTTGTCAACAAACCGGCACATGTCGGATTCAGCTCTCTCCTTACATGCGATCGGTAGGTAGTCGGTGCAACAGCAAGTGGGCTGTCTCTGGAGTGCCCACAATGCTGATCTGTGCCAATTCATACCTCATCCATGCCTTATACATGCTCATCCATGCCCCATATGTGTCCATCCATGCCCATCCGTACCTCATACGTGCCTCATCTGTGCCTCAAACATGCCTCACCCATGCCTCAAACATGCCCATCCATGCCTTAAAAATGCCAATCCGTGCCTCATACATGCCCATCCATGCCACAAACATGCCCATTCATGCCCATCTGTGCCTCATTCATGCCTCATACATTCCCATTCATGCCTTATACATGCCAATCCATGCCTCATCCATGCCTCATACATGCTCATCCATGCACATCTGTGCCTTATCCGTGCCTATCTGTGCCCATACCTCATCCGTGATCCATCCATGCCACATTAGTGCTCACCTATGCCACATCCCTGCCTCAGCCATACTAATCCATTCTTAATACGTGACCCATCCATGCCTCATTTATGCCTCATTCATGCCTCATCCATGCCTCATCCGTGCCTCATCCATGCCTCATCTGTGCCTCATCCATGCTCATTCATGCTTCATCCGTACTCATCTATGCAACATCAGTGATCGTCTGTGCCCATTCATGCTTCATCCATGCCTCATCTTAGCCCATCCATGCCTCATCCATGTTCATCCATACCTCATCTGTGCTTCATCCATGATATATTAGTAATTACAATTTTTGATATAATATTTCACAGCAGGGCCCATTCCTGCACCCAACAAGAGCATCCGTGATGGCTGGGTTCTGCGGACCCAGCTCATCACGGATCGGGGTAAAGGGCTAATAACAGTGGCCCTTTACCACGTGATCACTCGTCCAATGAAAGAGCGATCACTTGTCAACAAACCGGCACATGTCGGATTCAGCTCTCTCCTTACATGCGATCGGTAGGTAGTCGGTGCATCAGCAAATGGGCTGTCTCTGGAGTGCCCACAATGCTGATCTGTGCCAATGCATACCTCATCCGTGCCTCATACATGCTCATCCATGCCCCATACGTGTCCATCCATGCCCATCCGTACCTCATACTCGCCTCATCTGTGCCTCAAACATTCCAATCGTGCCTCATACATGCCCATTCATGCCCATCCGTGCCTCATTTATGCCTCATACATTCCCATTCATGCCTTATACATGCCAATCCATGCCTTATCCATGCCTCATACATGCTCATCCATGCACATCTGTGCCTTATCCGTGCCTATCTGTGCCCATACCTCATCCGTGATCTATCCATGCCACATTAGTGCTCACCTATGCCACATCCCTGCTTAAGCCATACTAATCCATTCTTCATACATGACCCATACATGCCTCATTCATGCCTCATTCATGCCTCATCCATGCCTCATCTGTGCCTCATCCATGCTCATTCATGCTTCATCCGTACTCATCTATGCAACATCAGTGATCGTCTGTGCCCATTCATGCCTCATCCATGCCTCATCTTAGCCCATCCATGCCTCATCCATGTTCATCCATACCTCATCTGTGCTCCATCCATGCCATATTAGTGCTCATCCATGCCTCATCCATGCCACATCCTCTTAGCCTTTTTCCCTTGTCCACTCCTTTTTTGACTGCATGAACTTTGGCTGTTTTTTCCAATAGAATTTTTTATGTTTTTTATGTTTTGAATAAAGACATCGTTTTTTGAGGAGCGCGGCGGTCCAGGATTTTTCTTTCATCACATCCATGCCTCACCCGTGCTAATCCATACTTCATCAATGCCTTATCGATGCCTTATTCATGCCTCATCCGTGACTCATCTGTGTCTCATCCATGCCTCATTTGTGTTCAGCCATGCCAAATAAGTGCTCATCCTTGCCTCATCAGTGCTCTTCTGTGCCACATCCGTGCTCATCCGTGCAACATCCGTGCTCATCCTTGCCACATCCGTGCTCATCCTGATGGTGCTACTTGCATGTTGGTGCTCTGTAAGTGGCCAGGCTGTATAAAAGCCTCACACATGTAGTATCCACATACTCAGGAGGAGTAGAAAAATGTATTTTAGGGTGTAATTTTTGCTATGTACATGCTATGTGTTATATATATCTTGGAAATTAAAAATGGTAAATATACTCATTATTTACAATACTGTCAATACCGTAGATGTTTTCTTGCTGAGAGTGGCTTTGTTTTATAACAACCTCACCTATACAATGTAGTTATTTTTGGAGCATCTGCATTTTACCCCCTGAAGATGACCGCCCTCTACAAGGTCGAAAAGCGTTGTTTTTTTATCATGATCATCATGTTTATCATTATTACTAGTGTTGAGCAGAATATGCCATATTCGATTTCGCGATATATCTCGAATATATAGTCGAATATTCGAGATATATTCGCTAAATGCGAATATTCGCGATATTTTTTGGAAATGAAATGATTGCGAAATTTCGCTATTGCGAATGCGAATGCGAAATTTCGAGAAATGCGGAAGGAGCACTCTGATTGGCTCAGAATATTCGTGATATTTTATAATACAAAATAATTGCGAAATTTCGAGAAATGCGGAATGGAGCACTCTGATTGGCTCAGAATATTCGTGATATTTCACAATACAAAATAATTGCGAAATTTCGAGAAATGCGGAATGGAGCACTCTGATTGGCTCAGAATATTCGTGATATATTACAATACAAAATAATTGCGAAATTTCGAGAAATGCGGAATGGAGCACTCTGATTGGCTCAGAATATTCGTGATATATTACAATACAAAATAATTGCGAAATTTCGAGAAATGCGGAAGGAGCACTCTGATTGGCTCAGAATATTCGTGATATTTTATAATACAAAATAATTGCGAAATTTCGAGAAATGCGGAATGGAGCACTCTGATTGGCTCAGAATATTCGTGATATTTCACAATACAAAATAATTGCGAAATTTCGAGAAATGCGGAATGGAGCACTCTGATTGGCTCAGAATATTCGTGATATATTACAATACAAAATAATTGCGAATATTCGGCAAATGCGGAAGGAGCACTCTGATTGGCTCAGAATATTCTTGATATTTTATCGTAATTTCGCAAAAATGCGATTGCGATATTTATTGTGGAATTTCGATACATGCTTTAGGAGCGCTCTGATTGGCTCATTCTGAAATCGAATATTCGAGATATTTTATCGAAATTTCACAAAATGCGAATGAGAAATTGATTGCGGAATTTCGACAGTAACACTCTGAAATCGAATATATGTATTATTTTAGCTAAAAACAATATATTTGGCTATTGCGAATGCGAATGCGAAATTTCGAGAAATGCGGAAGGAGCACTCTGATTGGCTCAGAATATTCTTGATATTTTATAATACAAAATAATTGCGAAATTTCGAGAAATGCGGAATGGAGCACTCTGATTGGCTCAGAATATTCGTGATATTTCACAATACAAAATAATTGCGAAATTTCGAGAAATGCGGAATGGAGCACTCTGATTGGCTCAGAATATTCGTGATATTTCACAATACAAAATAATTGCGAAATTTCGAAAAAAGCGGAATGGAGCACTCTGATTGGCTCAGAATATTCGTGATATATTACAATACAAAATAATTGCGAATATTCGGCAAATGCGGAAGGAGCACTCTGATTGGCTCAGAATATTCTTGATATTTTATCGTAATTTCGCAAAAATGCGATTGCGATATTTATTGTGGAATTTCGATACATGCTTTAGGAGCACTCTGATTGGCTCATTCTGAAATCGAATATTCAAGATATTTTATCGAAATTTCACAAAATGCGAATGAGAAATTGATTGCGGAATTTCGACAGTAACACTCTGAAATCGAATATATGTGTTATTTTAGCTAAAAACAATATTGCGAATTTCTCGATCGCGCATGCGGGGCGGAGTAAATAATCGCGCAATATTCCGATTGCCGAATATTCGCATTGCGAATATTCGGCAATATAAAACGATCGCTTCAGCTACTCGGACCAAGGTCTCTAATCATAACAGCAATGCTTTTAGACGTCGAAGGAGATCACTAGGATGTGATCTGTTTTAAAAATGAAACTGAAATAATCGCTCTGAGGCGGAAGATAGGGCGGTGAAAATAATCGCGCGATATCGCTATTGCCGAATAATCGCATTGCGATTTTTCGGCAATATAAAATGATCGCTGCAGCTACTCGGCCCAAGGTCTCTAATCATACCAGCAATGCTTTTAGACGTCGATGGGGATCTCTAGGATGTGATCTGTTCTAAAAAAAAAAATTGAAAAAATACGAATATTCGAAATAGCGAATATTCACCGCGAAATTCGGAATATATCGCGAATACTCGAATATGCCATATTCGAGCCGAATATTCGCAATACGAATATTCATGAGCAACACTAATTATTACAAGATTATACCATGTTCTTGTTGGTTTTGCCCTTATGGTTTATTCAATATGTTATTAACTCTTATGTATATGCTTTCATTGTGACGACTTGATCATTTTTTGGTTCGAATAGAATAGACATGTTTCTTGTGAGACTTAAAACCAAAATAAAAAACTTTTGTACCAATTGAACATTACTTATTTTTTGCTGCAATACAAAGCCCCCGGGTAACATTCCCTTTTTTCCACAACAATTTGGGGTGTGCAGTGTTTGACCCACTTTCCAGTATCGCTTTGCCCTATAACAATATATCTTAGAAATTGACCACTTTGTATAAAAAAATGCTTTTCATTTTCTTTCCACATTTTCCAAAAACTTTTGGAAAAAAAATTACATGTTCAAAAGACTCATTATGCTTCTTAGATTATATGTTGGGGTGTTTTCTTTCCAAATGGGGTAATTCTATGGGCGTTTCCATTATCCTGGTGCTCCAGGGCCTTCAAAAGTGTAATAGGTAGTCAAGAAATGAAATGTGTAATTTATGTCCCAAGAACACGGTGCTCCCAGTCCCTTTATGTTGGGCCTCTGTATGTGGCCTGGCTGTGAAAAAAGTCTCACACAAGTGGTATCGCCATACTCAGGAGGAGTAGCAGAATGTGTTTTGGGGTGTAGTTGCAAGTATGCATATGCACGAGAGAAATAAAAATGTTGTGAAAAAAAGGATTAGCAATACAGTTGAGCACGCACTGTGATACACTTGTATTCACACTATTGGTTTCATTTTGAGGACAACGTTTTAAGCTGCGTACACACGATCAGTCTATCCAATGAGAATGGTCCAAAGGACCATTTTCATCGGTTAACCGATTAAGCTGACTGATGGTCTGATGTGCCTACACACCATCGGTTAAAAAAAACGATTGTGTTAGAACGCGGTGACGTTTACTAATTTTAACACAGCGACGTGCTGAAAAAAACAAAGTTCAATGCTTCCAAGCATGCGTCTATTGGTTCTGAGCATGCGCAGCCTTTTAACCAATGCTTTTGCATACTAACGATCGGTTTTGACCCATCGGTCAGGCATCCATCGGTCAAATTTTAAAGCAAATTCTCTCTTTTTTGACTGAAGTATAACTGATCGATGGGGCCCACACACGATTGGTTTGGACCGATGAAATGGTCCTTCAGTCCGTTTTCATGGGTTTTGACCGATCGTGTGTACGCGGCCTTTGAGTTGTACCCCCCTTTTCCTGGTTCCAGCAGTACTGAGGCATAAGGTTTTGCTAAACTTTTGTGCATCAGTACTGCTTGAACTCAACTGTTTTGCTGTATTTTACAGTGTCATAATAAGATATGAATCCGATTAACAGATAAGCAAACCTACATCCTTGCTTTTCTCTGTTGGCATCTGCTTACCTCATTGGTTTTGTTTTGAATTACTGGAAAGAAAAAGTATTCAGCAGCAGAATATTCACATCCTGTAATGATCTATAAAATATATACTGTAGCTATACAAACTGTTACATTAGGTAGCTAATAGAACGTGGTTTACTGTCAATGGCTTCACACAAACATATTATATAGCTGGAAATATTTTAGTGTCCAGATAAGGTACCACAACCCATATAACCGTATAACAAGAGAAAAGGAAGACCCAAAAAGGGGAAAAACAGGACTTTACTAGTACCAAAGGAAGGCAAGATTGTGTTAAAATATAATTAGCTTGATTTATAAATTCATAAATGAACAATGTTAACATTTGGAGAATGTCATATTGGCCTATCATACAATTACATCTTTCATTACAAATGCTTTAGATTGTAGATACATTTCTGTATAATAAGCATATTCATAGACCAACATGTGTCATATGCTTTAAGGAAGAATAACCTAGCAAAATAGACATAAATTAGATATAACATAACATAAATCTTTACATCATTGCATAAATACAGGTGTATATGCACACACACACATGCCCCCCAGGGGTAAGGAAAGCAACAACCAGCTAAAGTCTCAAGGTCCAAGCGGGGTGAACGCATTGTACTGCTCAACCAATATAAATAAGGCTGAATGTCAGATTACATATGTCTGATAAAATAACTAAAACCAAGAGATAGAAAATACTAAATAGCATTTGGCTAGAATCAGCAAAAAAAGGCAGTGTAAAAAACAGCACGCATGTGAGTCTAACAGCTTGCTTTTTGATCAAGTATTTTAGATCAGAGTGCAATAGTGCTTTTTGGGGCACCTCTCATAGAATTTTGTAAATAACCACAAAGGGCAGTCACTGGATAGTTTTGTCTGGGTTAGCCAATGTACTGTATATTCTCCTAATAAAGGAAAAAAAGGTACAAATTAGCACGTGGTACCTACCGGAGCATGATGGGACTGCGAAGTCACAAGACAGGCCTATTTAACTCGCTGCGAGCCGCGCGCCAGCCATAACAGCGGAAGGAAGCGTCGCGTCAACATCTGGAGAAGAGAAGATGAAGACGTCACAGAAGAGGGGACTCGCCGCCGCTAGTAATTGAGCTAACACACGAAGATAGCGGCGGCGAGTCCTGAAGAAGAAGAAGACCCCCGGAGAGCGGAGAAGACCCCCGGAGAGTCGGAGAAGACCCCGGAGAGTGGGAGAAGACCCCGGAGAGTGGGAGAAGACCCTCCCCACCGCCGAAGATGTCAAAGGAAGCCCGCCGGTGGCGGAAGAGAACCAGGCGGCAGCGAAGAACAGCGGCACCCACCCCCCCGCAGAAGCCTGCCGGAGGGGGGCGCTTTTATAAAAGCGATCATACACCCCCCCCCCGGTGGCCAACTAATAAAATATTTCAATACCCTGTGTGGTTTATTTGTGTTTGCACTTTTTATTGCAGGTGAATGGGTAGGGGTACGATGTACCCCATACTCATTCACTTAGGGTGGGGGGCCGGTATCTGGGGGCCCCCTTATTAAAGTGGGCTTCCAGATTCCGATAAGCCTCCCGCCCGCATACCCCGACAACCAACGGCCAGGGTTGTCGGGAAGGGGTCCTGTCCTCCTCAACATGGGGACAGGGTGCTCTGGGGTGGGGGGCCGCAGTGCGCCCCTTGCCCCAGAGCACCTGACCCCCCCATGTTGAGGGCATGCTGCCCGGTACGGCTCAGGAGGGGGGGGGCGCTCGCTCGCCCCCACTCCCTTCCTGACCGGCCGGCCGGCGTGCTTTGGATACGGGTCTGGTATGGATTGTGGGGGGACCCTCACGCCGGATTTTTATTTAAAATCCGGCGGGGACTTCCTTCTCAGGATTCATAACAAACTCCGCCCACGTGTAGAATTGGCGGGAATCCGTGTCGGATCCCCGTCGCTTCTATGACGGCTTTGTCTCCATCATGGCAAGCCAGCTCGGCGCTGGCTCCCACGATGGGGCTCGCAAGTGCTCAATCTCGCCGAGAAAGGGAGCGAGATTAACACAATATCGCGGTCAACCACTGTAATATGATATATGGACCATCACCCTATAGCAGTGATGGCGAACCTACATTGCAGAGTGCATGAGCATCATGGGAAATGAATGTAGTTACAAAACATCTGGGGTGCCAAGGTTCGCCATCACTGCCCTATAGACATGTGTACCAAGAGTTAAAGGGCCATGTTTGATTTAAATTTAAATTAGGATATATTAAAGTTGTCTATAAAAGTCAACATTTGTATTAACAATTGTACGTAAATTCTGTTTACATTTGAGGACTGAACCAATGGTGTTTAAACTACTTAAAACATTTGTTGTTAACATTTTTAGAATAAATGTAATTTCCTGAATTTGAACGGCATATACTGTTAGAAATGTATTCTTTTGAGAAAATGTTTCCATCCTGTTCCTTCAAATTTTCCCACTGTGGTCAAAAGTGAATGACGATTTGACTCTAATATTGATTATAAAATCTAATTTGTGATATTTTACTCACCTGAAATAGTTTGGGAAAGAAATAACAAAGAAAAAGTATTATGAAAAGCCGGAAATTATGGCTGCTGCTATTTATTCTATATTTGTTACAAATCAATAATTATACTGCATTGCTGCCAATGCATCATAAAAAAGATAAAGCAAAGCAAGCTTTAAAAAATGCAGTAGTGACAGCTAATATTATGTGCTAGCACAAGCCCCTTAAATGGTTGCCTCAAGCAATGGCCATGTGCTGAAGCAACAAGCTTTCACAGTGGTGGTCAGATACCGCATTTACCAAAAAATCCAGCGACTGTGTTATTAGTGACAGAAAAACAGACATATTAAAAAAAGCCTTTCTAAACCTAAACTTCCTGTGTGATGGAATTTTAAAGCTAAATAGCCTTTGTTAAGAAAATGTGTCGTTGTTCCTGAGAATATACAAAAGAAACAGATGTAAAATGCTGAAGATATAGCCTGTGCATTTATTCCTATTTCCCATCTCTCTCCCTCTGTTAGTGTGTTTATATATATATATATATATATATATATATATATATATATATATGTGTGGTACAAACATGACCCATAATTATTGCAGGTTGGGTACAGTTTTTACTTTCACCACTAATAATTTAACTATTTGATATACCATTTCACTTAATTATGTAGCCTAAAAAAAAAAAAACATAATTAATTTGTATCCACAGAAACATGGTGGTTTAGCAATATCTGAAGGCCATCGAATTTCCATTATAATTTCTGTCACTAGAATGAATTGCTTTAACCTTTTCCATTCTCATTACCATCTTTGTCATGGAAATAGATTAAGAAGGGGCAATTTACTGTTCTCTTAATAATCTCTGTCATGAGAATGGATTATTTTTGTATTCAGTTCTATTCTTGAAACAATCTATTCACTTTAAATATCTCTATCGATTTTTAAACTTTTGCAAAAGTAATTGTAACTATTTTGAGGATCATACCCTTCTTTATAATTAAATAGAATTGATAACTTCTGCATTAGCTACTGTAGCTTCTATTATCAAAGATAATAATCCATATACCAGACAAGTACTATTTTTATCAAAAAAAAAAAAAAAAAAATTAAAGTTCATTCCTTAATATCGATAGTGATCCAATCTAATGAGGTTCCTACATGCAATCTACCTTTACTATTTTCAGGGAAATTAGTTTCCAATTTGAAAATATAAGTAGGCAGTCTACAGTTTAATACTGTTAGCTATGAATAGTTATAAATTGCTTGGAAATGTGTTAGTCAAGTTAAAGGGCAACACTACCTGCACTGCATGTGTTGATGGGTGCAGGAAAGCTGATCATCTACTGGGCTCTTACAGGTCACCCAAACCTGAATTCTTGTCTTCCATTACCTGTATCCACAGAAGTTTTTATGAATCAACCAGTAATCCTAGATGTCTTGGCACAACTCTTCAATTTTTAAAACAGTTGATTTATGGATTGTAAGCTTAGAGGTGAGTAACAGGGTTCACAATGATGGCCATTCTACAGTAGTTAAACAATGCATTTTCCTTTCAAAAGCATGCAGTTGCATTTAAAACACATTATTGCAGCTAAAATGTACCTTATTGGGACATGCTGTGTCTGAAGAAAATCTGCACAACAAAAATCAAGCATCTGAATGGCCATGCATTCTGCCCAATTAAAGTCAGTGTTCCAAACATGTTTCAAATGCAGGAAAAAATTGCTTATCAGCATGATCCCTTATGTAAACACTTTGCTGGTTTAAATAATAATTCCATTCATATTATAAGAAATGTAGATAGGCATTTGGTTTATATATTAACACAGCTGCTGAAAAGGCCAGCATTCCTCAATATACAGGCTCTGAAATTATTGTTTTTATTTTTATTTTGTATCTTGCAAATTCATAGATACTCTGACTAGAGACATAAAAAAATATATATCCACCAATACCCCATTATAATTTATCTTTATTAAAGTGTTAATGTATATTTTGTAATTTGCAGTTGTTTTTCATTACTCCCATTCCATATGAAACCAAAAGGGGCCTGTGAAGAATACATCTTATACTCACCTTCCCTGGTGCCCATGCCACTAATCTGCTATAGCAGTGGTCATCAACCCTGTCCTCAGAGCCCACTAACAGGCCAGGGTTTATATATTACCTTGGAGAGATGCAGACTAGAATACTGCAATCACTGGGCAGCAAATTATATCACCTGTGATGTATTTCAGTTATCTTGCAAACCTGGCCTGTTAGTGGGCCCTGAGGACAGGGTTGATGACCACTGTGCTATAGGCAAGGAAAGCACCAGCTGAAGAATTTTCACAATCCATCACTAGTTAAGTTACTAGAAATTTTGCCAACATCAGATTTACATGAATGTGCTCTATACAAAATTCTCCACAAACCTAGCACAGTGGTTGTGGGGGTCTGCAAGCAGAAGAATTATCAGAATCTGAAAGGGCCCTTGCACATGGGTCAGATACAGTTTTATCACCAGGGTATCTGTCCGCTGATACCCTGCTGAGTTGAAACTGATCCCCTACTGTAGGGATGAGCTTCGAGTTCGAGTCAAACTCATGTTCGACTCGAACATTGCCTGTTCGCCTGTTCAGCGAACAACGAACAATTAGGGGTGTTCGCGAGAAATTCGAAAAGTTTTAAGAACGGCCGCTTTTAAAACTTTTTTTTTTGCATTGATACATGTTTCCTGGGACAGGACCCAGGTCCCCAAACACTTTTTAGGACAATAACTTGCATTTTAGCCTTTAAAATTAGCACTTTAGATTTCAAATGTTCGAGTCCTATAGACTTTAACGGGGTTCTAAAGTTCACACGTACATTTGGTGTGTTCGCAAGTTCTGGTGAGAACCGAACAGGGGGGTGTTCGGCTCATCCCTGCCCTTCTGTTTGTTTTTGCTGTATCAGATCAGATTGGAGATAGGTTGACGTAAACAGACACAAGTTTGCTCCATAGAGGAAAATAGAGGGTCAGATCGAGTCCACAAGTCCATTTTTCATACCATCTTTTGGCCAGCTCATTTGAAAGGGGCCAAAGTTCTTTATAAAAAAAAAGTCCCACAATGTAACTCCATCATCAGTCACATTGTCCAATGCTGCAAATCCATGTCAATTATGATGAACGAAACCTGCAAAAACAAAAACACTGACCTGAAATATGCACCAACATAAATAACATAAAGGGAGATGGTGGTTGATATCATTGACCAAATATGACCATGGCTATATTTGGTCAGTGTGGTTTCAGCTGTCTCCCCCCCAACTTTGTTAACATTTTAGTTTCCAGGTAGAAATCCCTGGCTGGCAATTGAATGGCTGGGAGGGGATGTGTCACTTTTTGCTAGGCTTCCTGACAACCAGCTTAAGGCTTCAGTCAGACAGATGTTGACACGTGTTCTGGTTGCAGGCTGCATTTATTATTGCACCTACATCCACCTTGAGATGCATGGGGTAGTTTATAGAGGTAGATGCAGGTGCAATACCAAACTGGGCCTGTACACAGAATAGGTGTCAATGTCAGTGAAGCCTAAGTGAAAAGCTATGGCATTTAGCAGCGGCATTATTCTATTGCTAAATGTACAATTTTTCATTGCAATCAGAACTTCAGTTTGGGGGGTGGGCAAATACCATAATTATTTTGCTCATTCACTGAACAGGCAAAATTTGGCCTAATTCTAATTTGACGTAAACCTGAACCTCATCCCTATTCTGTACAAGTAAATGCATTAAAACAAAACATATTATCCCTTGAAAGATATTTATTTGGCCAATAAATTTGAATTTATTAGGCTATTTATAGGTTATGCTGTATGATAATAAAATGTTGCTTCTCCTTCAGCATCAGAAGCATTTTGTCACTACAATGAGAAGTGGCAGCACCAAAAGTACATTGTCATCACAATTAAAAGTGGCAGCATCTTTAATCACCTAACTACAACAGCCATTTGTTTGTGTTTTTGCATACACATGAAGTGTACACTTTAAGCCTGGGAATTAGTTCAACTCTCCAAACAGTATATATTTTCTGAAAGCACCCTGGAGAATAAAATGGTGGTAATTGCAAGTTTTATGTCACAAAATATTACCACACATGTTTATGAGATGCAAATTTTCAATAGCAAATGCACCAAGGCCATTTTAGTGAACACAAACACAATAAATGACCCATTTGTTTTGTAACATTTAAATATGATGCTGTGGCGAGTAAATTGATACCCAGCATGTTAAGTCTTGAAATTGTGCAGAGCCATAAGACTAAACAAACTTTGGTATCCACAATGTTCCATAGGCTTCACTTGAAAAGCCTTTACAGGCTATCCGTTTAGAATTAACTGTGAACTATGGCCCTAAAATTATTGATTACACTCTGATGTTTACAGAGTTATGTAAAATGTATAGTGCTATTGTGGTTTTCGGATGTAGGTGTGTTTATGTGCATGTACGTATGGACAGAAAACAATTTTTATGTTTTTTATTTGTTATATATTTTAATTTTTTTATATGTTTAAAGTATATAAATCAAATAATATCAAGCCTATTTTTTTTTTTAAACACTTAAATTCCATCTATGGTTTGGACTATCAGGAGCCCTGGAACTTCTCATTGCAGTAACTTCATTATCCTCCTCTGTTACACAAAGACAACCTTTCTATACTGTGAAAACTTAGAGGATATGTTCTTTTCAATGTTTCAATGTCCACTCCTGAAGTTATTGAGTCGCTTATAAATGAGATCTCTATTGATAACAAACTAGCCATGAGTAAGCTGAAAGGTTTTAAGCCTCATACACATGATCAGACTTCCATCTGACTTTTCTGTGGATTTTTGTCCCAAAGGGCGTTGGCCGTAAACTTGGTATGCATACACACGGCAGAACTTTTTCATCCAACATTCACCAAATCTCATAGTTTTTCAGCTCTTTACCGCCACCCTTTGGGCAACTTCTGCTACTGACTTTAGTCCGATGGATTTGTGTACACACGATCGGATGATCCTCCATCTGACATTTGTTGTCGGAAATTTTGAGAGCATACACAGCGAACATTTGTCTGTTGAAAAACCCAAAACAATTGTCCGATGGAGCATAGACAGTCGCATTGTCCAATAAAACACGTCCGTTGGACCGTTAATGTCAAAAATTCAGACCATGTGTATGGACCTTTAGATTTCTGCTGTATACTGGACCGCTTGCTGTATACTTGGACTAATGCAACAATTGTTTTCTAAACTATTCTGTACAGTGGGGAGTGAATCTTTGAGGCTGTGGCTTTAAGGACAACAGTAAAAATTCCCAAATCCTTTTAATAACGTGCTTAGAGGATGCACTAAATCTGTATGTTGTATTAGGGAACAGTACGATTTTCATGGACAGGCTCAGTGACAGAAATCAATTCCACATACCAGTATGCACCGCCAGTGTACACTGGCGGTGCATACTGGTATGTGGAATTGATTTCTTTTTTTATTAAAACAGCTTGAAAAGAATGGTATTTTTCAGGTAGCATTAGCAGTGATGTATGGGTTTCTTCACCAAATGATAATAAACCCACCTTTACTGCAGATACAAATTGGCCACTAGTTATTGGTGTATGTAATTGTTCTCATTGAAGCAAAACTGCCACTGGCAAATTTCTATCAAGTTCTCATTAGGAGATAAGAGAGTGAAGATGATACAGCATTGTAAAATTGGCCAGTAGAAAGACAATTTTAATGAGAGAGAATTGGCTGAAATGTACTAGAGAAACAGGTACAGGCAGGTGTTCTAGCACCAGGATTAAGAGACCACAGAGGATACAGCAGTGTAAAATTGGCCAACCAAAGGACAGATATCAGAGATAATTGATACGGTATATGCTAAACCATTCATAATTTTCCTTCCACTTCACAATTATGTGTCACTTTGTGTTGATCTATCACATAAAATCCCAATAAAATACATTTATGTTTTTGGTTGTAACATGACAAAATGTGCAACATTTCAAGGAGTATGAATACTTTTTTCAAGGCACTCTAGGAGGGTCTGGTATCTGGGTGTCCGATTATTTTTAAAGGGAACTTCCAGACTTTGATAAGCCCCCTGCCTGCAAATCCGCACAACTACTGGGCTAGGGTTTTGGGGGAAGAGACCCTTGTGCTCATCCTCACCACCTAGGAATACGTTTTTACCCCCCCCTCCAGGTACCCTCTCCATATTGAGAGAATGTGGCCTGGAATGGTTTATGCAAAATCCTCATCCCCCTTTCCTGGTCCAGCCAGGCTACATGCTCTGATAGGGGTGTGGTATAGATTATGGGGGTATTTCACTTTTTTTTGTTTCCTCATCAAGGAAAATTTTCACTTCGGTCCCCCTGGGGTAGTGCCCAGATCCCAATGCCATTTGTTGAAAATTCATTGCCTGTTAGCCCAGAAAATGCCCATTACTGTTTCTAAGATTTACCTCTTATCCAAAACAGAACACAGGTATGTAACCCAGCAAACTGAGATTATCCATATTTTTGTGAACAACATTGAATACTTGCATTAGTAATATGGTGCAAATATTTCTGCTGTTACTTTAGAAACATATTACTACTGGCATTACACTAGCTTTATACTAGCTACGACACTAGCATTTGTATGTCATACATGTGCTCTAATATAACAGATCCTAATAATTCTGAAAACAAAAACATATGGAAAATTACTGACCGGGAAGTGACAACCAAAGTCAGCATGGTCTGAACAGCTACAGATTCAAATGACTAAACTCCAGGATGGATAATTGTTAGTCCTTTATTAATGCAAAATGGCTAATTAAAATTGAGCAAAGGTGTGAAAGTTGTACAGGTGATCAGTTTAATAGAGAAATTAGATAGCAATTGAGTGTAGAAAGCAGCAATGTTAGGGAATGTTACTTTGTAAGCAAAAAATATTACAATATATTAAATATAAACTGATAGAATATTATTTGCATTTCAAACTGTACTCATACACTAACACTGTTCAAAGGCCCCATACACACGTCCGACAGATTTGAACAAATCTGTCTGCTGGGATTTTGGTTTGCTTGCGTGTACACACGAGCAAACCAAAATCCCCGCCAGCAGAGAGCGCGCTGACGTGTCGGTGACGTGGCGGTGACGTTGACGCCGCCACGTCACTGCACCAGGAAGTAAAACACTTCCGCGCATGCGCCGAATCCATTCGGCGGCGGTGCGGTGGCGGTGCGGGACGACATGTCTGCTGGTAAGTGTACTAACCAGCAGACATGTCGGGCGGACAGATTCCCACCCGATAGATTTCAAAGCATGCTTTGAAATCTGTCGGGTGGACAAATCTGTCTGCTCGGCCGTACACACGATCGAATCTGTCTGCTGAAACGGTCCAGCGGACCGTTTCCAGCAGACAGATTTGATTGTGTGTACGAGGCCTAAGTGTAGAGTGTATAAATATTATGCCCCAACAAACACAGTATATCCAATATTAAAACTGATAAAACAATACATTTTTAGTTTGCCTAGTATATTGGTAGATTGTAGACATAAAAACATACTAAATGCTGAAGTTTAGATATGAATTTGATTGGACTTGGACCAATGTAACTATGCATATCTAATGGAAAAAATGATATTATTTAGGACTCAAAATTCCCAGCTAGACAGTCTCCAGGGTGTGACTGTGAATGTGTGCTGTGTTTGTCTTGGGGAACTGGCTGATGAAAAGATAAATATGTGTGATTATTATGTGTAACAATATCCTATCGGTTATAATACAGGAATATTAGGTTTTATGTATGTATATAAATGAAATATTGCGATAATAATATTTCTTATTGTTCACATTTGACACTTATTAAATTAACAAAAATTTACGTATGGACTGCTTGCCTCATCTGAAGTCCCATTCTGCTCCTCTTTTCTTTTTCATTAAGATAGCTACCTAGTTATATCTATGTATATACCATTTGCTGTATGTTTAATTATTATGTTCACATGTTCTTATTGTATTTGTTCTAGAGATTGGATCTCCTGAGGAAGCGTGTAACCGCAAAACTAGTCGAGACTTCGACCAATCTAGCAATCGACAACTACAGATGTCTCTTGGGGGATCCATGAGCGTCTGTTTCTTGTTTGTTCATTTTTAAGGATGTTAATTGTATATTTGGTTTTCTCAATAAATAAATTTATTTTATATTACATTGTATCTTGTTATTACCAGTACCGAGATAGTCCAGGAAAATCCTTTTGAGTGGAGATGTTTTAGGGGTAGCCTCAGCCAATATTCCCTTCTCCCCACTCCCCCTATTCTGATTAAGTAATTTGAATGATGGTATCAGCCAGTTCCCCAAGACAAACACAGCACACATTTACAGTCAAACCCTGGAGACTGTCCGGCTGGGGATTTTGCGTCTTTGGATGTTGCCTTGCACAGGTTATGCATATGGTTCTCACAACCACAGCTCCCGCAAAAGATGCCCTTCTCTAAAGGGGTTTTCAGCCATTTTTTTTGCACTTTCCATACACAGCTATGAGTATATTTATCCAATGGGGGCTTATTTCCCACATTTTTTATCTTTTTTTGAGCAAACTACCTAAGGATTTTTATATTTTATTACAGATGTGTACATGCTTGCTCCTGAAGAGTGGATATAATTCCATGAAACGCATCAAGCTTTTGTATCTAGCATGTTTTAAACCGATCTTGTTTATATTATCTTTTAATTGAATCATGTACTCTGTGTATCTAATATATGAATTTTTGTATATCTTGGTATTTATTCCTAAAACAATGGGAAGTTAAGATGTGTTATACCCATTAACCTTCCCTATGGATATGTGTCATTGTCAGGGTCAGTACCGGGGAATTGAACCCAGGACCGCTCTGTTGTTATTCCAACTCCTTATCTCTGAGCCACCTTCCAGTTTAGCTGTCCATTGAAGCCTGGTGCTGACTGCTTGATCTCCCTACTATCTGCACTTGTCCAGCTGAGGCAGGTTGCCTAATCAACTTGCATATAAAGCCCTGCCTCACTATGAGGGAGGTGTCGGTTCATTCTGATCAGATTATTCTGTCTGTGCCAACAGTTCCTATATGTTGATCTTCTGCTGCAAGACTGATCCCCGGCTTTTGACCCTTGGCTCGTTTCTGGACTTCTGCTTGCCTGAACCCCTGACCCCGGCTTGGACTTTGGTTACCCGATCTTCACCTGCCCTTTGACCCCGGCCTGTATTGTTGGACTTTCCCTGTCTTCTCCAGCCCCTGACCACAGCTTGTCTCCTGGACCTGTTTTCAGCCCTGCCCTGACCAGTGAAGTACTTTTGTGCCTGGACGGTCTTCTGTTCATCTGCTGCAGCCTTCCAGTCGGTGATCCGCCTGTACCTGCTCCACGCACCTGACCATCGTCTTCCTGCTGGTACCGGTGCAAGTGAAAGGAGTCTGCGCTGTGAAAATAGATTGAAAAAGGCCACAAGGCTAGGAAATGGGTGTGGGAAAGGGGCACGGTAAGTGAAAAAGTGTTAGCTAAATAACAATGATACACCTAGACAGCAATAAACATCTCCAATTGGTAAACTGATGGTAACACATAAACGGCAAAGTATAGTCCAGGAAAGACAAAATTAATTTAGGAAGTCCAGTACTGGAAAATAAAGATGAAAATAAAAATAACAGTAAATTCCTCAAGGAAGGGAACAGATGAGGAGAGACCCAGCAGCCAATTCTGTGAAAGAAGTCGAGCCGTCACCCAAGAACAACATGCACACCTCAGGTGGTCCCAGCAGCTCACCTCATGGCTACCAGATATAGCCTAGCCAGGTGCGTCCGTCCCTCTGTCCCAATCTCAGGGGGCGGATCGCATCAGGTCGCAAAGGTAGCTCACAAGTCTGCAAATGGATTCCACTCTAGGTAAGCCCTCAGTCATTCATGCTTTTATGTATGTATATAGATGAAATATTGCAATAATAATATTTAGTATTGTTCAAATTCGACACTTATTAAATGCCAACCATTAACAAATCGTATGGACTTCTTGCCTCATCTAAAGTCCCATTCTGCTCCTATGCATATCTAATACCTGAGTGATCCCTATGAAAGCTGCATGTAATTTTCGATATTATGTTTTCTTCTCATTATGTACAGCCATTTTTCTTTTTTTTCTTATTTATTCAATATTGCTTTTCTTTACAGGTAGGAATAACCATGTGGTCTAATTTCTGTTTGTGTGTGTGTGTGTTTGTAGATTTGTTGTATGTATCTGATGTTAGTTGGCTGCCCTCTGCAGTAGCTTTGTTTAAAAGAGATACACTTCAGTCCACCTGTGGTTTGGAAGATTGGTCTGACAGCGGAAATGCATCCTGTTCACTAGAGCAATTCCTGTGTGGTTCATACACCGTCAATGGGCCATTCCTGGGAGCCACCTCTCCATGGTGGCCATGACACCAGCAGCATCACATGGCTCCTGCATCCTTATGATATTATACTGTGCAGTGAGTTCATTCATATATTTGCACCTTTGGTTTGTACATATTTGTACATGTTATGATTACATCAGCTATGTTCTTAATATGCATTCTATCGCTGATCATGCCTTGTGGTTGTCCTGGTTACCATGAGTCACTCCCGATGCCTAGCATTTGTGGTTGGATGAGGTGTGCTATGTAGAAATTTCTTGAGCAGTCTGCTTGTTGCTTTGATAAAACTAGGCTAAGGCCCATATAACATTAGACAGTAAAACATTCACTGTCTACTCTAATTCTCTATCTGCAAGACCTTGGTCTCTAATTCTTTTATCTGCAAGACCATGATCTCTACCTGCTTATCAAATTACTTTTTTTTATTTCAATATGTTTTTATGTAGACATTTTTAATACAAAGACCCACACTGTTGAAATAGAGAATCAAGAGAAAAACAGAAGTGATACATATATGTTAGCCTCGCAGAACAACAAAGTGTCAATACCAACCGAGATATACTAGTAATACATTTACAAAGGAATCCTGTGTGTCAGTAGTATACATTACTTTATAGCATAACTATCTTTGACTAGAATTAGGATATCAAATCAGTATAGTATTGGAAAAGCAAGTCGACCAACCTTGCCAAGCTTTTTCAAAATTCCTATGTGAATCAGGACAATGGGATATGAGCTGTTTAAATTAGTATATTGAATAGACTATAGTTGAAACTTCTGACAGATTAGGTGCCTGATCTCCCCTCCAGTGCCTGGTAATTGTGAGTCTAATTGCTAACAGAATGCCAGAGGCGACTTTGCTGTACGCCATGGGAAACTAATCTATGCTAAGATTAGGGAGCTGTAAGTCAGGAGCAGGATTGGTTTAGATACCGATAACACCGGAGAAGAGCCGAAACACACTCTACCAGAAGATCTACCAGAAGATCCTCAAATTCTTACATGCCCAGAGCATGTGGGCATGTGGATTGCTCCATAACGGTGTATGAGGGGAAACCACTGAATGACTTTTTGAAGGCAATGTACCCCAGAAGATCTCAAGACAAATGACAATGTGTAATAATGCATACAAGTATGTTTCAACTAATATATGGGCTTTTGGAGGCTTTGAGAAAAAAAATGTGTGAAGGTTTTACTTTAATTGTCAAATCATGTGAAAAAAGAATGTCCTGTTTACTCATTTTATCTGCACATGGTTGGATAATTGAAGTGAACATTTCCACAATTTATGTGTGATAAAAAATAATAGTGTGAAGCACCATTTACATTTGTTAAATTAATTACATTCTATAGAAAAGTACATATATGTTACATATATTATTGAAAGTTTATAATGTGTCATTCTATCATGTATTTATAGTAGATAAAACAGTGTAAAGAATGATAACAACAATTTTTAAAACAACGCTAAAGCATTAGTAGGTGAATTAATTAGCTTATCAAATATTAAATACTTGGCAGAATTTACTGACAGCACTTTTCTTTTAAAATAACATTAAGTGTTTTAAAATCTTCAAGTTTCCCCCCTTTTTTTAATAAGCAGCATTTAGATCATTCAGCACTAATTTAATTGACCTATTTTTAAATCCCTTCATTATTATTTATATTTATTAGCAAGCTATTAGATTTTATGCTTTGCTACTCAAGCAGAGAATATTTAAATTACTTTTACATGAATGGTTAACCACAGAGTAGTATGAGCCTTTTCATAGCTGCTAGGTTAAATTAGTTAATTGTTATCGTCCTCTATTTCACCTTTAGTTCCTCCTGTTATGTTTTTTACTTAATACTTTCTACACCTTGGGGTAGTACAGTGATTACACTGCTTCAACACAGTAAAATCCCAACTGTAAAGACAGAATATTTGCCTGTTCGGGCAGTATCTAAATTCTTGAATGTCTTGAAACAAGTGAATTGGGTTTGCATGATACATCACCTACCACCTAAAGTACATGAATTACAGATTATAATAAACATTTAAGGCCCCGTACACACGAGCAAATAGATTTGTTCAAATCGGTCGGACAGACCGATTTGAACAAATCTGTCTGCTGGCCGTTTTGGTTTGATTGCTGTACACACGATCAAACCAAAATCCCCGCCAGCAGACAGCGCGGTGACGTGGCGGTGACGTTGACGCCGCCACGTCACCGCACCAGGAAGTAAATTACTTCCACGCATGCGTCGAATTCATTCGGCGCGTGTGCGAGAAGATATGTCTGCTGGTTAGCGTACTAACCAGCAGACATGTTGGGCGGACGGATTCCCAGCCGACAGATTTTAAAGCATGCTTTAAAATCTGTCGGCTGGCTAAATCCGTCTGCTCGCCCGTACACACGATCGAATCTGTCTGCTGGGACGGTCTGGCAGACCGTTTCCAGCAGATAGATTTGATCGTGTGTACGTGGCCTGAGGGTAACCTGGCTAGCTTGCCCACACACTGCTGCTGCTGTCCTCTCCTTCTTCCATGCCACAAGTGTCCAGAGGATCTGTGCAGAGAGAAAAGAGAGGACATTGTCACAGGCTGCATGCCTGCAGCCACCCCTATGGAGCGCCCATCCACTAAATTGCTAGGAGCAAGGGAACTATGATTACTAGAGCTGCAGTCTGGGAAAAAGCCCACCCACCAAACCCAGGAGTTGCAAGTGCTTATAGGGGATATAGTCCAGGAAGGAGCGTGCCATGAAGAGCCCCATAAACTGGGTGTGAGTGACAGGGAAGGAAAACTGGAAGCCCAGGTTCTGGGAATAGTTTCCACGTGGAGAGCCAGTGTTCCCTGTCTTAATAAAGAGGGACTAAATTGTTGTACCTCACGGCGCTATCTCACTAAAAGTCTTTCCAAAGATGAATTTTAAAGTGCCAACATTGCAATAAAACATCCAAATATAAATTGTGACAGTAAATCAATCTAAAAAATGATATCATTTAAAATGTATGGTCTTTGCCCCTTGAGCCAAGTTTCGGGTACCCTGTGTAATATGACATTTGTAACTTGGTATTTTTGCAACTGTTTGCCATTGTTACTGTTTTTTGCTCGGGTGGGTGTGTTACCTAAATAAATATTATTTTCTTCCGCCTTGGTGTGCCAAAGGGTTTGGTACTGCTTAAAGGGTCATTATCAGCAGTAACCAGGGAACCCAGTCATCCAGTGGCTCCTTTGGGGGGGGGTAGCACTAAATAAGCATGAAACCCTCTATTTTTATATTACACACATAACATGGTGGTATATCTATTGACACAATTGGGAGGAATTTTGCAAACAATTCTGAATCTTACTCAGAGATTGATCTTTTATGGGCCATGGACGAGTAATATCTTTTGCTCTGACACATGTTTTTAATGAACACAATTTAAAGCAATTAACCACTTCAGCCCCAGAAGATTTGGCTGCTCAATGACCAGGCTATTTTTTGCGATACGGCACTACATCACTTTAACTGACAATTGCACGGTCGTGGGACGTTGTACCCAAACAAAATTGACATCCTTTTTTTCCCCACAAATATAGCTTTCTTTTGGTGGTATTTTATCATGTCTGTGTTTTTTATTTTTGTGCTATAAATAAAAAAAGACTGACAATTTTGCTATAATAAATATTCCTAATTTGTTTTCCTCAGTTTAGGCCGATATATATTCTTCTACATATTTTTGGTAATAAAAATTGAAATAGGCGTATATTGATTTGTTTACATGAAAGTTATAGCATCTACAAAATAGGGGAAAGATTTATGGCAATTTATTTTTTTATTTTTTTACTAGTAATGGCAGTGATCAGCGATTTTTTTCTACGACTGCGACATTATGGTGGACAGATCAGACACTTTTGACACATTTTTGGGACCATTGGCATTTGTACAGTGATCAGTGCTTTAAAAATGCACTGATTACTGTGAATATGTCACTGGCAGGAAAGGGGTTAACAGTAGGGGGAGATCAAGGGGTTAACTGTGTGTCCTAGCGAGTGATTCTCTGTGGGGGGATGGGACTGTGTGGGTGAAGAGAGAGATCTGTTGTTCATATTTAATAGCATGGAGATCTGTATATTTACATTGACAGTTCTCCGTTCTGTCTCCGTGTGGAGCAATCGCAGGTATTCGGCAGTCATCGTGACCGGCAGGCACGCGCATCAGCTCCGGCGGTGCGCACCTCCTAGTGGTCAAAAGGCGAAAAGATGTACAGCTACATCAGTTCACCCAGGGGAGCTGGTTGGGAAGGAGTTAAAAAAAAAATCAGGAGCACCCTTAAGGATGTCAGAAACAAGCTGATCTCACTCCCTTATTGATGGTTCCTATATTGAAAAACTTGGGAAAGGGTTAGATCATGTAAAGCTACCCTAGAGGGTGATAACAAGTGCTTCCCACTATCAGATGTTCTCATTAATGAACACATACTTTACAATATGTTATTAAAAACAATAACAATGTCATTCTTAGAAGTATATTTATGTTATTACAGCTATCTACACATATTAAATAGATAATGTGGGCGTTTTACCTTCCAAAGTGTGAGGTTTACTGATTTGCGTTCTGTTCTTGAAAAAGCAAAGCTTGTGTCCAGGTTCATCTATAGTGGCTCTTAGTATGCCTACTGGTACTTAGATGCCCCCAAGATTTAAGGGGCAATGCTACATTCACAGGACTGAGATGCTCTCAAAAACCACCAGAGAGAGAGCGTCTACATATTATGTCATATGGCTTCACAATGTGGAAATGTTTAAAGCAGGTATTGTGTACAGGAGTGATCAGGACTAATGACTGGCAGATTGCCATGTAACAAATGCTATAACATGCCTAGAGCTGGTGATGTTTAAATAAATTACCACATCACTGTCAACACACTACCTATCTATAAAGATGCCACTAAAGAGGAGTGTCTCCACCAAATAATGGGAGTGGGCATTGCCAGCAGTACAAAAACATTCCAGCCAAGGAAGGGAAATTTGCCGAGTCGCAGATAAAGAAGCTACAGGAAGAGGGACAGGAGAAGTGTCAGCTGAAATGTCTCTGATGCTTATTGCTTCTAACAGTATCTCCCCTGAGGAAGAGTCTTCAGGCCCAAAGGAGCAGGGTAATTAGGATAAAGGTAGTGGAAGCGACTTACCAGAAAGAACACAGGAGAGTGGCACCCAATCAAATTCTTTTTGGACAAAAACCTTCCAGTGGATGAGGTACTGAAGCAACTGCTTAGCACCTTTCTGCCCACCTCTCGGGTGATTGGCTGTCACAGTAGTCAGTTGATCAGGAGCCACATCCTGTTGCCTCCTGATCATAATGGGGGATTGAGTGCTGTCTATGACAGCTCAGTCACAGTGCTGGGAGCCAACAGGGAGCATGCTCCCGGCACAGAAACCTTAGCATTCCATGGACACATATTTGTGGCATGCTAGTGTTAAAGCCTTCCATCTTAGCCTCCACACACATGAGTTAAGTGGGTTAAGAAGTTAATCTTCTTGAAGTATAATATAGATTTTACTTCAAACTCCTCCTGACCATTGACAATAATTGAAGGTTTAAAAGAAACAATAGTATCTGGGTTGACTGGTTTCATTAAAAGTACATGGAAAGGGTTGGATATCTCCACAGAGGGAGTACATTTTAGTTATAAACAAATAGGGTTAATCTGTTTGATCATTTTAAAGGTCTAAAAAAATCTTGGTGCTAGTTTGTGAGAGTGAACCTCGACAGAAACATGGCAGGTGGGCAGCCACGCCAAATCACCAACCTTGTGGGTGGGAGTACTACACATGGTTATGTGCTAAGGCTTTCTGTGAGACAAAGGCATGCTCATGGTTGTTATGGCTTCAAAAGCTTTTATACCTCTGAAAAGGTAGACCCACATGACAAAAAAGAAACAGAAGGAGTGCGTCAAGTTGTTATAGGTAAAATTTGACAGAAATACCGAATGTGAAGAGACAGATAGGTCAAATCCCAAATAAGAACAGAATCCTGAGGTTTGATTTTTTTTTTACCAGAACACCATGAAGACTGAACTTTTTTGCATGAAAAGGGTGTATAGTTGTTTGGCAGAAGGCAGCTTGAATAATGTCAAGAAATTGACCATCTTGGTGAAGTTGTCCACCATCACCCTATGATAGTCTTGCCCTGAGATGCAGATAAATGAATAATAGAATCCATTAAGAGATGAGACCACAGACTTTCAGAGACAGGTAGTGGTAAAAGCAGGCCAGGAATCAAGGCCGATCCACCCCATATGCTCACTATGCAAGCCAATTAGGGCCCCACAAAGCTGCATGGGGCCCCCCAAATTACTAGAGGACCCGCCTTGTGAGAAGTAATTTGTGTCCCCTCATCCCGCTTCTAAACTCACTGGCTGCATGGGAGAAGAGGTAAGAAGTCAGCACCCCTGCCTTCTCACTTTAATGTGAGATGTCAGTTCCGATAGCAGAACACCCCCTCCCCTGCTTCTCAACTTTAATATTTAATGTGACATGTCACTGTCGGCAGTGCCCCCCCACTTCTCAACTTTAATGTGACATGACATTTTGCTTAGGGCCCCAGGGAGGTCAGGATCGGCACTGCCAGGAATGAAGGCTTCCTTTCTTAGGTAGATATCTGCATGCTCCGATATAATATTTCCTAAAAGATGGCCAGTAGAGAGAAAAGCCAAGGTCTTGCTTATATCCGGATGGCCAAAAGAGGAGGAAAGAACAGCCGTTGACAAAGGATTTGCTATGGGTACACCAGGAGCAGGGTTGAAAGGTCATGAAAGTGTGGCATTGATCTGGGCCAACCTAATGTAATCAAGGTATGGATAGTAAATGGATGGTAAATGGATGTTGGACCCCCTCCAGCCAAATAAATAGATATTATAATTCTTTGTGCAACCTCAAAAGTAAATACAGTACATATACACCAATTCTAATACTGTTTATCGCTTCTAAAACCTAACACAAATATTGTTTTTCAAGAATTAATTAATAAGCTATATTACATTGTGTGACATTTCATTTAACCCATAGGTGAAGCACATATGACATAATAAAAAATAGTTTCTACAAATGTTAACATCTGCGCTAGCTGCTTATGAACCTTTCTTAATATTGTTTTATTGGGCTCATTAATAAAGTATGTCATTGGAAAGAGAACAAATATCACATGTGTTTTGGAATTTATGTTTACTTAAACATGCACAGCCTATGTGTGCATTTGTATAAAGGTGTGTACAGTGGTAACAGGAGTGTTTTTTTAGATATATTATATCATATTTTTTAATTAACACTTTTTATTAAATTTTTATTTTTTTAATTTACCTTTTATTGCTTTAACAAGGCTATTGCAAGGATGCTAGCAAGCTGCCCATTTTGATAACTTGAGCAGGTCCTCTTTATGGAGACATCAGGGGCCTATTACACCAATGTCTCCCTTGCGCTCCACTGTCGCTAATCAAGCAAGGATTATCCAGTAGCAGCCGTGAGCTTATTTTAACTCTATAAATGCCAGGACATTTATAAATAAATGTCATTTTCTCTAGTTATCATTAGAATGTTCCCTCAGAAGAAAAAATAACTTGAAGTATATTAGCTTTTGTCCATTTTGCGTGGCTATTCAATTTTTTTTAATTAATTGACCCCTTAGTATATTATAAACAAAAACAATTATAATATGCAAATTTGCACACAGTAACTCTAATGCCACATACACACGATCGGAAATTCCGACAAGAAAACTGCAGATTTTTTCCCGACTGAAATTTGGCTCAAACTTGTGTTGCATACACATGGTCACACCGATTTCCGACCGTCAAGAACTCGGTGACGTACAACACTACAACGAGCCGAGAAAAATGATTCCGAGCATGCGTCAAATTGATTTCAAGCATGCATGTCTTTTTGCGCTTCGAAATTGCATACAAATGATCGGAAATTTCCGACAAGAACTTTTCCAGTCGGAAAACTTGAGAACCAGTGTAAATTCCGACAGAAAAAGTCAGATGGAGCCTACACACGGTCGGAAATTCTGACCAAAAGCTCACATCGAACTTTTCCTATCGGAAATTCCGACCGTGTGTATGCGGGATTAGGGGGCTGTTTATAAATGTTTTTCACATGATTCACTCAACTTTAACTCAGAATTCACAAATGTTTTCAATTGAATTTAATTAGAAAATGAGAAACATAAAAAATTGCTCTAATCCTTCATTTAAATGTTAATGTTACTTCATTTAAATGTTACACGCCCACTTCCAGCCCACTTCCACCTACTTTGACTTACGTTGGCTTACGCCGACAACTATACAATACGCCGGCGCAACATTGAGAGCATTTGCTTTGTGAATACCATGCTTGCCTCTCAACGCTGCGCCGGCATAGCGTAAAGAAGATAACCTACGCCGGCAGAAAGATGGTATGTAGATTGACTCCCTACATTACAGGCTATTGTTATTATAACATCACCCATATTCTATTAAACTTCTTCTAATGGCCCACTACATGATAATCTTCTATACCATTTTATGGTAGTATTTCCTGTTTTTTTTTAAAGTAATGGTATTCTCAATAAAAAAAAGCAGACAACCAAGAATTTCTGTGTTTGATGTTCCCTCACAAAGATGTATAGTTGAGATGCTAGTTTAGAATTGGTGCAATGTGTTTTTTACCAGCAAACATAGCACTGTGTATTTTTGCCAAACAATGTCCCAGCCATCCACAGAATATTGTCCCAGAATGCATTTTGGAACATCCGAGTGGTCTTATGTGGCCTTAATACTGTACATGTGGCAGGGCATTAGTGTTCTCTATGGTTACCTTTTTTTTACAGTGGTATTAAAGCAAAAAGCAAAAACATATTATTGTTGGATAACAAATGTACAGTATGTTAAATCTCCATTAATAGATGTAAATAATATTGTAATTAGAAATATATCTTCATTATATATAAGGATATATTTATCATTATCTTTAGCTATCATTATGATCACGTTTTGGAAAGAAATAATAAATGTACTTTTTTGTCAGGTAAAACCATTACATTTTTTTTGGAGCCTGTAAAGCATTACACCAGTAAACAGCAGATCACTGGTGCCATGCAGGTCTCATGCAGATTTCTCAATGTATCCGTATGCCCCTACGGCACACAGATACAATCTGGCAGTAAAAATCTACTACCACAGTGCTCTGCACTGCCATGGTAGTTCTTCGAGAACTACAAGCTGACAGCTTCAAAAGGTGTGGGGGCATGTAGTTCATTCACACACAGAGCTGATCTCAAAAAGTGACAGCTAGTACAGGGAACTTCTCCCCGTACTGCTGTTACGGGGGAGGGGATCAGGCAGCGGGCAGCAGCATTGGGAATAGTTTCTTGGTATAGTTACCAATTAGGGTGCATTATATTGGCCAATGTACAGAAAGGAGAGGGGATTTAATGAATTAGTACCAAGCTTAACAAACATGCAATATGGCCAAATCTGAAGCTGAGAGGTAAACCAACACCATACTTCTACTGTGCATGGCATTGTAAATATGGTTTTGGGTGTAATATGTTAATATCATGTAACCCAGTGTACTTAGACTGTACATTGTTTTATAAATACTATTTAGTGTGTAATTTGTATAATTTATGTAATCCTATCAATACATGTTCAGTATATTGCAGTTTAAACTACCTGTTCTGTTCCAAATCCTCAGCTCTAGCTGTGTGTATGTAAATACTCCTATAGTGATGGGAGGGTATTCACATATACTGTACACTTAACCTAGTAAACATTATATTACAGAATACCAATTTCTAGATGTGATAGCTACAGGAGTTTTCTTTTTTAGGCTTTCTTTTCATCTGGTGTTCTGGCCAGTAAGTCTGTTGTTTTTGTTTTTCAACAGCACAAGTTGTCCTACAATTGTAGCAGTTACACGGTTGAGACAAACCACTGACAGGGAAGCTTATAATAATATTTATTTATCCACTTGCCACCAAATCATGTACATGTATGCGATTGACTTCAAGGGGTTATACTGGGGTTATGGCTGCAGCTGTCAGCCATAACCCCAGTATAATTTTCTTTAGCCAGCCATGCTCTACAAAGTAAAAGCAATCCTATTGGCTAATTAGCCACTGGATTGCTTTTACAGGTAGCGGTAGGGGGTCGTTCCCTGTTGTTGTTATTTCTTACAAGTTGAAATCTGCATTTTTTTGATGGAAAATTACCAAACATTATATTTTTTTTAGGAGAGACCCTAGAGAATAAAAAAAAGATGATTGCAAATTGTTTGTCAGACGGTATTTGCGCAGCGGTCTTCCAAAAGCAATTTTTAGGAAAAAAACGTTCATGAATTAAAAAAAAGAGTGCAAGGTGTTTTTTCACCTTAATGCATAGGATGCATTAAGGTGAAAAAACACAAAGGTTTCAATGCCTTTAATAGATGAACAAAGGGATCATATGCAGTTTTCAACATACAGTATATGTCAGCCATTTCAAGCAGATTCTGGGTATAAACTTTCACCTAGGTGGTATAGGGTGCCCTCACTTTTGAACAAAATGTTCCCTACCACCCTAATGGTGTGATGGGTATGTCAGTGGGGCTGTGGGACATTGCTCCACATTTTTGGACTTGTCTGTAAATACAACTGTTTTGGGGAAATGGCCAGAAAATAGTGTTTGAGCTTATATTTGTGTATTGTATGCTTCTTTTGAAGGACCTAACCAAAAGTTTAAAATGTAAGATATAGTTGTGTGTATACAATCCATTTAACAAACAGATCTACAGATTAGGTCTACAGTTCTCCCTATGGTCTCTCTGCACAAATCAACCTACCTTGGACACACATGCTATGTTTCTGATTGGCACAGTAAAGAGCTTTGTATTTTCTTGACTATTAAATCCCCTAGCTATTGATTGATTTATAGAATCTGGGCAGTTACTGTATTGCGACATTTCGGCACTACCCTAGCCCTGATGAAGAGGCGGTATTTCCTATAAGCCTCAAAACGTTGGCACCACTGTCTGTATCCACGAGACAGCATTGGAAGGGTTCCTTACTGCATTATCTGTCGCTCCAATTAATATACAATTTCGAGTCTATGTCTTGTCCTGAGTAATGTACAGTACCGTATATGGTCACTTACCCTAGGTCGTTCCCTCTTTTATGTTTGGTCAGTTGGATATTTTTGCTGTCCATGTAATATGTTGTCTACGAACAACAATACTGAAATAAAATTTGATATACTTTTTTTATATACCTTTGTTGGCTGATATAGTTTTTACTTTATAACCAATCTGCCACGCATAAAATCCCACTGAGGAAACACACCCCCTAGGGGGTACAGCAATCGGGATACTGCACGTGCTGGCATGTGTAGTTCTATTGCTGCTTACATTTACTGGTACACCTACATTTTACTCATAAGCAAATGTTGTTATATAACCATGTGGTTAGTTAACCATTAAGGATGCTGAAAAAAGACCAGAATATAATACAGTGATATTCTGAATATCACTGTATTATAATATAATATGATACAATATAATACACAATCAAGAGCTATTTTCCTTATAATATACTCCCTCTACACTGCAATATTTTGAGGTATATAGTTGCTGCACTGCATCATGTGACCTAAACTTTAAAAAGGTAATTAAACCACTATACTACACTTAAATGGAAGTAAGGGCAAATATATCTCATTTTTAAAACATTGCTTGGCCCCTCCTGATACCCACGTTGTCCCACAGTTTGTTAATTAGCTCTGTGTAAATGCCTTTTTATGTTAGTTATCATGTGATTGTACCAAAGGACATAACACATATTTACACAGAGCTTTTTTACAAACAGTAGACAACGTAAGTATAATGGAGGGGGAGCAATATTTTAAACTATGGGCCAGATTCAGGTAGAGTTAGGCTGGAGTATCAGTGATACTCCAGCCTAACTCTCACTTTGAGCCGGCGTTTCTGTTTTCTGTAAGCAGAAAACAAGAAACGCGGGGTTGGAGTTCCTATACGAGCGGCGTAATTGTATTTCGCCGTCGTATCGGAACTGCAATTTTAAAAATAGCGCTCGGGGCGTTCCCGCTGATTAACGCCGAGAATATGTTAATCAGCGAGAATCGGCAATTCACGATCGTATTCGGGCCCAACGCAGTGACTTTCCGACGTTTCCGTAAGAGATAAGCGGCGTAAAGAAAATCCAGCCCCCTAGTGGAGTATCCTATGTTAAGTATGGCCGTCGTCATCGCGTCGAATTTAAAATTTTTCGCGTAAAATTTTTTCGCGTAAAACGTCCGTGAATGGGGATTGACGTCATTGACGTTCACTGACAGAATTTGGAGCATGCGCACTGACAGTCGACGCATGCGCAGTACGTTCACCACGGGATCGCCTAGTTTAAATAATACACGCCCCCTACCCGCCCAATTTGAATTCCGCCGGCTCATTTTCGCTACACCGACGCAACTTTAGGAGCAAGTGCTTTGTGAATACAGTAATTGCTCCTAAAGTTTCGGCGGAGTAACGTAAATGAGAAACGTTACTCCAAAATAAAGATTCGCCCATCTACCTGAATCTGGCCCTATAGGTATATTTGTCTTTACTTCCACTTTAAATGATTTAATGCAAAATGTTTTATATTACATTCTTTGTAAACTGTGCTTTTAACCTCCTTAGCGGTGATCCCGAGCGTGACTCGGGTTGTGTTTTTTTAATGCTATTATCGGTAACCCCGAGTCACGCTCGGGGTAGCTGTGCAGAGCCTGCAGTGGCGCGGCTTACCTTCTCCAGGCAAGTTACTTACCTTGTCCCTGGATCCTGAGATGCATCTCCGCTGTGTGAGCGAGCAGTGTCCTCGCTCGATTCACACAGTGCCTGTGTGCCGCCGATCTTCGTTCCCTGCGACGTTACGACGCACGGGGATGGAGAACGGCGCCAAATTCAAAATTGTAAATAAACACAATACATACAGTATACTGTAATCGTACAGATTACAGTCCTGTATGTAAAAAATACACACCCCCTTGTCCCTAGTGGTCTGCCCAGTGCCCTACAAGTAATTTTATATAATAAAAACTGTTCTTTCTGCCTGCAAACTGTAGATTGTTCATAGCAACAAAAAGTGTCCCTTTATGTCAAAAGTGATTTTAGAGCAGCTAGAAAACATCGATAATAAATTATAATCACTTGCAGAATTGAGCGATAGCAATTTGTGGGGAAATTCGTCATAAAAAAAAAAAGTAATGACAGCGACAATTCTGCAACTGAGCAAATTTCAGTGTTTTTGATTTGATTACATTATTGAATAATTTTTATTATAATTACATTATCATTTGTTATAATTATTTATAGTTATTTATTATATTATAATTTATGATTTTGTGTTTCAAACTTTTCATACCTGGGATGTCTACTAGACTCTTGTTTGGACAGATTTAAGTTATTCTAAGAATTGCAGGCCTAAAGTATAAAACGCCAAATTTCCATGCAAAATAATTGTACCGCTTTTGGTACAAAATTCCAGACATAATCATACCGCCAGGGAGGTTAAAGGAGTCTGGAGTTAATCCTTTATGTACTATACTATAACTGACCCTTAGGAAACAAACATTTTGATGAATTTATATTTTTCTCAAACATACAGTATACTGCTTATAAAATTTGCCTATAGTATGGGCTATAAATTGAGGCATATTCTATATGTGGGTGTTCTAGAGTTATTTAGTATGCCATACAAAAATGGCAACCAGACCAATATATAACTAGCTAAGAAAGTAAGGTGCACATGGAAGGTAATTGCAGAGTACGAACAAATGATTTACGACACACTTACTAGCTAGCCTGCAAATCGGCACTATCTACTGTCTATACTTTAAAAACAGTGGGTATACATTGGATGCCTTCATTTGCCATTGTGCTCTTGCTGGGCTTCTAATGTACAAAGAACTATAAGCAACGCTCTATAAGTAAGATCTGAAGTGTGGTAGTCATAAAAACAGGCACTAGTAACCATGGAATGATGATCCAACAATGTTTTTTCCCATCCTAGATATGATGAGCTGGTGCAAAGTCTAAAAATAAAAGGCTAAAATTCAGCTTTGAAACAAGTGTAAAAAATAGTAAATTATGTAATAGACAAATAACTTAATCAACGTTACCACAGATGACCTCAGATGTGGAAGAGGGGTGAATAGACATCCAGAGGGCTCGATGGTATCACATGGGGGGTGCCAATGCCCATGTTGAAGAGAATAGAATTTTGGTCCCAAGGAGCCAGAGGCTGCGGGATATGGTGATATAGCCGGGTCCAAGATGGATGAAGCTGCTACGATCGATAGGACAGAGGGCTGTGTATGTCCAGACTGAGAAGGTGAAAGGTTGCCTGGATTTGGCCAACACAATGGACTTAGCGGGTCAGACTTCTCGGCGGTGACACCATAATTGAGGGGAACCAGAGGAGCCGAGCAGAGCCAAGAGCAACCAACTTGCTTGGAATGATGTCAGTGCTGCGCCAGAGACAGAAGAGGGGGCATCTGTAGTCAGCTTGTGGAACGCATGCTGTGCTGTTTCCGTGACTACTAATGTTATTATGGGCTCCCTCTAGGAATACTCGCCTTTAATTTATCCACTGCTACTTATGCTCCAACTTGGAGATTCAAATATAATAGTTAGGATTGCAGGGGTTTACATAGTAGTGCAGCTTTCACATATATTTGCAAACTAAAACATCTCTTTTTAAGGTAAATTGTTAGACAGTGACAATTTATTTTTTATTTTTTTGCAGACTAGCTGGTAAGTGTGCTGGAAACTCTTCTGTTTGTTTATTAGTTATACCATGTTTAGTTGTTTTCCAAGCTGTTTCCAAGCTTGAAAAACATTTCAGCTTCAAGCATAGAATATTTATGAGTACCTTTTCAATTTTAGATGGACTTGTATCTTTTAACATGAAGTCAAAATTAGAATTTGTTTTAATATGCAGTTTTGAAAAAGAAATCAAATGTTGGGACAGTTTATATTTCCTACAGCACTTCTGTACTGTACAAATGTTTATTGGTATCACTATATGAGTGTTGGTTATGATATTCCTTAACTGTAAATTGCAGTCGATTTACAATTCACACCAGCCAAGAACTAATATGAAAATGTATCCTGGGTTAAACTCCTTGATGAGATGAGAAGTTGCTATTAATTTAAAATTATTACCATCCAAGTCTAATAAAAAAATAAACCAGAGGTTAAACTACTTGATGAGAAGTTGCAGTGCATTATTAATTCAAACCAGGCAATACTAATAAAAAAAATACATCTCAGGCCAAATTGCTTGATGAGTTGCAGCCTTGTACCGAGGAGAAGGAACAGCATTAATGTCATGTTAAAATTATGCCTGTTTGTGAAATATTCCAACTTGAGGTTTTAAAGAGATTTGGTTGTTGCTTTACACTGACAAATTAACCTTATGTGGTACATTATTAAATTCTACTTGCAATAAATGTGATATTTCAAATCACTTTATATCTGAGATGTTAATATAATTTGCCCCTATTTCGTTTGCTTTGATAATTGAAGACAAATATATAACGACTCATTAACTATTTTTTCTGTGAAATTCATGATACATCTGTTTTTTTTTTTAATCAATTGGATACAAAATATTATTAAAGTATTTTCTTGTCTTTATCAATTTACATCAAGGCCATACTCTTTTCTTAAAAACTAGCAACGTGTAAATGTCAATTAACCCTTTAGTACCCAGTGATAATTGATGCCTAGATATCCAGGTCACATTTAGCACCGTTAGGAGTGTCAGTGAAATCATTTAGTGTTTATGGGCCAGATTCATAAAGAGTTACGACGGCGTATCAGTAGATACGCCGTCGTAACTCAGAATCTGCGTAACTCAGAAACTCGTATCTTTAAGCGTTTTCTCAAAGTGAGGTACGCTTAAATGTTGCTAAGATACGACCGGCGTAAGTCTCCTAGGCCGTCGTATCTTAGCTGCCTATTTACGCTGGCCGCTAGGGGGCATGTACGCTGATTTAAGCCTAGAATATGTAAATCAGCGAGATACGCCTATTTACAAACGTACGCCCGGCCGTCGCATTAAAGATATGCAGTTTACGTAAGCCGTTTTCAGGCGTAAAGATAAAGCAACTGATTTGGACAGACAAAACTGTCAGTTTTTGGTATCTGCTTCCTGGCCAAATCTGATAAGAAGTGAATAATTGCATGCATGAAATAAGCATTTCATCATCTTCGATTGGCCATTTTTACCATATCCACAACACAACAAAAAGATGGCGCGGCCAATGTTAAGTATGGACGTCGGGCCCGCGTCAAATTTTTCACATTTTACGTCATTTGCGTAACTCGTCTGTGAATGGGGCTGAACGTAAATTACGTTCATATCGAAACCAATGTGTATTAGGCCGTGTACACACGATGAAACATGTCCGACGGACAGTTTGCAGCGGACATGTCTCATCGGATTTTGGTCCGATGGCTTGTACACACCATCGGACCAAAATCCCCTCTGGCTGAGGACGCGGTGACGTGGCGGTGACGTTGACGCCGCCACGTCACCACTCCAGGAAGTAAAATACTTCCACGCATGCGTCGAATCCATTCGACGCATGCGTGGACAGTTATGTCCGCTGGTGAGTGTACTAACCAGCGGACATATCCGACGGACATGTCTCCGGCGGACAAATTTCAAAGCATGCTTTGAAATTTTTCCGCTGGGAAAACATGTCCGATAGCCCATACACACGATCGGAGATGTCTGCTGAAACGGTCCATCAGATAAATTCGATTGTGTGTACGCGGCCTTAGTGGCGTAATTTGGAGCGAACAGCGCATGCGCCGTTAGTAAAAAACCATCATTAATGTGGGGTCACACTTAATTTAAATAAAACACGCCCACATCAAACACATTTGAATTCGGTGGGCTTACGCTGGCCCATTTACGCTACGCCGCCGTAACTTAGCTTTGTGAATACAGCACTTGCCTCTCTAATTTACGGCGGCGTAGCGTATCTGAGATACGCTACGCCCGCCCTAAATTACCCTGCTCTACGTGAATCTAGCCATATATTTTTTAAGGATATATTAGGTTTTTATTTGGCACATGTAAAGAAAAATATAGAGATCCAGTGCAGACTTATGCTGCAGTAATTAAAAACAGATCCATGTGTTATAAAAAAGTTATTAAAAAAGAAAATAGTTATAAAGTTATGTATGATAAAAAGATGCCCAAACACAGAAGGCATGCAATCCTTTCACAGGTCCCTGAGAGGCCACTGAACCACCCAGTTCACAATTATGTCCAGCTGGTCCCTAGTAAGCCTGGCTAGGCTGAAAATGAGACCGTGCTGTTGTATCTTTTAGAGTCGGTTCACACTAGGGCGACACGACTTCCAGCACGACTTTCAGAAGCAACTACAACACGACTTGAGCATGAACCACAGGGCGATCTGGGGAGATTTACAACACGACTTGAAGTCGTCTCCAGGACAGGAGACATTCCAGTGGCCAATAAAACAACAATCAGCTCTGGGAGAGGGAGGGGGAGGGAGGGGTTTGCCTGAGAAATGTAGGTTTATCTTCCTGGAAAGTAGCTTCAGTTAAGACAGTGATCAGACTTGGAAGCGACTTCCATTGAAATCAATAGGTACAAATCGCCTAGAAGTCAGATTGAAGTAGTACAGGAACCTCATCTGAAGTCGGAGCGACTTAAGTAGTGTGTATTAAGACGGCTCCCATTCACTTACATTGCTTTTCTGGACAGCGCGACTTGGGACGACTTGAGACAACTTTAAGTCGGATCCTAAGTCGCCCCAGTGTGAACCGACTCTTAGTTATTTAACCAGGCAGAGGAGGATTCCAGTCAACCAATGTAGATGATGTCATAGACTGGTGTGTGTCGAGGGGAGGAACGTCTTTCTTGGTGGATTACCCCTTCTTCTCAGACTGTTTAAAAAAAAAAAAAAAAACTCTCTTTTGTTTTGTTTTTTACATTTTTGTTTCTTATTATGGGCTGACAAATTCATAAAAAATGTGAATTTAAAAGAATTTTTTTTTTTATTAATTTATTTTGATATATTCTTTAAATACTGTATTCTGCATTACAGCAGTAAAGTGTATCTATTAAAAATAAATAAACTCCCCTCTTTTGGTCTGTTAACTATACCATTGAAAGTGTTTTTGTTATACTTTTTCAATAAAAGCATAAAAACTTCATCCAGCCAGAGTTCTCAACTTCTATGTCTCTATGGACTACACTTTTCATGGAGCAGAGAGCAAAGCAGTATGTAGCCCTAACTCCGTTTTATGTTGTCCTAACACACGTCTTGTTATAGTATGGCAACACTGCTCAGTACACTTGTAATCCTGAAAGAGGAAGTGAGTTAATGGCAGGAATCCAACATTTAAATGAATGAAAACAGTGTGAAAATGAAAACCAATGCTGTCATCCCATCTATGGACTGGTAAGCTGTTATACTATCAATCTTTTGTTTTTTTTAGGTACGCTTTAAACATATGACACTGCAGGTAAACACTGTTGTCTGAAGATGCCAGTGTTCATGTGCAGGCTTTATTTTTTCTCAAAGAAACCTTCTGCATGCATGTGATCACTACACAGCACTGGTTTGGGACTTGGGAATTGTTTGAAGCTATTTGAATTTAATATTACTCCTTACACTTGCCACTGCCCTGTTTCAAGTATAATGTATTGAATTTCTTGTTATGTGTGTATGGGCAACTGCTTAACATTAGGATAATATTTTTGTTTAAAATTCAAAATTTTCTTGGATTTAACATCTCTTTGTATTCTAATAACATAAGTTATTATCTCACAAAATTAATATTATGATAAAACAAATAATTCTGTTAATTGTACCTAGATTGATGGTGGCACTAAGGTGTCTTTTGCAGCTCTAGTGCACTCAAAAAATGGTAAACATGTGCCTGAATATTACTTATTTATTTTAGTCACCTTTTTATTTATTTATTCACTTATTTATTTATTTCTGCAATTAATTGCATAGTACACAGTCATTCCAGTATCAGACATATTTTAGAAATAATTTAAATAGGGTTTGTGGAAGGTGTAGATGAGAGGAAAAGGTAGACATGCCATGGAAACTGGGAAGTAAGGTAAGAAGAGGGGAGGGGTGGTTAATGAGGTTGACATTAGGCTTCATGCTGATGGACATACACATTTTTTACTGTTATAGAACAAAATTACAAAGAACAATACATTTTATTTTGTCATTAGCACAGGTAAGGGGGAGTAGCATCCTTAAGTTATGGAAGGGAGGTTTTGGTCCTACTGGTTATCATTGTATAGCAGTGTAGAGCCATAATCAGTTTAAATAATTAAAATGATAAATAATTAATTTATCATAGAGCCTTTAAATTCTAGCCACCCTGCCAAGATTTGAGAGTATTGATCAGCTGTATCTCTGTAATTATGTGTCAGTTCCTCCATCTTATGCCCTGTACACACGATCGGTCAAACCGTTGAGAACGGTCCGATGGATTTTTCCATCGGTTAACCGATAAAGCCGACTGATGGTCAGTCGAGCCTACACACCATCGGTTAAAAAAATGATCGTGTCAGAACGCGGTGATGTAAAACAGAACGATGTGCTGAAAAAAAATGAAGTTCAATGCTTCCAAGCATGTGTCGACTTGATTCTGAGCATGCATGGATTTTTAACCGATGGTCGTGCCTACAAACAATCGTTTTTTTGCTATCGGTTAGGTACCCATTGGTTAAATTTAAAACAAGTTTGCTTTTTTTTTTAAACGATGGATAAATAACCGATGGTGCCTACACACGATCGGTTTGGTATGATGAAACTGGTCCATCAGACCGTTCTCATCGGTTTGACTGATCGTGTGTACACGGCATAACACATATGATGAGATTTCACTACCCAGTCAGCTATCAGAGGTGATTTGGCTACTTTTCATTTTTTATTATAATTTTTTAGATCTGTAAGATACAGTGAGTTGGGACATCTGGTAAGTTAACTAAAGATCATCCATAGAATGTAGCGGAGGAGGTAAGGTTGAAATTATGTGTAGGAGATGTCATTATCTCCAAAGGTCCATGTGAGATGTGTTTGTAGAAACTGATTGTTTGGGACTTTTTGAATATCACTGAGTAAATCTATCTGTGAGTAAAACTGTTTATTACTTGGTCCAACAGAGGAACATCCAGTCTGTTTTACCAGGTGGAAATACATTTTGTCCCAGTAAAGGGTAAAAGAAGAAATTGTGTATGTATTGATTCCCATGTTGTTAAGGCGATGGTGATTATTTGTCAAGTAGGTCCCTATATGTGCCTAGTATCCAAATTACTAAATCAAGTGGGGCATTACTGAGAAATTTGGGAAACCATATACCCCCAAATCTGCAATACATGCTATTAATAAAGACGTTTTAAAATCAGTAAGAGACAAACTTCTTTCTTGTATAGATTTAATGGGTACTTTATAATGTAGGCAGGCTCATTGGTGCACCCATACAAATTTTATAATTAATGACCGACCGTAGGGTTCTGAAATAAGCCTGCATTTTTTGGGAAGCAGCTAAAATGTATACAGTATCTTTCACAGAAACAGTATCTTTCACAGAATCATCATTTTGATAACATTTACCTTACTTAACAATAAGGAGGGGGCAGAAAATTGATTAAAGTGGTTATCAATAGTGTTGAGTAGCTAGACATCCATTTGTTGGTACATATCCGATACAGTTGTTATCAGGGTGATAACGAATTCTGACAATGAATGTGAAGCAAGGTTTAAGCTTTTCCAATAAAGGCGGTGTTAGATTTAAAATTTGAGCTTTAGACAGATTTATCTGTAGATTGGAGACTTTTCCATACCTTCTAAGTGCAAAGAGAATGATCTGTAGGAAAATTCTTGGGTTGTGTAGGTAAAAAGGACCGCCTACCGCACATTTACGTCGGCAGAATGGCACGGCTGGGCACATCAACGTATATATACGTTGATTTTTGTACCCAGCCGTGGGTCGCGGGCGCGCCTGTGACGCGGTCCAAAGCTCCGGGAACGGGACCGCAGGACTTGCGGACCCGATCGCCGCTGGAGTGCAGCAATCGGTCCCCGGAGCTGAAGAATGGGGAGAGCCGTGTGTACACACGGCTTCCCCGTGCTTTACTGTGGCCGCAGCATCGATGACGTCATCCCTGTTATAGGGGGACGTGATCGATGACATCACACCTACAGCCACACCCCCCTACAGTTGTAAACACACACAGTCAACACACAAATCCTACAGCGCCCCACTGTGGTTAACTCCCAAACTGCAACTGTCATTTTCACAGTAAACAATGCAATTTAAAAGCATTTTTTTGCTGTGAAAATGACAATTGTCCCAAAAATGTGTCAAAATTGTCCGAAGTGTCCGCCATAATGTCGTAGTCACGAAAAAAACGCTGATCGCCGCTATTAGTAGTAAAAAAATAATAATTAATAAACATGCAATAAAACTATCTCTTATTTTGTAAACGCTATAAATTTTGCAAAAAACAACCGATAAACGCTTTTTGCAATTTTTTTTACCAAAAATAGGTAGAAGAATACGTATCGGCCTAAACTGAGGAAAAAAAATTATATATATTTTGGGGGGATATTTATTATAGCAAAAAGTAAAAAATATTGCGTTTTTTTCAAAATTGTCGCTCTATTTTTGTTTATAGCGCAAAAAATAAAAACCGCAGAGGTGATCAAATACCACCAAAAGAAAGCTCTATTTGTGGGGAAAAAAAGACGCCAATTTTGTTTTGGAGTCACGTCGCACGGCCGCGCAATTGTCAGTTAAAACAACGCAGTGCCGAATCGCAAAAAGGGGCCAGGTCCTTTAGCAGCATTTTGGTCCGGGTCTTAAGTGGTTAACATATGCAACTACTTTCTGTTCTGGTTTTAATATCTTAAATGTCCTGGTTCAGTAAAATTGTGGAAAGAACTGCTTTCAGACATAAGACAAATAATAAAGGCAATGATGGGCACCTTTGCCATGTCTCTCTTAGATTAAATAGCAGAGGTTTGGGGGTTATTTACAAAAGGAAAATCCACTTTGTACTACAAATGCAAGCTACAAGTGCAAAGTGCACTTGAAATTGCACCGAAAGTGCACTTGGAAGTACAGTCACTGTAAATCTGAGGGGTAGATCTGGAATGAGGGGAAGCTCTGCTCATTTTATTATCCAATCATGAGCAAGCTAAAATGCTGTTTTGCTGTTTTTTTATCTTTCCTTGCATGTCCCCCTTTGGATCTACAGCAACTGAACTTCCAAGTGCAATTTCAAGTGCACTTTGCACTTGTAGTTTGCACTTGTAGTGCAAAGTGGATTTGCCTTTCGTAAATAACTCCTATAGAATTGTTGATCCTTACCTTTGCTGTCAGACATAAATACAGTCCCTTGAACCAAGCATTTTTAGCTATGTTTGGGCATTGCCTTTCACCTAGTGGCCAGATATTACTGTAGAATGAGTTGCCCAGGGGAGATCCAGACATAAGGGAACTCAATTTCATTGTTAAGATCTTTGCATACAATTCCTGCCTATATTTACATGTGAAATTGGTCTACAACTTGTGCAAGACAGGGGTTGGTTTACTAAAGGCAAATAGACTTCGCAAGTGCAGTTGCACTAATTTTTCCCAGAGCTTAGTAAATGCGTTGACGCTTCAGTTCATAAAGAATACCTAGTCAGATGCAAGGAAAAAAAACAGTGTATTCTTGACTTTATTAGAGGTGAAGAATTCCCAGAGCATGCTAGGAATCTCTATATTCACTTTGGAATTAAAGTTCTTGAGGTAAGTTTTAGTAATAAGCTTATTAGAAACACAGATTGTATGAGCATCAGGCAGGTTAAGATAGAGTTTTGTTTTGTTTTTTTTAAACAACCTCAAGCTTCTACTTTAAAGCTATGCAGCTTAGTTCTGCTAGATAAACACAAAATTAAACAGTAACTTCAGATGTAATTAATATAGTAAACACGTATGTTTAAACACTGGGATTTTTTGAAATAAGAAACTTATTTTAACTAAAATTACATTTAGAAGAGCAGCTGTAGTCACTGTAAAACTACAGACTATAGGAAAATAAAAGCTAGAACTAATGGAATATGTCAACAACAAACTATGAATTATGTAAACAGAGCAAATAGGGATTTTAGAGCTTTCAGCACAGTTCTATATAACGGACAGAAGTAGAAAAGGAATTGTGAGAGTTAGGTTTTATCTGAGAAATGAGTAATGTGTTAAAATTATATTTTAGATCGAAATCAGTGAAGTGCAGGTAATGCAACCCTTGAGTAATAGAAAACAAATTTAAAAAAATATTTTTCAAAAGTAGGGCTTTAACAAATTCTTGTTCTCATCCATAAAGCAAGAAAAAGCATTAAGAAAGTAAAATATTAACAGATGTTCTCTGAACACATACAGTACATTACAAAGTGTTAAATTACAATGGTAAATTGGGAACGCCTCACCAAAAATGTTGTTGTGTGTGCAGGAAAAATAAATCCAACAAATATTTGCTTCTTAGTTCCACATGCAATATTTACGCTAATGCTCCACCTTCTGTGCTAGATCTCACAGGCTCATATTATGTATATGTTTGTATTTTTTATGGTGGATTGCATCAGGTTGCTCAGGATGAATGGTTACTAACATTGAAATGTTCACAACAGAAATGTAAATCCATTTTATATTTTTGCTGATATTCAGAGTAGTCACTCGTGCTGTATTTTATACATACCCATCCTCCCTTGTGCTTTCCCACTCTTTCCACACTCACTCATCAGACATAACTCCAACAGCATATACATATATTTTAGGTGAGCATGGCTTGAACATGCACTTAATTATGGCTCTGTGCTGTATTCCTACTAATAGCTAACTGAACCATTAATCTGTCTCATGGGCATCAAAAGATAGGATAAGATTCTGTGCAGAGACATCTTCTCCTGCTTGGACTTAGTAGACCATGAAGATTTCTGCAGTGCCTTAAATTTCTGTATTGTGATGTCTCCTCACTCACTATCCACCTTGGAGGCCTAAGGTGAATCAGTCTGGGCTGAACCTAGACACACCATAATATATAATTGTAAAAACATTTTTTTTTTTTTTTAAGATAATGCCATAGTGACAGAAAAACTACATGACTTTTCCTTCGTTGACTGAGCTACTTTACAGATGTTTCCAATTCAGGCTGTGGAATTACTAACATGTGAAAAAAAACAATTAATCCCCTTCTCCAATATACAACATCATAGAGGTTTTCCAGGATGTTTAAAAGCAAAGAGAAATGGCTTGACAACAATCTTTAGAGTCCCAAAATATCTGAGAGACTTCAGTGACAACTGAACCTCGCTTCACTCGTTCTCACTGTATGGTCAGTTACAGTTCCCAATGGCCGGCCTGAATGACCAACCAAAGAATAAAGCATCTACTATATTGTATATTACATACAACAATAGCAGGACCCCAAGGTGCCTAACCTTTCTAGCAAATCTGAAGATCCAGACACTCTTGCTCTAGAGCTTAGTGAAAGCAGTGACGTTTCATTTTGCAAATAATACCCATTTACATGCAAGGAAAAAAAATGTATTTGCAGATCATTGGATAATGGAAGTTAGCAACGCTTTAATTAATTCACTAAGCTCTAGGGAAAAGTTCAACTTCCCCTGCAAAGTGAACCAACTTTAGTAAATTAACCCTATGATGTGCATTTACCTTGGTGTCCAGAACATCCTATAAAAAGGGTTACAAAACATAATAAGCTTTAGGCAAAGGCATTATGTTCTAAACAATTAGCAACCTAAATAGCCAAAATTGAAGAAAGGGAAGCTTCAACTCCTTATTTCAATTCCTATGTAAGTTCAATAAGACATGCTGTGCAGATGTATCCTGCATCCTTACTTGCACACATTACTGTACTTCTGAAGGGAGGCAATGGCCCTATTGAGTTGATTTACTAAAGGCAAATATACTCTCCACTTCCCCCTGTCAATTTCCCCCAGAGCTTAGTGAATGTGATGAAGCTCTGCTGATCTCCATCATCCAACCATGTGCAAGCAAAAAGAAGAGGTATTTTCCTTTTTTATGAACTCCTCCTTTCCTCATAAAACAAAAACTTCCAATATGATTAAATGGGAGAAAGAGCTATCTCAAACCTTCCCATGGGAACAGCGTTGCCAACCATCCATATTTTTACATACAGTCCGTAAAAACTGGCACTTTTTTCCCCTGTTCGTAAATGTCCATGGTTGCGGGAATGTGCCAGTAAAAATAGCTGAGATTGGTTCGGCTTGGAACTGCGCATAGAGATTGGAGGCAGGGGGTGATTGGAGGCAGAAGGTGATGGTGGCTGCGCTGGCATCACAGAGGGGGATGGAGGCAGGGGGCAATGGAGGCAGGGGGAGATTGGAGGCAGGGGATGTTAGTGGCAGAGGGTGATTGGAGGCAGGGGGTGATTGGAGGCAGGGGGTGTTGGTGGCACCGCAGAAGGGGATGGTGGCACCGCAGAGGGTGGGGAATGGAGACAGGGGTTGTTGGTGGTACCGCAGAGGGGGGTGGAGGCAGAGGACGATGGAGACAGGTGGTGATTCGGGGATGGGGGCTGGGGGAGATTGGATGCAGAGGGAGATTGGAGGCAGGGGGGAGATTGTGGCACCGCAGGGGGGGTGAAGGCAGGGTGTGTTGGTGGCAGAGGGGATGGAGGCAGGGGGTAATGTGACTAAATAATTTGCCCTTATTATATAAAAAATCATAAAAATATGTTTTTTTTTTACCTTAATATCTACCTTAAATCACATTGCTATTTGCCTAGCGTACTTGTTTGTAGCCTAAATACTGAAATTTGCACCTAAAAATGTAATTTAGTAACTTTTGTGAAATGCCAGTAAAAACTTGGCTGCGCCAGTAAAATTCAGGTGTTGTGCCAGTAAATTTCAATCTGGTAGGTTGGCAACACTGCATGGGAATCATGGCGGAAAGCCATAATGATTAATAGCTCAGCAACATCATGCATTGAACACTGGGAAAATTCCCAGAAAATATTAAATTACTGGTATTTGACTCCATACAGACTATCCAGATATTCCAATTTTCACCTTCCATGTACTGGAGGTGTAATACTCATACTGGAAATTTAATACATACATTATGGGATTGTAAAGCTGTATTTAGTTTCTGGAAGACAATCTCCTCTCTTATCACGTTCATTACAGGAAATTTAACTGCACTCACACCAGAAATGGCATTATTGGGATTAAGCTTAGACCTATACCTGCTAAATTACAGGACTATTGTAGCAAAAATCTTAATAGCCACAAGATTTATAATAACTAAATTATAAAAATCCACTTTAGCTCCTAATCTGTCTGATGTTATTCTGAGACTGAACTCTTAGGCTGCGTACACACGACGGACCGTTTCAGCAGACAAATCCGATCCAACAGAATTCCGCTCAAGCTTGGCCTCCATATACACGGTCACACAAAAGTTCTCTGAACTTTCATCCGTCAAGAACGTGGTGATGTACAACACTACGACGAGCTGAGAAAATTAAGTTCAATGCTTCCGAGCACGCGTCAAATTGTTTTTGAGCATGCGTTGGAATTTTGCGCGTCGGAATTGCTATAGACGATCGGATTTTCCAATAGGATTTTTTTCCGTCTGAAAAATTGAGAACCAGCTCTCAATCTTTTGCTGGCGGACAGCTAAAGTGCGATGGAGCATACACACGGTTGGAAATTCTGTTCAAAAGCTCACATCGGACGTTTGCTGTCGGAATTTGCGATCGTGTATACGGGGCATGAGGCTGGATTCACACTATTGCTGCATGTGGCTCACAACAGGGATCCAGTCCATCCCAGTTCACTGTTTCAGGTCCGATTTCAGCACAAATATACCGATACCGAGCATTTGCGCGAGTACTTATACTCGGGCAAATGGTCCGATGCTTCACCCGATACTTGTACAGTCAGGGTGATCAGTGCGGTGGGGGAGTTACAAGCACGATCACTGCTCTATAGATTTAAAAGTCTGACAGCCGTTTCTCCGCTTTTCTCTCCAACCCACCCCCACGCGTCTCTCTGCTGCTTTTATTAATATCAGTGGTGATTGGTGCATGTAACTCTCCCACACACGATCACTTGTACAGTCTTTCCCTCTGTTCTGCTGCTGTCTCCCTCCCTCTGTGTCCCCCTCCGTGCTGCGGTTTCCCTTAGTGCTGCGGTGTCCCTCCATGTCTCCCTCCGTGCTGCAGTCTCCCTCTGTGTTCCCTCCATGTCCCAGAAATCAATGTCCCAGAATGAAATAGAGGATACAGCCACCCCCTACTAACTAGTAACTACATTTCCGGAACTGGTTGCTAGGGCCGGCGCTGCCTTGCGTCTTGCAACCAGTGGCAATTTACTCTCAGACAGAGAGACCGGGAGTGAGGCCTGCGCCTAGTGCAGCACTTCTGTCCCCACCTACCTCGGCACTTCCTCCGGCACCCAGCGGCAAGCAGCAGGGACTGGTGTGATCTTCCAGATAGTGATTTCCCTCTTTTCCTTCAATGCACGCGGCTCATGCAGAGAGAGTGACAGCAGCACTGCATCTGGTGGCAGGCTACGGGTGGCAAGTGGCACTGCATTTGGTGGCAGGCTACGGGTGGAAAGCGGCACTGCATCTGGTGGCAGGCTATGGGTGGCAAGCGGGACATTCACCTAACAACCCAACGCCAAATTCCCCATCAACCCCAAGACTACTTTTCTCCCCGCCCACCACATCTTTTTTTGGGGAAGGTGAGGGGGGGGCAGGGTGTCCCTGAATGGCAGTTTGGAAATGTGGTCACCCTACCATTCACTCTTTCTTCTCCTCTTTTCTATTATGTTAAGCAACATGTCCTTGTTTACAACGTGTTCCCTTTGGGGTAAACAGGGATTAGATGCATGATTAAATATCCTAATAGTTCTATAACTCTACTATTCTTGTTATACATTTGATTATTTAATAAAAATAATTTAAAGATAAAAAAACAAAACAAAAAAAAAAACATAGATTCTAACCTCCATGCTACCCATTAATTGTCCCCTGAAGACATATGCAAGTACTGTGCACTTTTTTATATCGTCTTTTTTAAATCAAATATATTATTAGTCTGTGGTTTGGAGTCTTGTGCCACTTCTGAAACATGTCTACTATTTTTTTTCCTCACGTCTGTTAGCCCCATTATGATCCCTTGCATCCCTCTTATCCAGCAAATAGCTTCCCTGCCTCTGGATATTGAAATTCCTGGATATACCAAATGTAGTCATATCAAGTATAATTGGAAGAGTATTTAAAATATTTTTCCATCCACTTATCCTGGACGAACAACCTTTGCTTTTTCAGCGAGTGTAGCATTTATTGGATCCCAGAGACAGATGGCAGGTCCAACAGAGTATACATAAAATAATATAATGAACATAAACCCTATGAGGTTTATTTACGAAAGGCAAAACCACTTTGAACTACAAGTGCAAACTACAAGTGCAAAGTGCACTTGAAATTGCACTGAAAGTGCACTTGGAAGTGCAGTGGCTGTAAATCTGAGAGGTAGATCTGAAATGTGGGGAAGCTCCGCTGATTTTATCATTCAATCATGTGCAAGCTAAAATGTGTTTTTTTTTTCCTTTCATGTCCCCCTCGGATCTACAGCGACTGCACTTCCAAGTGCACTTTCAGTGCAATTTCAAGTGCACTTTGCACTTGTAGTTTGCACTTGTAGTGCAAAGTGGATTTGCCTTTTGTAAATGACCCCCAATGTGTCCTTTCACAATACAAAGTTCTTCCATTCATAAAACTTTAGCTGGAATAAAGATGCTCCACATATCCAGCATACCATATATATTATTTTTATATGCAGCTATGTGTCTTCCATGTTTGTGCATGCATCCCTGTACCCCTACACCCTAGCTCATTTCTTCCATCACCCTCACTTACTAAATATCCATCACACAGGAGCAGTCTGCCTTTTCATGTGTTGTGTGACCAGCTACTTTAATTTCTGTCATAAGAGCGGACTGTCAATATAAAAAACAATGTTTATACATTGTTATTAGTACCTAAAAGACAAGTAAAGTATTTTTTTTCACAGATTTATACTTACCTAGGTGGATTCAGTATTGGTCTGATGCTGCATCTGTCCCCTGGCACCTCTACACTGAGAACCAAGTGATCAAACATAGTTTTCAGAGCTCCATAAACAGAGGGCTGTAGACTGTTAGTCACAGCTCTCTGCTCTACCCCCTCCTCATGGAGGGGGCGGGGGGCCAGCCCAGGCTCTCAGTGGCTCGCTGAGAGGCTGAGCCATGTGGAGGTCCAGGCACCTGGTGGATCCAGACTTTATTGTCACAATGACGTGGTGACTGGACTGACTTCTGTGACTTCAGCCCCCTCTCTTCTGAAAATGGGTCACAGGAGTGCAAAACAAACTGCACTCCTATGATCCATAGGAAAAGTACAGCCAAATAAGATCAGACTGGATTTCTACTTTAAACATTTTTCTGCCAGGCCATGTGCTCCATTTTGTAAACGCAGGTGGCCAGACCATTTTTGCAATGCAGGGTATGTGTGAACCTTCTTTAGACATTAAAAGAAAAATTGAATCTGGATCCAACAATAATATCTTTATTAGTAAAAATACATACAGGAAAAGATAAAATAGATCGCTAACGTGTTTCACAAAGTAACTACTGGTGTTTACTTATACGCATACAGCTATCTTTTGCTGTATGGATTTTTACTAATAGAGATTTTTTCATTGGAGTGTGGCCATCCGGATTTTTCTTTGTATGTTACTTGCATACTAAGCCAGCAGTCACACCTGACGGGGGAGGAGATTTTGTGGCTCAGACACCTGGAGCTGATTTTTTCTGTTCATCTTTAGATATTGTTTTAGATATTATTTTAATGTCACCTTTGCACCATTTATGCCATTTTGGTATATTTATAAATGTTTATACAGTAGTATAAAGCACTGCTTTTTCCACAACCTAAGTTCTAAACATACATACCGACTGGTCAGAGAGCTGGTCATAAGTCTGAAATTCCATTAAATAGGTAGGTTATAAAGCGGAGTGTCTGTAGAGTACTGTGTAAGGAGTTAAAAGTCTATTCCTTAACCACTTAAGGACTGCCTACTGCACATATACGTCTTCAGAATGGCATGGCTGGGCACATCAACGTATATATACGTTGATTTTAGTACCCAGCCGTGGGTCACGGGCGCGCGTCCGCGGCGCGCTCCTGTGACCCGGTCTGAAGCTCCAGGACTGGGACCGCGGGATTCGCGGACCTGATCGCCGCTGCAGCTCCGTCTCTGGAGCTGAAGAACGGGGAGAGCCGTGTGTAAACACGGCTTCCCCCTGCTTCTCTGTGGCCGCAGCATCGATCGCGTCATCCCTGTTATAGGGGGACGCGATCGATGACGTTACACCTACAGCCACACCCCCCTACAGTTGTAAACACACACACAGGGAACACTGAAAGTCACAGCGCCCCCTGTGGTTAACTCCCAAACTGCAACTGTCATTTCCACAGTAAACAATGCAATTTAAATGCATTTTTTGCTGTGAAAATGACAATTGTCCCAAAAATGTGTCAAAATTGTCCAAAGTGTCCACCATAATGTCGCAGTCACGAAAAAAATCGCTGATCGCCGCTATTAGTAGTAAAAAAAAAAAAAAATAATAAAAATGCAATAAAACTATCCCTTATTTTGTAAACGCTATAAATTTTGCGAAAACCAACCGATAAACGCTTATTGCGATTTTTTTTACCAAAAATACGTAAAAGAATACGTATCTGTCTAAACTGAGGAAAAAAATGTTTTTTTATATATTTTTGGGGGATATTTATTATAGCAAAAAGTAAAAAATATTGCATATTTTTTTTAAATTGTCGCTCTATTTTTGTTTATAGCGCAAAAAATAAAAACCGTAGAGGTGATCAAATACCACCAAAAGAAAGCTCTATTTGTGGGGAAAAAAGGACGCCAATTTTGTTTGGGAGCCACGTCGCACGACCGCGCAATTGTCAGTTAAAACGACGCAGTGCCGAATCGCAAAAAGGGGCAAGGTCCTTTACCTGCATTTTGGTCTGGGTCTTAAGTGGTTAAAGCAAAACTTGACCAACAACAACATGATAAAACAATAATGTTCTATAGCAAGAAACATACTTTCCACAATATGAATTATGCTACCAAAATTAGTGTGTGCTGTAAATTGTCTCTAGAATTTCTCCTGTTTCTTCTTACTGAAGGCTACAATTTTGCTGAAGCCCAAAGCCCCTGAACAGCAGTAAATCATGAAGCAGAAACAAACCCATCAATTTAAGGGTTTCAAAAAAAAGTTACATTGCAGGAATGTTGGGATTGCTAACTGTCACAAACTGTTAAACCTTCAAATGGCTGGTGTAATAACTGATCACATGTGCAGCACCATGGCAGTTGCAGTTCAAACAGAAGCAGCTTCTTTGGCTTTAAGCCCAGGTTCACACTGGGCTTCGGGAGTGAAGCCGTGCGAGTTCTGCTCAACTCGCACGATTTCACTCCTGCTGGCAGTCCCAATTTCGGAAGCAATCGCAAAAAGTAGTACAGGAACTACTTTTTGAAATCGGGCGGTGCCATTGCCGACAATTGCCGGCAAATGCTGCCGATTTGAGATGCGATTTGGCATGTGAAATCGCATCTCAAATCGTACCAAATCGTACCCAGTGTGAACCTGGGCTAAAGGATAGGAGGGTTTACTTCTGCTTTAAGGCTGTCAGCAGTTCAGCCTCTAGAGACTCAGCAGTGCCTAAAAATGCCTACAATGGAGAGCAACTGAGCATGTTCAGAGCAGGGTAAGACAGTGTGTTACTAGATTTTAAACAATATAGACACTTATTTTTAATACTTTATATAGCAATACCTGCAAAGGGGTCTAGCCTGAAGTGATCTAACAGGACTTCAGTTTCTAACTAAAGTTCCACTTTAAGTTAGTATTCTAAAAGCTGTACTTTTTGTGGACTACATTTTTTTATTTTTTTTATTTTAAATATGCTGCTGCTGTAGTGCTAGGCAGTATTTACTTCCCAGTTCAGTGCACTAGAAACTATACAAATAGAGACTGTTTAGAGAGTGTTTTGTAGTTTTAAACCAAGAAGCTGAATGCCTAATATTCACAGTCCCTGTTGTAAAAGCAAATTTTGTGGTGAAAATATAGGCTTGTTTTGACAAAGTACTTGTTGTTTTAGGTAAAGGAACAATTATGTGCAGTATATCCACAGTTAGTATACTGAAAGTGGCATGTCTCTTTAAAAAAATATGTTTGTTTTGAAAATTACATTGCTATTTTAAACCCATGGACTGACAATGTAATTCCAAACTTAATGTGCTAAACACTTAAATAGGAAAAATTATATACAGTATGTTCGTTGTTACGAAATACATTGCTGATAGATGTCAAGATGCTGAAAATCTGTTTTTAAACTCAGCGCACTTAACCACATACAACCCGGTCTGAAGCTCCGTGACTGCGCCTGATGGCTTTTGATCTAGAGCAGTTTATAAATGGCACTGGGTAATTTACAGGCCGTCAAGCCACTGTTTTTAACCACTTAAGGTCCACCTCCTGCACATTTACTTCGGCAGAATGGCACGGCTGGGCACAGGCACGTGCCTGTACGTTGCCTTTAAAAACCCAGCCGTGGGTCGCGCACACGATCTGGTCTGAATCTCCGTGACCACGCCCGCAGGACCCATGGACCCAATCGCAGCTGGTGTCCCTAAATCGGTCACAGGAGCTGAAGACCGGGGAGAAGTGTGTGTAAACAAACCTTCCCCGTTCTTCTCTGTGGCAGTGTCAGTGATCGTCTGTTCCCTAATATAGGGAACGACGATCACTGATGTCACACGTCCAGCCCCGCCCCCCTACAGTAGGAAACACACATGAGGTCACACTTAACCCCTACAGCTGCAGAGATTATCAAATACCACAAAAATAAAGCTCTATTTATGGGAAAAAAAGGACGCCAGTTTTGTTTGTGAGCCACGTCGCACGACCGCGCAATTGTCAGTTAAAGCAACGTAGTGCCGAATCGCAAAAAGGGGCAAGGTCCTTAACCTGCATAATGGTCCGGGCCTTTACCGATTAAAGCTGCATTATTGTACTAAATTGGGCGTAGGACAAAAAAGAATGTACTGTTGTGTGTATTGATGAGTAAGCATCAGGAGCAAAGACAGAGATTGCTGAAGCAAACCTCCAGGCAGATGTAGAAGACACAATTTATGCAACTCTGTATTCAATAATACACAATTATATATCAGACAGGAGGCTCATATCTTATGCATTTTCTTTCTTTAATAATGCCCACAGCAGAAATACAACTTTCAGTAAATTCCAACAAGAAGAAAACTTTATAATGAACTACAAGTCCCAGCAGCCCTCTGGGTGTGACTGCCAATCACGTGGCAGGTCAGACAGTATATAAGGGGTTGCCTCTTTGAACTCCTCCTCTTTCTTTCTGCTCACAGCAAGAAATTCAGATAAGTCTTATCATATTCAATTATTTAAGTACTTTGACTTGTTCTTTTGTACTGGGGATTTGTCTACTGGGGCTTGTTCCCCGCTGCATTTCCCTACAATTCTATAGTTGTTCTTTATTTATTTTTATTTTTATTTATTTTTATTTTTATTTTATTTTATTGTATTCTATCGCTTAATTGGTTGCATTCTGCCGTACCCCGTACCGCTGGTCTCCCCTCTCCGGTGGCTCTCTGTCCGCCGCGCCTTCCTGCTGCCTTTTCCTCAGGCACCGCGCGCTCTCCCCTCAGAGCGGCTCGTCTCTGAGGGGGCGTGGTGGTGCGTCTCCGTGCTCTCAGCGAATCGCGCGATACGGGGGGCGTGTCCTACGGACCGCCACGATGTCCAATCACGGCTCGGGAGACGTAATCTCGCGAGATTACGCTCTCCTGAGCTATGACGCCGCTACTTTCGACGCTACAGCCAGTGCTGACTGAGCGGCTGGACTGGTAGGGCATCTCTGTGCGGACCTGTGTGCAGGGATTTATCCCCGTTTTTCCCCATAATTACCCACTTCTACTGCTAAGCTGAGCTTAGAGTGTGGGAAATTTTGTCCCCACTTTCTCTCAACTTATCTGAGCAGATTGTATATATATATCTATCTTATATCTGGGTTACACTGTTTACTGCTGTTGTGGTGCATCATGGCTGATGACAGATACACCGGGTCCCCTAACATCCCGGCTGGGGGAGAACCTGTCCTTAATAACCCCATATTCCTGACCACTGCCCAGATTCAGGATTTGATTAACCAGTCGGTGCAAGCAGCAATGGCTTCTGCCCCCATAGCGCAATCAGCTGCGCCTGTCATGCCTGGTCCCTCAGGCTGTGGTGAACCGCCCACAAAAAAGGGCAAAGTGTCTCAAAAACGCAAGAATGTTACCATAACACTCGACTCCCCGGCAGGGGAAGTAAATAATGTGCCCCAGGCAACACCCTACACGGCGAAACTATTCTAGACACCCGCGGAGAACCTTTCTTCGACCCAGAGGGGATTTCTCACCCCCGATCTGGAGAATGGGCACCTCTCCCAGAGGTCGCTCAATACATTCAATACTGGGCCCGCAGGTCGGTGGACAAAAATAACCGGAATAAATTAAGGGCAGAATGTCCTCGCCCTTGTATCCCAAAGAAGGCTGTAGTCACTCCCGAAGTGGACACGGTACTCCTCAGGTACCTTACCAAACAGGGCAAATATTCAAAGAAAGGTATCGAACGGTCCTTTCGGTCCATCCAGGATCGAATCCTCGACCTGTTTGGCCCTGTCACAAAAATTCTGAATATAACCGAACAGGCTTCGTCCACTGATAACCCGCTAGACCTGGAGCAACTCAGAGGCTGGGCGCAGAGGACGATGTGCTTCTTGGGGTGCGCAAATACCATTTGCTCCACGGAACGTCGCCGTTCCATCTTGATGAGGTTAGATCCTCAATTGTCTCATCTAGCAGAATCGGAACCCGGCCCTGCGGCCGAGGGCATGCTCTTTGGTGACTCACTTATTAAGGATATTAATAAGATGGTCGGACTGTACACAAGTCTTGACAGAGCCCAGACGTCCCTAAAAAAGTCAGGGACCCCTAAAATGTTTCCTAGGGCCGGCAGAAACAGGGGCCGTTCTGCCGGTCGCAATTCCGCAAACAGGCCATACTACAGAGCTCCCGCTCAGTACAGCCAGGCTCCTCAGTCGTACCCAGTCCCGGTGGCACAGCCAGCACCCTTCTTTCCGCCCCGCGGACGCCCCTGGAGGGGACGTGGAGGGAGAGGCTACCCCCGCTCACGCCCTACTACCGGTGAGTACAATACACCCGAGTTCTTTTCACACTCTCCTAGGGGGAAGACTGAGACATTTTATCCACGCCTGGTCTGCGATTACGGCCGACGCCTGGATACTCAGCACAGTGTCGGGATATCAGATAGAGCTGTACTCCTTACCAGAGATGAATGTGGTGCCTCACCCCATCAGGTTCTCAAACCTAAACTCGACACTCATAGATCAGGAGCTTCAAACCCTTCTCATCAAACAGGCCGTGGTAGAGGTGGACCCTCTCTCACCAGGGTTCCTCAGCAACCTCTTCCTTGTCAGAAAAAAGGATGGTGGATTCCGCCCCGTTATAAACCTAAGAACCCTCAATCAACATGTCGTTTACCGACATTTCAAGATGGAGGGGATCCATTATCTGCGGGATCTCTTACGTCCCGGGGACTGGTTCTTGAAGGTGGACTTAAAGGACGCCTACCTTACAGTTCCCATTCACCCTTCCTCCCAACACCTTCTACGCTTCCTTTGGAGGGACAGAATGTGGCAATTCACTTGCCTTCCCTTCGGTCTCTCATCCGCCCCATGGTGCTTCACCAAGTTGCTGAAAACAGTAGTGGCGGCATTGCGGAGCAGAGGTGTACGGTTGATTATCTACCTGGACGACCTGCTCATTATGGCTCGATCCAGTCACCAGGCGAACATACATGCCTCCTGGACCGTCAATTTACTCCAAGAACTGGGGTTTGTCATAAACCACGAGAAATCCATCTTGGTTCCATCCCAGGAGATGGAATTTTTGGGATTCTTGGTGGACACCAATCGATCTGTCCTGCGCTTACCCAAGACCAAACTGGCCACCATCCGCAAGGAGATTCGGACCGTGTTGAACAAACGACGAGTGTCCCTACGCGGTTTGGCACGACTAGTAGGACTCTTATCGGCCTCTTTACAGGCCATCTTTCCGGCACATCTCCATTATCGAGCCCTTCAGAGACTCAAGGCGCTCCACTTACGCCAGGGACTTCGCTATGCAGACGAAGTGCCGCTGGATACGGAAGCCATAGAGGAGCTTCGTTGGTGGTTACGTCATGCTGTCGAATGGAACGGCAAGACCATTTTCAGCTCCAATCCGGATTACATCATAGAATCGGATGCGAGCCGTCACGGCTGGGGTGCTCGATGCGGACTCTCTTCCACAGGAGGGACCTGGTCCGCAGAGGAGTCTCTGCTCCACATCAATACTTTGGAACTGATGGCGGCTTTCTTCGCCATCAGGAGTCTTCTTCCGAACATGTCCAACTGCTGTGTGTTATTACGCATGGACAATGTGACCGCAGTCCAATACGTCAACCGCTTGGGAGGCTCCAAATCCAGAGCCCTGGCGGATCTAGCAAAAGAGTTTTGGCACTTCTGCCTGGAACGCAACATCGTTCCACTGGCGGAATACATCCCTGGCACCTCAAATTTGATAGCGGATTGGAATTCTCGATACCTCACCGATTCCAGCGATTGGCGACTGGATCGAGCGGTATTCCTCTCCCTAATTCATCTGTGGGGTCCATTCTCTGTGGACCTGTTCGCCTCCCGCCTCAATCGTCAGCTCCCACACTTTTACAGCTGGAGGCCGGATCCCGAAGCCCAGGCGATAGACGCCCTTCGCCAAACCTGGCCACAGGGGACGCATTATGCGTTCCCACCCTTCTCGATGATCCTCAGGGTCCTCTTACACATTGCAAACCTGGAGGCCTCGGTCGTGCTGATCACTCCGTGGTGGCCAACACAGCCGTGGCTTCCTCTTATCCTGGGGATGACTGTGGATCTCCCCAGATTGCTTCCTCGCATTCCTCATCTCCTATCCAACCCGACCGGGGATCTCTATCCCCTGATTGTAGATCACAAACTTCACCTCCTCGCATGGTTGGTCTCGGGGTGCCGGATGCGGATAGCGACCTTTCAAGAATGGCTAGGGACCTCCTCGCCCTGGCCTGAGACCCCGGGAATAGATCGGCATACCGATCAGCCTGGTGAACCTGGGTGCATTGGTGTGATCAACGGGAAATGAATCCCATTCAAGCGCCTGTATCAGTGGTAGCCAACTATCTGGCGGACTCTTTTGAATCCGGGAGATCCTATAGCTCCATTAACGTCTATCGCTCCGCGATTTCAGCTTATCACTCTCCAGTGGACTCTCTTCCCGTTGGTAAACACCCATTGGTGTGCCGCCTGTTAAGAGGCGTTAAGTTTCAACGCCCACCACGCCCCAAATATCAGAACACTTGGGACGTAGCTAAGGTATTAACCAAGTTTTCAGTTTGGGCTGACAATGACGCTCTCCCGCTAAAGCTACTGTCCTTTAAACTTATAGTTCTTTTATGCCTGATCTCCATCAAGCGCGTTTCCGATGTCAAAGCCTTAGGCCTCGTACACACGAGGGGATATGTCCGCTGAAAACGGTCCGATGGACCGTTTCAGCAGACATCTCCGCTCGTGTGTATGGGCTAGCGGACAGATTTCTCCACCCGACAGATTTCAAAGCATGCTTTGAAATCTATCCGGTGGGAATCTGTCCGCCCGACATGTCTGCTGGTTAGTACACTTACCAGCAGACATGTCGTCCCCCACCGCCACCGCGCCACCGCCGAATGGATTCGGCGCATGCGCGGAAGTGTTTAACTTCCTGGTGCGGTGACGTGGCGGCATCAACGTCACCGCCGCGTCACCGCCACGTCACCGCGCCGTCCGGCGGCGGGGAATTTGATCCGATGGTGTGTACACGCCATCGGATCAAACTCCCGATCGGACATATCCGATGGAAATGGTCCGCGGACCGTTTTCATCGGATATGTCCGATCGTGTGTACGAGGCCTTAGACATATCTAGACGTCAACTTTCACCTCATGGTGTTAAGTTCTCAGTCGTGCGTAGAACAAAAACAAGGATCCAATCTGTCTTCTATCCGTTTTTTCCCACACCTTCCGCCAATTTTACTTTAGATCGGAGGAACACATATCTATGTCAGTTCTGTGATTATGTTATGGGGTGTATTTGTCATTGCTATTGCTGTTTGTGTATCCATGTTTACCTTTGAACTTGCATAAGATATGAGCCTCCTGTCTGATATATAAATTGAGATTTTCCTAGCTTGTGACGGAAAATATTAGTTATATGAAGACAGGAGGCGATTATCTTCCCACCCGACCCAACCCTGTCACGGTTTTATCTTCTTTTGTTCCAGGTTATTGATGAACGCAACATGCAAAACAAGGGCTGAAAACCTTCCGGAGTGATCTCCGTTGTTGTCCCCCGTTGGGATGTCTACCTGCTCGACTCACTGGGTCCGGTTCGTCGGTGGTCGGAAGATTAGTTCCAGTTCCAGGTTCATATCGGTTCGCTCCAAGAAAGAGGAGGAGTTCAAAGAGGCAACCCCTTATATACTGTCTGACCTGCCACGTGATTGGCAGTCACACCCAGAGGGCTGCTGGGACTTGTAGTTCATTATAAAGTTTTCTTCTTGTTGAAATTTACTGAAAATTGTATTTCTGCTGTGGGCATTATTAAAGAAAGAAAATGCATAAGATAATCGCCTCCTGTCTTCATATAACTAATATTTTCCGTCACAAGCTAGGAAAATCTCAATTTAAATGTTTTTCTTTCTCAGCCAGTGTAAGTGCCTGAATTTAACTTTGTATCAGCTTCTTGCAACCTCCTGTGCAGCTGACTTAAACTGGTGGTGGGGGAGGTGTACGTTTAGGACTGGAAGCCAGTTATGTGGGCTGGTGCGATAAAATCTGATAGGAGGAACGAGTAGAATGATAAGGCTGAGTCTGCTCCTTTGTTATCCAGCAGGTTGGGGTGAAAAGTGAACACCACGGTATTCCTTAAGTGCAAGCAATGTCATCTAGTTAATTCAGTTGTGTGACAGGCTAAGTAAATCTCAGGAATGAATGAACAGAAATATAACTTCTTCAGGGGGTAAAATAGTTACCTTTATATGTGTGTATGTATATGAATGTACTGTATACCACATTGACCCTGAACCAGCTACTCCATGTCCAGAGCCCTCGTTGGAGAAAACTGGCTGAGCTGGTAGGAGACGGCTCCTACCAGAAGAAAGAACCTGAGGGCTATGTAGCCAGTTGTGCTGTGTCAGAGAGGGGTCCACCCACCCAGGAGCCTAAGGAGAATCTGGTATACATGTGCATTTGTTTTCGTCCGAATGCATTTTTGTCCGAATTTCGGGTATTTTCGTTATCGTTTAAACAAACTAAAACAAACGTGCAGAATTCAAAATCCAAAATATCCAACACAAAAAAAATGCTTTATTTTCATTGCTACAGCAAATTATGTTTGCCTTGAATTCATATAATTCTTCTCTGTGAGGGCTCAAGAGAAACGTTTATCTGATTCATGAGTACAATTTGTTAGTAGTTTTTATAGTATGTTGATATTGTGTTAATTATTATTTATTAATTATATGTTAGAAAAAGTGGTGTAATATTTGCAGTTTGATTTTATGTTTTCAATCTGTTTTATTTATTTTATGTTGTTTTTTAGTAGTATGGATGTTTTATTAGAGTATAGTTTTAATTTGTTTTACTTGTACTAATTGCTGTTATTGGTAATTTTATTGTGTCATTGTGCTTTGTTATGTTCATGATTGTGATCTTGTGTTGTCTTTGTTAAATGTAGCGGTATTGCAATAATTTCCCATTTTGGCATTATTAAAATATTCTGAATCTGTAGGAATATCCCACACAAACAAGATGCTGCATCAAAAAGCAAGGATCAAAAAGCAAGCACGCCTTATACCACCATGTATTCCAATATCTTTCAGCATAATTGGATATGAACAGAAATAAAAACCTGTGTGGATAAGCTAGTAGACGGCTAGGTAATGATATAAAAAATGATAGATAGATAGATAGATAGATAGATAGATAGATAGATAGATAGATAGATAGATAGATAGATAGATAGATAGATAGGATAGATAGATAGATCTGGTAATGCAAAAAAATACTGTATTTCAATAGTAAGAAAATTACCCAGTATATGCGATCTATTGGAACAGGATAAATATAGCTTCAAAATCAAGGTTGTGGCATATTTGAACAAAAAAGAACTAATGCATTTCTTTTGTATTCAGTGAGCAAATATCTTCAATCTATTTCATACTACATTGCCTCATTTAACAACTGAAGATTCTCCATAGGTTTGATTTCTTTTCCATTTGTCAATATTTCAAAGGCTCAGGTAATGCTTTTACTTAGACTCATTCAATAAAAGGATTACAGAAACTTGTGTGCTATTACCAAAAATGTCAGAGCAATTTGTTACAAATCAGAGCAGCAATTCCTTCTTTGTAGTGCCATGGATAAAAAAGGATCTGTGCTAATTAAGGCTGAGTATAGAGAGAAAGCAGCATCATCCTATTTTCTCGACATTGGACATATAGAAAAGAAATGAGGGTAAAACATTTTGAAAAAAAAAGCATTGCTTGTAACAATAAGGCTTCTTCATGATTGTGTTAACACAATCTAAAATCAGATTTTTTAAATTAGATGCAATTATATAACAGCAAATTATAATGTCATTATTTACCTGACATTTTAGGAGAATTTGCAACTTAGCTTATTGTGACAGCCAGTCTGCTATAGCTGTTCTTCATGCTGGTCTCCAACAAGTGGTTACCCCTATTTTTGAAGTGTGGGATTGTGCATTAAGGTGTGCATTAGTGGGTATAATAATCTTAAAAAATTAGCTAAAGTTTCTGTATAGGGAATATGCATACAGTATTGTTATGTTTTATTTGGCAGGTATTCCACTTCAAATTATACAAAACTCTTAAACAGAGCCAGTTAGGGTAGATATATAGATGACACCACTGCAGACACATTGTTATAGGTGCATGATCTAGGACTAGGGAAGAGAGAATGCAATTGGTTTCTATTGGCAGTGAGTTCACACATATTTTGGATGTGTAATCAATTTTTAGCCTTCATATTTAGCTTGAAATAAATATAGCCTTAGCACCCCAATGTAATTCAGTTAAAAGTAGCAGACACAACACAACTAAAAATCTATAGGACATTTTTACTCCTAAAAATGAAAGCTAAAGTCTCCAATTTTATACAAATTAGCATAGTTTTAAAGCTTGTGTTTGCAGTATCACATTGTATTGTCTTACAAAGTGTACAAATGCTTCAAAACCAGAAATGCAAATTCCCCAAACCACCTCCCATCACTGCATCCCCAATTATTATCATAAAATGTAAGAGATAGTCTATAGGTATTTATTTGACAGCAGTACATGAGCACCTCATATAGGCAACACATAGAAAGAGACAAGCCAGATTTTATCTTGAAATGCAAATTAGAGTGCATTTAGAGTGTAATTAGAGGTGTAACATAGCATTTACCCCACGGAAAACACTGGAGATTTGGCAGCTGTGGTGCAGCTGTGGAAAACATTGTGCCAAAGAATAGGAATTAGCCACAAATGGTGAGGCACAATGCATGTTTTACCCTGCAGTAAAAGTACCAGAATAGGGCAAGGGATATGGAAGAAGGTGGTAATAGAGTCAGGGACACTTCTTTTGAGTGTGTGTGTGTGTGTGGGGGGGGGGGGGGGGATTGACCTGTTTAAGAGTTCACTTTTAGTTTGTAGCATCAGTAATAGTGGTTTTGAAGTCATTGGTAATCTAAGATTAGTTAATTTTATTGAAAGTGAGTTGGTCAACAATATGGGGAAACAGGCAGAATAACTTCTATGTTACAAAGCCTCCTTCTGCATTGAAGACCCACAACATTCTCACTACAATGCAAGCCAAAAAATACACAGCCAACCCCACTGCAATCTACAGTATTTGGGTGCAGTATAGAACTGTATATTAGCTGATAAATGTTTGCTGGGAACCCACATTTTCATAATAAGGGAGCTTGTACACAACAAAGCTACTAATATTAAAACTTCTAAGCTATCTGAAATAAGTTCAAGGGCCATGCAGTACATGAAAGTTACAGGCAATTTGCCCCTGAAAAATTAATTCCTGTTTGGTGGATGCTACAGTAATCAAACTGCTTTTCAAAGCAAACGTACAACACTGATATTTTTATCATGTCCGGAATTTCTTAGAAAAAAACTTCTATAAAAATTGCCAAATATACATAATCACTTTTTTTTTTCAGTGATATAAGCTAATTACAATATTTCCTGGTGCATTTTTAATTATGATCTTCCTAACTATGTTGTATTTCTTTTCATTTACATGGATCTAAATAGCTGGCACAAAGGCCAGTTAGAAATTGTATTTGTTTACTTTGAACATGATTGACATTTTAAAGTTTTATAATTATCCTGGTTAAAATGAATGCAGATTACCTAATCAACAAACGCAGCAGTGTGTGATAAATGTGAAGTCAGGCGAAGATTCTCAATGAACAATTCATTAGTATGCATTGGTCTCAGTGTTTTGATGATGTAATAATAGATGTTTAAGAATATACATTTTGGTATGAAGGATGTAGGAATGTATTTGTGAATAATTTACATTGCCTGCTATTTTGGCAGTTCCCCAAGATGGCTCAATAGATACAAAGTAGTCTAGAATTAATTTGAGACATGATAAGTCAATGACATTGCAACTTCTATGAAGATATCCGATCACAAAGTTTAGCAAATATATACAACTTGCTGTATGTTTTTATGACATACAGTATTATAAAATGAAGAATATAACATAATATTTAAAAAGGAAATTAAGGTCACAAAAATGTAAAAGAAATGACAAATTGCAAACGAGAGTAGAACAAACCCCCAAAAAATATTCTTTAAATATATTAATACTAAAAAGGGCTGGTCTAAAGAATGTAATCTTGGAGTGGGTGACTTGGGACTATGAGAAGGCAATTGTATTAAATATCTTCTTCAGATATGTGTATACAAAGGAGCATGTCAAAAATATCCCCATTATGGACTTGAGCTCCCCTCAAGTCCTTAATGGGGATACTTTTGACATATCCCCAAAAAAACACTATGGCTCAAAATTGACATGGTCCAGAAATATTCAGACAGAATAATGGTGAATAAAGCACATAGACCAACGTGTCCTAAAATAATTGAGATCTGTAATTTTAAAGCCATTTTTTCTAATTTTAGGGACTTTTAGGGACTGGTTGACTGGAACACTGGATTACTACAAGGCCAGTGAGGTGCCTATATTTAAAAAAGGGTCAAAGGCTTTACCAAGTAAATGCAGACCTGTTAGTTTAACCTCTATAGTTAGGAAGATATTGGAGCATTTATTAAAAGACCACATAGATACATTTTTGCTAGAAAAAAATATTTTCACCAATAGACAGTATGGACTACAAAATACAAAACAAATCTGATTTATTTTTATGACGAGGCAAGCAAAACTTTAGACAAAGGAGTGGCTGTGGATATACTGTAATATACTTGGATTTTGCAAAAGTGTTTGACACAGTCCCCCATATATGGCTATTGTGTAAGGTAATGTCTACATGCTTGGAAAATCAGTTTGTAAATGGATAGAAAACTGACTAAAAGACTTTAGTCAGGCCCCAGATGAAGACACGTGACTGTGTGTCGCAACGCGAAGGGAAGGGAAAGACGTGCATTGAGTGACGTGCTACCAGCGCTACGGTCGCCGATGTCCTATACGCATTGCATATTCGCATGTCTGTAAGTGCAATTCTTCTATTAAAATCATTTTACCAAGGTTAATACACGATTGCAGGCTTTTGTCTTCCCCCCTCTTTTGTTTCCGCTGCCATTGAGATCCCAGGTACTTATCTCCCCACCGATCCGTGGTGGTGAGCAGTAGTGTTGAGCGGAATACGCCATATTCGATTTCGCGTTATTTCACGAATATATAGAAGAATATTCGTGAAATATTCGTTAATATCGAATATTCGTGATATTTTATCAAAAAAAAAAATGTTTTGTGAAATTTCGCTAATGCGAATGCGAAATTGATTGCGAAATTCTCGTCCGCACATGCGCATGCGCGCGAACAACACGCGAAAACGGAGATCATTTCCTGGATCTTTGCCAGTCTATTTTCAGATCGCTATTTTGTGCTGCCCTGCGAAGCGAAGATGGTGGGGAGTACTTACACAAACTTATATAACTAAACTAAAGCTAAATTTTTTTTGTTTTTTTTTTGTTTTTTTTACACTGACTGACAAGGACAAAGACGAGGACTACAAATAATAAACTAATATGCACTAAGACACTAACTCTACTTACACAAACTTATATGACTAAACTAAAGCTAATTTTTTTTTGTTTTTGGTTTTTTTATACACAAAACACAGAGACTAAACACACACTAAACTAAGCTACCTTAAAGAAATGTACACTTAGGCGGCGTACACACGAGGGGATATGTCCGCTGAAAACGGTCCGATGGACCGTTTCAGCAGACATCTCCGCTCGTGTGTATGGGCTAGCGGACAGATTTCTCCACCCGACAGATTTCAAAGCATGCTTTGAAATCTATCCGGTGGAATCTGTCCGCCCGACATGTCTGCTGGTTAGTACACTTACCAGCAGACATGTCGGCCCCCACCGCCGCCGCGCCGCTGCCGAATGGATTCGGCGCATGCGCGGAAGTGTTTTACTTCCTGGTGCGGTGACGTGGCGGTGACGCGGCGGCGACAACGTCACCGCCGCGTCACCGCGCCGTCCGGCGGCGGGGAATTTGATCCGATGGTGTGTACACGCCATCGGATCAAACTCCCGATCGGACATATCCGATGGAAATGGTCCGCGGACCGTTTTCATCGGATATGTCCGATCGTGTGTACGCCGCCTCACACTAACTACACAGAAATCTATCTAACACTAAGCTACACTAACCTGGACAAAACAACACAAATCTGAGCTTTTAGAAAAGCTGTTGGGTCTTTTGCTTTGAAAAAAGCATTTGGTTTTAGAAGCAGGAAACTCAGAACTAAAAGCACTATAGGAAGCACAATGCTAAGCTCTAAGATCGCAATACACAGGAAAAACGCACAGAAACACTCCACTCTCTCTAGCCACCTTGTGAATCTGCACTGAAATACTGCTGGGAGTGATCTTATATAATGGTCGTGCAGGCAGGTTCCTATTGGTTGCTATGGAGGTTGCTAACCTCTGACAACTGTGGTAGGAGAACTCTGATTGGCTCTGATGCAAAAGAAGGGCAGAGAAAGTATTCGCAAATATTCGTAATACGAATATTCGCATTGCGAATATTCTGCAACATAAAAGTATTGCCTCAGCTACTCGGCCCAGGGTCTCTAATCATACCAGCAATGCTTTTAGACATCGATGGAGATCACTAGGATGTGATCTGCTTTAAAAAAAAAAATTGAAAAAATACGAATATTAGCAATAGCGAATATTCACCGCAATATTCGAGTTATTCGCGAATACTCGGATAATGCAATATTCGTAACGAATATTCACAATGCGAATATTCTTGATCAACACTAGTGAGCAGGACCCCCCAGGGAGGTTTCCATATGAGGACCATCTATTAATGCCTGTATTCACCGGCTGGAGGTGAGAGTTCTGGGAGACCAGACCCTGTGTGTGGTGTTTTTTCACATCTCTCGGATCAGTGGTCATCCTTTTAGCATCTTCTCACCATTAGGGACTACTGCTGCACCTTTTGATGTTTTGCACCTTTTTGGACTTTGTCCCTGATGCACTTTAGTTTGGCACTTTGCACTTTATTGTGTATTGGAATACTTACACTTTATCAATTTTTTCATGTGATTATTTGTTTCTATATTTTGCGCAATCACCCATTGTTTAATTTATTTCTGACTAAAAGACTGTATTCAAAGAGTAGTGGTTAATGGTTCTTACTCTGAATGGTCTATGGTTATCAGTGGTGTACCCCAAGGTTCAGTGTTAGGATCCTAACTTTTAAAAATATTTATAAATTATATAGGGTCAGGGATTAAAAGTATAATTTCAGCCTTTGCAGATGTCATCAAGCTTTGCAGTGAAAAACAATCCTTACATCAGTGGTTCTCAACCTTCTAGTGCCGTGACCCCTTGATAAAATTTCCCAAGCTGTGGGGACCCCTAACAGTAAAATTATTTTGTAGCGTGGGTTGTCGGCACCTAAGGCAAAACAAGTAATTTGTGCCCCTAACCCATGGACACTTAGCGCTCCCTGAGTCCCTACCACTCATATGTTATTAAATCCCATTATGCTACATATTATGAAGTACCACTTTTTCTCTTTGTTCTCCTTTCTTTCCCTTTTATCTCTCTATCCTAACTTTTTTTTTCCCATCACTCATTTAGCAATCTTTCTTGTTGTTTAATGGCAACTATAATCACAGGTAGTGTTAATCACTGTGTCTCTGACTTTGTGGTGTCCCGCAGCAGTGACACTTATGCCGAAATCAGGAGATAGGGTCTCCTCAACCCCCCGTTACTTCATTCTTTACCAGTCAGCTGACCTCTAGTCTCTGTGAAGAGGCTGAGTGGGCGGCTGCAGGCTCCAGGGACATACCTGCTGGGCAGCTGCAAAAGGGCTTGGAGAGCAGTGCTGGCTTCAGGAACAGCCCAGGATTAGGTGACCCCTGGAAAATCGTCATTTGACCCCAAGGTTGAGAACCACTGCCTTACATGATGTCACCAGCTTGCAAGCTAACCTCAAAGCACCTGGGTGACTATGTGGCAATTGAGGTTTAATGTTGATAAATGTAAAGTCATGCACTTGGGGGATAAAAGTATGCATGCATCATACATACCGGGGGGGGGGGGGTACAATTAGGGGAATTCGTTGAGCAGAATCTGGGTGTTAAGGCTTAATAATTTCATGCAATGCCAAGCTCTGTTCTTTTCTAAAGTGAGCAAAATCTTATATTAAAAGAGTTATAGACCACAGAGAGACATATTTCTGCCTCTGTATAAAGCATTAGTAAGACCCATCTAGAATATGCAGTTCAGTTTTGGGCACCAGTTCAGAAAAAAATATATTGGGGAACTGAAGGCAAGAAGAATAATTAGCTGAACTGAATTTATTTTCTCTTGCGAAGAGGAGATTAAGGGGGGATATGATCAACATGTATAAATACATAAGTGGTCCTTATAGGCAAACTTGGTGTAGAAGTTATTTACTTAAAGGTCATTACAGGGGAAAGGATGCACTCTTTCAGTCTGGAGGAAAATCGATTTAACCTCGAAATATGGAAAGGCTTCTTCACAGTAAGAGCTGTGAAAATAAATAAATCAACAAAATATAACCTGACACTAATATTAATAGGTAAAGTTGATCCAGGGCTAATACATTTGCCTCTTGGGGATTCATGGAGGACCCCCCCCCCCGGAGCAAATTGGATCATGCTTTATGCATGCTTTATAATGTTTCCTTTTTGCCCTCCTCTGGGTGAACTGTGGGTATAGGGTAGTGTATTTGGAGGTTTTCAAACTTTTTTCAAGCTTTGTAACTATAACATTTTATGAAAATGAAAGCGTATAAAGCATATATTATATATCTTTTTTTTTTTTTTGAGTTCTTACCTGTTTTGTTAATCAAAGAATATTTGTCACTATTGGTGGATTAATAAAAAGAAGAGTGCTAAAACAACTTGGTGTTACTTTATAAGTGGGAACTATGACCAACTTCAAGCAGAATGCCCCAGCGTCTAAAACAACGTCTAAAACAACATCAGTTGTAAACCATGTATTGAATGTATATTGTGTGTGTGTTTATATATATTTTTTTATTTCTTTTGGCAAATTCACAAGGAAAAAAAAACATTTTTTTACTTGCACATGATTGTACGATCTTCACAGAGATTCACTTAATTCACTAAGCTCTGGGGAAAATTACAGCTTTCCTTGCAAAGTGAGCAGTCTATAGCAAAATCAACCCCAAAGTATGTCCACTTAAAACTAATCATCACAGCCAAATCACAGTCATGGTGTTTTCTCAAATATGAAGAGAGATGGTAAGACTTTTTTAAATAACTTCCACATTGAAAAACCTACCATTTCAAAAAAAGTAAATCTATTAACCTTTGGAGGGTCCACTCCATTTAATGCTAACATTAAACCAACGAATCATGCCTTCCTTTACAGCAGCTTCGGTGTATTAGGTAACAAGGGACATAGAATTTTGTCTTTCTTTAAAATGGGTTAAGGTTTTCATAAAACAGATTTTATCAAAAGCCCAAACATACAGTAACTTTCTCTTTTGTAAATTTGTGAATTTTATTAATTCTTTACTTGTCTATTAATTTCTTTTTTAATTTAACTACTTCTTCTGTTTATCTATCTTTTTCAAATGTGGAAGATGTATAGCCTGCTGAAGTTACAACATACCTAGAAAAGTTTCAGATTTTATTTCCAATACTTATAAGAAAACGTTTACTATTACTATGTATATTTCTTGAAACACCATTATTTTCTTGGAACTAATCAAACATTCATGAAAACTTCAATATATTGGATGGACCCTCAGGGCTCTTGGGGTCTGTATGGGTGAGAACATAGGGAATATTTTAAAACATTTGAACTGGGATAATAATTTTATTTATATTTGGATCTCATAGTAAAAATTGGTTTAAACATTTTCTAGCTGCCCTTTAACCACCTGTCTACAGGACACTTTTACCCCCTACCTGCCCATACCAATTTTCAGCTTTCAGTGCTCTCACACTTTGAATGATAATTACTCAGTCATGCAACATTGTACCCACATGAAATACTTTTTTTTTAACACAAATAGAAAAACAGGGGTTGGTGGAAGAATGTTTCCCAATAATGATTGATGAGTACTCACAATCCCAATATGGAAGATAAATAAAAAGAAATTGAACAAGAAGGGTTGAGGGGAAGCCTCTTCCCAACTTTTAGGGATCTTTCTGTGAGGTATCAATCTTAGTAATAAGGTAAGCACACCAAAACACGAATGTTGATTATCAAAATTAGAAAATTTAATTTACATAAAAACAAAGTTATATATACAGATAGAACATGGTGAATAGACGACCACAATATTTACAAACAAGGCACAAACGAAGTTTGATACGCTATTGCCAACTAGTTTCGCATTCATATGCTTCTTCAGGGCTTTGTATTTTGGTCTCTTCAGAAAGATAGTCGTCTGCATATAATAATAAATGCCATTAGAAAAAAACAGCAAATATAACAAATTTATATAGAGTTTTTTCATATAGAGTATAAACATTTCACCAATAGTCTTATACTCAGTGAAAGATAAACATCATGCAATATAGATAAATAAATAAAGATGTGCGCTTACCAATCCTGTTTGTAAGTTAATGTGACTAGACAAAAAGTCACGCCGCCCCTCTCATCCCTGTCGCATAGAACCAAACCAGAGACGGAAAAGAACCTGTGGAAGCCAGATCCACCTGGTCATGCAATGTGGGTGATAGGGTGTTGAGGTTTAGTACCACTCCCAGACTTGGATTCTAAGGATTATCAAAAAATGGGTATATACTAGAAAATATCCTAAGTTCATAATAAAATGTTCTTGGCTCATATTATTTAGTTTAGTATCTAGTGCTGATACAGACATTTAATTTAATTTGTATCCAATCCTATATTATTATTGATTAATGATTATAACTAGAGTCTTAACAGATTAATGTATAGTATAGTTTATAAAATTATTAGATTTCATGCTGGTCATAATACATCATGGTCAGAATGTATTACCAGGGAAAAAAATGTCTACCGACTATGCCCTATTTCACCACTAGGTGGTGTTTCAAACAATGATGTAATACTATTGCTAGTAAGTGTTATAGGCTATCTCTTGTTTGTTATTATTCCCAAGAGGAGCAAAGTAAAAAGGAAAAAAGAAACAATTTATCCATAATAATGGTAACAATGCAGCATCAATATTACTTAGCAGACTCAGATGTATCATTCTAAATACACCAATAAGGAAATAAGGTTTGTTACAGATTAGGTGTTAGTAAGGAATATAGGGGTTATTACCTTCTTTTGGCAGGTGATAATGATAAAAGTCGTAGGACAGGTAGAGTCCTTTTATCACGATGTGATCCAAGTTCCAAAGGATAGTGGTATACCTCGTGCATTCAAGAGCGGCGTCTGACATGAGAATTGTCAGCGCCGCTTTTTGAATGCTCACCCTTACCGGAAGTGAAAGGTCACTAGTGACCTCTGACATCACTTCCGGTCCGTGCGTCCCAACAGATGCGCGCGCAGACCCGGAAGTGAGGACAGTCGAGCGGGCGTGAAGCGCAAACAAAGACGCTGTACGTCCCCGCGAGTGGCCAACATCCATTGGCTAGTTGGCCAATACAAAGCAGGTAGGCGGCGCATTCCCTCCGTTTAGAAAAAGACGGAGGGAGGGGAGGGCCATTCCCTGAATAACAGGTTAGCCTTCCCTTGAGACGCACAATCAACCACATAAAGACAAATCCCGCTAAGGCATTGGTACAAGTCAACAGGAACCAGTGGGGCGCTTGTCACATAAATCAAACTAGGATAATAACAAAACATTAATATCTTTTTATACTAAATAGATTATATATACATCACCGTAGTGTGCGATACATGTTTAATGCGGTATTTCTGATTAGTAGATTCAGGTTTAGCTAGCAAAATAGACAGACATTATAGACAGTTAGATAAATGGGTCAAAATTCAGAAAATAAAAATAAAAATAAAGATAAAAGACAAGTATAATGAATACATATATTGTATATTGTAACAGCTAGTCTTTAAAGGATGTCTGGAACTAATAGTGGTTTAAAGGGTTATCCACCACAGTTATTCCATATAGCCTCGAGAGAGAGGCCAAAAGGTTATGGCCCTCTACCATGGATATATTACAATCCCATTTTCATTTTTAGAGAAATGACCGATATGACAGTGAGGTATTCAGGCCAGGAGGGTAGGTTGCTCTCTGATTGAAAATCCAGCGTGCTTCGCGTTGTAGGATTTTTTTGTCAAAATCTCCACCCCTTTCTGGCACTGAGATTACCTCTAGTGCAAAAAAGGACAGAAACAGAGGATCATAACTATGATGTAGTCCTATATGGTTGCATATTGGAGTATATAGAAGGCCAGCATCCAAATAATATAGGTGATCTTGGATTCTTCTGGCAAAGGGGCGTTTAGTCTTACCGATGTAGAAAGCACCACATCGGCAACTAGCCAAATAAACAATGCCGATGGTGGTGCAATCCGCAAAGGTTTTAGACTTTAGAAAGCCTCCTCTTGGTAATGGACATCCATCGCCTTCCTGAATCCAGGGGCAATATTTGCAGTTCCTACATCTGTAGGTTCCAAACCCACCCGAGGCTTCTATGTTTGTTGGCTCAGGGGTGAAATGGCTGTGTATTAAATTATCTTTAATCGATCTAGATTTTCTGTAGACAATTTGTGGCCTTCCTGAAACATATTTCGAGAGCACAGGGTCCTCCGCAAGGAAATGCCAGTTGTTATTAATTATCCTACGGAAAACTTCCTGATTGGTACTAAAAGTTGTAACTAATTTAGTGGTGGAGCTAGATTTTTTTTTTTTTCTCTTTTTTCTTGTTACTAAATAATAGTGTTTCACGTGTGCTTAGTTTGGTTTTCACATAGGCCCTCTTCAACACTTTCTTACTATAGCCTCTTTTTAGGAGGCGTTCATAAAGAGCATATGCTTCTCGCTCGAAATCTTCCTCTTTTGTACAATTACGTCGTATTCTGAGATATTGGCTATAGGGAATACTTCGTATCAGAGGCCGTGGATGGGAACTAGAGTAATGTAAGATCGTGTTGCCAGCTGTCTCCTTCCTATACAAATTGCTGTAGATCATACCATCATTGCTTATAAATAGTCTCAAATCAAGAAATGGAATACTATTGATATCTGACTGAATGGTAAATTTCAGATTAAAGTCATTAGTGGACAGGTACTGCATAAATTCAGACAGTAAATCTGCAGAACCCGTCCAGATGACCAGCACATCATCGATGTACCTCCGCCACAGGAGGATGTGGCGGAGGTAGATCATGGCGGCGTCATCTGAAAAAATGGTCCTCTCCCACCCCCCCAGGTACAGGTTGGCATACGATGGGGCACACGAAGTCCCCATCGCAACCCCCTGTACCTGGAGGTAAGTGGTGCCATTAAAGAGAAACATGTTGTTGTTTAAAACATGTTCCAAAAGGGTCGTCACAAATTGGCAAAGTTTCCAATTATTATGATCTTGCTCTCTTAGAAAGGCTGAGATCACTTCTACACCCTTTGTGTGGGGAATACTGGAGTATAGTGCCTCTATATCTATGGCTGCCAGGATTGCACCTGGTGGCACAACCATCCCCTCAATAACTTTTAGTAGTTCAAGGGTGTCCTTAAGAAAGGAGGGTAGGCCCATGACATGAGGTCTTAGTTGGGTATCAATATATTTACTAGCTGTTTCGGTATGACTCCCAATCCCTGATATTATTGGGCGGCCTGGAGGATCTCCTATATTTTTGTGCACTTTAGGTAGTGCGTAAAAGGTTGGAGTTATGGGCCATTTTATCTCTAGGTATTCCCGTAAGTCTTTATCAATGAGATTTCCTTGATATGCATCCGTAATAATTGACAGGTATTGGGACCTTGCCTTAGGAACATCTTCCTCAGGTATAGCTTTATACCAATCACCATTGCTTAATATTCTTTCACACATCCTCACGTATTGTGCTTTATCCATCACCACAACATTACCTCCTTTATCCAAAGGTTTTATAATTAAATCCTTATTGGCCGTCAAGCGGGTTAGTGCTTGATATTGGCCCCAGGATAGATTTTTCTCTTTTTCTAAAGGAAGGGTAAGATGCTCAATTTGTTTTTTTGTATGTTTCAAAAAGGCCCAAACTGCTGGTGAGGTTTGGAGATTTGGGAACTTCTGAGATTTGGGTTTGAATTTGCATGGTTCTGGGGCTTCCTCATTCTCGGAGTCTCCATTTTCATCTAGTGGATCAACACATTCTTCTGATCCCTCATTTTCATCCAACAACTGAATAAGGATTTTAAGTGCCCTAAAGTCTTGTACCTTAAAGTCCTTATATAGTTCTTCCTCCCTATTTTGGGCTCGTCCCTTTTCCGTATCAAAGATATATTTATAGGTCAGGTTCCTCGCAAACAAATGTAAATCCTTGGTTAACGTGAACTTATCCATTTTTTGAGATGGGCAAAAGCTTAGTCCCAATCTTAGGATCTCAATTTCATCCGGGAATAGTATATGTGAGGATATATTGATTACATCTAGTCCTGGCTCAGTTGCAATTGTTTGACCACAAACGGGTCCATTTTTCCCATTTTCATCTGAGGAACGGGGGTTGAGGGTATTGGGCATTGCCCTAAAGGGGTCGGACCAGGGTTGGTGGAGATGTTCCTAATTTTTGGAGTTGCACCTAGTTCTTTCTGATTACTGCATTCATTGTCCTTAGTAAACATTGGGAGAGGTGTGCTACCCACCACCGGGTCACCAAGTGTGGCTAGCATCTGTCCTTGCCTAACAGTAGACTGATTTTTCTGTAGCTGAGGTGAGGTAATATGTTTTTTAGTTACCCCCCCCTGTGTATTCTGCCCACCACCATTACCGCGTTTCAGTGGACGTCCTCTCCCTGTCGGACCTCGTTGTGTCTTAGTTGTTGTTCTCTGGGAAGAGATAGAGGATGAAGAAACAGAAGCATCAGAATCAGATTTATATGTTATATTGTTTTGATAATTATTTCGTTTATTTCCTTTATTAAATGGTTTTTTTGACCATTTGTATGCATATCCACCCAGGAAAGCTGATTGATCTTTATAGAATTTTTGATCTTTTCTCATGATTACAGTTTTATTATATTTTTCTAGATATTGTACCAATTCTAATTCCTTCTTTTTGAAGTCAGCACTTGATGAGAGATGGTTGCCTGAGGTACGAAATTCCTCAATTTCTTTGTCAAGAACTGCCAGGTCCACGAGGTGTTTATCCCGCAGGATCACCATCATGCTGGCCGAACATTGATTTAAATTGGCTTCCCATCTCTCTTTAAGTGTTTGCTCTGTTACTTCAAAGGTTGGAAAAATTTGCACTCTGAGCCCTTGAGGGTTAATATGTTCTCTTAGATATCGATCAAAAAATCTAATGTGCCACCCCAGGTTGGATTTCTTTTCCATTAACCTCTTGAGTTTGAAAAAGAAAGTATCTAATCCCACCTCAGTTTTGACTTGTGAGGTACAGGAGTTCTGGATGGAATCTAGGAATTTTTCCCAATCGGGGCCCGAAAATTGTGACATTATATGAAGAGGGGGTAAGGGAATAGAGAGAGAAGGAGAGGAAAAAGAAGAACATCGTGATAAAAGGACTCTACCTGTCCTACGACTTTTATCATTATCACCTGCCAAAAGAAGGTAATAACCCCTATATTCCTTACTAACACCTAATCTGTAACAAACCTTATTTCCTTATTGGTGTATTTAGAATGATACATCTGAGTCTGCTAAGTAATATTGATGCTGCATTGTTACCATTATTATGGATAAATTGTTTCTTTTTTCCTTTTTACTTTGCTCCTCTTGGGAATAATAACAAACAAGAGATAGCCTATAACACTTACTAGCAATAGTATTACATCATTGTTTGAAACACCACCTAGTGGTGAAATAGGGCATAGTCGGTAGACATTTTTTTCCCTGGTAATACATTCTGACCATGATGTATTATGACCAGCATGAAATCTAATAATTTTATAAACTATACTATACATTAATCTGTTAAGACTCTAGTTATAATCATTAATCAATAATAATATAGGATTGGATACAAATTAAATTAAATGTCTGTATCAGCACTAGATACTAAACTAAATAATATGAGCCAAGAACATTTTATTATGAACTTAGGATATTTTCTAGTATATACCCATTTTTTGATAATCCTTAGAATCCAAGTCTGGGAGTGGTACTAAACCTCAACACCCTATCACCCACATTGCATGACCAGGTGGATCTGGCTTCCACAGGTTCTTTTCCGTCTCTGGTTTGGTTCTATGCGACAGGGATGAGAGGGGCGGCGCGACTTTTTGTCTAGTCACATTAACTTACAAACAGGATTGGTAAGCGCACATCTTTATTTATTTATCTATATTGCATGATGTTTATCTTTCACTGAGTATAAGACTATTGGTGAAATGTTTATACTCTATATGAAAAAACTCTATATAAATTTGTTATATTTGCTGTTTTTTTCTAATGGCATTTATTATTATATGCAGACGACTATCTTTCTGAAGAGACCAAAATACAAAGCCCTGAAGAAGCATATGAATGCGAAACTAGTTGGCAATAGCGTATCAAACTTCGTTTGTGCCTTGTTTGTAAATATTGTGGTCGTCTATTCACCATGTTCTATCTGTATATATAACTTTGTTTTTATGTAAATTAAATTTTCTAATTTTGATAATCAACATTCGTGTTTTGGTGTGCTTACCTTATTACTAAGATTGATACCTCACAGAAAGATCCCTAAAAGTTGGGAAGAGGCTTCCCCTCAACCCTTCTTGTTCAATTTCTTTTTATTTATCTTCCATATTGGGATTGTGAGTACTCATCAATCATTATTGGGAAACATTCTTCCACCAACCCCTGTTTTTCTATGTTATCACACTGGGTGCAAAACCCATTATTTGGAAGAGAATGATTTCCTAGTCATAAGGTTATACCAAAAGAAATATTTATTGTTTGACTTTATATAATATTCCTTTTTATGTGGTATTGATATCTAACGGTTAGACAGAAAAATCCCCTCTCTCCCTTCTTTTTCCTCTCCTTCTCTCTCTATTCCCTTACCCCCTCTTCATATAATGTCACAATTTTCGGGCCCCGATTGGGAAAAATTCCTAGATTCCATCCAGAACTCCTGTACCTCACAAGTCAAAACTGAGGTGGGATTAGATACTTTCTTTTTCAAACTCAAGAGGTTAATGGAAAAGAAATCCAACCTGGGGTGGCACATTAGATTTTTTGATCGATATCTAAGAGAACATATTAACCCTCAAGGGCTCAGAGTGCAAATTTTTCCAACCTTTGAAGTAACAGAGCAAACACTTAAAGAGAGATGGGAAGCCAATTTAAATCAATGTTCGGCCAGCATGATGGTGATCCTGCGGGATAAACACCTCGTGGACCTGGCAGTTCTTGACAAAGAAATTGAGGAATTTCGTACCTCAGGCAACCATCTCTCATCAAGTGCTGACTTCAAAAAGAAGGAATTAGAATTGGTACAATATCTAGAAAAATATAATAAAACTGTAATCATGAGAAAAGATCAAAAATTCTATAAAGATCAATCAGCTTTCCTGGGTGGATATGCATACAAATGGTCAAAAAAACCATTTAATAAAGGAAATAAACGAAATAATTATCAAAACAATATAACATATAAATCTGATTCTGATGCTTCTGTTTCTTCATCCTCTATCTCTTCCCAGAGAACAACAACTAAGACACAACGAGGTCCGACAGGGAGAGGACGTCCACTGAAACGCGGTAATGGTGGTGGGCAGAATACACAGGGGGGGGTAACTAAAAAACATATTACCTCACCTCAGCTACAGAAAAATCAGTCTACTGTTAGGCAAGGACAGATGCTAGCCACACTTGGTGACCCGGTGGTGGGTAGCACACCTCTCCCAATGTTTACTAAGGACAATGAATGCAGTAATCAGAAAGAACTAGGTGCAACTCCAAAAATTAGGAACATCTCCACCAACCCTGGTCCGACCCCTTTAGGGCAATGCCCAATACCCTCAACCCCCGTTCCTCAGATGAAAATGGGAAAAATGGACCCGTTTGTGGTCAAACAATTGCAACTGAGCCAGGACTAGATGTAATCAATATATCCTCACATATACTATTCCCGGATGAAATTGAGATCCTAAGATTGGGACTAAGCTTTTGCCCATCTCAAAAAATGGATAAGTTCACGTTAACCAAGGATTTACATTTGTTTGCGAGGAACCTGACCTATAAATATATCTTTGATACGGAAAAGGGACGAGCCCAAAATAGGGAGGAAGAACTATATAAGGACTTTAAGGTACAAGACTTTAGGGCACTTAAAATCCTTATTCAGTTGTTGGATGAAAATGAGGGATCAGAAGAATGTGTTGATCCACTAGATGAAAATGGAGACTCCGAGAATGAGGAAGCCCCAGAACCATGCAAATTCAAACCCAAATCTCAGAAGTTCCCAAATCTCCAAACCTCACCAGCAGTTTGGGCCTTTTTGAAACATACAAAAAAACAAATTGAGCATCTTACCCTTCCTTTAGAAAAAGAGAAAAATCTATCCTGGGGCCAATATCAAGCACTAACCCGCTTGACGGCCAATAAGGATTTAATTATAAAACCTTCGGATAAAGGAGGTAATGTTGTGGTGATGGATAAAGCACAATACGTGAGGATGTGTGAAAGAATATTAAGCAATGGTGATTGGTATAAAGCTATACCTGAGGAAGATGTTCCTAAGGCAAGGTCCCAATACCTGTCAATTATTACGGATGCATATCAAGGAAATCTCATTGATAAAGACTTACGGGAATACCTAGAGATAAAATGGCCCATAACTCCAACCTTTTACGCACTACCTAAAGTGCACAAAAATATAGGAGATCCTCCAGGCCGCCCAATAATATCAGGGATTGGGAGTCATACCGAAACAGCTAGTAAATATATTGATACCCAACTAAGACCTCATGTCATGGGCCTACCCTCCTTTCTTAAGGACACCCTTGAACTACTAAAAGTTATTGAGGGGATGGTTGTGCCACCAGGTGCAATCCTGGCAGCCATAGATATAGAGGCACTATACTCCAGTATTCCCCACACAAAGGGTGTAGAAGTGATCTCAGCCTTTCTAAGAGAGCAAGATCATAATAATTGGAAACTTTGCCAATTTGTGACGACCCTTTTGGAACATGTTTTAAACAACAACATGTTTCTCTTTAATGGCACCACTTACCTCCAGGTACAGGGGGTTGCGATGGGGACTTCGTGTGCCCCATCGTATGCCAACCTGTACCTGGGGGGGTGGGAGAGGACCATTTTTTCAGATGACGCCGCCATGATCTACCTCCGCCACATCCTCCTGTGGCGGAGGTACATCGATGATGTGCTGGTCATCTGGACGGGTTCTGCAGATTTACTGTCTGAATTTATGCAGTACCTGTCCACTAATGACTTTAATCTGAAATTTACCATTCAGTCAGATATCAATAGTATTCCATTTCTTGATTTGAGACTATTTATAAGCAATGATGGTATGATCTACAGCAATTTGTATAGGAAGGAGACAGCTGGCAACACGATCTTACATTACTCTAGTTCCCATCCACGGCCTCTGATACGAAGTATTCCCTATAGCCAATATCTCAGAATACGACGTAATTGTACAAAAGAGGAAGATTTCGAGCGAGAAGCATATGCTCTTTATGAACGCCTCCTAAAAAGAGGCTATAGTAAGAAAGTGTTGAAGAGGGCCTATGTGAAAACCAAACTAAGCACACGTGAAACACTATTATTTAGTAACAAGAAAAAAGAGAAAAAAAAAAAAATCTAGCTCCACCACTAAATTAGTTACAACTTTTAGTACCAATCAGGAAGTTTTCCGTAGGATAATTAATAACAACTGGCATTTCCTTGCGGAGGACCCTGTGCTCTCGAAATATGTTTCAGGAAGGCCACAAATTGTCTACAGAAAATCTAGATCGATTAAAGATAATTTAATACACAGCCATTTCACCCCTGAGCCAACAAACATAGAAGCCTCGGGTGGGTTTGGAACCTACAGATGTAGGAACTGCAAATATTGCCCCTGGATTCAGGAAGGCGATGGATGTCCATTACCAAGAGGAGGCTTTCTAAAGTCTAAAACCTTTGCGGATTGCACCACCATCGGCATTGTTTATTTGGCTAGTTGCCGATGTGGTGCTTTCTACATCGGTAAGACTAAACGCCCCTTTGCCAGAAGAATCCAAGATCACCTATATTATTTGGATGCTGGCCTTCTATATACTCCAATATGCAACCATATAGGACTACATCATAGTTATGATCCTCTGTTTCTGTCCTTTTTTGCACTAGAGGTAATCTCAGTGCCAGAAAGGGGCGGAGATTTTGACAAAAAAATCCTACAACGCGAAGCACGCTGGATTTTCAATCAGAGAGCAACCTACCCTCCTGGCCTGAATACCTCACTGTCATATCGGTCATTTCTCTAAAAATGAAAATGGGATTGTAATATATCCATGGTAGAGGGCCATAACCTTTTGGCCTCTCTCTCGAGGCTATATGGAATAACTGTGGTGGATAACCCTTTAAACCACTATTAGTTCCAGACATCCTTTAAAGACTAGCTGTTACAATATACAATATATGTATTCATTATACTTGTCTTTTATCTTTATTTTTATTTTTATTTTCTGAATTTTGACCCATTTATCTAACTGTCTATAATGTCTGTCTATTTTGCTAGCTAAACCTGAATCTACTAATCAGAAATACCGCATTAAACATGTATCGCACACTACGGTGATGTATATATAATCTATTTAGTATAAAAAGATATTAATGTTTTGTTATTATCCTAGTTTGATTTATGTGACAAGCGCCCCACTGGTTCCTGTTGACTTGTACCAATGCCTTAGCGGGATTTGTCTTTATGTGGTTGATTGTGCGTCTCAAGGGAAGGCTAACCTGTTATTCAGGGAATGGCCCTCCCCTCCCTCCGTCTTTTTCTAAACGGAGGGAATGCGCCGCCTACCTGCTTTGTATTGGCCAACTAGCCAATGGATGTTGGCCACTCGCGGGGACGTACAGCGTCTTTGTTTGCGCTTCACGCCCGCTCGACTGTCCTCACTTCCGGGTCTGCGCGCGCATCTGTTGGGACGCACGGACCGGAAGTGATGTCAGAGGTCACTAGTGACCTTTCACTTCCGGTAAGGGTGAGCATTCAAAAAGCGGCGCTGACAATTCTCATGTCAGACGCCGCTCTTGAATGCACGAGGTATACCACTATCCTTTGGAACTTGGATCACATCGTGATAAAAGGACTCTACCTGTCCTACGACTTTTATCATTATCACCTGCCAAAAGAAGGTAATAACCCCTATATTCCTTACTAACACCTAATCTGTAACAAACCTTATTTCCTTATTGGTGTATTTAGAATGATACATCTGAGTCTGCTAAGTAATATTGATGCTGCATTGTTACCATTATTATGGATAAATTGTTTCTTTTTTCCTTTTTACTTTGCTCCTCTTGGGAATAATAACAAACAAGAGATAGCCTATAACACTTACTAGCAATAGTATTACATCATTGTTTGAAACACCACCTAGTGGTGAAATAGGGCATAGTCGGTAGACATTTTTTTCCCTGGTAATACATTCTGACCATGATGTATTATGACCAGCATGAAATCTAATAATTTTATAAACTATACTATACATTAATCTGTTAAGACTCTAGTTATAATCATTAATCAATAATAATATAGGATTGGATACAAATTAAATTAAATGTCTGTATCAGCACTAGATACTAAACTAAATAATATGAGCCAAGAACATTTTATTATGAACTTAGGATATTTTCTAGTATATACCCATTTTTTGATAATCCTTAGAATCCAAGTCTGGGAGTGGTACTAAACCTCAACACCCTATCACCCACATTGCATGACCAGGTGGATCTGGCTTCCACAGGTTCTTTTCCGTCTCTGGTTTGGTTCTATGCGACAGGGATGAGAGGGGCGGCGCGACTTTTTGTCTAGTCACATTAACTTACAAACAGGATTGGTAAGCGCACATCTTTATTTATTTATCTATATTGCATGATGTTTATCTTTCACTGAGTATAAGACTATTGGTGAAATGTTTATACTCTATATGAAAAAACTCTATATAAATTTGTTATATTTGCTGTTTTTTTCTAATGGCATTTATTATTATATGCAGACGACTATCTTTCTGAAGAGACCAAAATACAAAGCCCTGAAGAAGCATATGAATGCGAAACTAGTTGGCAATAGCGTATCAAACTTCGTTTGTGCCTTGTTTGTAAATATTGTGGTCGTCTATTCACCATGTTCTATCTGTATATATAACTTTGTTTTTATGTAAATTAAATTTTCTAATTTTGATAATCAACATTCGTGTTTTGGTGTGCTTACCTTATTACTAAGATTGATACCTCACAGAAAGATCCCTAAAAGTTGGGAAGAGGCTTCCCCTCAACCCTTCTTGTTCAATTTCTTTTTTTTTTAACACAAATAGATCTTTCTTTTGGTGGTATTTAATCACTAGTGGGTTTTTTATTTTTTTGTGCTATAAATAAAAAAAGACCAAAAATTATTAAAAAAAATCCCCTTTCTTTGTTTCTGTCATAACATTTTGCAAATTAGTAATTTTTCTTCATAAATTTTGGCCAAAATATATACTTCTACATATCTTTGGTAATAAATAACCCAAATCAGTGTATATTATTTGGTCTTTGTGATAGTTATAGAGTCTACAAGCTATGCTGGCAATCATTAAAAAATGATCACACCTGATCACACCTGATGTACTTAAGGCCTAACTTATTTCTTGAGACACTAACAAGCCAGGAAAGTACTAATACCCCCAAATAACCCATTTTTTGGGGGCAAGTAGACATTCCAAGGTATTTAGTAAGTCGCATGGTGAGTTTTTGGAAGTTTTCATTTTTTACCGCAAATCTTTGGAAAATTACGATTTTTTTTTTTTTTTTTTTACAAATTTGTCGTATTAACAGGTTATTTCTCTCACACAGCATATGCATACTTGCAACTACACCCCAAGACACATTCTGCTATTCCTCCCGAGTATGGCAATGCCACATGTGTGAGACTTTGTCACAGCCCAGCCACATACAGAGGCCCAAATTCAGGAAGCACCTTCAGGTGTTCTATGGACATAAATTACACATCCAATTTCCTGACGACCACACTTTTGAAGGCCCTGGAGCACCAGGACAATGGAAACGCCCACAAAATTAGCCCATTTCAAAAAAGCAAACACCCCAAGGTATAATCTATAAGGCATAATGAGCCTTTTGAACATGTTATTTTTTTCCAGAAGTTTATGGAAAATGTGGGGAAAAAATGCATTTTTTATTTCTTCGACCTGCTTCAGATGGTGAAATGTTGTTTATGAAGTCGACTAACAGCATCAGAGCAAAGGTTTTCTGTGGGGGGTGCTCTGTTGATAGATGAGGAACGTTACAACTTCTTCGATTAATTTCAGGAAGGGGGTGGGGGTTTCCGTGGATTTGGTGTAGATTATGTATGCATTATTAATGGCCAAATTAATTAGATACATTTCTACTTTCTTGTACCAGAAACGGGACCTTCTTATTGCCAAATTGGGCTGAAGCGTTTGGTCATTGAAATCCACCCCCCATGTACAGATTGTATTCTTGGACACATGTTGGCTTTCCAATGGGACCTCATCTTCTTTGAACCTCAACTGAAGTGTCTTCATGGATGGTGGACATCATGTACACATTCCTGCAATCCTTCCACCTCAAGGGCAGCACTTCGTTGCTTCTCAACGTTGCTTTTCCCCCCTTTCACAGTTTTTTGTTCACTATTGTGGGAAGCCCTTCCTGTTCTTTCTGGATGTTACACAGACCAGGCTATTTGCAAGGTATAGGTGTTTGAAAAGGGGCAGGCTGGTGTAATAGTTATCCATGTATATGTGATAACCTTTGTTCAGCAGTGGGTATGTCAGGTCCCATACGATTTTTCCAGTTGTGCCCATGTAGGTTGGAAACACAGGGGGGCTGGAGCTGGGAATCTCTTCCTTCATATATGCAGTATGCATACAGATATCCTGTGACTCTCTCTCTCAAAGCTTATAAAATTGTGCTCCATATCTGGCCCTGTTGCTAAGAATATATTGTTTTATGCATGAAAAGGGTACCATCTACACATATATGCTAATCGGGGACATAGAGTTCTGCAAATATTTGGACGAATTTGAGATAATTTGTCATAATTTGGATGGTTTCGAGGAGGGAACTGGGTGTTACATACAGTATTAAGATATAATCTGCATATATGAAACTGGTTAAACCATCCAATGGAGATGAGTTGCATAGAATTCCTACACGTTTCATTGATTTAATCCACTCTATAGTGGCAAATGCATTGAATATATATGAGCTAAATATGAAGTGGTGAGATAGGAACAAAAGTGCCGCGCATGGCATCTGTCATGGGAGCTGAAGTACTGGGACCCAAGGAGTGGAACAGGAACATAAAAAGAGCCTCCACATAAAAGAAATGTCCAGAGGTAATGTGTATAGGCTCCAATACTTAAACAAGAATCCATTATCTAGATGGGTGTGTGCAGTGTGCGCTGTGTGTGAAGTCAGAAGGGTCACCTAGGATGGCTGTTATATATACCCTACAATGTATTATCTTGATGCAGCAGTCATATATTTATTATACAATGTATCATTTATTATTGTTGCCAGTTTTTTACATACAATGTTTGTTACGTGTTGTCATAATGTTTTTATATTGACTGTGTTTCTGTTGCTGCACATACCTCATATAAAGGTCCATTTTTTTTTTTTTTTTTTTTATCAAAACCCAGTTAGGCTTAAACATGTTGTTCTATGCATTGCTGTAACCTTGCTTTAATGGACTAAATAAAGAGAAGCTTTATGCAAGTGTTCTCATAGTTAAATAGTTACGGTACATAGTTACATAGTAGGTGAGGTTGAAAAAAGCCACAAGTCCATCAAGTCCAACCTATGTGTGTGATTATATGTCAGTAATACATTGTATATCCCTGTATGCTGTGGTAATTCAGGTGCTTATCATATAGTTTTTTGAAACTATCGATGCTCCCTGCTTATACTACCACTTGTGGAAGGAAATATTATATACTTGCCGTTTTTACAGTAAAGAACCCTCTACATAGTTTAAGGTAAACCTCTTTTTTTCTAATTTTAATGCATGGCCATGTGTCTTGTTAAACTCCCTTCCACAAAAATGTTTTATCCCTATTGTGGGGGTCACCAGTACGGTATTTATAAATTTAAATCACATCCCCTCTTAAGCATAACTTCTCCAGAGAGAATAAGTTCAGTAATCACAACCTTTCCTCAATCCTCCAGACCCTTTATTAGCTTTGTTGTCCTTCTTTGTACTCGTTCCATTTCCAGTACATCATTCCTGAGGACTGGTGCCCAGAACTGGACAGCATACTCTAGGTGCGGCCAGACCAGAGTCTTGTATAGCGGGAGAATTATCATTTTATCTCTGGAAGTGATCCCCTTTTAATGAATGCCAATATGCTGTTTGCTTTGTTAGCAGCAGTTTGGCATTGCATGCCATTGTTGAGCCTATCATCTACTAGGACCCCCGGTTCCTTTTCCATCCTAGATTCCCCCAGAGGTTCTTCCCCAGTGTATAGATTGCATTCATATTTTTGCCACCCAAATGCATTATTTTACATTTTTCTACATTAAACCGCATTTACCATGTAGTTGCCCACCCCATTAATTTGTTCGGATCTTTTTGCAAGGTTTCAACATCCTGTGGAGAATTTATTGCCCTGCTTAGCTTAGTATCGTCCGCATATAAATAGATTGAACTGTTTACCCCATCCTCCAGGTCATTTATGAACAAAATAAATAGAATTGGTGCCATCACAGAATCCTGGGGGACCCTACTACCCACCCCTGACCATTCAGAGTACTCCCAATTTATAACCACCCTCTGAACTCGCCCTTGTAACCAGTTTTCAATCCATGTACTCACCCCATGGTCCATGCCAACGGACCTTATTTTGTGCAGTAAACATTTATGGGGAACTGTGTCAAATGCTTTTGCAAAATCCAGATATACCACATCTACGGGCCTTCCTTTATCTAGATGGAAACTCACCTACTCATAGAAGGTTGATAGATTGGTTTGGCAAGAACAATTCTTCATGAATCCATGCTGACTACTGCTAATGATACCGTTCTCATTACTAAAATCATGTATATAGTCCCTTATCATCCCCTCCAAGAGCTTACATACTATTGATGTTAGGCTAACTGGTCTGTAATTCCCAGGGGTGTATTGTGGGCCCTTTTTAAATATTGGTGCTACATTGGCTTTTCTCCGATCAGCTGTTACCCTTCTAGTCAGTAGACTGTCAGTAAAAAATAGGAACAATTGTCTGGCAATTACTTGACTGAGTTCCCTAAGTACCCTCGGTTTAAGCCATCTGGTCCCGGTGATTTATTGTTGTTAAGCTTAATTTTAATTATTTCCTCTGTTAACCATGGAGATGCTTCCTCTGATGTGCCATGAGGATAAACACTGCAGTTTTGGTTACTGAAGCCCCCCGATTCCCTCGTGAAGACTAAGGAGAAGAATAAATTCATTACCTTCGCCATCTCCCCATCCTTTGCAACCAGATGACCTTCCTCATTTTTTTATGGGGCCAATATGGCCTGTCCTCCCTTTATTACTTTATTACTTTATTTTTATTTTTATGGGGCCAATATGGCCTGTCCTCCCTTTATTACTTTATTACATACTTAAAGAATTTCTTGGGATATTTTCTTTTGCTTTCCCCTACAATTTGTCTTTTGTGCTGTATCTTAGCCACGCTAATTGCACTCTTACATTTCTTGTTGCATTCCTTATAAAGTCTGAATGCTGATGATGATCCCTCAACCTTGTATTTTTTTAAGGCTTTCTCCTTTGCTTTTATATGCATTTTTACATTGGAGTTAAGCCACCCAGGACTTTTGTTTGCTCTTTTAAATTTATTACACAGTGGGATGCATTGGCTAATGCCCTTATTTAATATGCTCTTAACCTCCCTGGCGGTCTTCCCGTGTGTGGCACGGGGTGAGATTTTTAAGCTGAGATCGGTAACCCTGTGCCACACACGGACTTGCCTCGCTGGATGCAGAAAAAAAGTTTACTTACCTTTTCTCTGCGATCCAGCGATGAATCTCCGCAGTACACGGCGGCCGGATGTCCCGATTCCCTTCCCTGCGAGCGTCGCGACGTAGGGGGGGGAACGGCGCCAAATTCAAAAATGTAAACAAACACTATACATACAGTACACTGTAATCTTATAGATTACAGTACTGTATGTAAAAAATACACACCCCCCATGTCCCTAGTGGTCTGCCCTGTACACTACATGTCCTTTTATATAATAAAAACTGTTCTTTCTCCCTGCAAACTGTAGATTGCCCATAGCAACCAAAAGTGTCCCTTTATGGCAAAAATTGTTTTAGAGCAGCTAAAAAACAGCGATAATAAATCAGAATCACTTGCAGAATTTAGCGATAGCGATTTATGGGGAAATTCGTCATAAAAAAAAAATAATAATGACAGCAAAAATTCTGCAACTGAGCAAATTTCAGTGATTTTGATTTGATTACATTATTGAATAATTTTTACTATAATTATATTATTATTTGTTATAATTTTTTATAATTATTTATTATATTATAATTTTTAATAAAAAAAAAAAAAAATCATACCCGGGATGCCTATTAGACTCTTGTTTGGATAGATTTCAGTGAGTTATTCCTAAGAATTACAAGCCTACAGTATAAAACGCCAAATTCCCTTGCAAATAATGGTACCGCTTTAAGCACCTAAAATCTGAAAGAATCATACCGCCAGGGAGGTTAAAGCAAACCCGTCTCTCCTCCGTGATCTTTGTTTCTAAGATTTTATCCCAGTTTAAGCCTTCTAGCAAGGTCCGTAGTTTAGGAAAGTTGGCTCTTTTGAAATTCAATGTCTTTGTATTCCCCTTGTGTTTCCTATTTGTGTGATTTATACTGAAGCCAATTGACCTGTGATCGCTGTTTCCTAAATTGCCCGTATTTCCACATCCATGATCAGGTCTGTATTGTTGGTAATTAGTAGATCCAGTTACACTTTATTTCTAGTAGGTGCATCTACCATCTGAACCATGAAATTGTCCTGGAAGACATTTATGAACTGGCGAGCCTTAGGCGAATGCCTAGTTCTATCCGCCCAATCTATGTCTGGATAATTAAAATCCCCCATTATGATAACACTTTCCATCCTTGCTGCTAATCAAAATTGTAATTGTGATAAGAGATCCGTTTCCCACTCCTTCCCCAAGTTAGGGGGCCTATAGCATTCTCCCAGTATTATTTCCCATCATTGGTGAACATGCCACGTAGTTTAGACCAGACAAATACTATCCTCTTATTGGTTGTTCCGAGTTTGCAACTAGGACTTGTTACTATACTTACCTTGGGTTTATGTGCTTTAGTCAACCTACCACTAATGCCCCAATACTATCCTCTGCAATATGTTCCACGCTAACTATCTCTACCTCTGCCCCCCGTCACCTAGTTTTCTAAACCCCTCTAACTTTTTGGCATCTTTACTCCCAGCTGATCTGCACCCTCCTCATTTAGGTGCAGTCCATCCCTTCTATAGTACTGGTGATCGACTGAGAAGTCAGCCCAGTCCTCCAGGAACCCAAACCCTTCTTACTACACCAGCGCCTTAGTCACTTGTTTACTTCCCTAATCTCCCTTTCTGGTGTGGCTCGATGTACAGGTAGTATTCCTGAGAATACTATCTAGGAGGTCCATTTCCTGAATTTAGCCCCCAAGTCCCTAAAATCTTCCTTTTCGGACACTCCATCTGCCTCTGACTTTGTCATTGATGCCAACGTGCACTATGACAGCCGGGTCTTCCCCAGCCCCTCCCAGTAATCTGTCCACCAGACCCGTGATGTGCCGAACCCAATCGCCCGGTAGACAACATGCAGTACGACAATTCAGGTCTTTGTCACAGATTGACCTCTCTGTCCTTCTAAGAATTGAGTCCCCTACAACCAATATCTGTCTTTCCTTTCCCTTCGCTCCCCCCACACTCACTGAAGGAGTTTTTCCCCTGACAGCTAGGGGAGTCCCTCAGCTATAGCAGTGCTGGTCCCTGACTGGTTTCATCAATGTCACCAGCCCTGGATCAGCCTCCCTGGCACTTTCCCCTCGACCCTTCCTGACTGTCATCCAACTACTCTTTTCTAGTGCTTGCACCTCTTTGTCTCCACCTGCCTCTGTGATGGCTCCTTCCGGCACCTGCCGGGTACCACTCGGACAATTGTAGGACAACGTCTCTGCCACAGACCCTCCTTGGTGAGCCTCAGAATGATACCTCTGCCACAGGCCCTCTCTGGATTGAATTCTTGAAGATATCCCTTTCTTAGATGAGTTACGCCTGGATCTCCTTCAACTTGTCGCCCAGGTACCTACTCACCAGTGGCGGCCCGTCCATAGGGACGCACGGGCGCCGTCCCCCTCCCGCAGTCACAAAAAAAAAAAACGGGCCTTTTAAGAACTTTTATTCGGCTAAAATGTCATTCATATAACCGGACATGCGTCGCCTGTTACCCGAATAGCGGCAGCTGGTTGGCTGAGGGGAACTGCCTATCAAAGCCAGTGGCTCTGATAGGCTTTTCCAGTACCGCCCTCCGGCTCTCGGAAGTCTATACTCGGAGCGCAGGCAACCTGCGGTCCTTGCATAAGACTGACGGCCGTTTCAGCCAATCAGGTTCCCGGATTCTGGTTATCAGGAGCCTGATTGGCTGAAGCTTCTCCATGGCGGCAGAAGACATCGTGGGAGGACATGGAAGCGTCAGGTAAGTGTTTTTTACAGGGAAAGGGGCATCAAGGGGAACAGTGGCATCATGGGGCACAGTGGCATCATGGGGCACAGTGGTGACAAAGGGCACAGAGGCGGCAATGAGCACAGTAGCATGGGGCACAGTGGTGATAATTAAAGGGCACAGTGGTGACAATTGATGGCACAGTGACTGCATATGATGGCATGGCACAGTGGTGACAATTGATGGCACAGTGACTGCATATGATGGCATGGCACAGTGGTGACAATTGATGGCACAGTGACTGCATTTGATGGCATGGCACAGTGGTTACAATTGATGGCACAGTGACTGCATTTGATGGCATGGCACATTGGTGACAATTGATGGGCACAGTAGCTGCGTTTGATGGCATGGCACATTGGTGACAATTGATGGCACATTGGTGGTGTTTGATGGCATGGCACAGTGGTGACAATTGATGGCACAGTGGTGGCATTTGATGGCATGGCACAGTGGTGACAATTGATGGCACAGTGACTGCATTTGATGGCATGGCACAGTGGTGACAATTGATGGCACAGTTGCTGTGTTGCATGGCACAGTGGTGACAATTGATGGCACAGTGACTGCATATGATGGCATGGCACAGTGGTGACAATTGATGGCACAGTGACTGCATTTGATGGCATGGCACAGTGGTGACAATTGATGGGCACAGTAGCTGCGTTTGGTGGCATGGCACATTGGTGACAATTGATGGCACAGTGGTGGCGTTTGATGGCATGGCACATTGGTGACAATTGATGGCACAGTGGTGGCATTTGATGGCATGGCACAGTGGTGACAATTGATGGCACAGTGACTGCATATGATGGCATGGCACAGTGGTGACAATTGATGGCACAGTGGTGGCGTTTGATGGCATGGCACAGTGGTGACAATTGATGGCACAGTGACTGCATATGATGGCATGGCACAGTGGTGACAATTGATGGCACTGTGACTGCATATGATGGCATGGCACAGTGGTGACAATTGATGGCACAGTGACTGCATTTGATGGCATGGCACAGTGGTGACAATTGATGGGCACAGTAGCTGCGTTTGATGGCATGGCACATTGGTGACAATTGATGGCACAGTGGTGGCGTTTGATGGCATGGCACAGTGGTGACAATTGATGGCACAGTGACTGCATTTGATGGCATGGCACAGTGGTGACAATTGATGGCACAGTGGTGGCGTTTGATGGCATAGCACAGTGGTGACAATTGATGGCACAGTGGTGGCGTTTGATGGCATGGCACAGTGGTGACAATTAATGGCACAGTGACTGCATTTGATGGCATGGCACAGTGGCTGCATTTGGTGGCATGGCACAGTGGTGACAATTGATGGCACAGTTGCTGTGTTGCAGGGCACAGTGGTGACAATTGATGGCACAGTGGCTGCATTTGATGGCATGGCACAGTGGTAACAATTGATGGCACAGTTGCTGTGTTTGATGGCATGGCACAGTGGTGACAATTGATGGCCCAGTGGCTGCATTTGGTGGCATGGCACATTGGTGACAATTGATGGCACAGTTTCTGTGTTTGATGGCATGGCACAGTGGTGACAATTGATGGCACAGTGGCTGCATTTGATGGCATGGCACAGTGGTGACAATTGATGGCACCGTTTCTGTGTTTGATGGCATGGCACAGTGGTGACAATTGATGGCACAGTGGCTGCATTTGGTGGCATGGCACAGTGGCTGCATGTGATGGGCACAGTGAGGCTGCAATATTTTTTTTTCCGTCACTGCTACTCACAGGTGATCAATCCCTCAGTGTATGGCTACCTCGATCCCTGGTGGTTTGTTCAGGCCCTTTTGGACCGCCAGTCTCTCAATGGCGCTCCTCAGACTGACTCCACACTGAACAGCAGTACAGCTTGGGATCCTCAAAAGTGGGAACCCAGTCACACCAGGAACACTGCGTGGCACGCACGCCCCGGCCAGGTAAGCCATAACGCGGCACTGTGCTGTGGCCACCCTAAAGCATGCACAGCGAGGTCAAACCCTCCTGATTGGCCGCTGTGAAAGAGCACCCAAAACCTTGACTCCACTATTGCCACCTGCCGCACCGGTGCTGGAAGAACACCCCAGTACAACAGAATAAGCCCGCAGCACAGCCAAGCTGAGGCAGAGACCCTGATTTGCACTTAACAATCTGGATCAGAGTCTAACTACACTCTGATCTTACCCTTAAATTTGACTAGCACCAGTACCATACACAGGCGCTACACATACGTGACACATGATGTACACCAACTCGTATCTCCACACCTGCCGGGCCTTGTACCTACTAATTTAATGATGATTGGGGATTATATCCTGTCCAAATTACCTAACAACTAGCTTCCCAACACTAATACTCAACAAGACAATATACAGGTACTCGCAGACCAATGTGCACTCCCAGATCTGAGCACTGACTGGTCTTGGCCACCATGTTGTAGCTCAGTTTCAGGGTCTTGGCAATCTTATTGTAGCCAATGCCATCTTTATGTAGAGCAACAATTATTTTTTTTAGATCCTCAGAGAGTTCTTTGCCTTGAGGGGTCAAGCAATAAATATTTTTTTTTTAGATCCTCAGAGAGTTCTTTGCCTTGAGGGGCCATGTTGAACTTCCAGTGACCAGTATGAGTAGTGAGAGAGCGAGAACACCAAATTTAACACACCTGCTCCCCATTCACACATTAGACCTTGTAACACTAACAAGTCCCATGACACCGGCGAAAGAAAATGGCTAATTGGGCCCAGTTTGGACATTTTCACTTAGGGGTATACTCACTTTTGTTGCCAGAGGTTTAGACATTAATAGCTGTGTGTTGAGTTAGTTTGAGGGAACAGCCAATATACACTGTTATACAAGCTGTACACACACTACTTTACATTGTAGCAAAGTGTCATTTCTTCAGTGTTGTCACATTAAAAGATATAATAAACTATTACAAAAACGTGAGGGGTGTACTCACTTTTTTGAGATAATGTATATATAGATATTACATCTTTATAGGTATTATATATTTATGATTACCCAATTTGGTTTAGTTTTTTATGTAATTTTCTTTTTATATACAGTATGTTGTTTATATTTTATTCTTTAGTCTTATTCTTTGTATGTAGGGTAAATATATTATTTCATTTGCAATATTAGGTAATATGGATAATGGTATTTTACACAGGGGTATTGTTTTATGTGTAATAAAGATCAGCTTGTCAAACACTTGGTACACTGGTTCCATTATCCGACACCTGTATAGGAGGAGGGAGCCCTTATAAGGCTCTATGCTTCAGTTGTACTTTAGGTTTGAAGAAGCACTATTGACTTGTCTTAGTGACTGTTATGTGTGACTCATAACATGATGTTCAATAAACGGATCAATAAATGACGTTGGATCGCTTTTGTTGGTGTGCAGCCTTTTCTTCTTTTCTATTGCTGTACAACTTACATACGAATTACGTAAAACAAATAAAAAAACATAAAAAAACTCACGGTTTTCCCTAATTTTGTAAAACAGAAAAATATTGTGTATGCTACTATCCAACCTACATGACTGTGTATTGTGTTCTTTCTTTTGTGCCTCTTCTGAGAAAATTTCCCTTTTTACTATTAGAATATGTTAATATATATAACACACTAATCCACAGCAAAGGTGATATGGTAACTTCCAAAGGATAATTAGGGTTATATTCTGTAGGATTGAGCATTGCAGTTTACAGAATCCAGTAGATATTTTTTTTCTGTTATTCTTTGGCAATAAAAAGCATAATAAATGTATGAACACACATACATCAATTTTGAACTTTTAAAAATACAATGAATAGAAACTTAAAATAGTTTTTACTGTTAATTTAAATGCTCTGTGCTTTGACTATGCAAGGTAAAACAACAGGTTCTTTTTTATGTTGGCCTCTTCAGCTGCCTATATTTACCTTCCTCCTGTTCCCCTGCCACTTCATTCCTCATAAAAGGAAATGCTTAGGCTGAGGAAACTGAACATCACACCCACATGTGACATAGCTAGATGCCAATCACCACTTGCCAGCATTGTCAAGTTGGAAGAAGAGGAGGGAATATAATACATCAGCATATGTAGCTGAGAACTGATGATATGTAGTAAGGGGAAAAGGGTATTTATCATTTTTTTTAATGTAAACACAGGTGTTTAATTTCTATTTTAAACTGATTGGGTTATTTTACAAGGTTTTACATTAAATGGGCAAGCACATGTTCACTTTAAGTATTAAATCACTAACACAGTCTTTAAACACGGAAAAAACACAGTCACTTCCAGCACTAAGTGGTCTTCTGAAGTGAAGGGTAATAGGGACACAGGTGGATGTTACCTTCCTCAGATGGGGTAATTCTATAAAAACTACAAAAGAGACAAAATGGAAGGCGGGCACTCCTAGTGCATTACCAATGACAATTGAATTGATAAAAATCCATAAATCCATAAAAATACACACAGTGTGTAGACATGTGCAGGAACACAACACAGGGTATAGCTGACGTGTTACGGAGCACCCCCTTCCTCAGAGCTAGCTATAATGTCAGCTATACACCGTATTGTATTCCTGCACATGTGTACACGCTGGCTGTGTTTTTATGGCTCCATTGAGATTTGTGCTTTGTGTAGTTTTCCACTGGAAACATTTATGCATAGCAGGTGTGTCACTAGGGTGGACCAGATAGCTGGGACAGCAGATGTCAGCAGGAACAGCAGACCCCGAGCTGGAGGACAGCAGGCAGCAGTAGACAGTGGCTGATAGCAGGTGCAGGAAGACTGGTGGCCCACAGTAGAGGAAGCTCTAGCAGCGGCTAGGCAGGTGCATACAAGGCAAATGAGCAGGGGTTGGCAACACGAAATCAGGAAGATGGGCAGAAGATAGAGCAAAGTCCAGACAAGCCAAGGTTAGGGCACGTAGAATTCAAGCAAAGTCTGGAGCAAGCCAGTTCAAACACAGAAGTTAGCAGAATCAGCTACAGGAACACGGGTACAGCTGCAGATCAGACAGCAATGTACTAGTGCAGCTGCTGCACTTATATAGGCCTATTGGTGCTGGTGTCAATGGCGAATGCGCTCACACATGAGCATAGGTGTGCGCGTGTGCATGTTCCTGCACCTGTGCCCGGCAATATGGGCACCCGCAGGGCCACACCTGTGCCTTTGCATTCATCTTGGAACTTCAGTCGTGCTGTGGCCAGCATATCCCTGACAAGTACATGTAACATAAAGCCGAAATGAAAAAAGCAGGTTGGATTATCTCAGCCGCCTTCAGAATCTGGTTGTCATGCTTCTGTACACATTGATCTGGTGCCAGGTTTTGTCTCCTGGCCAAGTTGCTTGATTCCCTGCCTATCCGCCCTGAACCTAGGCTTTATTAGCCTTTGCCTTTGCACCTGTGTGTTAGTGTTCAAGCAAGGTGTCTTTATGTGGAATCCGGACCCCTCTGTTCCTGTGTTTTTCACTGCCGTTGAGTATTCCATATTCTGTGTGTTGTTTGATCCTGTCTTTGTTCTCTGTGTTTTCCCTCTGGTTGTGCACTTATATTCCCTTTGGTTTATGTCTGTAAATCCCTTCATTTTCTGTTTCTGTGTATTTCTCAGCATTTGTTTCTTGTTCTTGTTTGCCTGCAGCACTTTCCTTGCTCAGTATCCCCCTCTCTCCTACACTTTACACTTGCTCCTTGTGTCCTCTCCCCTGGCATTTCTTCCTAACTAGCTGCAGCAGGTTTCCTTGTCTCCTGTGCATACCGTGTGTACTTCCAGCATGCTTTTTGTTTGCACTGTGCCCACACAGGTGCGCGAGAAAGCTGCAACCTGGGGGCTACCTTGCAGTGCAACATCCACACCAGGTGGCTCCTAAGATCATGCGACTCTGGCACACCTCCGTTTGAGTGTGGTCACACTGCTCCCGCATTTGTGAGGACCGGTACACATGTACACCTTTTTAGCTGTTCCATGTGCCTGCTAGATCTTGAGTTTACAGTACCAGGAGGTATTACCCTCTGATTGTGACACTGGGCACACAGCTTAACACATCGTAAAGTAGATATTTAATACTTTTTTAACTGCCAAATGATTTGTATTTTCTGCAAATTTACCCAATTTTTCCACACTATATCATGGGGGAAAAAGTGAGAATATGTCAGGAAAAAAAAAGTGGTTTTACTGATGCTCCCCGCACAACATTTTGGTTAGGGCAATGGATAGGAACTAAGGATCGGCCAAGATAGCAAGCAATTGAGCTGAAGGTTAGGTTATGCAATAGTCATCCCACCATAGGGGTCACTGTGGCTGAATTGTCATGCTGTAGACTTTCAGAACTCTTGCTGTAAACTCACCACTGCAACTTTGCTCTTGCTAGAGACTTGCCATCCAAATTTGCTACAAATTGGAAAAGTGCCAACTAGAACTTTTGCTTCAAGTGCTGCATTGGACCCATTTTCTTTTTCTAGTTTTTACTGAAAAGTAATGTAGCAAGTTTTAGAATGTCTACAAATTAACAAATTGCCAACTTACTAGATACTGCCTTATATATAGAGTAAAAGGACAGTGAATTACTAAAAATGGTGGCAAACAGAATATGGGGAACTGTGCATGCATTCACTATTCTTAGAAATAGTTTCCATGATCTTGTTTCAGAGGTTATAAAGTTGCAAATGTAGTTTTGAAAACGTCTTCTTAAAAAACATAAACTTTATCGTACTCTTTCATTTAAAACCATTTTGTGTGCAATCCTAATTTGTATTGCAGGAAACTTATAAACTCTTTCATCTAACATTGACCTTTTTTTGCCTTTGTAATTGCTTTTTCTATACCCATGACTGTTCTATGACCTATAACTGAAGCATATTTTCCCACCATGTGTTCACTTATGAGCCTACCATGTGTTTACTTATTCTGCATGGCTTCCAAGATGTTTTTAAGCTTCAGTGGTTATATAAGTTGTTTTAGAGTGCATTTTGTTAGAAGTACTTTATTCTAAATCTTTTTTGCTTTAGTCTTGCTGTTCTAGAATATGTAATTTATTTTCAGTTAATTACTCAGATTTTATGTGGCGACATGTGTATTAAAAAGGAAAATGGTATAATAAACCAAATCCATTTTGAGTTAAAACATGTACAAAACAAATATGTTTTTGGTAGCAACCAGGCGTAGCCAGCCCACAGCAGTAACTACAGCAACTGATTACAGTCACACTACAGCAGTAGCCATGCTGTGCTGAGACTTAAAGTGGATGTAAACCCAAATTTTTTTTTATGTCACAATGTAGAGTATAAGATTTCCTATCATCTGTGCCCAGTCTTGCCACACAGAGTTAATCCAGCTCTGAGCATTCCTCTTTTAATGTTTAGTGAAATAAAACAGACTTACAGAGAAAAACCTTAGTCCGTTCCGCCCCCTTGCTGTGAGTGACAGGTTATTTACATATCTCATGCACTAGCTATCTCATGCACTTTTTTATTTCCGACCCCTACTCAATTTTTGAAGTCATGTGATTACTTTTTTGGATTTTGACTGGATGTTAGTGATCATAGCAGAATTCAGTGTAAGGGGAGTGTAGAGGTGGGTGGGGAGTCTACTGACATCACGACTCCATCCACAGAGCTCCAGACAACAGACACACCACCAGAATCTGCAGTTTTTCAGTTCTTATAACAGACAGAGGGAAGACATTTGACAGGTAAGGATACATGCAGGAGGCATGTATATCCTTATAGATCAGCACTATGGCAGTAATTTAGAAAGGATTAGAGTGGTTTTACATCCACTTTAAGCTAACTTTTGGAAGGAGAAGGTTTAACCCATGAGAGGCTGGTGTGACTACATACCTGGGAGCTGTGCCTGGAGAGATCCTGAAGGAGTGAGGATAGAGGATTAATTCTTTGAGGGTGTAAGGCTGGTGTGGCCTTTTGTAATTTGGGAGGTCCAATATCTCGGACAAGAGCACACCCAACAGGCATAGTAGTTGGAAGGGATTCACTGTGTGCCACATATGTATACTGTTTGAAGAAGATCACACTGAATATGAAATTGAAACACACAGTATTTTGTTTAATTGATGTATTCACATATGAAAAGAGACTGTGGGGTTTATTTACTAAAATCAAATCAACTTTGCACTACACCAGGGATATGCAATTAGCAGACCTCCAGCTGTTGCAAAACTACAACTCCCATGAGGCATAGCAAGACTCTGACAGCCACAAGCATGAACCCAAAGGCAGAGGCATGATGGGACTTGTAATTTTGCAACATCTGGAGGTCCGCTAATTGATTATCCCTGCATTCGCTGTAGATTGGAAGGGGGCATGCAAGGAAAATAAAAAACAGCATTTTTGCTTGCACAATTTGGATGATAAAATCAGCAGAGCTTCCCCTCATTTCAGAGCTTCACTTCAGATCTACAGTGATCTACAGCGTCTGCACTTACAAGTGCACCTGTAGCGCAAAGTGGATTTGCCTTTAGTAAATAAACCCCTGTGTGTTTGTTACCACTGGCGTTTCTATATTCATTTATGTTATATATTGTTATTTTTATTTATATCGTTTACATATTATGGTTTTGGTTGATGGTTTTTAAAGATCTATATTGGGGTCTCAAAAGCACTGCATTTTAATGAGTGTTTATGTTTGAGTGTTTTAATTTATGGGTATCTCATCGAACATGCTAAGCTCAGTGGCTGAAAGTAGACAGCCTAAGGTTCCTGCACCTATGATTTCATCAAACAGTGTTGCAATGCACACATAGGCATCATCAAACTCAATATAAATCTTCTAAAGCAGGGGCCTCCATACTTTCTAAACAAAGGGCCGGTTTACTGTCCTTCAGACTATAGTAGGGCCAGATCGATGGCCAGCAGGAGTGAAAATTTTTCTGGCATCAGTAGGAGTAAACATCACCACAGCCCAGAGGCAATTTACTTTGCATGTGCTGCGCTATATAAGTTTTCATTCATTCATTCATTCATTCATTCATTCGGTATTAGGCTGGGAGGAATAGTGCCACATCTTTGATAATATCGGCAGTAATTGTGCTCCATTATTGGTGTCAGTAAAGAAAATGGTGCCCCATTGTTTGTGTTAGATGTCAAAATAGTGTCTCATATTAGTGGGCTGGATAAAGACAAGGAAAGGGCCGCACCTTGTCTTCAGGGGTACCTCAGTGTCTGTCTCGGCTCCGCACTAAAAGAACTTTCCACCTTCATGCGATCTCTGAATAAGCACTGACCAAGTGTGAAACGCGTCGGCTGTATTTGATTCTTGCTGTGTATTTGCGGTGTTTGCTTATGTTTCTTCAATAAAGACAACTCAAGAGGTATTTGGTGTGCGGCCGTCCATCCGTTTCCTGCTATTTCCCATTGGAAAGTTATTGTGGGTGCGCTCATGTGATACAGCCAGGTATAGCCGCACAATGTATCACTCGGCCCTTCCCCCGCCCCATCGCACCGTGTCATTGGATATGATTGACAGCAGCGCAAACCAATGGCTGCGCTGCTATCACTAGCCAATGATGACCCGACTCAAGCTGGGGGAAACTGTTGCGTGAACGAGCCCACAGAGTTTTGGGGCTTACGTAAGTAAAACCGGGGGTCTTTACAACCCTTTTAATGTATTACATAATGCCTGCTGGTACTCTGCATCACCAACATCCTTGCTCGCCCTATGCATCCTCCGTGGGATGCACAGGGACCAATGTTACCACTGCAGTCTAAGTGCATACATTTTTCAGCTTTAAATTATATTTGACATAGAATTGTCATTTATCAAGAACCTTCTGAAAAATGTAACTATCCTTCAAAGTTTGAATAATTCTACATAATTTTGTTCCATCACTTTATTTTTTTTATAACATATTAAGCAATAAACAGTGAGGAAAATTGAGAGAACACCAGACATTCCTAATCAGTAGGAAAATGTGTCTCCTGGAATAAACGGAGACACATTGTTTTAACTGTCTATTTTTTGTGATGCAAGATACATTTCCAGAGTGATGAAAACTTTTCTCAGACTTGTTTCAGATTTTCATGAACTTTGCTGGCAGCTGGCACTTACAAAAAGGCGCTGAATGGCACATAACAATATACATAACATCCACATACACATCGGAATAGAGCTACATGTCACTGGCAATATGATGTGTAAACTGTGCCAAAGAGAGAAATTTAGTGTAGCGCTACCCCCTCAGGAGCCACTGGATAGATTTGTAGCATGTCTAGGGGTATGATGAAGAATAGATGATGTGAGCAATGATAGAATGTCCAACAAGGTGTTCTTTTCTGTGCTTTTTTCTTGTGCCCAACACGGCAACAGGTAACTTCAGGTGAATAGAGAAAGATGGTGAAAAAGAAGAGGAAGTTGCAGGTTCAGGCCTTAACTATTTGTAGAAGCAGTCCTGCTTCAACGGTACCTTTGCTTCGTCGTCACTCCAGCCGGAGTGGGTGTAGTGTACCCGGACCCAGACAGTCTCTCTTACAGAACTGGCAGCCGGAGTATCACTAAGAACCTTAAGAAGGAAGTCAAGCCTCTGCCACAGACTTGGCTTAATGTAAATTAGGAGTGGGGCCTCTGCCACAGGCCCCTGCTCTGGAATGCACTTCAATGGAGCAATTCCTTTTCAATAATTAAAGTCGCCTGAATTTATCCTCGGGTAGCGTCTTTGATTTTGGAGTCACTGACTGACAAGTTACAACATATGACTTGTCAGTGTCTGGCAACTCGGATCCCTGATGGATTGTCTAAGCCCTATTGGATCACCTGCCTCTGGGCTCACCTCAGACCGACCTCCCCTCCGAACAGCACAACTCGCTTGGGATCTTCGCATAGATGTGGGGACTCAGTAAGTCACTGAGGCCCCTTTTTTAGCTTCGGTTTCTCCGGGCCATGAGGTCCCAGAGTCAGGAACTCCACGTAGCATGTGCGCCCAGGCCTTGTAGGCCATATCGCCAGGGCCTGTGATGTGCGCACACCCTAAAGGTGGGTGCCGCACCCGGAACCAGGAACGGGTAGAAGGACCCCACAAAATGGAATCTGTGCCATCAATACCCTCCCCCAGCATGCCCCGCAAAGGAAACTCTCCTCTAATAGGCTGCTGGAGAAAGGCGTCTCCACCTGGACCCCTCTGGCGCCACCTGTCACCCAGAGATGGAAAAGCATCTCTGGAACACAAAATGAAACCGCAGGCAGCCCAGCCCGGCAGAAACCTAAATTTCCATAATCAACATGGATGAGAGCAAAGTTACTCTCTCACCCCCTCTAAATTTAACATGGACTGAAGGTACACAGGCGCTACATTAGCAATGTTTTTTTCTTAAAGTGGCATTAAACTCAAACGCAAACATGTATTATATTGCAGCTTACCAACTCTTATGCCACGTACACACTACCGGTTCATCTAATGAAAACGGTCTGATGGACCGTTTTCATCAGACGAACCGATCGTGTGTGGGCCCCATCATTTCTTTTCCCCATTGGTGAAAAAACTTAGAACCTTTAAAACCTTTTAAAATTACCTGATGGTTTAAAAAAAAACATCGTCTGTGGGGAAATTCAATCGGTTAAAAATCAACTCATGCTCAGAATCAAGTTGACGCATGCTCAGAAGCATTGAACTTCATTTTTCTCAGCACGTCGTTGTGTTTTTCATCACCATGTTCTGACACGATCGTTTTTTTAATTGTAGACAAGACTGATGAAAGTCAACTTCATCGGATATTTGATGAAAAAATCCATCAGACCATTTTCATCGGATGAACTGATCGTGTGTACAGGGTATTAGATGTGATGGCTGCATTTGTTTTCTTTTTAAGGCTTTTTCTTCTTTGTTTTTCTTTAGTGATCTGGCCAGAAAGTCTGTTTTTTTTTTCCAAAAGAACAAGCTTAGCTGCTGATGTTAGAGGGCTGAGAAAAAACATTTACTACTGACAGGGGTACTTACAATGATCAGCCTTTATTCATTTATAAATAAACTTTATCCCAAAAGGGAAAACAAAACAGTTTCTGTAACTCCTTATAACTTGTGAGATGGAGTTTGGCTTTAGTTTGTGGTTTCACGTATATTTAAATATCTCTGTTGCCCCATCATCCAGAGTGCAAGCACTCCAAGGAAAGGAATATGATTCTGGCCAGATCACCAGATGAAAACCGAACTAAACAAGCAGCCACAACATCTAATGCCACATACACACGATCGGAATTTCCGATGAAAAAAGATGTTGTGGCTGCTTGTTTCGTTTTTTTTCCCTCGGTTTTCATCTGGTGATCTGACAAGGTTCCATATTTTTCAATCAAGGCACTTTGTACTAGATCAGTGAGTGCCTCTTGTCTTTAAGGCTGGGTTCACACTTGTGCGGATTCAGTGCGGCTTAAACCGCATCGAATACGCAGAACATTTCTAAATACATTGTTTTCAATGAGGCTGGTTCACATATGTGCGATGCATTCGCACTGCGCATTGCAAAAAAAACGTGTGCGGATTTTATGTCTTGCGGTGCGGTTCAGGTGCGAATTCAGGCCCATTATCTTCTATGGGTACGCAGCTGATTCGCAGATGTGTTCAATCCTATTCAGGAATTTCTCTCATTCAGCTCAATACACTTCCCCCCCACTCTCCTCTCACCTGGCACTTCTTCCAGGTCTCCAAATTCACAGCTAAAAACGGAGCTAATCTGCTGAACACTTCTCTTATCTTTGCAGAGAGATTACAAAGCTGAAATTTGCACCGCACAAGTGTGAACCCAGCCTAAGGCCTCGTACACACGATCAAATTTGTCTGCTGGAAACGGTCTGCTAGACCGTCCCAGCAAACAGATTCGACTGTGTGTACGGGCGAGCCGACGGATTTGGCCAGCCGACAGATTTCAAAGCATGCTTTGAAATCTGTCGGCTGGGAACCCGTCCGCCCGACATGTCTGCTGGTTAGTATGCTAACCAGCAGACATGTTTCTCGCACACGCGCCGAATGATTTCGACGCATGCGCGGAAGTGTTTTACTTCCTGGTGCGGTGACGTGGCGGCGTCAATGTCACCGCCACGTCACTGACACGTCAACGCGCTGTCTGCTGGCGGGGATTTTGGTTTGCTTGTGTGTACACGCGAGCAAACCAAAATCGCAGCAGACAGATCTCTTCAAATCGGTCGGTCCGACCGATTTGAACAGATAGATTGCCTCGTGTGTACGAGGCCTTAGACATTAAGCATCTATTTTGCAAGGTTGCCATCTAATCTTTTGTTAACACAGTATCTAAGTGTTATTAGGTGCCTGGCCAGGGGCATACCTAGAACATTTGGCACCCGGGGCAGATCTATATCTGGCACCCTCCACGTTAAAATGTAAAAACGCCCCACTGTGCCCCCTGCATACCTCTGCATCCTTCAATATCTCTTTGTGTTTCTGTGTTTCCCCTCTCCACAACTGCACCTCTGGACCCCTTTATATTACACAGCACCCTGCACCTCTGGGACAATTTGCATTACACATCACCCCGCACCTCTGGACCCCTTTACATTACACAGCCCTTGTACCTCTGGACCCCTTTACATTACACTGCACCTCTGGACCCCTTTACATTACACAGTCCCCCATAGCTCTGTACCCCTGCATGTTACACAGACACCCCTAACAGTTCTGGACCCCCTGCATGTTACACAGAACCCCCTCCCTCAGTACAGACCCCTCTCATCAGTACAGTCCCCCCTACCCTCTCAACGTTTTTTGACCCCCTGCTGGTTAAACAGATCCCCCAAAAGTTAAGGACCCCTGCTAGTTACACAGACCCCCCTAACAGTTCTGGACCCCCTGCTGGTTACACAGAACCCCCTCCCTCAGTACAGACCCCTCTCATCAGTACAGACCCCACTACCTCAGAAAAGACACCCCCTTTCAGTACAGACCCACATTCTTTAAATCTCCCTAAAGTTTAGACCGCCCCATTCAGTACATACCCCCCCTTCAGTGCAGACCCCCACCCCCCATTCAATGCAGACCCCCCATTCAGTGCTGACCCTCCTACAGTGCAGACCCTCCATTCAGTACAGACCCCTCTACAGTGCAAACCCCCCTGCAGTGCAGACACCCCATTCAGTGCAGACCCCCTATTCAGTACAAACCCCCATTAATACAGACTCACATTCAGTACAGACCCCCCATTTAGTACAGTCCCCCTGCAGTGCAGACCCGAGGGGGACATGCAAGGAAAATAAAAAAACAGCATTTTAGCTTGCACATGATTGGATAATAAAATCAGCAGAGCTTCCCCTCATTTCAGATCTACACCTCAGATTTACAGCGACTGCACTTTCAGTTTAATTTTAAGTGCACTTAGCCCTTGTAGTTTGCACTTGTAGTGCAAAGTTGATTTGCCTTTCATAAATAACCCCCATTATCATTTCATAAATTGATCAAATTGCATGCAGTATCTGAAGGTTACAATATTGGAATATGTACTGACAGCTGCAGTCACTGTTGAAAGAATGGAATATGGTGAATGCAGCTACTGCCAGAGGGTAATGATCACATGTATGGATCTGTCTTACCTTTTCCAGCTGCAGGCATTTTTTAAATAGAAAACTTTTTTTTCATAATAAAAGTAAATAAAAATTATACAGGTATACATAAAGATTGCTCATTTTTTTCTACTAAATGGTTTGCTTGGAGGCATGCAAAGCTGTAAATGACTGCTTATTATTCATCATTTTAGTACTAAACATATTAGACTAGTTCCTAAATAAAAGCTTGTGCCTGCACTAAATTCATGAAAAACAAAATCAATATAATACTGCCTAATGACTCTGCTTTTTTTTGTAAGTCAACAATTCTCCAATTAATTAACCAGTGATTAAAGTCAGCTTCTGAGAATTAATCACAGCCTACAGAAGTCATTGTCCTTGTGTGCTTCATTAGGGCTGTGTTTGCCCTTCAGACAAGAAAGGAGCAAGTAAAAGCCTAAACTGTGACCTGATTTACATATATGCAAAACCAAAAACTAAAATGGAGGATTTGGGGGGGGGGGGGGATTTTATGGAATCCGATTCAGAGACAAAGGGATCCTGACATTCACATATCCCCCCCACCCCCCATTTTAAGTTGATTAGCAGAGATAGATCAACACCCTTCACTCCCCAAGGAAAGCTGATATCAGGATGTCTGCATAGGACAAAGAAAATGTATACGTGCTTGCCAATCAGATTGTGGCAGCATGACCGTCTTGCATCTTATGTCTATAGTCAGGCTTACATTTGAAATGATACTGTTTTAAGATATAGGGTCTGATAAAAAACCTAGGGTTATAAAATACATAAATGACAAAACATGCACATGCAACTAGTCTTCAATGTTCTAGAAATTTCTGTTGAAATCTAATTCAATTGCTAACAATTTTAAAATTATTTACAGCATCCTAAAAAACAAATTTTAGTTATTTTTATTATATTTATTCTTGAGGAAAAATAAAATTCACCCAGTGGTTTATAATTAGGAAGAATTAATCAGATTTCAGCATACCTACTGTACCTTATTAAACGCATTTATGATTGACTGTTTTGGGTTACAATAAGTTTACATTATTATTATTATTATTTTATATGTGATTTACATAGTGCCATTAGTTTGTGCAGATATTAAAAATTAGGTCAAATACATTTCAAGACAAGTGGGTTAGGAGGGCCCTGATTGGGATAGCTTACAATCTAAAAAGAAAAGGAAAGTGATACTACAGGTAATACCTTTGCATGCATTAGTTGATGGATAAGAATGGAGTTTTATCTCAATCATTCAGCAATGTGCAAAGAAATTCCTGCTTCTTCTAAACTTTTGTGTATTTGATTGGGTGTTGAAGGTGAACACATATTAACTTGGCTAAGTGAAAAATATACCCTTTATTAAATCACATGCCCCAGTCAGCTATAATTACTGAATATGTCACTCACACGGTTGGGGCAAAACAGTTTTACTTTTTTTCAACTTTAATATCAGTAAGTTAACTGTCTTTTTCTCTAGGTTGTTTTTTATCACTGATAACAAATGGCCAGAGAGAGTTATGCCAAGCTTTGACATTGTCAAACTGCTGAACCTTACTGATTCAGGGGACATTTTACTCTGGTGTGAACTCAAGCCGCGTACACACGGCAGAGAACCTCGACGGGCAGAACACATCGTTCCGCCCGTCGAGGTTCTCTGCCGGCCGTCGAAATCGGTGACCCGCCCGTCGGGAATGGCAACCAGCCATTCATCCAGGCGGGCCGTCGAGCAAAAAGAGAGCGTGCTCTCTTTTCGCTCGACGGGATTCCCGACGGGCGGGGCGAGCGCTCTGTGTACACACGGCCGAGGTCCTCGCTGGAATGCAGCTTGCAGCGAGGTTCTCGCTGGTTTCCAGCGAGAACCTCGGTCGTGTGTACGCCGCCTCAGACCTTTCTGTTAGGATTAGGAGTAGGAATGAACTTTGGCTTCAGGTCGACCGTGTTTTTTATGCAAACCCAGGCTGTTCAAAGTTTGCCAAATGAACAAACAAAATTACCAGATTTTGAAAGTTAACCAGCCAGCTTGTACAAATTGTAAAGAAGCTGACAGGCATCCTGGGTGACATCTATGGATAACAAACTGTCTGTTTATCAAGAATTCAGGATTTTATGTTGAATCTGTTTTATTGAGCTGCAAACAGTTGTAAAACATTGACAAAACATAGGTCAGGAATAATATCTGTCTATTGAGTGTACAAGGTCATAGTAGAATCGGAAGGACACCAAAAGAACCTGTATCACATATGCATAGTCAGGTAAATAACCTTAATGAACCCAGAAATGAGTGAGATAAGCACAGTAATGTTAAATCAATTAACCACTTCCCTACGGTCGTACGACTATATGCGGCCGCAGGGTGGCTCTAAATCTCCGGGCCGCCGTGTTTTCACGGCAGACCCTTTCTTTGTTCCCCGCGCGCTCCAGAGCGTGCAGCGGGGAACTTGTGTACTGGCCGTGTCCCTTGGACACAGCCAATCACAGATCGCCGCGAACGGCCAATCAGAGTGGCCGTTTGCGATGCGATCTGTGCGGCGAATGAGAGATGATCTCATATGTAAACATATGAAATCATCTCTCATTGCCGGCTCTCACAATGACAGCGTCCTGTCACTGGAGAGAGCAGACCGATCTGTGTTCCTTGTACATAGGGACACAGATCGGTCACCCCCCTCCCCCCACAGTTAGAACACAATGCAGGATACACATTAACCCCTTCCTCACCCCCTAGTGTTAACCCCTTCCCTGAAAGTCACATTTATACAGTAATTAGTGCATATTTATAGCACTGATTGCAGTATAAATGTGAATGGTGCCAAAAATGTGTCAAAAGTGTCCGATGTGTCCGCTATGATGTCGCAGTCACAATAAAAATCGCAGATCGCCGCCATTACTAGTAAAAAAATAAATAATAAAAAATAATAATTCTGTCCCTTATTTTGTAGGCGCTATAACTTTTGCGCAAACCAGTCGCTTATTGCGTTTTTTTTTTCTTTTTTTTACCAAAAATATGTAGAACAATACGTATCGGCCTAAAATGATTTTTTTTTTAAAATTGGGCTATTTTTTTTATAGCAACAAGTAAAAAATATTGTATTTTTTTTCAAAATTGTCGTCCTTTTTTGTTTATAGCGCAAAAAATAAAAACCGCAGAGGTGACCAAATACCACCAAAAGAAAGCTCTATTTGTGGGGAAAAAAGGACGGCAATTTTGTTTGGGAGCCATATCGCAGGACCGCGCAATTGTCAGTTAAAGCGAAGCAGTGCCGCAAGCTGAAATTTCACCTGGTCAGGAAGGGGGTATATGTGCCCAGTAAGGAAGTGGTTAACCAGTAAATCACGATCAAAACAGAAAACAAAGGCTCAACTCAAATGGCCTGAACGCATGGTAAATCTACTGGTAAGATTATTAGACTGATAAAAGTACTGGTGGAGGAGAAAAAAAGAAAGGAGAGAAAAGAAAATAAATAAAAAATAAATAAAAGGAGGGGGGGAGAGAGAACAAGTGAGAGGGGGCATCACGCTACTCATGAGAGGGCGCTTGGGAAGCAGAAGGAGCCGTGTTCGCTAAAAAAGATTCAAAATCAGCAGAGAACCGAAAGTGTAACCACACGGTCCACGTAATAGTGTGGTCTTCACTCTTATCGGTATCCTACGCTAGCATTCTTTCAATATGTTCAATCCTGTCCATTTCACATGCCCAATCAGCTAGAGAGGGGGTCACAGGTTGACGCCACGCTCTGGCGATAACTGAACGTGCAGCAGTCAGCACGTGGCGGATTAAGCTCTTCTTGATTTGTTTGTATGACCCCGGGATCATAGACAGGACTGTTAAGCGGGGTTCACTAGGGTATTTGTCACCTACTAGTTTGTCATAGAGGTTGAAAACTTTGTCCCAAAAGCGGGCGACACGTGGGCACGTACCCCAAATGTGTGTCATGTTCCCTGTATCTTGCAAACATCTCCAGCATAAGTCCGAGACAGTAGGATCAAACTTATGCAGGATAGAGGGGCAGCAGTACCACCTAGAGAAAATACGGTAGTTTCGTTCTTGGGCATGAGATGAAATAGATAATTTAAAAGAGAGCGCCAATGTCTTGCCCCACTCCATATCATCTGGAGATAAATTCATCTCCCTTTCCCATTTCGAGAGGAATGACGGTGAGTTTGGATAGGAGACCTGGATCAGCAATTGATATATCAGGGAAAGCGAATGTTCTGGTCTGTCTGACTGGGAAAGCAATGACTCAAAAGCAGTCTGTGGTCTAGTCATATCGTCGATTTTTGGTATTTTGTGCAGAAAGTGTGTAAGTTGAGTGTGTTCAAGCCAAGAAATAGAAGGGTTGTGGCAGGAAGAGAGCATGTCTGGAAGGGGAATCGGTTGTCCAGCGCGAAGCATATGTCTCAACAGAGGAGCTTCTGATTTTTGCCACATGAGAAATTTAGATTTAGCACAAGTCGGAGGGAAAGAGTTTATATCGAATAATGGGGTCAAGGGGCTGGGTCTCGAGGACAATAAACCTTTGTGGATATAATTGTCCCAAATGCGCAAGGTAGTGGAAGTCACAAGGGGCAGTAAGTCCGCAGGGGGTCTATGTGTCGGGTGTGTCCACGGAAGGGATGTGAGGTCGGGAGATATTCGGTCATTTTCTAGTGATGTCCATAGTTTTGTGGAGGAACCGTGATACCAGTCTATTAGTCTGATCAAAGAGGCAGCGTGAAAGTACAGCCGCAAGACCGGGAGGGCAACACCCCCTTTACCTTTAGGCAAAGTTAAAACTAGGGTTGTCCAGATACCGATACTAGTATCGGTATCGGGACCGATACCGAGTATTTTCGGGAGTACTTGTACTCGTGCAAATGCTCCCGATGCCTAAATAGAATACTTTTTTTGTATTTATCAACATGTTCTGTGAAAATTCTTTGAGTTTTTTACTACTGTGTGACAAGCAAATAAAACATTTTTATTCATTTTCTCATTGTTATTCTTTTATAATGTCTTGAGTTAGAGTTCTTCATAATTCTAAAGAAAATATCCTTAGTCTGTATTGTGGTTTGAAAACTGTCGCATGACATTTAAAAAAAGTATCGGTATTCGGTATCGGCGAGTACATGAAAAAAAGTATCGGTACTTGTACTCGGTCCTAAAAAAGTGGTATCGGGACAACCCTAGTTAAAACGTTAAAGCGAATCCCGGATTTCCTATGTCGCCATATAAAGTCCCGAATGGCCCTGTTAATCGATTGGAAGAAGCCACGAGGAGGGGAGCTAGGAAATGCCTGAAATACATATAAAACCTTGGGTAGAATGTCCATTTTGACGGCATGCATTCGGCCAAACCAGGAGATGTTCGGTTTATCGTAAGATTCTAGGCACATCCGCAATGTTCTCATCAGGGGCAGGTAGTTTATATCTGTCAGGGTGGGTAAAGAGGTAGGGATTTGAATACCAAGATACTTGACAGCTTTATGCTGCCATTTAAATTAAAATGCAGATTGAACCCGGGTTACTGTAGGCTTGGGTAGGGAGATGTTAAGGGCCTCAGTTTTGTAATAATTCACCTTAAAGTTGCTGGCCAGTCCAAACTCTGCGAATGCCTCGATAATGGCTGGTATAGATGTATGGGGTTTAGTAACATATAATAAGAGGTCATCCGCATACAGGGACGGTGGCCAATAGATATACCCTGAATATTGGAGTCGTGACGGATGGCCATGGCTAGATGCTCCATTGTTAGAATGTATAACAACGGCGATAAGGGGCATCCCTGGCGGGTTCTGTTACGAATCCATATTGGGTCAGATAATAGGCCGTTAGACCGGATCCTTGCCGTAGGGTTGGTATAGAGGGCCAGGATCTTGCAGAGCATGTTGGGTCCAAGGCCCACTTGGTGAAGCGTTCTCTCTAAGAATTGCCAATGAACCCGGTCGAACGCTTTTTCGGCGTCAACCGAGATCGAGCAAGCTGGGATTTTACATTTTTGGGCATATTCCATCAGGGAGATAGTTTTGAGCATGTTATCTCTGGCCTCCCTCTTTGAGGTGAATCCCACCTGGTCAAGGTGGTCAAGGTGTATTAGGCCTGGTATTGCTGGCAGCAGTCGATTGGCCAGAATCTTGGAGTATAAGCAGATGTCAATGTTGGTGAGAGAAATGGGGCAAAAGCTACCGCACATCGTAGGATCTTTTTCGTTTTGGTAGAACTATAATATGGGCTTCCAGAGCTTGTCTCGGAAAGGGTGAATCCCTGGAGACGTTATTATACACCTTCATAAGAAGTGGTGTAAGGGAGTCGTGGAAGGATTTATAGAAACGGGTTGAGTATCCGTCCGGACCTGGACTTTTGTTAGGTTTCAGGGATGATATTGCCAGTACAAGTTCTTCCTCAACAAATGGTTGTTTAAGATCGTGCGCTAGATCTGTAGGAATAGTCAGAAGTGCCGTGGCAGCAATGTAATTGGCAATTTTATCTTGAAAGTCTCCGGACGACATGGGTGGAGGGTGTGAGGGGAGGTTGTATAGCGAGTCGTAGACTGAACGAAACAATGTGTTAATTTCCTTAGGATGATGGGTGAGTTGGCAGTCAGGTCTCTTGAGTTTAGGATGGCATGGAGGGCTCTAGCTAAGATTCTACCGGGTTAATAGTTTTGACATAAAATAATTTACGTGATCTGTCCCTAATGGAAAAGGCCTTCTGTTCAAACAAGTTCAAGAATTTGAGCCTTGCAGCGGATAAGGCAATTTGGGTGGTCGGGGATTGAATAATTTTATGGGAGCGTTCCAGGTTAGCAATTTGGAGAGACAGATCCTGAATCTGAGCCAGACGTAGACGTTTAAGTCTAGAGCCATGTTTAATAAAGACCCCACGTAAGACGCATTTCAATGCCTCCCATTGAATGGGAGCGGAAGTATCATCATTACTATGGTCAGATATAAAGTTTGATATGGTGGTCCGGATATCAGCAGAACAGACGTCATCCTGTAATAGTGAGTCATTAAGTCTCCAAGTCCAGTCATGACCAAGCAAATCAGGTAGGGAGAGGGACAAGAACACCGGCACGTGATCCTAGCCTGGGGGTGGTATGTCAATGCATATTGGCTGACAAGAAAAAAATCAATGCGGGAATAGGAGTTATGAGCTGCAGAGAAAAAGGAATAATCCCTATCTGTAGGGTGGAGGATGTGCCAGACATCCAACAAGTTGTGTTGGAGTAGGAATCTCTTCAATTTATTGATTCGGTTATAGGAGATAGAGCTTCTACCAGATGAGGTATCCAATGTCGGGTTCAAAACACTGTTAAAATCTCCAGCAGCGAGGATCACCCCCTCTGCAAAGTCCATTAGCTTGAGAAGGTATTGAATAGTACTAGTTATCTGGTCGTGGTTTGCGATGTACATGTTAGCTAGGGTGTACGTTTTACCGCTGAGAGATATTAGATATAACAGGTATCTACCGTCAGGGTCTGAGCAGGAATCTAACAGAGTATAATTTACTGATTTGTGGAAGGCAATCGCCACCCCTCTAGATTTAGATTGGGAGTACGTGCTATGTACCCAAGTTGGGTAATATTTATTTCGCAATTTTGGAATGTGATTTGTACGGAAATGGGTTTCTTGGAAGAAAATTACGTCAATTTTGGATTTGTGAAAGTCATACAGAAGAATTCAGGATTTTAAATGGCAGTAGTATTGGAAAAAGATAATTATGGCAGCTGCGATGTTCCCCTGGCAAATACCCTCCCAATGTTGAGGGCACATGGCCAGGTAGAGTTCAAAATACACCATTAAGGTAAGGGTCTACAATAGGGATGAGCCGGTTCGGTTTGCACCAGAACATGCTAAAAGCTAAAACATTTGTGCGAACATGTGAACACTGTTAAAGTTTATGGGACTTGAACATTAAAAATCAAAAGTGCTCATTTTAAAGGCTTATATGCAAGTTATTGCCTTAAAAAGTCTATGGGGACCTGGTTATTGCCCCAGAGAAAATGTATCAATGCAAACAAAAAGTTTTAAAGAAGTGATTTTAGGAATGCTTAAAGTGAAACAATAAAAATTAAATATTCATTCAAATATCATGCCTGGGGGGTCCCCTTAGTCTGCCTGTAAATTGGCGCACCTGTCTCATGTGTTTTACAGTCCCACAGCAACATTTTATTTCTAAAGGAAATTTTTTTTTGTAGTTTAAACTTGCTTGTGGCTGTAATGTATTGCCGGGTCCCAGCAATAGAGATAAGGACAAGGAAAAAAATGGCACCCCCCAGTCCATACTAGACCCTTTGGGTCTGGTATGGGTATAAAGGGGAACTTCATACCAAAAAAAAAACAGCGTTGGGACCCCCAAAATCCATACCAGGCCCTTCAGGTCTGGTATAAATTTTAAGGGGAACTCCACGCCGAAATGTAAAAAAAAATTGGCAGAAGGGGTGGGGCACTCAGTTACATCATTTAGATAAAATAAAAAGAGGAGAAGCTGTGCCATAAATGGATTGAGAAGGTTACACAAGGTTATCAGTCCTCAAGATGATATAAAATTGGTTGTAATGATGGTATAACCTATCCCCAGGATGACATAGGAATTAGTATACACCATACACCAACAGAGCAGTAGGTCAAGGAAGTCCACAGGTTAATAGGGTCCACAGGCTTATAACAGTACGTAAACTTATATGATGACACCACTGTGCTTAATACCAATATGGAGTGCCCACCACTGCAAAACAAATGGTTGCTTACCAGAAGGCAAGCAAAGACATGCATTGTGGAAAAAAGTGTAGCGCTGAAAATGATTGAATTTCTTGTGAAAAAATTCATAAGTATATAAAATGAACATAAATAACAACACATGTGAATGGATAGTATTAATACTAATATTAGTCCATAGACTTGCAGTGAATGGATGCTAGTGAAAAAAATCTGGAGTGAATAGAACCACCACTAATGATAGGGGGCTTACTGGATAGATTGAACCCAGAAGGGCATATACCCCCTAGGCCAACCAAGCTTGTAAATACGATACACTGATGCTGCGTACACACGATCACTTTTTGTGGTAAAAAAAACCGACGTTTTATGTGACGAAACAAAACAACGTTTTTCAAACTTCATTTTCCAAAATGACGTTGCATACACACCATCGTTTTTCCAAAATGCTCTAGCAAAGCGTGGTGACGTACACCATGTTCGACGGCACTCTGTTCCATTGAAGCTCCGTCTCATAACTTGCTTCTGAGTATGCGCGGGTTTAAAAACGTCGTTTTCAACGTCGTTTTGCCCACACACGGTCACTTTTTATGACACAAAAAATTACATTTTGAAAAACGACACAAAAAATTCAAGCATGTTCGAATTTTTTTTTTGGTCGTTTTTTTGAAGACATATAACAACGTTTTGCCCACACTTTGCCACACGATTTTTATTGTGACCATGACATTCCGGCAGGCATATCAGACACTTTTGACAAGTTTTTGGGACCATTCACATTTATACAGCGATTAGTGCTATAAAACTGCACTAATTATTGTGTAAATGTGACTGGCAGGGAAGGGGTGCTGAAGAGGTTAATATGTTCCCTAAAGTGTGTTCTAACTGTAGGTGGAGGGGACTCACAAGGGGAGGAGACCGATGTGTGTTACTGGGAACACAGCATTGGTCTCCTCACCTCTGACAGGAGGTGGATCTGTGTGTTTACACCGTGATCACCAGCAATCGCGGGTGCCCGGCGGACATCGCGACCGCCGTGCACGCACGCTTGAGTCACGAGCGGTGCCTAGATTGCCGGGAAGAAAGGACGTCATATGACATCCACCCGGATCGAGGGAGGGTTTCTGCCGGTGTCATTTTATAATGGCCAGGTAAGGAAGAGGTTAATAAAAGAATTGTCAAAAACTGTCTTTTGTGGTTTTTACTTTTTTGGTCAATGGGTACCCCATACCCATTTTCATAAGCCCACCGCCTGCAGACCCCCACAATCACCAGGCAAGGGTTGTGGGGATGAGGACCCCAAAGCCCCCTCCCATGGTGAGGGCAAGCGGTGTGGTATGGTTCAGGAGGGGGAACTCGCTCATTCCCCATTCTGATCTGCCAGATTGCATGCTTGGATATGGGTCTGGTATGGATTTTGGGGGGACCCCCACCCCATTTTTTTTAAAAGTTGGCGTCGGGTTGCCCTTAAAATCCATACCAGACCTGAAAGGCCTGGTATGCATTTTGGGTGGTCCCCATGCCATCTTTTTTCATTTTGGCGTGGGATTCCCCTTAAACACTTCAATACACTGGGGGTTATTTACGAAAGGCAGATCCACTTTGCACTACAAGTGCAAACTACAAGTGCAAAGTGCACTTGAAATTGCACAGAAAATGCACTTGGAAGTGCAGTCACTGTAAATCTGAGGGGAAGATCTGAAATTAGAGGAAGCTCTGCTGATTTTATCATCCAATCATGTGAAAGCTAAAATGCTGTTTTTTATTTTCCTTGCATGTCCCCCTTGGATCTACAGTGACTGCACTTCCAGGTGCATTTTCAGTGCATTATATATACAGTGGAACCTTGGATCACCAGCATAATCCGTTCCAGGAGAATGCTCATAATCCAAAGTACTCACATATCAAAGAGAGTTTCCCCATTGAAGTCAATGGAAACTAAAATAATTTGTTCCGCGTTGACTTCAATGGCATGCAATACCGCATTCGGCCAGAGGCGGGGGGGCACCGGAGAGCCTCGGAAACGGCAGGAAAGGCCCGAGGACAGTTTGGCTGACCTCGGCAAACCTCAGAAAGACTCAGTTCACGAGCCCCCCTCAAAATTCATATGAAATCATTACGGCAGAAACAATTACATAAGATTTAATAGGGCTTGGGCATTATGGTTAAGGTTTACAGATTTCTCACTGGGCTTGTTGAATGTCCAGTTAATTAAACTATGCTAGGTTCACTCCCTAAATAGCAGATGATTAATTGTCTATTGCAGTGACCAATGGATCCTGACACTCACAAATCCTACTTATTACTTACATATGGGCCTCAAAAAGACTTGGTTGGAATTTCTTTGGTATGTAAAAAGGAGGATGGAAGGGAGGGGGGAACAGCGGAGAACGTTTTATCCATCAGCACACAAGAATGGACCTAAGAGATTAGCCACAAGCATCTATCCATGTGGACCATACCTTATAACATTTCTGCCGGGCATTGTCTGCTTTCATTTGTGAGTCTGTGCAGGGGCAGCACCGAGTTAACCAAGCTCTGCCAAGAGGCATGAGTGGGGGCTCCACCGACTTCCATTTTAGCATTATTTCCTGCATGGCATAGTACAGGGAGAAGGTCAGACATAGTTTGCAATATCTATTACCTTCTACATATTTCATATGGCTTAGTAGTAGAACCGGAGTATCCAGCTGCACCCTTATCCCACATATCTCACTCAGTGTGTAGGCTACAGATGTCCAATATGGTCAGAGTTTGGGACAGAACCAGACAATGTGCCAGAACGTACCTATCTCTTGGTTGCATTTCTGACAGTTCAAGTCATGTTGAGGGTTAATGTGGGCCTATTTCTGTGGGGTGTAATAGGCCCTGTGGATGAAGTTAAGTTATACAAATCTGTCTTTAGCTGCAATCATGGAGGGATTCCCATTCAGAGAAAAGTCATAAAAAAAAAAAAGTGTGGGGTCCCCCCAAATTCAATTACCAGGCCCTTCAGGTCTGGTATGGATATTAAGGGGAACCCCACCGTCAATTAAAAAAAAATGACGTGGCGGTCCCCCCCAAATATCCATTCCAGGAAAAGAGGGGGTGACGAAAGAGCGCCCCCCCTCCTGAACTGTACCAGGCCACATGCCCTCAACTTTGGGAGGATGCTTTGGGGGTCTGTGACCAAGGGCCTCATCCCCACAACCCTTGCCCGGTTGTTGTGGGGGTCTGCAAACAGGGGCTTATCGGAATCTAGAAGACCCCTTTAACAAAGGGGAGCCCCAGATCCCCCCTATGTGAATTGGTAATGGGGTGTTTTGTACCTCTACCATTTCACTAAGAAAGTGTAAAGAATTGTAAAAATAAAACACACACACCGTAGAAAAAGTCCTTTATTAAAAAATAAAATAAAAAATCCAGTGGTGGTAATCCACTATCGGTCCCTGCTCCAACATTGTCGGTATCCTAAGACGGTTGATCTCCTCTCTGCCGGGGTCCAGCGGTGAGAAGATCTCTTCATCCAGGTCCGGGATCCAGAGTGCACGCATTGCTGGCCGCCTGTCTCCACCGGAGACAGCCCGGTGAATGACGCGGCTTGGAAATGACACTTGGAAATCATGGAGGGGTCTGAAATTGTCATCGTAGGTGCATGTCCACTGTGAGAGACATAATCAAAAAAAAAATCCAGAAATCACAATGTATGATTTTTTTTAACTATTTATTTTTATGATACAGCTGCAAATAAGTATTTGAACACCTGAGAAAATCAATGTTAATATTTGGTACAGTAGCCTTTGTTTGCAATTACAGAGGTCAAACGTTTCTTGTAGTTTTTCACCAGGTTTGCACACACTGGAGGAGGGATTTTGGCCCACTCCTCCACACAGATCTTCTCTAGATCAGTCAGGTTTCTGGGCTGTCGCTGAGAAACACGGAGTTTGAGCTCCCTCCAAAGATTCTCTATTGGGTTTAGGTCTGGAGATTGGCTAGGCCACGCCAGAACCTTGATATGCTTCTTACAGAGCCACTCCTTGGTTATCCTGGCTGTGGGCTTCGGGTCATTGTCATGTTGGAAGACCCAGCCTCAACCCATCTTCAAAGCTCTAACTGAGGGAAGGAGGTTGTTGCCCAAAATCTCGCAATACATGGCCCCGGTCATCCTCTCCTTAATACAGTGCAGTCGCCCTGTCCCATGTGCAGAAAAACACCCCCAAAGCATGATGCTACCACCCCCATGCTTCACAGTAGGGATGGTGTTCTTGGGATGGTACTCATCATTCTTCTTCCTCCAAACACGGTTAGTGGAATTATGACCAAAAAGTTCTATTTTGGTCTCATCTGACCACATGACTTTCTCCCATGACTCCTCTGGATCATCCAAATGGTCATTGGCAAACTTAAGACGGGCCTTGACATGTGCTGGTTTAAGCAGGGGAACCTTCCGTGCCATGCATGATTTCAAACCATGACGTCTTAGGGCCAGATTCAGGTAGATGGGCGCTTCTTTACTTTGGAGTAACGTTTCTCATTTACGTTACTCCGCCGACACTTTCGGCGCAAGTACTGTTATTCACATAGCACGTGCGCGTAAACTTGCGCCAGAGTAACGATAATGCGCTGGCGTAACCCGACGCAAGTGGAAGTGGGTGTGATCATATGTAAATGATGGGCGGAGCCCAGCGCAGAGGCTTACGTTCAGCGCATCATCCACGGAGCATGCGCAGTAAGTGAGGCTTCACTTGCCCCCTTGTGCGCATGCTCACAACTTCCGTCGGCACCACTTCACGGGAAACGTCAGCGCAATGTGTTCCGTTGCGCGTATAAAATCGCTAGCGGAAACGCCATTCCGGCGCAAAAGTATATCCGTTTCCCCCCACCCCAGGGAAGATACTTTTGCACTGTCATGGCTGCTCCCGCTACCCCCAGAGAGAGGAGGAACCTCAACTTTAATGCCCAGGAGGTCTATGTGATAATCTCGGCTATGGAGACGTTTAACCACTTGACCACTGGGCACTTAAACACCCTTAACCTCCCTGGCGGTATGATTCTTTAAGATTTTAGGTGCTGAAAGCGGTACCATTATTTGCAAGGGAATTTGGCGTTTTATACTGTAGGCTTGTAATTCTTAGGAATAACTCACTGAAATCTATCCAAACAAGAGTCTAATAGGCATCCTGGGTATGATTTTTTTTTTTTTTTTTCTTATTAAAAATTATAATATAATAAATAATTATAAAAAATTATAACAAATAATAATATAATTATAGTAAAAATTATTCAATAATGTAATCAAATCAAAATCACTGAAATTTGCTCAGTTGCAGAATTTTTGCTGTCATTATTTTTTTTTTTTTATGACGAATTTCCCCACAAATCGCTATCGCTAAATTCTGCAAGTGATTCTGATTTATTATCGCTGTTTTTTAGCTGCTCTAAAACAATTTTTGCCATAAAGGGACACTTTTGGTTGCTATGGGCAATCTACAGTTTGCAGGCAGAAAGAACAGTTTTTATTATATAAAAGGACATGTAGTGTACAGGGCAGACCACTAGGGACATGGGGGGTGTGTATTTTTTACATACAGTACTGTAATCTATAAGATTACAGTGTACTGTATGTATAGTGTTTGTTTACTTTTTTAAATTTGGCGCCGTTCCCCCCCCTACGTCGCGACGCTCGCAGGGAAGGGAATCGGCGGAACACACAGCATCAGGCGGACATCCGGCCGCCGTGTACTGCGGGGATTCATCGCTGGATCGCAGAGAAAAGGTAAGTAAACTTTTTTCTGCATCCAGCGAGGCAAGTCCGTGTGTGGCACGGGGTTACCGATCGTAGCTTTAAAATCTCACCCCGTGCCACACACGGGAAGACCGCCAGGGAGGTTAATAACCAGACCAATTTTCAGCTTTCGGTGCTCCCACAGTTTGAATGACAATAACTCAGTCATACAACACTATAACCAAATGAATTTTTTGTCCTTTTTTTCCCACAAATAGAGCTTTCTTTTGGTGGTATTTCATCACCTCTGCGGTTTTTATTTTTTTTGCTATAAATGAAAAAAGAACAAAATTTTGCAAAAAATAATAATTTTTCTTCATTTCTATTATAAAATTTTGCAAAAAAGTAATTTTTCTTCATAAATTTGGCCTAAAATGTATACTGCTACATATCTTTGGTAAAAAAAATAAAAAATGTTGGATATTATTTAGTCTGGGTGAAAGTTATGGGGTCTACAAGCTATGGTACCAAATCCTGAAAATTGATCAATTTCATCACACCTGAAGTACTGACAGCTTCTCTCATTTCTTGAGACCCTAACATGCCAGAAAAGTACAAATACCCCCCAAATGACCCCTTTTTGGAAAAAAGACATTCCAAGGTATTTAGAAAGAGACATGGTGAGTTTTTTAAAGTTGTAATTTTTTCCCACAATTCTTTGCAAAATCAAGATTTTTTTTTTTTTCATCAAATTTTCATATTATTAGGTTATTTTTCACACACAGCATATGCATACCACAAATTACACCCCAAAACACATTCTGCTATTCCTCCCGAGTATGGCGATACCCCATGTGTGAGACTTTTACACAGTGCAGCCACATACAGAGGCCCAACATGCAGGGAGCACCCAGGCCAATTCTGACATTTCTCTCCTACATGTAAAAATCATCATTTATTTGCTAGAAAAATACATAGAACCCCAAAACATTATATAAAGATACCTCACGTGTGGTTTGAACACCGTTTTTATATGTGGGCGGGACTTGCGTATGCGTTCGCTTCTGCATGCGAGCTCGCGGGGACAGGGGCTGCTGTATGCCCAGAGTATTGCTAAGTATGCCCAGAGTATTGCTAAGTATGCCCAGAGTATTGCCCAGAGTATTGCCCGAGTATGCCCAGAGTATTGCAGAGTATGCCCAGAGTATTGCGGAGTATGCCCAGAGTATTGCGGAGTATGCCCAGAGTATTGCGGAGTATGCCCAGAGTATTGCGGAGTATGCCCAGAGTATGCCCAGAGTATTGCCCAGAGTATTGCAGAGTATGCAGAGTATGCCAGAGTATTGCAGAGTATGCCCAGAGTATGCCCAGAGTATTGCAGAGTATGCCCAGAGTATTGCAGAGTATGCCCAGAGTATTGCAGAGTATGCCCAGAGTATTGCGGAGTATGCCCAGGGTATTGCGGAGTATGCCCAGGGTATTGGGAGTATTGCCCAGGGTATTGCCAGTATGCCCAGGGTATTGCCAGAGTATGCCCAGGGTATTGCCAGAGTATGCCCAGGGTATTGCGGAGTATGCCCAGGGTATTGCGGAGTATGCCCAGGGTATTGCGGAGTATGCCCAGGGTATTGCCAGAGTATGCCCAGGGTATTGCAGAGTATGCCCAGGGTATTGCAGAGTATGCCCAGAGTATTGCAGAGTATGCCCAGAGTATTGGCAGAGTATGCCCAGAGTATTGGCAGAGTATGCCCAGAGTATTGGCAGAGTATGCCCAGAGTATTGGTGGAGTATGCCCAGAGTATTGCGGAGTATTGCAGAGTATGCCCAGAGTATTGCCCAGAGTATGCCCAGAGTATTGCCCAGAGTATGCCCAGAGTATGCCCAGAGTATTGCCAGAGTATTGCAGAGTATGCCCGAGTATTGCCAGAGTATGCCTGAGTATTGCCTGAGTATTGCAGAGTATGCCCAGGTGAGTATTGCAGAGTATATGCAGCAGGGATGGCTGAGCAGGGAGGGAGGGATGGATGGATCTGTGACTACATTTGTCACAGATCCAGCCCGCAGCACTGGCGCTGCCATCCGCTCCCTCCCCTCTCCTCTCACACTGTACCGATCGGTACAGAGAGAGGAGGGAGGAACCGGCGTCAGCACATGACGCCGCTCTGTTGACAAGTGATCGCTCCGTCATTGGACGGAGCGATCACGTGGTAAACCGCCGCTATCAGCGGCGATTTACCGTGATCCGTGATGCGCCGGGTCCTCTGGACCCGGCGGTCACGGATGTTCCCCTGTGCGCGCCTCAGGAGGCGCGCGGGAGCGCGATTCTGACAGGCCGTTAATTAACGGCCAGTTAGAATACAGCAACCGCCCTAGAGCCGTACTTTCGGCATAGGGCGGTTGCAAAGTGGTTAATGATTCCCTCCACGGGAAAAAAAGCAGGAAGACCAGCCGGGAGAGGAAGCAGGGCATCCTGGAGACCATTGCTGCCAGGGTCAATGTGCTAGGGTACTCCACCCGGACTGCAGGCGACATTCAAAAAAAAAAAATGACCTGCGGCGCAAGGTCCATGGCAAGGTGGCCACCATTAGGAGCCATGAGAGGGGCACAGGTGGTGGTCCACCATGTCCGGTCAGCCTGACCACGGAGGAGGAGGTGGTCGCCCGCTGCCTGGACAGGGAGCAGTTGGAGGGGGTCCCTGGCTATGACTCCATGGAGGAAGGCTCCAGGACAGGTAAGTGTTTTTTATCCCCTATTTGGTGTGTTGCATGTGAGGGGGGGGGGTACATGTGCCAAGTGTGTGGGACCACCAACATGTGTCTGCTTTGTGTCATCCACAGATGACGGAGCTGGGCCATCATCGCTTATCGGCCAGTCCACCCCAACCTCCCAACGGGATGCTGATGACGAGGCCCTGGGTGCTGGAGGCACCGAGGTGGAGGAGGAGAGTGCCCACACCACTTCAGCAGAGGTGGTTGAGGAGGAGCCTGTCCCTGAGCAGGACTTTATTTTAATGTTGGAGGAGACCTCCTCCTCTGCAGGGCCCTCTGTCATCCCCTCCCCCATCCTAGGTAGCCCCTCAAGGGCGACTCCATCCCCACGGGGACAACCTTCTTCTGCCCCCAGGAAGGCGACCCGTAAGACCAGGGGGGTGTCTGATCTGGTCCAGGACCAGGTAGTGTTGGACCACGCAAGGCAGACCCAGCAGATGGGGGAGATTGCTGGCCAGTTAGACAGGGTCGCAGACAGCCTGGGCTCCATGTCACAGCTGCCCAGTCGTGTGCAGGACGTTGTCACCAGCCTGGGGGAGGTGCAGGCTGATGTCCGGCACCTGACAGCAGCCGTCCGAGACAACACAGCTGCCATCCGGGAAGAGGGGAGGCAGCGGCAACGTGGCCAGCGGCATCAGATCACCCGCCAGCTGAGGATGCAGGCCCAGACAAACCTGTATCTGAGCCGTATTGCTGTGGCATTAGAGGGCAGGCAGCCAACAGCTCCCAGGAGTGGCCCACCCAGGGGATCAGCCTCCTCCAGATGCCCCCCCACCCCCACCACCACCCACTCCCTCCAGGCAGCTGAGGAGCCCGAGAGTGCCCCCAAGGAGGAGCCCCCGTCATCCCAGATGAGGGTTTTTTGTTTTTTTGGTTGTTATATTTTTAATTTTATTCTCAGGATATGAGTTTTTCTTTATTTTTGAATTTTTATTTTATACTCAGGATATGAGTTTTTCTTTATTTTTGAATTTTTATTTTATACTCAGGATATGAGTTTTTCTTTATTTTTGTTCTCAGGTTATGAGATTTATTTTTTATTTTTTACTGCACACGGTCAGGAGTGCAGGGGACAGTGTGAATGGTGTGTGAATGTGAGGGGGTGCCACTCCTGACAGTAAGGGGTGTCACCCTCGGCCCCCAGGTCCCCAAACACTTTTTAGGACAATAACTTGCATATTAGCCTTTAAAATTAGTCCTTTAGATTTCTCCCATAGACTTTAACAGGGTGTTCCATGGCTTTTTGAATTTGCCGCGAACACCCCAAATTGTTCGCTGTTCACCGAACAGGCAAACAGGCAATGTTCGAGTCGAACATGACTTTGACTCTAACTCGAAGCTCATCCCTAGTCAGGAGGCGCTCAATAGAGTTTGATTCAAGGATCAAAGGTTCAGTGAATTGGGCCCCGAAAGCATGTTGCAACTGTCAGTATCTGAACTCAAAGGAGACAGGTATTGAGTAGAGTCGTCTTAGTTCCTAAAAAGAGATGAAACTACCTTTGATTTTTATGTGTTTCAATGTGGTGATCTCCCTTTTTGCCCATAAAGAGGGGTCCGGGATACTATTTAAATGTGGTAGCATAGGATTATACCATAAGAGCATATGTGGGGAGATATGAGCTGGATGCCTGTAAACTACTCTGGCCTCCTGCCAAGCCCTCACTGTGGTCTGCATGAGAGATGTCATGAGGGCACTGGCCTTCAATCCTCGGAATACCAGGTTGTTCAAGACTGCATAGGAGCGCAGAATAGCCGCTTCCAATGTGGTAGCTGAGTTCTATCTGAGCTGGGAGAACCACCTTCTCGCCGTGACAAGGACGGCTACAAAATAGTATAGTTGGTAGTTTCGGAGCGCTAGACCTCCTCCAGACATAGGAAGATACAATATTAGTTTTGCTAGCCCATACAAAGGAAATCAGCAGCCCCTCCAACCTCCCGAAGAAAGTCTTGGGGATGTGTGCTGGGGTGTTTTTCAGAAGAGGTACAGGTATTTTGGCAGATAGATTATTTTCAACAGGTTTACCCTGCCTACCAGTGTTAGAGGGAGAGAGCTCCAGGACGCACATTTAGCTGTCAGTTGTGATATAAGAGGTTGTATATTGTTTTCCACATGTTCTGCCACTAATTCTAATGGATAGGAAAGTGAACTCGTCCACCCATTTCAACGATGTGATTTGAGAAACCGAGGGTTGCAACAGAAACAATACCGATTTGTCCCAATTAATGCATATGCCTGAGTAGCAGACAAATTAATTAAATAGGGTCAATGCTGTTTGAAGGGATGATGAGGCATCTGCCAGATAGAGTAAGGCATCACCCGCCTAGAGCGACCGCTTTTCCTCAATCAGGTCCACCATTATCCCCCAAACCCTCTTTTATGCTCTAAGCAATATAGCTAGGGGTTCCAGTGCTAGGGTAAACAGTCCTGGGAAGAAGGGGAACCCCTGTCTCATTCCCCTACCCAGCATGAACACTTCCAAGAGGCAGCCATTGATCCTGGCTTCCGGGCTGGCATACAGCATCCACAACAATTTCATAAACCCTGGGCCAAACCAGAATTTGGAAAATATTTTCCACAGGTAGCCCCACTCAACGGAGTCAAAAGCCTTCTCTGTGTGTCCAGTGAGGCCACCACTCCTGACGTTTCAGTTTGTTCCCTGTCAATATGGGTGAAGAGTCGTCTGATATTGATATCTTTTCCTCTACCAGGCATGAATTTCACCTGGTCTGGGTGCAAGATGTTTTTTAACTTGGATATTGAGTGCAACATAATAAAAACAGAAACTTGCTCTAACAAATTTAAACTGGAAACAACAGGTAAAATGTTCATTAATTCAATTTAATTTATGGTGAATTTATTTATTTCTAAAACAAAATTCTAGCAATGACTTATTGACTTTGCTTTTAATAATCTGCCTAACTGATGATTTGACTTTATTTTCTTTATTTATCATCAATGTCATACTAGAGTAAACATGCTACCATCTTGCTTGTATTGAATAGCATAGAGGCACTCCCTATCAGGACTCAGTTTGTCACCACAAAAACTTTCATAACAGTTTAGATTACAGTCAATCATGATGATTTGATGGGTATATTTGCTATCTGTGAAAGCAATATTATCTTGCATTCTCATGTCCAAAATGATAGAAACATTTCATCAAAAAGCAATATTGTGGTGGCAATAAAGTGTGTCATTAAATATAAGACACTTTCTAATAAAAAGGAAGAAAAGAAAACAAGAATCAAGATACTTCAAAATCATGAAACCTAAGCCTTTATTGGAACTTATAATTTAATATCCTGGTTTTCTACTAACAAACTTATACTACAGTCACGCCAAGGCTAGGTTGATCAGAAGGTTGGCAACCTCCCAGCATGTTTGTGGATTGTGTGGAGAAACCAGAGAACCTGATGGACAAACAACAGACATTGGAAATTAATGAAAACTCTGTATAGATGTTGCACTGGTGGGACATGCAGGCAGGAAAAGATTATTGTAAAGCATTATCATTTACCAGTTTGCAAGAAATTCTTGCTTCAAAGCTTTATAGTCCAACTAAGCAATGTTAGGCCTCGTACACACGATCGGACATATCCGATGAAAACGGTCCGCGGACCATTTCCATCGGATATGTCCGATCGGGAGTTTGATCCGATGGCGTGTACACACCATCGGATCAAATTCCCCACCGCCGGACGGCGCGGTGACGCGGCGGTGACGTTGACGCGGCCGCGTCATCACCACGTCACCGCACCAGGAAGTAAAACACTTCCGCGCATGCGCCGAATCCATTAGGCGGCGGGGCGGCGGCGGTGGGGCACGACATGTCTGCTGGTAAGTGTACTAACCAGCAGACATGTCGGGTGGACAGATTCCACCGGATGGATTTCAAAGCATGCTTTGAAATCTGTCGGGTGGAAAAATCTGTCCGCTAGCCCATACACACGAGCGGAGATGTCTACTGAAACGGTCCATCGGACCGTTTTCAGCAGACATATCCCCTCGTGTGTACGAGGCCTTAGTGTTTCAAACTTAAATGGACCTCTTTAAATATCAGGCCCCTGCCCCAGCATTAATAGCTGCATTAAAAGCCTGTAAAAAAAGCTAGTTAATATACTTACCGTACCATTCGCTCAGCTATCATACATCAGGGGGTGATGTCACAACCTTTCTGACTTCAGGAATGCAGGACAACCCAACTTCCATGAGATGATGTTCGAATACAGTGCAGGAGCGTTATCCCTTCAGATTTTGGCTCATTGGAATCTTGCTTGAGGGGCATGATGTCACCCTGTGTCCCCTACCACCATGGGTGGAAGCTTGTGGAAAAGTAAGTATATTTAATATTCTCCCCAGTGGTTAATAATGATGTGGAGGGGTTCACGTAGATTAAGTGAACCTTGCATTTTTTCTGTAAAGTCTGCTTTACTCTTTGATATCATAACAGGATCATAATTTAGTACAGTATAGAAAAAACCTTTGGAGCTATTAAAAATATATTCCCACTACATTACGTAGACCTAAGTTTTACTTAATTTTCCAGATAAAAATACCCATTGTACAATAACGTCTGTAACATACAGATATATAACATCTTCTCTGATATGTTTGTGTATGCCTCATGATTAGGTCCTTTGCTAGGAATCTTTTAAAAACAAGTGTATTATTGCAATAAATTACATGCACTTTAATGACAATGGCCTTATTTATTTTGAGACAAACCTTTGTTAATATCTAATATCTATCTATTTTGCAGTTGTTCATTCTAGTTCACTTAATAAGGTAGAATATTGTGGTTTCTTGAATATTTGATGAATAAAGATTATCTAAATTGTAAGCTTTCAAGAGAAAGTTAACTTTGGGTGGGTATGAAAGGAAAAACTGGAAAGACTGGAAGGTGAGGGAGTGAAGGTTGAATATTTTTTAAGACCACACATGAAAAAATAACAAACATTGTAACGAAAAGTGGTGTATAAAATACTGTCAAGGATGTCATTCACTATGTCAGTATTCAAAACAGCACAGTAGTATATTTTGACAATTCAATATACCAGGTGGAAAAAAAAAAATGTCACATAAAGCGATAAAAAAGGGTGCTATTACTCCCGAGCATACATAAAAATTACAAAATTAAAATAGAAAATAAAAGAGAAAAAGCAGTAAAGAAACGGAAATGGAGGAAAGAAGGCAGGAAAAGTAAAGAAGAAGGTAAGAGTATTTCTAGACCAAGATTTAAATCTTTCTGTGATCAAGAAGACAGGATATCTTTTTGACCAATAGCTTTTAACAAAGGCCAGTCAAAAATTCTTGTGGTTTTTGAGAGTTTTGAAGAAATATCCAGGACAACCAAGTCTTTTGGAATTTTTAATGGGTAGTCCTATCATCAGCCACCAAACTTTCCCTATGCATGATACCATCATGAGATCCCGGCCATTTCCGGGAAAGAAAGGACAGTACTAGTTTTCCAATATCTAGGATAATAGGTGGCAAACCGCAAAAATAAAAAAAGCACAGTATATATCCTTTTACATGTGTTAGTTATTGAGGAATTAATGTAAGAAGAAGAATTTCAGGGGTATTAAATACCCATTCCTGGGAAATGGAGGTACAGTCCCACCAAACATGAAGATAAGAGCAAAATTACTTCACCAACAAATCTCTGAATATTATGAATAGATATGCCCCGTACACACGTGCAGGATTTCCGACGGGAAAAGTTCCTGTCGGAAATCGTGAGGGGAAAGCCAGGAACCTGCTCAGTCAGTCTTTCCCCCTACACACGGACAGTTTTCCTGACAGGAAAACTGCGATGGAGCTTTGGTCGGGAATCCCGATCGTGCGTATGCTCCATCGCAGTTTTTGCCATAGGAAAGCTGCCAAAAACCACCTGGCAAAAGTCTGCCAGTTTTCCCGGTGGGGAAAAAAGAGAGCTGGTTCTCTTTTTTCGTCCGGCGGTTTTTGGGCAGTTTTCCTGTCGGAAAAACTGTGAGGAGCATACACACGGCAAAAGCTCTCCTCGCAGTTTTCCCGTTGGAAAAAAAACGGCCGTATGTACAAGGCTATAGAGTGTAATCTGGAAGGTCTGAGGTACCAATGTGATAATAATTTAAAATCACATTCTTGGGTAGCATGAGACATAGATAGTTTGTGCATGTTTATATATATCTGTTTCCAATCAAAGTCGGAATATGTCCAAGCACGGCAGCCTATTTATCTGTATATGGATGAAGGTCAGGAGAGAACTTTGTAATGACCAAAGAATACAGTGTGGAAATGGCATGTGGAGGTGAAAAAGAAGTACAGAGCTGTTCAAAAGGTGTAAGAGAACGGTGTATGTCAGTTTTTAATGAGATGGATTAAATATTTTATGATTCCTTCACCTGTTCTCTTTAATGCAATGGGCAAAGATAAGTGCATTGATTTGTGCAAATCCAGATTGCCTCTATACTGATTAAATCTGGGATTTTAGAGAAGCAGAAAATATAAACTTAATTTTTTTTAAAGTCCTAGTATAGTAAAAAATGTATCCTATTACTGTAGAGTATATGACTATTAGCAGTCATTTCTTTTAGTGTACTAAAAATATACATAAATATATAGAAGTCCTTGGAAAGTTTACACAAGCTGTCCTCTCTGCTTTCTTTGTTTTACAGGTGTTCAGGTCATCTGTATAAGTCATTTTCAACTATAGCTTGACCTTTTTGTCATGATACAATGTTGTTTTGTGTTGAGAGAGCGGTTACACCCATGTGGGGATGGTAAAACTTTCTAAATAAAGGGGCAGCAATTTTAAGCTGAGGAGGACTGTATGATATATTAATGCCAAGGAAGATCTCTGACTTCACCTGAAGACGATTTTGTCCAATCTCCTGCAGCCACTTGTTGAGTAAGCCTGGTCCTTGCTACCTATGAAGATCAAGAAGGCAATATATATATATATATATATACAGTATATATATATATATATATATATATATATATATATATAAATATATATATATATATATATATATATATATATATATATATATACACACAGTTGTGCTCATAAGTTTACATACCCTGGCAGATTTCTTGCTCATTTTTCAGAGAATATTAATGATAACATAAAAACTTTTTTTTTACTCATGGTTAGTGTTTGGCTGAAGCCATTTATTATTATCAATTTATCAATCAACTGTGTTTACTCTTTTTAAAGCATAATGGCAACAGAAATTACCCAAATAACCCTGATCAAAAGTTTACATACCCTTGTGATTTTGGCCTAATAACATGCACACAAGTTGACACAAAGGGGTTTGAATGGCTATTAAAGGTAACCATTCTCAATTTGTGATCTGTTTGCTTGTAATTAGTGTGTCTGTATAAAAGGTCAATGAGTTTCTGGACTCCTGCCAGACCCTTGCATCTTTCATCCAGTGCTGCACTAACGTTTTTGGATCCTGAGCCATGGGGAAAGCAAAAGAATTGTCAAAGGATCTGCGGGAAAAGGTAGTTGAACTGTAAAAGACAGGAAAGGGATATACAAAGATATCCAAGGAACTGAGAATGCCAATCAGCAGTGTTTAAACTTTAATCAAGAAGTGGAAAATGAGAGGTTCTGTTGAAACCAAACCACGGTCAGGTAGACCAACTAAAATTTCAGCCACAACTGCCAGGAAAATTGTTTGGGATGCAAAGAAAAACCCACAAATAACTTCAGGTGAGATACAGGATTCTCTGAAAACATGTGGTGTGGCTGTTCCAAGATGCACAATAAGGGGGCACTTGAAGAAAGATGGGCTGCACGGTCAAGTCGCCAGAAGAAAGCCATTATTATGCAAATGCCACAAAGTATCCCGCTTACAATATGCCAAACAGCACAGAGACAAGCCTCAAACCTTCTGGCACAAAGTCATTTGGAGTGATGAGACTAAAATTTTGCTTTTTGGCCACAACCATAAACACTATATTTGGAGAGGTGTCAACAAGGCCTATTATGAAAGGTACCGAGGTGGGTCGCTGATGTTTTGGGGATGTGTGAGCTACAGGAAATTTGGTCAAAATGTATGGCAAAATGAATGCAATATGTTATCAAAAAATACTGGAGGAACATTTGAATTCATCGGGCAGGAAGCTGCGCATGGGATGTACTTAGACATTCCAACATGACAATGATCCAAAACATAAGGCCAAGTCGACCTGTCATTGGCTACAGCAGAATAAAGTTAAGGTTCTGGAGTGGCTATCTCAGTCTCCTGACCTTAATATCATTGAACCACTCTGGGAAGATCTCAAACGTGCAGTTCATGCAAGACAGCCCAAGTATTTATAGGAACTGGAGGCTGTTTGCCAAGATGAATGGGCAGCTTTACCATCTGAGAAGATAAAGAGCCTTATCCACAAATACCACAAAAAACTTCAAGCTATCATTGATGTTAAATGGGGCAATGCACTGTATTAAGGACACATCTTTTTATACCACTTTTTTGGGCACTTTTCAACATTTGGTAAATCTGTCACAATTGCCCTAATTTCATGGGGCTTCCAAGGGATATAAACTATGTCAATCCTTGCTTCATAGGCTCCATCAGTTCCCACAGCTTCTGGAAGAGCAACCTCTCTCAGAGGCATTTGTTCCAGGGGTATATCCCGCCATTGGGACCCATAATACTCTCTACCTTTCTGTTTATCTGCAGGAGTATGGTGAACTCCCACTTGGAGGGTTTTTGCTTTTTGCCTAGTAAGAACTGGTTAGAGAACCTGGACTAAGGGACTAATAGCTTTATTCACCTTTGTGAATTTCCCCAGAGTATCATGTCTTTGTGGAGTATATTGTCATGTTTCCCTATCCTTATCAAATACTATTTTTCCATCCCTGTCAAATAATGTTACCATCCCATTACTACGGTCAATTGTAGGTCTAGTGTTTTCTGTCTTTTGCAGGGTTTCATATGTTATCCCCTAAATATCCATTTGATGCATGTATGTTTCATGCATACCAGGGATTTCAAGATCTCCTCCTATAGGTTCTGACTGCACTAGCACTGGGGCGGATGCTTCTGCTGAAGCTGCAGGTAATTCATCTTTCCCCTCTAGTTGTAAAGAAGCCTTTTCAGAACATATTTTATAAGGAGGGGGTTTTATGTCTTTTCTGGATACTTCCTCCCATGCAGCCAGACATTCCCCCACAATCAGACATTTTAAAAAGTAAATTGAATAGGGCATCTATTGTTGAGCCCTGTACACACGAGAGGATATCTGATGGAATCTAATCCAATGGATTTTTTCATCGGATATCCGATGAAGCTGACTTTCATTAGTCTTGCCTTCACACCAACGGTTAAAAATCTAATCGTGTCCAACGTGGTGACGTAAAACACTACAACGCGCTGAGAAAAATGAATTCCAATGCTTCCGAGCATGCGTCGACTTGATTCTGAGCATGCATGAATTTTTGCCCGATGGACTTCCCCACAGACGATTGTTTTTATCGTTTTTTTAACCATAGGAAAAATGTAACATGTTCTATTTTTTTTCACTGATGGGAAAAAAAATGATGGGGCCCACACACGATCGGTTCATCCAATGAAAATGGTCCGTTTTCATCAGACAAAACGATCGTGTGTATTGGGCTTTGGTGAACGTACAGATCCTTTGGGTGGCCACCGCTTAGCAGGATCCTTCTTATATTCTTTATGAGTAATTTTGCACCATTTCACATGATGCTTAAGAGCATTTGGTTCCCCTCTTACCATCATTCTAATTATAGGGGAGCTTGGGTGTAAGTTGGAAATACTTAGCCCTGTGGCTTTAGCTATTTTTAATAGACCTTTAGTATTTTCCTTTTTTAACCCATAGTTTTTCATTAAGAGTAAAACATTTTTGTTGAATATATTCCCCATTTCCTTTTTATTACATTTTTCATACTTCTTTTAGAAATGACAACATTTGTAACGCCGGGTCTAAAAGTTTCACTCTTTAAACCAATGACGGTGTACCATCAGCCAAATATATCTCAAGATATCTCACTTGTTCTATTCTCAGAGGGATGTCTCCTTTCTGAGTGGTAATAGGCTAGCCTGATGAGTCTCCCTACTCCAAAGAACACACAGCAGGTCATATATTCACTGTAACTATCTGCTGAGGACAACTCGTCCTAGGACCACAGATTTTTGTTTCAAAAAATCATACAAAAGTTCTGCATTCAACAACTTCTTTTCATTTTTAGAAATTGTGGTATCTGCTTAAATACATTCCTTAACTATATATATATATATATATATATATATATATATATATATATATATATATATACTGTATATATATATATATATATATACATACATACATATTTAAAAGGGTATGGAAAATGAGTACTCTTACTATCCTAATACATGAAATCATTAAAACTATCAATTATCATAATATTATAGAAATAACATTCTCAGTAATCATGCACAAACACAATGCATTTTAAACAAAGTAAACCTATTACCTTTTGTAGCTGGACACCCCACCAGGCACCTCACTCCCGGAGAGCAAAGAAAGTAATAATATGATAAAAGATTCTCACCTGAGGTGCCTGTGCTATCTCTCCTGTTGTGGATTGAGAGGCGGAGGTGGAGATGCAGTCAAGAAGACATGATTCTCGGTCACCAATGTTAAGTTGGCCTTTGCAATGAAAGACATTTATGCCAATTTGATTGAATTCATCTTGATAAAAGTTTACTGAGAATAAGCAATGTACATTGGATCACAAAGCATACAGACAATGTGATACAGATAAAGGCATGATCTCGGTTTTCATAGAAAATCATAACATAGTTGTCTATGGAGGGCATAAGTCCAAACCACAAGACATTCTTAACTACTGTAATTACTTCAATATTACATATGGTCATCTTGACCTCTAGGTTATGAGTAAAGGTTACTTGTCATAATAACTCAAACTTATGATTATACAAAAGGGACTTTTTATGAGAACATCTCTTTCCCAGAACTGAACATCATTGGCAGAATAATCAAATTTCTTATGGCAATAACAAGATATAGGATAATGCAATACCTAAGGATTCAAGAACAAAAACAGAGAAAACAGATTATAAGGAGGAACTCTGTGTGAGCTTTTCAATAATCAGACTCCATGTTTTCCACATCTTTACAGTCCCTCCTGGTGTTTGAATTTTTCAGTATTAGACTTCCTCTGAATCTTTAATTCGGCCTTTAGGTATATGGGTCACCATCTCATAAGCAGTCATTATGCGTGGCCTTGAGGGCTCAAAAGGACCAGTATTAGTACAAGCATCTCAGAAAAAAAACAGATTATAAGGAGGAACTCTGTGTGAGCTTTTCATGTAATAATCAGACTTCATGTTTTCCACATCTTTTCAATACTATATGGACTGCACTATATACTCTGAATTGTATTGTATATACTATATGGACTGCACTATATACTCTAAACTGTATTATATATACTATACGGACTGCGCTATATACCGGTACTCTGAACTGTATTAATTATACTATATGGACTGCACTATATACTCTGAACTGTATTATTTATACTATATGGACTGCACTATATACTCTGAACTGTATTATAAATACTATACGGACTGCACTATATACTCAGAACTGTATTATATATGTAGTAATATAACTGAATCATAGTGAAGCCATCTTTGATGGCTACAAGTTCATATAAGATCAACTTGAGTTAATCTGCTAAGTTAGTCTAAGTTCTGTATTTTCATACTGTAGCAGTTTTGCAAAGCACAATAGCATGCATAAAATATAGTTTACAGAAGCATCTTTGCTCTGTACCTTTCTATATAAAGTTCCTGCATTGTAGAGCTGTCTGGGACATCTTTCTGTGTAAAGAGCAACATGGCTAGATGGCATGATTACTATAAGTGACCTATGTCGGCCGACTTTAAGAGGTCAATAATTTTACCATTAATGATATGTAATGATATGTAATGATATGAAATGTACACCACTGTACTAACCACTCCCATCTTCCATATTATGATTGGTTAATGATAACCTTATAAAAATTGCACTCTCGCCCAGAATAAAATCAGATAGCTTTGGACATCATCTCTTTTTGTGTTCACCAAGAAGCTATCTCCTCAGTACTGAGAGGGTCTTGTGAGTGTGGTAATTGCTGTGATTATATCTAGCCAGTCTAGCCCAGAGGCGATTCAGTTCGCATGTGCCGCGCTATATAAGTTTTCATTCATTCATTGTCAGGTATACGGAAATACTGTTTTATTCTCTTCAATAACTGCATGATATATATATATATATATATATATATATATGTATATATATATATATATATATATATATATATATATATATACTACGCTGACTGACTACACATTACACTACACTACCTGTCTAATCTTCCTTCATTCACTATATACGGCCACCGTGTAAGTAGCAGCCTTATATAGTGTGGAGCTTAGATATATGCGGCGTACACTCGATCAGAAATTCAGACAAGAAAAGTCCGTTGTGAGCTTTTAGTCATACATTTTGACCGTGTGTAGGCTCCATCGGAATTTTTCTGTTTAAATTTTCCGACAAGAAAAGTTCTTGGAGGAAACTCCGATTGTTTGTATGCTATTCCGACGCACCTAAAACTAGGGTTGTCCCGTTACCACTTTTTTTAAGACGGAGTACAAGTACAGATACTTTTTTTCAAGTACTTTTTTCTAATGTCATGTGACGATGTCAATTTTTTTTTGTTTTTTACAATTTTGTGTTATATTTTTTTTTTTACAATGCTTACTTCTTTTTTTTTAGGGGGGGAGTGAATGGTGTCAGTGTGTTTTTTATTTATTTTTTAGCGCTGTGGGGGGCTTGGGTCTTAACAGACCCCTGACATCTCACCTTTGAGACAGAGAAAGGGACTAAGGACACAGATTCCCCAGTCCCTTTCTCTGCAGCCTCAGCTAAAATGAATGGACTCCTCTCCATTCATAAACGGAAGCATCGTAAACCGTCCGCTGACCAACAGGGATGAGCCGAACACCCCCCTGTTCGGTTCGCACCAGAACTTGCGAACACAACAAATGTTTGTGTGAACTTTAGAACCCCGTTAAAGTCTATGGGACTCGAACATTTGAAATCTAAAGTGCTAATTTTAAAGGCTAATATGGAAGTTTTTGTCCTAAAAAGTGTTTGGGGACCTAGGTCCTGTCCCAGGAAACATGTATCAATGCAAAAAAAAAGTTTTAAAAACGACATTTTTTTCGGGAGCAGTGAATTTAATAATGCTAAAAGTGAAACAATAAAAGTGTAATATTACTTTAAATTTCGTACCTGGGGGGGGGGGGGGGGGGTGTAAAGTCAGCATGTGAAAAAGCGCATGTTTCCCGTACATAGAACTGTCCCTGCACAAAGTGTCATTTCTGAAAGAAAAAAAGTAATTTAAAACCGGCTTTGCGACTATAATGAATTGTCGGCTCTGGCAATTCAGAGAGGATTCATTCATAAAAAAAAAAAAAAAAGTTTATCAGAATCTGGAAGACCCCTTTAACAAAGGGGAACCCCAGATCCTGGCCCCCCTATGCGAATTGGTAATGGGGTACACTGTACCCCTACCATTTTATGAAGGAAGTGTAAATAGTTTAAAAAAAAACACACAGACACCGTAGGAAAAATTTCTCTATTAGTAATAAAAAAAGAAAAATTAAGCAGTGGTAACCACTCTCGATGCGGCTCCCTGCTCCAACATTGTCTTCTATCCAGCGACGGATGATCTCTCCAGCGACGGGTGATCAGCGGTCCGGTTCAACGATGAGAAGATCCGTCTATCCAGAGCGCAGCAGGCAAGCTCCTCTCTCTGCTGGACACAGCCCAGCGGAATGACTCAGCGGAGCTTTGACATTTCTTATATAGGGGAGGCGGGGCCACCCGTCACGTGACCCTGCCCCCTCTGACACACCCTCGGCTACGTTACTGGGAAAGCCTGGTCTTTCCCCTTGCGTCAAAGGGGGCAGGGTCACGTGATGGGTGGCCCCGCCTCCCTTATATAAGACATGTCAAAGCTCCGCCGCATCATTCCGCTGGGCTGTGTCCAACGGAGAGAGGAGCTCGCCTGCTGCGCTCTGGATGGATGGATCTTCTCATCGCTGAACCGGACCGCTGATCACCCGTCGCTGGAGAGATCATCCGTCACTGGATAGAAGACAACGCTGGAGCAGGGAGCCGCATCGAGAGTGGACTATCACCGCTGGATTATTGTTTTTTTTTTTATTAATAAAGGATTTTTTCTAAGGTGACTGTGTGTTTTTTTTTTAACTATTTACACTTCCTTCGTGAAATGGTAGGGGTACAGTGTACCCTATTACCAATTCACATAGGGGGGCAGGATCTGGGGGTCCCCTTTGTTAAAGGGGTCATCCAGATTCTGATAAGACCCCCGCCCACAGACCCCCACAACCACCGGCCAGGGTTGTGGGGATGAGGCCCTTGTCCCCATCAACATGGGGACATCCTCCCCATGTTGAGGGCATGTGGCCTGGTGCGGTTCAGGAGAGGGGGGGGCTGCACTCTGTCCCCCCCTCTTTTCTGCGGCCGGCCAGGTTAACATGCTCGGATAAGGGTCTGGTGTGGATTTTTGGGGGAACTCCACGCCATTTTTTTTTATTTGGGCTGGAGTTCCCCTTAAAATCCACACCAGACCTGAAGGGTCTGGTATGGATATTTGGGGGAACCCCACGTCATTTTTTTTTAAATTGACGGTGGCGTTCCCAGGGCCATCTTAATAGCATCATGGGCCCCTGGGCAAAGTGATGCTCTGGGGCCCCTACAATGGAGACATTGCAGGTAAACGGACATCAAGTAGGTAGAAGGCAGACAAGCGGAGCTCCACAATAACTACATGAACAATCATTCTGAACAGCAAGAAACAGTGGGGAAAATACTACATACATAAAGTAACAAAGCTGTCCTGTGCATATAATATATCTGCTAGAAGGATGTCTCCCCAGCACTATGACCCCTCTACACCCCAGATATCTCCCCAGCACTCTAATACCTCTACACCCTAGATATCCCCCCAGCACTCTAACTCCTCTACTCCCCAGATATCCCCTCAGCACTCTGACCCCTCTACACCCCAGATTTCCCCCAAGCACTCTGACCCCTCTACACCCTAGATTTCCCCCAAGCACTCTAAAACCTCTACGCCCTAGATATCCCCCCAGCACTCTGACCCCTCTGCATCCCAGATATCCTCCCAGCACTCTGACCCCTATACACCCCAGATATCCCCCCAGCACTCTGACCCCTCTACACCCCAGATATCCCCCCAGCACTCTGACCCCTCTACACCCCAGATATACTCCCAGCAATCTGACCTCTCTACACCCCAGATATCCTCCCAGCACTCTGACCCCTCTACACATAAAGATATCCCCCCAGCACTCTGACCCCTCTACACCCCAGATATCCTCCCAGAAATCTGACCCCTCTACACCCCAGATATCCTCCCAGCACTCTGACCCCTCTACACGCCAGAAAGTGCAGGGGCCCCCATGTAGCTGGGGCCCCTGGGCATTGCCCAGGTGTGCCCTTTCATTAAGACAGCCCTGGGCGTTCCCCTTAATATCCATATCAGACCTGAAGGGCCTGTTAATGGAATTTGGGGGGACCCCCAGGTTTTTTTTATTTTTTATGAATGAATCCTCTCTGAATTGACGGAACTGACAATTCATTATAGCCGCAAAGCTGGTTTTAAATGACTTTTTTTCTTTCAGAAATGACACTTTGTGCAGGTACAGTTCTATGTACGGAAAACATGCGCTTTTTCACATGCTGTCTTTACACCCCCCCCCCTAGGTACGAAATTTAAAGTAATATTACACTTTTATTGTTTCACTTTTAGCATTATTAAATTCACTGCTCCCAAAAAAACGGCTGTTTTTAAAACTTTTTTTGCATTGATACATGTTTCCTGGGACAGGACCCGGGTCCCCAAACACTTTTTAGGGCAATAACTTGCATATTAGCCTTTAAAATGATCACTTTAGATTTCTCCCATAGACTTTAACAGGGTGTTCCGTGGCTTTTCGAATTTGCCGCGAACACTCCTAATTGTTCGTTGTTCGCCGAACAGGCAATGTTCGAGTCAAACATGAGTTCGACTTGAACTCGAAGCTCATCCCTACTGACCAAGTATCTGGTCAGGCATCGGGAGCATTTGTACGAGTACAAGTACTCGCGCAAATGCTCTGTATCGGTTCCGATACCGATACTAGTATCGGTATCGGGCAGAGGTCAAGTCCTGGGGAAAAAAGTGTGGGAACTCCCACCCAAAATCCACTCCCCCACCCAAAAAAAAATGATACGCTCATATGCATATATATTTCACAGAAAATACAGTGCAACATTTATTGTAAAGTGCCAGTTTACAAAAACAAAATAAGTAAACTTGTCAAACTAACAGAATAATCACCACAATGGGTGATGATCTTTCCCTCGCAGGGAATTTCTAACACATATATCCCCTTATATATTTACTTACAGTTCTGAAGACTTGCTCAACTTGAGTTGAAAACTTGGCTCATCCTTGAGTCAACAATCAGTGCTGTGCTGGCCTCGGGGTGCTGGCCTGGCTGGCCTCAGGGTCCTGGCCATGCTGGTCTCAGTACAGACACCCCCCTTGGTGCCGAACCCCCAAGTACAGAGACTCCCAGTAGTACAGACAGCCCCCTTACAGACCTCAGAACAGCAATACACAGTGTGGTGTGTGTCCTGCGCTCGTGGGCTCCTCCTTCTCTGTGGATGTAAACAGAGAGGAGGGGGAGGTTGCTTTGTTCCGCTCTGCTGAGGGACGCAGACGTGGCGTGAGCGAGGCACAGGGCAGCGGGCGGTGATAGTGGTGCGGCTACCTACGGGTGTCACCCCTCTGGCGGGTGTCACCCGGGTGCGGCCCGCACACCCCGCACCTGCCTTGCAACCAGGGGCGTACCTAGAGCATTTGGCACCTGGGGCGGATCCTATATCTTGCACCCCCCATGGTAAAATGTAAAAAACACCCCACTGTGCCCCATGTATCCTTCAATATCTCTTTGTCACTACTTTGTCCCCCTTCTCCATAACTGCATCGCTGGACCCCTTCACATTACACAGCACCCTGCATCACTGGACCCCTTACATTACACAGCACCCTGCATCACTGGAATCCTTTACATTACACAGCACTCTGGACCCCTTTACATTACACAGCACCCTGCATCTCTGGACCCCTTTACATTACACAGCACCCTGCATCTCTGGACCCCTTTACATTACACAGCACCCTGCACCTCTGGACCCCTTTACATTACACAGCACCCTGTACCACTGGACCTCTTTACATTACACAGCACCCTGCATCTCTGGACCCCTTTACATTACACAGCACCCTGCATCTCTGGACCCCATTACATTACACAGCACCCTGCATCTCTGGATCCCTTTACATTACACAGCACCCTGCATCTCTGGTCCCCTTTACATTACACAGCACCCTGCACCTCTGGACCCCTTTACATTACACAGCACCCTGTACCACTCGACCCTTTACATTACACAGCACCCTGCTTCTCTGGACCCTTTTACATTACACAGCACCCTGCATCTCTGGACCCCTTTACATTACACAGCACCCTGCACCTCTGGACCCCTTTACATTACACAGCACCCTGCACCTCTGGACCCCTTTACATTACACAGCACCCTGTACCACTGGACCCCTTTACATTACAGAGCACCCTGCATCTCTGGACCCCTTTACATTACGCAGCACACTGCATCACTGGACTCCTTTACATTACACTGCACCCTGCATCACTGGACTCCTTTACATTACACATCACCCTGTACCCCCTTATATTACACAGCACCTTGCACTTCTGGACCCTTTTACAATACATTGCACCTCTTGACTCCTTTACATTACACAGCACCCTGCATCACTGGACCCCCTTATATTACACAGCACCTTGCGCTTCTGGACCCATTTACATTACACAGGACCTTGCACCTAAGGACCTCTTTACATTACACCTCGGCTCATATGATCAGCGTGTGCTGCACACACAGCACTTGTAGACTACATGGAGGAGGGGGAAGCGTCTTCCCTCTGCTCAGCTGCGTGAGACAGTCACAGCAGATGTGGCAGATGTGGCGGATGATGGGAAGGAAGGAGTTAAAACAGGAAACAGACTGTTGTTGGAAAGGAGAGAGAAAAACAGAGAGCGAGGGGGTCAGAGAGAGAGAGAGCAAGGGGATCAGAGAGAGAGAGAGCGAGGGGGTCAGAGAGAGAGAGCGAGGGGGTCAGAGAGAGAGAGAGAGTGCGAGGGGGTCAGAGAGAGATAAAGAGAGGGGGTCAGAGAGAGAGCGAGGGGGTCAGAGAGAGAGAGAGCAAGGTGGTCAGAGAGAGAGAGTGAGCGAGGGGGTCAGAGAGAGAGAGAGAGAGCGCGAGGGGGTCAGAGAGAGCAATGGGGGTCAGAGAGAGAGCGAGGGGGTCAGAGAGAGAGCGAGGGGGTCAGAGAGAGAGAGCAAGGGGGTCAGAGAGAGAGAGAAAGAGCGAGGGGGTCAGAGAGAGAGCGAGGGGGTCAGAGAGAGGGTTAGAGAGAGAGAAAGTCAGAGAGAGAGAGTCAGAGAGAGAGGGAGTCAGAGAGAGAGATATAGAGTCAGTCAAAGAGAGAGAGAGTCAGAGAGAGAGATAGAGAGGGAGGGGGTCAGAGAGAGAGAGAGAGAGAGAGAAAAAGCAAAGGGGTCAGAGAGAGAGAGAGAGCAAGGGGGTCAGAGAGAGATAAAGTGAGGGGGTCAGAGAGAGAGTGAGGGGGTCAGAGAGAGAGAGAGAGATAGGGGGGGTCAGAGAGAGTGAGGGGGTCAGAGAGAGAGAGAGCGAGGGGGTCAGGGAGAGAGAGCGAGGTTGTCAGAGAGAGAGAGAGCGAGGGTCAGAGAGAGAGAGAGAGCAAGCGAGGGTGTCAGAGAGAGAGCGAGGGGGTTAGAGATAGTGAGAGAGCGAGGGGGTCAGAGAGAGCGAGGGGGTCATAGAGAGAGAGAGCGAGAGAGATCGAGAGAGAGGGGGTCAGAGAGAGAGAGAGCGAGGGGGTCAGAGAGAGAGAGCAAGGGGGTCAGAGAGAGAGAGGGTCAGAGAGAAAGAGAGTCAGTCAGAGAGAGTCAGAGAGAGAGAGAGAGAGTCAGAGAGAGAGAGAGTCAGAGAGAGAGAGTCAGAGAGAGAGAGTCAGAGAGAAGGAGTCAGAGAGAGAGGGAGTCAGAGGGGGTGAGATAGGGGGGTCAGAGAGAGAGAGAGAGAGAGATCAGAGAGAGAGAGAGAGAGAGAGAGGGGTCAGAGAGAGAGAGAGGGGGGAGTCAGACAGAGAGGGGGTCAGAGAGATAGAGAGGGGGTCAGAGAGAGAGAGGGTCAGAGAGAGAGGGGGTCAAAGAGAGAGAGGGGTCAGAGAGAGAGAGGGGGGGTCAGAGAGAGAGAGGGGGGTCAGAGAGAGAAAGAGAGGGGGTCAGAGAGATAGAGAGGGGGTCAGAGAGAGAGAGAGGGTCAGAGAGAGAGGGGTCAGAGAGAGAGAGGGGGGGTCAAAGAGAGAGAGAGGGGGGTCAGAGAGAGAGGGAGCAGGGTTTGGTCAGTAGAAGTGCTCACTTGGAATGGTTCCCAGGGGCTGGCTCATTGGTTTATTCAGCATGTTTTTAATCTTACCGCCCACCTCCTCTTCACAAACGAGCACACAAGAGGGACGGGACTCGGGAGAAGTGTGAAGCTACTTGAGACAGACATGCTGGAGGTGGATTGGATGAGCACACAGGAGGGGCAGAATTTAGAAGAAGTAAGTATTTGTTGTGACTGACGACATGATGGATTTTTGGAAGAGGCATGAAAGACACGCCTCCAACTAGGAAAAAATTGGACTTTGTAGGCACAGAGTTTTTTTTAAAAAAAATATAAATATGTATTTAATAGAAAAAGACACAGCAGTTATAGCACAACATTTACACTGTACTGTACATTGGAGAAAAATAAACAAAAAAGAACATAAATAATAAGAACCACATGGGTCACTCTAGGAAACGTTCACTTATTAGCCACAGGGCTATATGTAGTTCAAAACAGTATATGCGCTGGGTAGAGAACTGCTTTCAGATGAGGACCCTTGGTTGGTTCTTTGGACGATATAAGAGCTGCTCTCCTTCTTATATATGCTTCTCAAGCCACCAATTTTGGCTGCCAAAAAGTTTATGTCTGCCGTGGGGACCTCCGGCTTCACAAATGCCAGCAGTTTCTCCATCGCTGCCTGCCCATGCTTTGTTTTGTATACGGGGTGTTTCAGCTGCCACAAACAGGTCAGCTCCCTGTACAGATCTATAAACTGGCCCATGAATGTTGGGTTTTTGAATTATATTAATTTTCACTGCAAGACAAAAACCCTAATGTAAGGCTAAACTCTCCTAATCTTATCCTAATATAGGCCTCAATCTAGAAGCAGTATAGGCCACTGATGCCCCAAGTAAAATATTTCCTTCGTTATCTCGATCAGGGCTTCCATTACGCCTTCCTCCGCTCACAGATTGTAGGCAAGACAAACGCGTGTTAGCTTTATATACACTGCGCATGTGTGAAACTCTGCACACTTCACCCGCCCTTGACGTTCTTTCTAGTATATTCCCCACCCCTTCTCTTTTGGCACAGTGGGAGAGGAACATGGCAGAGACACAGCAGGTGCATCATAATAGCACTAACGAGGAGCAAAGCCCAGAGCCAGAAACGTCCTGTTTAGGGAGGAGATATAAGACCACAAATATGTCCTTGGTAGAGATGGCAGAGATGGTGGACATCTTGAAGAGGACTGAATATGATGTGAAGTATGGACTGTACCCTAACCTAAATGTGAGAAAGGCCAAGATCATGTCTAAAGTTGTGAGACATTTGCACAGGAATTTTGGGTGTACAACGATCCAAAAAGAATTTGTCCTGTGTTCCTATTATTATTAGTATTACTTGCATGTTGCTCCATGGTCTTTTCTTTACTGTTGTATAGTTTAAAATGGCAACTTTCAGGTTCATGGGCACAGTAATCGGTCGTTGTAAACATCGTTTGTTCGCCCACTAAATACAATGTTTTTGGCAAATACAGGTTAACTACATTTGGTCATGCCTATTTGTATTAAAAGAAGTTTAGTACATTGTTGTCTATACTGTACATGTTTGTAACCAGAATGAAATGCAAACTTGATTCAGTGTAAGGAGAGGACACTCAGCAGCTGTTTACACATCTGGACTCAGGAGCGTCTCCTTTGAACGGGAGTGAACCACAACTGTATTTAGCAAGGATTTCAATGCACTTCTCTATGTGAGAATTCAGTATTGCACCCCAGGCGTCACTCCACACAAACAGGAGTTTGGGTGTTCTCTACATCAACTCTCTCTCACATAAAAAAAGGCGTTGAGCTACAAAGGTAGGACGCATTACAACATGCGACCAAACCTTAGCATTTAAAATTATAGCATACACGTGAAGATTCCAATGCACTTCTATATATAAGTGATTATCAGTACGGGACCCCAGGTATCACTCCACACAAACAGGAGTTTTGGGGGTTCTCTACATCATATCACGTTAACATAAAGAATGCATTAGGTCACTAGGTCACTAAGGGAGTAGGTATGAAATATCTCAACCCTTAGCATAGAAAAGTTAGGACGAACATGTTCAGTAACTTAGTGCATGGGCCCATAAACAAGTACCAACTTATTTCAAGCACGTAGTAAATAGGATTAGTTGCTCCTATGCAACTAATAGTTGCATAGGAGAGGCAAATATAGCTCAGGTAATTTAAGTATGTATGTCCCTTTAAGATACTCTACAGTGGACTAGCAGTAACACAAGACTCAATCCCAAGCAGTATGCTAGAATCTAGCAAGCCAGAGTTAAATAGAGCAATTGTTTAGGAGCAATATATGTAGCAGATCTTTCTATAGCACTACAAGTGAAACAATTGCTACTTATCTGTTTGCAGGGCTTGAGTGTAGTCCAGAGTATTGCAGCAAGGGAATCGTCTATAGAGGGTCTCCTGGTGGGCGATATCTTGCGGTGTCCACAGCAGCTCATATAAAGTTGGCAGCGCAGATCCAGGCGTGGATGGTACCCCATTAAGGGATAGATGGTACCTGTAGTTTTAAAATAGCTATCCGGCTACGGCCGACAATAATAGAACGGTGTGCTCTCTGCACACCGCTCTCTTTATAGGTGGCTAACAGATGCCTTGAGAAACAGCGCTGATCCACAGCGCACTTCTGCGTTCCTGGCTGAAACGTACGCGGCACCGGGCGATGAAGTCATCGCGCGGGCACTGTATGCGTTCCAGCGTGGAACGCAATACAGCGCGACAGCGCCTGTTACAGGGGTGTAGGGATGAGCCAAACACCCCCCTGCTCGGTTCGTAGCAGAACATGCGAACACGCGAACACCGTTAAAGTCTATGGGACACAAACATGAAAAAGGTGCTAATTTTAAAGGTCAATATGCTAGTTGTCAAAAAAAGTGTTTGGGGACCTGGGTCCTGCCCCTGGGGACATGTATCAATGCAAAAAAACAGTTTTAAAAACTTCAGTTTTTTCGGGAGCAGTGATTTATAAATGTGCACAGAGTAAGTTTTTATACTCAACAATGTGTGGCTTCTTCTTTCAATGCTCAATACCAGTTTTTTGTATTAAAGCGGAGGTTCACCCAAAAATCTACTTTCTGACATTAGATCCAGCATACTGCTAACATCTGCAGTATGCTGGGGGTTTTTAATTTGTTTTGTACTTATCGTTTTATGAGCCGTTGTTATCCGGCTCCAAGCGGGGAATCCTGCGGGGAATGGGCGTTCCTAAGCCAAGAGGAGTTGATTGATGGGCTGCTGAGGTGCATCACACCTTCCGAAAATACCCGAAGTGACCAAACATTTTATTTTAAAAATTAGTCAGAAATTTTCTGGCATATCAATGGCCCCTCTACCCATAAAATATTCCAATAATGGAACACATTAACTCGCTAGTAGAAAACATATCTAACTCTCTCCACTCCAACAACACACTGCAAAAGGTTCCTGTGGGAGGGAATCTTTTATAGTGTGGGGTGGGGCTATAAGCACTGAGCCGTTATTGGGCAAAGTCATGATTGACTTTATCCAATCATGGCTCTGACAGTGCCTGATTGGGAAAAGCCTTGCACCTGACCAGTGGTCACGTGCATTGCTTCATCCAATTACGGCCCTAGAATGCACTGTGAAGCACGCAGTGCATTGTCCGCCACAAATTTCCAGCAGAGTGCACTGCAAATTTGGGTGTTCGCCAAACAGGCGATGTTTGGGCCAAACTTTTGCTCGGCCCGAACCGTTTGCTCAACTCTACTGTCAGGTGTAATAAGGCTATATGTAAGGAGTAAATGGATACAAAAATATCTTGTTCAGTACTATATTGTAAAAATATTCTGTAGAGAAAAGGCCAATTCCATATATGCCCCAAATAATATGTCCAAAAGTCAATATCTTACTCAATAGACTTGCTCTCCTACAGACCTCCAATACTCATATCATATGCTGCCATAATTTCCACGTCTGGTCTATATTAGCGCACACCCAGCAACTGTTACATCACACTACCTGCCACTATTAACATTCATTGGCACTGTTGTAGACTTGTTGCCATTAGAATCTAAAAACGGGGCAATAGCTGCTATTCTTTGCAACAGAAATGTTAACATTTTAACATGGCACCCACAATATTTAGCAGCTGTTTAACAGTTATAAATGCTGTGAATTTTATTTAAAATGAGTCCATTGTGTGCTCTGCAGGAGCTTTTCTGTGGGCTTACAGTGTTTGTGCACAGTCAACAACTAAAACCATTTTTTTCACAGCGGTGTCACAGTTGCATATATACATGAATGTTTGTTCAAGCAGAGTCCATCCTGTGCTTTGCAGGGATTTTTCTGTTGGGCTTTGCACCCCCAACACCCATCAGCCAATATTTTTGCCACTGTGTGATGGTAACGGAAACATACAGGGCCAGATTCTCAAAAGAGATACGCCGGCGTTTCGTAGGAAACACTGTTGTATCTCTGTTTTTTTTTTACTAGGTATCTATGCATGTGATTCCTAGAATCACTTACGCATGGATACAGTGAAGATCCGACATGTGTAAAACAATTACACTGTCGGATCGTAGATGTAATGACATCGCTGGCCGCTAGGTGGCCTTTACGATGATTTCTCATGCAAATGAGCCTAATCCGACGATTCCCGAACGTTTTTACGCCGCCCCGTCGTCGTTTACATCGTTTCCGTACACGTAAGGTTACCCCTGCTGTATGAGGGGTAACCTTACGAAGTTCCATCGTTGCAATGTTAAGTATGGCGTCGGGTCAGCGTCGTCTTTTTCTGTCGGTTACGTCGTTTTACTAAGTCGTTCGCGAAAAGGGATTTACGTAAACGACGCTCACGTCGGTTTCATTCACTTTTTCCGGCGTGAGCTGGAGCATGCGCACTGGTCTATTTTTGAGGCCGGCGCATGCGCAGTTCGATCGACGCGGGGCATGCTTAATTTAAATACAAGCCGACCCCTTTGAATTACGCGGGAATACGCAGAGCCATTTACACTACGCCGACGCAACTTACGAAGCAAGTGCTTTGGGAATACGGCACTTGCTCTGTTAAATTGCGGCGGCGTAGTGTAAATGGCTTACGCTACTCCAGCGGCAATTCTACGGGAATCTGGCCCACAGTGTTTGCCAGAGTCGATCCTCTCTTCTGCAAGATTTTTTTTGTAGAGTTGTGGTGCATTGTTTCTACATGACATTTAGCTGCTTGTCGACCAGCCGCCATCATTATACTGCCGTAGGTCGGCATGTTCCCACGAGCCGTCATAGCTGTACATCGGGCCTATAAGCGGGGATAGCAGGTGCCCACTGCACTGCAGGGGAACCGATGCACATGGCCTGGAGTGGCAATGCCCATGAATGCCCATCAGTACCACCTATTATTGCCCATGAGTGCTACATATCAGTGCCACCTATCAGTGCTGCTTATCAGTGGCGCCTATCAGTGCCCATCAGTTCTGCATATAATTGCCTCATCATCAGTGCCCATCAGTGCCACCTCATCAGTGCCAAACAGTACTGCCTCATCAGTGCCTGTCAGTGAAGCCTCATCAGTGCTCATCAGTGAAGGAGAAAACCTACCTATTTACAAAGTTTTGTAACAGAAATTAAGAAAAACATGTAGTGATCAAATACCACCACAAAAAGAAAGCTCTATTTGTGGGAAAAATTTTGTTTGGGTACAGCATTGCATGACCGCACAATTGTCATTCAAAATATGACAGCGCTGAAAGCTAAAAATTGGCCTGGGCAGGAAGGGGGGAAAGTGATCTGTATTTAAGTGGTTAAGTCCTTAACACTTAGCCCTTAAGCATAAAGTGTAGGGGAGAGACTGGATGCTCATTTTAGGAGTTAGATTGTGTGTTAATATTTTGGGTTTGGGAAGGTTGGGGACATTTTACACACTAGGAACAGTGTGGGGAGCCTTATGCCGCGTACACATGATCATTTTTCGGCTTGTAAAAAACAATGTTTTTCAGCCTCTAGAAAAAACAACGTTTTTTTCAACTTCATCATTAAAACGATGTTGCCTACACACGATAATGAAAAAAAAAAAGCTGTAGCAAAGCGCTGTGGCGTATAACACGTACGATGGCACTATAAAGGGAAAGTTCCATTCAGATGACGCCACCCTTGGGGCTGCTTTTGCTGATGTTGTGTTTGTAAAAGACGCTTTGCGCTTTTCTGTCTGTTACAGCGTGATGAATGTGCTTACTCCATTACGAACGGTAGTTTTACCTGAATGAGCGCTCCCGTCTCATAAATTGCTTCTGAGCATGCGTGGGTTTTTCACGTCGTTAAAGCCCACACACAATCATTTTTTACAACCCGAAAAACGACATAGTTCAAAACGTTGTTAAAAAATAGAGCATGTTCGAATTTTTATTTTTTTCATTTTTCAGAACCCGAAAAATGCTGTGAAGCCCACACACGATCATTTTAAATGACATTTTAAAAGCCGAAAAATGATCGTGTGTACGCGGCATGAGGATTTACAATTACAATCTGAACTGAAAAAAACCCACAACATACCTACCAGCACAAAGACTAAACTGGGTAATATGGTAATGATTAAATAGTATTTTCCTATATAAAAAAGTACTGTGTGACTTCGGCCTACTCCAGGTATCTCACTGAAAATTCAGAAGGCAAACCAGTATTCACTTAGTACTATCTTTCAGCATAAAATAAAATAAACTGTAAAATTTCCCCCACTTAAGTCAGTTGTGCACATCATTGACACATTATTGTTCATTTTTTAAATTAAATACCAAGTGAAGCAAAGGTCACTACAGAGATTATTTTAGATCTTTATTGGATATTTTGAAAACTTCAGAGAAACTTTAAGGTTTTATTGTATCAATCACTGATATTGTTCAGTTTAGTTACTTCTGGTCAGTGAAAGTAACAGATTTCTTCACAGTTCCACATAATTGATTTTGACAGCATTGAAATGAACCGACAAGGTGATTGCAACAGTAGTTTGTTCTCAGTGCATCTGAGCGTACACTAGTTGTTGTTTGACAATATAAAATATAGTATATTTATCTAACACAGACACACACACACACACAATGTTTTTGTGTGTGTTAATATTTTAGGTTTGGTAGTTTAATGAACCACATGGTGAACCAAACAAACTGAAAATCTGTTGTTATGTGAGAAGTATGACAGACCAAAATATGAGAGGAATGTGACAGACCAAAATATAACCTGCAGACTACAGGGTGCATGGAAGTCTGGCATTTTTTTTTTGGGGGGGGGGGGGGCATAATTTTAAAATCACCCATGCCACAACTCTTTACCCCTTTTTTGACAATGTCACTATCACATTATCATGGTCAGAGACTGAAGACGTAGAACAGGAGGGGGTCAGAGACTGTGGACCTGGTACTGGAGATGGTCAGAGATTGCAGACATGATACAGGAGATGGTCAGAGACTGTGGACATAGTACAGGAGACAGTCAGAGACTGCAGATATAGTACAGGAGACAGTCAGAGACTGCAGACATACTATAGGAGATGGTCGGAGACTGCAGGCATACTACAGGAGAGGGTCAGAGACTGTAGATGTAATACAGGAGATTGTCAGAGACTGTGGACATGATACAATGGATGGTCAGAGACTGCGGACATGGTAGAGGAGATAGTCAGAGATTGCAGAGTTGCCGGCCCTACTTCACTTGTCAGCTTCAATTATTACTGTCCTGTCCCCTGTCATAGTGCTGGCCCCAACTTGTGTCACTTTCTATTCTAGTTATTCATCTTATTCCATTTCCTCATCTGAGTGGTGGTGGTCCAGGGTCCCTCAACAAGAGTTGGGCGGGCCGTGGGTGGGAGGAGAAGTCAGGCAAGGGCAGCTGTGGAATCAGATGGATCTCTGAGCTGGTCTAATAAAAGCCACCGGGTGGTGGGTGGGGGCCGTGGGTGCCTAAGAAGGAAACTGAAGCAAATCAGTCCCTCCCTGCCCTGCTGCCTGCAAGTCACTGGCTCCACGGCCGGACAAGAAGGAGGTGGGTGGAGAGAGTTAGACAGTCTCAGGACTTGCTACGCTCGGCTTCACTGAGACTCTGATTATGAAGTCATTGGTTGCTAGACAGCAGGTGAGGCAGCCCTAGCAACCAGTGCTGTACTTCCAGAAATCAGTTAGTAGTGTGTCCTGTGTACTCCATTTCAATCCAGGACATTGTATTGTCCCGGAATAAAGGAACAGGGACACACATGTGAATTGCTGGCGCTACTGCTTAATCAATTGCATCACTAGGGTTGGCGTCACCTGGTGTGGTAAACCATGGTGTCACCCCCTATTTTTGGGCCAGTAGCCCATTTGGCAGCCCAGCATTGAAGCTTGTTGGTGCACATTACAGTGGTCAATAAGGGCTGTAGGCAGTATTGGGGCTAGAGGATGGCATGTTAGGCACTTTCAAATGTCTCAGTTCCTAAAAGCAGTAATAAATAATGGCCAACAGGCCCTCTTACCAGACCCAGCGAAACAGCAGCAGTGATTCTTCCGGCTGGATGATCGCTTACTCTGGGTTCCCCCGGGGTGACACTGGTCAGTAGTTTAGCATGTCTGTACCCTGGCAGTGACTCAACCTTTCTCTCTCTGGTGGCGCTGTGCAGCATCTTGGCTCTTTCCCTGTTGGTGCTGCAGCGTGGCTCTATCTCTGGTGGTGCTGGGCTGCTTGGCTCTCTCTCTGGTGGTGCTTGGCTGCGTGGCTCTCTCTCTGGTGGTGCTGGGCAGCATGGCTATATCTCTGGTGGTGCTGGGCAGCATGGCTCTCTCTATGGTGGTGCTGGGCAACATGGCTCTCTCTGATGGTGTTGAACAGTGTGGCTCTCTCTCTGCTGGTGCTGGACAGTGTTGCTCTCTTTCTGGTGGTGCTGGTCAGTGTGGCGCTCTCTCTGGTGGCACTGAACAGCATGGCTCTCTGTCTGGAGGTGCTGGTCAGCGTGGCTCTCTCTTGTGGCACTGGGCAGCGTGGCTCTCTATCTGGCTTCTGTAGCCCTCACTCCCTCAGCTTTTTTCCAGGCTGCAGTCTCTCAATCTCTCTCTCTATATCTTTGTTGAGCTGTAGCCTCCTCCTTGTGTATAATGGGGCTGCCAATCTTCAGGACTACATGTCCCATGATGCTATACTCCTCTGGTCTCCTGTTTTTGGGCCTGTTGTGGCCAATGGGGAAGGAACAGAGCGGGCAGGAAGATGGGTGGGGAACCTGGTGAGAGCCGTCATCTCTTCTCCTTAACAGGAGAAGGGGGTGATCGGGGGAAACCTCTGACAGCCAGCTGCTCACCTTTCCCCTTTCACAGCGATGCCGAGTTCTCTGATGGTCTGAGCAAGGAAAAGAGCCGGCAGTCACACTACCCTGATAAGGAGCTTGACAGCACCTTGTTGGTGTCACCCCACAGGTGAGCGGTAAGCGGGTGCCATGTTTTCCCCCCATAACGACGCCACTGTGCTGAAGGTAACAGTGCCAATCCAATCCCTGATTCCAGGGGGGCACTTGACCCCCTTGCCACCCTTGCGGACACCCATGAACGGCCCATGTATTATTGTTATGGATATGGTACTAAAAATGGCCAAAGGAAGATGGTGAAATGCTTATTTCAATGCGCAAACACATGCTCCACATGCTCTACTGTATATCTCATATATATCCTATATACTCTATATGTTATTGATTGCTATCATACATAGTCATAATTTGTAATGATCTTATACAACCCTTGCAATCCTTGCTCACATGATGCTGCTATCAGATATGTGTCACAAGATCTGAAGAAAAAGGGGAACTCTGTCTGCAAAACAAGTCGAAAATAGATTGGCGAAAGAAAGCCCCGTCTGGATATCGAACCACAGAAAACCAGACATCAGACATCAGACAAACCAAATATATATATAGCATTGTTGCTTCATGCTTCGCACCATCCTAACACAAAATAGTTAATAGCTCACACGTCACAGGACTAATATTACGTATTAATGAGCAGGTTGGATATTCAAGAATATGCACGTCATTAACCATATATTAAGTCGAGATCGAAATAAAAAGGGGGAAGTATTTCAAACTGCAGCTTTTGTCAGTGTGAAATTATTCTATAAATGCATGCAATTATTCACTTCTTATCAGATTTGGCCAGGAAGCAGATACCAAAAAACTGACAGATTTGTCTGTCCAAATCAATTTGGCGCCCAATGTAGGGCTTTCGGGCTTCCTGATTCGAAGGGCCAAGCCGATCGAGAGGGAATTGGGACGAACCATCGCGGACGACAGGGCACGAAGAATTGATCACTCTCTGATGACTGAACGGTAAGACTTTTAATATTGTCTACTGTTTATATCCTGTCCCGTGGTTTTGGTTGGTTCTTGTTCCCGTGTCGGCTTACCTCGATCAGAAAAGGCAGGTAATATAGCTTATAGCTTGCCCGAAGGTCATTTATAAGAACCTGCATAACTGGTATCTGCTGCCTGTATATTTGTTTCCTGTTTCCTGTTCTGTTTTGTCAAGCTTGTGACGGTTGTTGGGAATAAGGGGATTAATTATATAGTCACGGATGAGAATCGACGTGGTCAAACTCCTCCTGGGGGATAAATAATTGTGCTGTGAAGCACGGATGACCAGGAGGGGGCGTCAAGAGAACGCATAGTAGTTGCGTGGGGATCCCGTGAGGACCTGATAATCCTGTACTTCACTGCGGTTGTCACATATCCTGTTGGTTTATTGTTATATGTGCTGGCTTCTGGTGGGTTGATGAGACAGGCAGAACGGAATAGGGTCACAGGTGCGATAACTGGCTGTGAAACGTGGTCAAACTTCTCTCAGGGTTGATGCAAAGTGTGCCGGAGAGAGGGCGCATAACCAGGGTATCAGGAGGTACATACATGCACAATCGGTGCAGGAAATCCTGTGACAGGTGTTCTGCGGTCTCATCTTTTCATCACATGAGCCAGGAGTGTCATGTCCTGAATGTGTCTGTGGGCTACTGGTGGGAATTCATTCAGAAGGCTGGGGGCTGGTGAAAGTGATAACCCCAGGGTACAGGGAGGAAATTCTTGGCCTGAAACCTTTGTTGGTGGATGTTCCAGACGTGTTGGTGTTCAGATTAAATGTGCATTACCCTGTTAGAATTGTAGTCGGTGCATCATTGCCAGCAATAGAAGGTAAAGCTAGAGAAAGGGGATACTTACCTATTAGGTGTCCACTCCAGCCAGAACAGCCAGAGAAGTGCGAGGAGAGTGAAAAGGATAGAGTTAGAAGTCTGGGTTTGCCTCTGGAACGAGTGGATGATATTTGAAGGAACGCACTGAATTCAACTGTTTTGTTTTGTTAAGCCCGTCTGCAGCAGGGTAGAGACACTTTCGTTTTAAGAAAAAAAAAAAAAAGAGAAAGTGTACTTTTAAAAAGAAGAAGTGTCAGCGCTGCTGTTCTAAGGGAAAGATTTCAAGATTACACGCAGCCAAAACTTAGGTGTCTTTCCTTATATAGTGGGATAAAAATGGGACAGAAATTACAGAAGCCGGAGGAAGGGAGTTTAGCGTGCAGCTTGGTTGCAGAGAGGGAAGGAAGAGGAGCAGTTAAAAAGGTGAACGAGCTTGCAAGAATATGTGACATCAACATGCATATGGGTGGGAGGTTGCAACCAGAGGAATGGCGGATATTGTTAAAACGAAAAAAGGGTTTGTTGTCTGATCATGGCTTATTGGCTACAGCTGAAGCCTGGTACAGAGTATCGAAAGCCATTCAGGGGGAGGGGTTTGTAGAGCGAGAGACAAATCAACATGGATATATTGTATATGTGTATCATAAACCAGAAAGTACACTGGCCTGAAAGGCCACCACCCTATAATGGAGTCCGAACACAAGACAGGAGACCCTGCCCCTCAGCAACCACCCCCTCGCTTGATCCTCCCATCAGGCTCCGCCCCAATGTACCACCTCCCTTACCACCCACGGCACCTCCCCGGGATGGTGGCCATCTTGCTACACCCAACAGTGGTGACACACCCACTCAACCCACAGGAAGACTCCCTATGATTACTTCCTGTGACGGCCATGTTGGTACACCCATCCCTATATGCCCAGTGTTAGATCAGACCGGAGCATATTACTGGGAAGATGTTAACCACGTTAACCATTAATGATTTTAGAAGATGATGAGGGCGGGGCAGAGGCAAGCAGTGGCAGTCACTGCCACTCACCTGAGCTCCAAGAAGTACTAGTGACCAAGGGGGGCATCAATCCAACTGCAACCACCCCCAGTTCAGCCAGTCATGGAAGCCATGGCCCAACTCAGATTATAGTGTCCGGAGGCCTGTCGAATGTGGACACCAGGGCAACTACACTTCCCTACCAGGGCCATGAACCAGTACACTTCCCTTACCAGTCACCTCAAAGGGCACTGCAGGAAATCTGTATGGAATCTGACCGAGTGACATCCTCACATCCCCATCCCACATCCACAGCAGCACGGCCTACATCCGCAGGCCCTTTGGGAGCAGTGCAAAAAGCCAGAGTGGGTGCTAGGTACTCACTCCCACTGTATTCCCCTCCTCTTTCACAACCCTTCTCCGTGGACATGGCAAATGTCTCAGGAAGACCCACAGGTGATTTGCATGACACCATACAGTATGGTCCCCCCCCCACCAAATAGGGGACTACCTCTTCAACTGCCACAACAGGGGAATGACTGGAGACCTCCACCCCATGGGTTGCAGCCTCACATACCTCACATACCAAGGGGGGAAATGCCGCCTGCACCATTGGGCGCACCCATGATGTATGTGACCTTTAACCCTCAACAAGCATCATCCCTTGTAACCAGTCTACCAGACCCTGAGAAACAGCCCATGCCATTTTACAGAAGGGTTGCCCAGATCTAGAAGGCATACTCCTGTGCCTGGCGGGACCTGGTAAGCCTGTGTGAAATCAAAGCAGGGGATGCTTACTGGCCAGTAATGGAAAGGTGTTTTAGGGTGGACAGTGGCGTCCCTGACAATACATATGGTTCGGGATGTGAGTTTGTAACGCAGTTACAACGGTGGGCACGTGACCGCCTGGCAGACCAAGCAACAAGCATACAAGACATTACACAAGACAAGGCTGAATCAGATGAGAAATTCCATACTAGGATGTTACAGGTGTTCACTGATTTGGGGTTCAGCACACAAAACAAGGCACATACACAGATGCTATCCTCTGCATTTGTAGCAGGCCTCAGGGAAGCAATCCGGAAAGGCCTGCTACTATCTCGGCCAGAATACAGAGTGTTACCTCTTGACACTCTACTACTGGTAGCAAAGGGTATAGAGTCCTCACAGGGTAATAGGAAGGCAGTCCCTCTCATGTTGGCTTCTGACACACCATATCCGCCACCACAAGCACGAAACTCGCGAGCCTGCTGTTACAACTGTGGGAGGCCCGGACACTTTCGGAGACAATGCCGAAGCCTGTGGAGACCCGATCGAAGACAGCCCGATCATGGAGACGGCCCAAGAAGGGGAGATGCTCAACACCAAGGACAAAATGTCCAGGGAAATTCCAGCTCAGCACTTAATGATTGGCCTCCTCCTCCTCTTTTTGGCCATATGGACCCATAGGAATTCAGCAAGCCTGTATCATACACTCCAACCATGATCGCAGCATACAAAGATTCAGGAGGACCGCCAGTCAAGATGATGCTGCAGCCCATTCTGAAGACCTTCTCTGTTACCTGGCCGAACAAGGTTGTAAAGCGTCAAAGCAGAAGATTCAGTGGTGCTAGCAAACAGTGGTCTTTCTTGGACATTGTATCTCACAAGGTGTAAGACATCTTACTCAAGAGCGAATAGCTGTGATCAAGGCAATTCCGGTGCCAGCTGGCCACAAGTCTCTCCATGCATTTTTTTTTCCTTTCACACTGCCACCAGAGGCCCTTACAAACTTTGAAATTCTGAAACAGATCCTGTCTGTGGCCCCTGCGCTTGGCCTTCCAGACTATGAAAAAAAGCTTCAAGCTATTTGTCTCAGAGAGAGAAGGACACGCCACAGGAATACTGGCCCAATCTTATGACAACAGACTCAGACCTATCGGGTACTAGTGTTGTTCACGAATATTCGTATTGCGAATATTCGGCTCGAATATGGCATATTCGAGTATTCGCGATATATTCCGAATTTCGCGGTGAATATTCGCTATTTCGAATATTCGTATTTTTTCAATTTTTTTTAGAACAGATCACATCCTAGAGATCCCCATCGACGTCTAAAAGCATTGCTGGTATGATTAGAGACCTTGGGCCGAGTAGCTGCAGCGATCATTTTATATTGCCGAAAAATCGCAATGCGATTATTAGGCAATAGCGATATCGCGCGATTATTTTCGAGAAATTCGCAATATTGTTTTTAACTAAAATAACACATATATTCGATTTCAGAGTGTTACTGTCGAAATTCCGCAATCAATTTCTCATTCGCATTTTTGCGAAATTACGATAAAATATCAAGAATATTCTGAGCCAGAGTGCTCCTTCCGCATTTGCCGAATATTCGCAATTATTTTGTATTGTAATATATCACGAATATTCTGAGCCAATCAGAGTGCTCCTTCCGCATTTGCCGAATATTCGCAATTATTTTGTATTGTAATATATCACGAATATTCTGAGCCAATCAGAGTGCTCCATTCCGCATTTCTCGAAATTTCGCAATTATTTTGTATTATAAAATATCACGAATATTCTGAGCCAATCAGAGTGCTCCTTCCGCATTTGCCGAATATTCGCAATTATTTTGTATTGTAATATATCACGAATATTTTGAGCCAATCAGAGTGCTCCATTCCGCATTTCTCGAAATTTCACAATTATTTTGTATTATAAAATATCACGAATATTCTGAGCCAATCAGAGTGCTCCATTCCGCATTTCTCGAAATTTCGCAATTATTTTGTATTATAAAATATCACGAATATTCTGAGCCAATCAGAGTGCTCCTTCTGCATTTGCCGAATATTCGCAATTATTTTGTATTGTAATATATCACGAATATTCTGAGCCAATCAGAGTGCTCCTTCCGCATTTGCCGAATATTCGCAATTATTTTGTATTGTAATATATCACGAATATTCTGAGCCAATCAGAGTGCTCCATTCCGCATTTCTCGAAATTTCGCAATTATTTTGTATTATAAAATATCACGAATATTCTGAGCCAATCAGAGTGCTCCTTCCGCATTTGCCGAATATTCGCAATTATTTTGTATTGTAATATATCACGAATATTCTGAGCCAATCAGAGTGCTCCATTCCGCATTTCTCGAAATTTCGCAATTATTTTGTATTATAAAATATCACGAATATTCTGAGCCAATCAGAGTGCTCCTTCCGCATTTCTCGAAATTTCATTCGCATTCGCAAATCGCATTCGCATTCGCAATAGCGAAATTTCGCAATCATTTCATTTCCAAAAAATATCGCGAATATTCGCATTTAACGAATATATCTCGAATATTCGACTATATATTCGAGATATATCGCGAAATCGAATATGGCATATTCTGCTCAACACTATCGGGTACTATTCCTGTCGATTGGATCCAGTAGCTAGGGGGGCACCCTCCTGCCTCAGAGCCGTTTTTGCAGCCCAGGCCCTTCTGGACAAAACTGCAGATCTCGTGCTGGGCCACCTTCTCATCCTACTAGCCCCTCATGACATATCAGCTGTGCTGAACCAAGTACAACCAAAACATATGTCAGCAGCAAGACATCTCAGACTACAATGCACTTTGCTCCTCCCGGATAACATCTCCCTCCTCAGGTGTAACACCCTCAACCCGTCCACTTTGCTCCCACTTCTCGAGGGAGGAAACGACCCATACGATACCCCTCACGACTGTCTCGAAATGATGAAGATGGAAACTACACACCTGCCAACAGTTAGCAGAGTGCCGCTGGATGAACCTGACCTGACTATCTATGTTGATGGATCAAGATATGCAGATCATGAAGGGAGGTACCATACCGGATATGCTGTCACTACCTAAGACACAATCCTCCATGCCGCTACATTGCCCCCCTCTAAGTCCGCACAAGAAGCAGAAGTTCAGGCCCTAATCATGGCATGCAAGCTGGCAGAGCAGTCAGGGACTTGATTGGCGCTCTGCTTCTTCCTACCCAAGTGGCGGTTCTCAAGGTAAAGGCACATGGCAGACTGAATACTCAAGAAGCACGAGGTAATCACTTGGTGGACACTGCAGCAAAACATGCCGCGAAAGGTGTGCGAGAAGTCGTACGCAGAGTGGACGTCCAAGGCACTCCGGTACAAAACATTTTGACACAAGAAACTTTGCCACAAGACACGGTACAGGCCACCATGATCTTGCAGAACCCTCCTGTGGATTGGGCACGCTTGAAGGAAATGCAAGAGGCAGCAAGTGAGGAGGAAAAAGGAACATGGACAAAGAAGGGAGCCATATTGAAGGATGGACTCATGGAAGTGAATAAGAGACCATGTTTACCACGGTCCATGTTCCGAGCTGTGGTGCAGTGAGCTCATGGTGCTTCTCACCTGTTGAAGACCTTGATGAATTCTTTGATCAATAAATACTACCTGGCCCCGGGAATTACCCCACTTACCAACAACTTCTGCAAGTCATGCGTCATTTGTGCTAAGTGCAACCCAGGAAGAACGGAAAAGACACCCGTGAAACATCTAGCTAAAGCTCAATATCCCTTTCAACGAATACAGATCGATCACATTCAGATGCCAAAGAGTGGCCGGTATGAATACGCTCTAGTAATCGTTGATATGTTCAGTTCCTGGCCTAAAGCGTTCCCTGTGACCAATATGACAGCAAAGACCACAGCCAAGAAGCTTCTAATGGAAATAGTGTGCAGATATGGTGTCCCAGAGGTCATAGAGAGTGATCAGGGGCCGGCTTTCACGGCCTCATTAACCAAAGAAATATGGACAGCCCTAGGAGTCACACTGGCTTTCCACACCCCATACCACCCTCAGAGCAGTGGGAAGGTAGAGAGATTGAATGGCACAATAAAATCCCGAATGTTGAAAATGTCTCAGGAGACTGGGATGAGCTGGCCAGACAGTCTACCCATTGCCCTGTTCAGTGTAAGATACACTCCTAAAGAGAGCCATGGTTTATCTCCTTATGAAATACTGTTTGGTTCAGCACCGAGATTAGGGTGTTATTATCCACAGCAATTACAGTTACAATCCGATGTATTAACTGATTATGTGACTGCTTTGTCTCGTGAATTAACCCGTATCCATGCAAAAGTTTTCTCTTCCATTCCAGATCCTGAGTTAGATACAGGAACACACAAGCTGGTCCCCGGAGATTGGGTTATGATAAAGAAATTTGTGAGAAAACACCCTCTTAAACCAAGATATGATGGTCCCTTCCAGGTCCTCCTAATAACAGCTACATCGGTGAAAGTTGCAGGGAAGAACACCTGGATACACGCCTCCCATTGTAAGAAAGCTTCCATACCCGAGGAAGCAGGAAAAGATAAATCATGATCCTATATATCCTTTGTCTGTGTGGTTTGACTAGGGCACAACATGCAGCCATCACTAAGAAAGATGGGAAGGTTATTCTTTGGTATAATTCATCTGATACCCATGTAGCCACATTTGATTTCCACCCGTGTAAGATACTCCCGTGTCCAGAGCATAACAGCAGGTCAGAACGGTATGAAAAAGGTGATGGAGAGGGATATATATGTTTCACTAAAGGGTCGTGGGGAAAGAATTGTGACAGTTGGGGAGCAGCAGCTTGGAACACAGGGGCACCCTGGGGATATAAACCTCAACCAGCCTATGACAGTAAAGACAGCCAGGGGGAGCCCTTGCTAACCCGTCTCACCCTCACCAAGCCAGGGCCCAGTATGACACTGGTTCTAAACATACGGAATCCGAGCCCCTCCGATAAGGGAGAGTATGTGTTGGGGTGGGGGTTCGGAGGGGGTCACTGGGGTCATAGAGGGTCTTTCCGTTTAGAAGATATGTACAACAACAAAGAATGGCAGCCAGTCAAGAACGTGCCCCCACCAAACCCCTTGAAGCCCCATGTACAGACCCTGGGGGACATGGTTGCAATAGCTCCTACCTTTAAAGATACAATGGAGGTTGAAACCGGCCTCTCAGAAGTCAATCTCTGGCTAGAGTGGATGAGATATAGCGCCAGTAAACATAATAAAACCAACTGCTATGTCTGCGATAGTGCTAGGCCACATTTGGGTACAGTCCCATTAGTTATACCTAAAAAGGAGGAAGAGTGCTTCCTAAGCCTCTACACAAACATTTCCACTAACCAGTTACCATGTGAGAAATGGAAAAAGGAATATCCCATAGACACTAGGGCCACAATACCCAAGGTAGCTATCACCATATACCCTGGAAACTACACTTGTTATGCTCACCATGAAGGGAGGGGTAAAAACCTAGGCAACTTTTCCAAAGGTTACTGTGCATCCTACAGTCATGTCCCGGCCAACTTAGTACAAAATCAAAGTCAATCCTTGGGGGATGTGTATTGGATATGTGGAGACATGCAGGTGAGGACTAGGTTGGAGGGGCAATGGAAGGGAGAATGTGCCCTTGCAAAGGCTATCATGCCTCTACACATCCTAACGGAAGGTACTCACAACACACAGGGTAAGAGGACAAAAAGGGAAGCCCTTCCGGGAAGTTTTGACCCTCATGTGTATTTAGATGCCATTGGAGTCCCAAGGGGAGTCCCTGATTAATTCAAGGCCCGAGACCAGGTAAAAGCAGGTTTAGAGGCCCTAATCCCCATAATAACTGTTAGCAAAAATGTAGATTGGATAAATTATATATATTACAATCAGCAAAGGTTTGTCAACTACACAAGAGATGCATTCCAGGGAATAGCCGAACAGTTGGAGGCCGATTCTCAAATGACTTTCCAGAACCGGATGGCTCTGGATATGATATTTGCAGAGAAAGGAGGGGTTTGTACTATGATAGACAAAATGACCAGCACCACTTGCTGTACCTATATCCCACACAACACCGGCCCGAATGGCCAAGTCACTGTAGCTCTTAAAAAGTTAAAGAATCTGTCAGTTGAATTAAAGAAAAATTCAGGCATCACAGATCCATGGGACCAATACTTCAGTTGGATGAACGGGTGGCAGAGAATTTTAACCCAAATAGGAGTAACTATATTAATCGTCCTATTTCTCCTCGCTCTGGTAATTTGTTGCATACTCCCCTGTCTGAAAAAATGTATAGAGAAAGCGGTGGAACAAGGAATCCCCACATTCGTGAAACAAGATGTAGGACACGAGGAAGACGAGTACGAAGAACCACACATTCCACTACAGACATTCCCAGTCTCACATCATGAGTAGGCAGGACAACAGGGACAGACAGGGTAGGGAACCCACGGGCTGCAACCTGGGTTCAGCTGCAGCAAAATCCATCCTCACCACTAGAGGCTCTGGGGAACACCTGCTGGACCTTAGACTCCGCGCCCTGGGGTGGGGAATCTTGAGATAAGATAGGAACAGATTAAAATAGATTAAAATAGCATTTCAAGGGGGGAACTGTTATGGATATGGTACTAAAAATGTCCAAAGGAAGATGGTGAAATGCTTATTTCAATGCGCAAACACATGCTCCACATGCTCTATATCTCATATATATCCTATATACTCTATATGTAATTGATTGCTATCATACATAGTCATAATTTGTAATGATCTTATACAACCCTTGTAATCCTTGCTCACATGATGCTGCTATCAGATATGTGTCACAAGATCTGAAGAAAAAGGGGAACTCTGTCTGCAAAACAAGTCGAAAATAGATTGGCAAAAGAAAGCCCCGTCTGGATATTTAACCACAGAAAACCAGACATCAGACATCAGACAAACCAAATATATATATATAGCATTGTTGCTTCATGCTTCGCACCATCCTAACACAAAATAGTTAATAGCTCACACGTCACAGGACTAATATTACGTATTAATGAGCAGGTTGGATATTCAAGAATATGCACGTCATTAACCATATATTAAGTCGAGATCGAAATAAAAAAGGGGAAGTATTTCAAACTGCAGCTTTTGTCAGTGTGAAATTATTCTATGCATGCATGCAATTATTCACTTCTTATCAGATTTGACCAGGAAGCAGATACCAAAAAACTGACAGTTTTGTCTGTCCAAATCATTATGGCACCAGGTTTCACAGCACAAGAGGGATTCCAAAGGTGTCATAGGTAAACAAGATGGGGATCCTCAAACACAATCTTCCCTCCTCTCATATCCAGACATTAGTCTAGAGAGTCCTGGGACAGAGTCAACTTGGAGCTCCAATTATACCTAAAATTGTAGGTATAACATCATGGGCTTTTAGTTTGAAAGCAGAAGAAGTGGGGTCTAGATCCCCTCTAAAGAATGCCTCCATTACAGGTAATCGAGCCCCTATAAAAGACTCAGGTGGAGCAATAAACCAGTCACTGTCTTTGGTATGATCTCCATTGTCTGCACATAGCACGTCATCAGATTTGGGTTCTTCATCAGAGGTAGAAACCTATGGTACTGGAAGCAAGTGGTTTCTATGCCAAGCAATAATTTGACCTTTAGGTCCTCAAATCCTGAAGACTAGAATTCCAGGCAGCTTTTCCACAACCTCAAACAACTGTTCTCCAGTGATTAGCTAATTTGTTTATGGGTCGGAGTCCCAGGTGTGCTGATAAACACTCTATAAACAGGTTGCAAAGCTTTATAAAAATATATATGGTATTGTCAGTTTTTATTTTATTTATTTTTTCAGCATTTTTTCTGGCTATGCAATATGCATATTTTGAAATATTTTTGATCCTTGGAACACACAAGTAGTGACTTTCACTCCATCAGTAGAGACACCCAAATAAATGTCAACTAGGAGACATACTTCTCTCTTAAACATGAGGAAGTAAGGAGAGAAACAAGTTCGCTCATGCCTGATACAGTTGAAGACGTACCATAGCTCCAACATGTCGGCTCAATGCTTGCTTTGCACTGACAGGGAGAGTGCCCATCAATCCATCAAGGTACTACTAATACATTTAAGGAGGGCAACAAAAAAAAAACATGTTCTATTTCTAAACACTGATGGACTTTTTTTCATCTGAAATTCCAAATGTGTGTACGCGGCATAACATGAAGCAAAAAATCTCCACCATCAGGAGCTCTGGTAAGCACCAGTTGAACACCAGTTAGTACTTACACCAGTTAGTACTTAGACTCTGCACCTCAGATGAGCCCACGTTATACACCAGGATGACATGCTAGTTTACCAATTCTGCTGGTTGGTGGGAGTCACCCTACTGCTATAGCTACTGGTCTCTGAGCCTGACCCCTGCCCAGTTCTGTAGCTGCAGGCACTGTGGAGAAATTATTCCTCAAAGAATTTCAGCTCCCACTGCTTGCTGTCTCACTTGTCACAAAGAACATATTCCATGGGAGAAGAGCACTGAGAGATAAGATACAAATGACTTCAGTATTTGTCTTGTGACCTTTAAGGATGCATTTCTGCAAGGTCTGCAGCTAGAGGGGTCAGTAAGGGTTTGTTGTAAAGTTCATGTATTGCTTATTAAGAATATGTCATGTAAAATGTTTGTAGCCTAGTCACAGATTTATTTAAAGGTTAAGTATGCACACAAGTGAATTTTCTCCATGTCCTTCCATATTTCTCTATCTGCATTTTTGGAAGGAATCATCAAGCCTGAAAAGAGGTAGCATCTGCTGTGCTCTGTCTTTAAAAGGGAGTTCCAGCCTTTTTTTTATGTCCATTAAAAGTCAGCAGCTACAAAAAGTGTAGCTGCTGGTTTTTAATAAACATACACTTACCTGTTCCATGATCCAGCGACGTGCCGCCGGGAGATTCGTTCCAGTCCCCCCCTTCACCGCCGCCACCTCCATTGCAACTGTGGGCACCAGATCGTGACAGCTTTCGGCTTCACGGCCGGGCACTCACCGTGAATGCGCGAACGGCGCAGCGGCCCCCGAGTGGATAGGCGATCTCCTGGGACCTGTCACATGTCCCAGGTGATCGCCTACAGGGAGGGGCTGCTAAAGGGCAATATGATGTATCGCCTTAGTGGTCCCTGGGCTTAAGGAGGAAGTGGGACAGAAAGTCCCACTCGTACTGAGGCCCCCACTCCCCCCCCCAAGAAAATTACATGCCATATGTGGCATGTAAGGTGGTGAGGAGTGGATTAGGCGGAAGTTCCACTTTTGGGTGGAACTCCGCTTTAAACAACCTTTAACATTCTGTAAATCTTTTGTAATATATTAAATGTATACTTGTAAAACAAAGAATACATTTCAAAATATTTAAAAAAAAGCTATGAGTAGTGTAAAGAAAGAGCACAGAAGAAGCTAGAAGAATATGTAAAATATATTTCATGTCTTTCTTTGAATTATCTTCACTACTTTATCCAAATAAATACATATATAAAGCTATATCACTTAGTGGAGCCCTGGGAGTGCAATATCACTTCCTGGATTTTTCCACGTTTTTTTTTTTATTCTTTTATTTTGTGTTACTGTCTGCAGCACAATATAATAAATGCATGTATTTGTCAAGTTGTTCAGTCTATTTCATTATAACTTGTGTATTTTAGTATCACTTGTAATGAATAACTAATTTTCAAGAGGATATTGTGATTCTTACAAATCAATGAAAAGATAAATGCTGTATCTACTGTAACAATAATTTGTAAAATGTCAATTTATATAGCTATTCTTCCATAAATATGATGTTTTCTGTTGAACGAAATATTATGAACCAGAATTGATTCAGCTTTTGCTACATTTCTGTGCTGAAAGCAGAACTCTGCCAGAAAAGCAAAGCCATCAATTTGCTTACTTTTCAGCTGTCAGCTTGTGATCAATGGCTAAGCAGTTTGGTATAATCGATTAAGAAGGTATGTGAGCCATTGATCCTGAGGATATGTATTCATTTATGTACTGCACTGTGAAGAATAGAAGAAATACATTTTTGGGCCCTTGTTTAAGCCATGAAAATGACCAGTATTTCTTCAATTTAAAGTGACCATACTGTTAAAATTACATTTTGCCCCTTATACACTCACAGTTGGCATCCTATTCTTTCAGATACTGATGTATTCATGTAGTACAACTTCCATGGTTTATTAGATTATCGTTGTCTTTCCTGTATTCAATCAACCACAGATCCTGCATTATTTATATGTGTCAGTAATTAAGGGGATGAGTAACCTAGTATCCATTATGTTGTAGTAATGATGCCATTAAGCAAATTTTGCATCCTCCTCTCACACTCAGATTAATATTTCAAAAAATGCTAAAACTGTGTCCCACTAAATATTCAATGTCTCAACAACAAATTGCTATAAATTGCTGAGGAAGATTTGCAGTGAGAGACTTCCTCTGTGTACAGTCAGTGGTTGGCTCTTCATACCAAAGAAAGAGTGATTTCAACAAGTTCCAATAGTAGGAAGCAGAGAATGCGCACTAATACAAGTAAGGATTAGCTTTTCGAAAAAAAGCCTCGTACATACGCTCAGTTTTCTCGGCGAGAACCAGCCAGAAAACTGCTGGCAGAGCTTTCTTGCCGAAAAAAACGTGAGTGTGTACGAGGCTTTCAGGTTTCTCGTCAAGAAAACTGCCCAGAATCTAGACGAGAAAAATAGAGAACATCTATTTTCTCGTCGTGAGATTCTCGGCAGTGTTTTCCTGCCGAGAAACCCGAGCGTGTGTATACTTACCTCTCCATGGAAACCTGTGCATGCTGGAAATGACTTTGACACATGCGTGGTAGCTTCCAAGGCATAGGTAGGGTGTAGCAAGATGGCGGCAACGGCAAAGATTGTGACGAGTGCATCCTCGTCGTAGTCGATGACGTCACTGCATTCGTGCCATTCAAAAGAACCACGGTTCTTTTGAAAGGAGTGTCTGTACACTCGGCCGGCAAGAGATTCTTGCCAAGAATCTCATCAGTAAAAACAGCGTTTTTTTCTTGACAAGATTCTGGGCCGTGTGTACAGGGCTTAAGACATGTTGTATTTTATGTATTCATCATAAAGGACTTTTAAAAAAAAAGCTCAAATGCTCAAAAAAGCTGGCATGTTCTCCACTTGCATTCTGTAAGGTTTTACCCTCTTCATCACCAGGCCATTTTTTACTATTCAGCATGGCACTACTTTAATTACCAATTGTGCGCTCATGTAACACTGTACGCAAATTTTATTTATTTCATTTTTTTTTTACACAAATGGGGCTTTTCTCTCACCTCTGTTTTTTATTATTATATAAGCAGAGGAAAAAAAGATATTTGAAAAACTTTTCTTTTATAAAACATATCCCCACAATTTTCATAAATTTAGGCCAAAATGTATTCTGCCAAGTGCCTTTGGTAAAAAGCAAATCCCAATAAAATTATTTGTTGTGTGTACAAAAGCTATAGGGGCAGATTCACAGAGAAATGGATTATCGTAGCGTATCAGAAATACACTACGCCGCCGTTTTTTACCTTGCTCTACGTGGAATTCAGGTAGATTTTCTACGGTAAACGACGGCGGCGTAGTGTATTTCTCCCGTCGCAATCCATCTGCGCGAGTAGGGGGCGTGAAACATTTAAATTAGGCGCGTTCCCGCGGCGATCGATCTGCGCATGCTCCGTTCGCAAATTTCCCGCCGTGCATTGCGCGAAATCACGTCGTGACGTCATTCGTTGTTTATGTAGCGTACTTTACGGGCGATCCACGTCCCGACGAGTTACGTAAACAAAATAAAATTTTAAATAAATTCGAAGCGGGAACGACGGCCATACTTAACATGGGCTACGTAAAGTTAGAGCAGCAAAAAGCTGCTCTAACATTACGTATAAAAAAATAGACGAAAACGATTGCGACGCCCGCTCGTATGTTCGTGAATCCCCGTAAAAACACATTTGCATATCCCGACGCACCAAAACGACGCAAACTCCTCCCAGCGGCCGCAAATAGATGGCAGCGTAGATCCGAAGGCTTACGAAGACGTAAGCCTCTTGGATCGAAGCCTGAAGCCGGCGTATCATGGTTTGAGGATTCAAACTAGTGATACGCCGCGCGAAATTTGAAATTACTCCTGTCTAACCCCAGTTAGACAGGCGTAATTGTTTTGTGAATCTGCCCGATAGTGTCCACAAACTATGGTATATATAACGGAATTTACGCAGCTATGACGCTATATTGGTAATGGAAGTGATAAGCGACTTATAGTGGGGCTGTAATTGGGTGGCGGGCAATCTGGATCAAACAGACACTACTTGGGAGGGTCACTAACTAACACTGACTTCACTTGCTTTCTGATCTTACAGTTTTTTCTCCCTGTTTTTCAGGGAGAAAATAGTCAGAGAATTGTTCACAGTAAACAGAGTTCTGTGTTTTGTGAACACAGAACTCTGTGTGTGATTGGACACTCAAATCATTGGCTGAAATCAGTGACCATATATGTGCTGGGTCCAATCACATCACTCGGTGGCAAGCCCATAAAAAGGCAGATCATGTACATGTACTGTGTGTGATTGTGTTGGTACCTGCCGCCCTCTTGCAGTATATTTATTATGTGCGGTCGGCAGGCAGTTAAAGTTTTTTTTTACAAATTAAAGAGGTTGTAAAGGTAAAGCATTTTTTCCCCTACATTGCTTCCTTTACCTTAGTGCAGTCCTCCTTCACTTACCTCATTCTTCGATTTTGCTTTTAAATGTCCTTATTTCTTCTGAGAAATCCTCACTTCCTGTTCTTCTGTCTGTAACTCCACACAGTAATGTGAAGCTTTCTCCTTGGTGTGGAGTGTCGTGCTCGCCCCCTTCCTTGAGGGGGCGAGCAGGAGAGTCAGGACACTCTCTACTTTGCATATAGAGAAAGGAGCTGTGTGTTAGTGGGCGTCCTGACTCTCCTGCTTGCCGCCTCCCCCTCAAGGGAGGGGGCGAGCACAACATTTCACACTAGGGAGAAAGCCTTGCATTACTGTGTGGAGTTACAGACAGAAGAACAGGAAGTGAGGATTTCTCAGAAGACATAAGGACATTTAAAAGCAAAATCGAAGGATGAGGTAAGTGAAGGAGGACTGCACCGACACACAAGTCAGTCCAACTTTGAAAATGTTCCCTGTACTACTACTGTTCCGACTTTGATCCTACTTCAGCCCATTGAATATCATTTAAGTTGAATCAAAGTAGGAATGCCGTCTTGCATGCTCCGACTTTGGCATGCGACTTGTGCTCTGATGATCTTGAGGGGGAACTCCACGCCAAATTTTAAATTAAAAACCATCATGGGTTTCCCGCTCCAAGAGCATACCAGGCACTTTGGTCTGGTATGAATTTTAAGGGGAACCCCCTATGCCGAAAAAAAACCCAGTGCGGTCACTGGGTGACATCACTCGGTGACCACGCCCCATGCCTATATAAGTTGTTGCACACCGCGCACATGGCATTACAGTGGGAGAGAGCGTTGTGTCAACATCGGAAGAAGAGAAGAGGGAAGAAGACGATGGAGACGACCGGACCACCGTTAGTAAAAGAGCTGGCAGAAGATAATGGAGAAGCCCGGCAGAAGGCACCTAAGAGTGTGAGAAGAACCGGAGAGTGCGGAGAAGTCAAAAGAAGACCCCCAAAGTCGGAAGAAAACCCCCAGAGCTGCCTAATAAATAACTTTTAAAACCTGTCTAGTGTGTTTTTTATTGACACTTTTTCCCCCCAGGTGAATGGGTAGGGGTACGATGCACCCATACTCATTCACATAGGATGGGGCCCCCCTTATTAAAGGGGGCTTCTGGATTCTGATAAGCCCCCCGCCCACATGCCCCGACAACTAAAGGCCAGGGTTGTCGGGAAGAGGTTACCCTTTCCCCTTAAAATCCATACTAGACCCAAGGGCCTGGTATGCTCCTGGAGGGAGAACCCATGCCGGTTTTTTATTTAAAATTTGGTGTGGAGTTCCCCCTATAGATTCATACCAAACACAGTGTCTGGTATTGTTGGGAATAGAAGTCGGATCCCTGTTTATTGAAAGTCGGACATATGTCGGCTTCAAGTTGCAGGGCAAAGTCGGATCCAAAGTAGGACGGCTGTCGTGTCGTACTAGTGTGAACCCAGCCTAAAGGCTCAGTTTAGGTTACTTGGTCAAATAGTTTATTAAGGTTCTAATACAGAAAAGGTCAAATTGATAGAGTTAGTGAAATGTATCCAAATGTACCATTGTAGCAAAGAATTTTTAAGAAGATTCTTGGTCTGCTGTAGAGGGTTCCTCCATCCTCATAATATAGTTCATGGTGCCTACCCACAATGTTAGTGGCAGGGTTGCAGTCAATTTCCAAAAGAGGGGAGTCAGTTGTCTGGCAGCAGACACAAATGTCATAAAAGTGATTATTTGTATAGATATGGAGCCCAGGCATATGTAGGCAAGGGGGTATTATCTTTCTTCTACATTTGGTTTTGGATTGTAAAAGCTTTGAAACAGAAGGGTTGCATTCATGGAAAACTACTGCCATATTTGTTTTCTCTCTTGGAAATAACTGGAGAGTTTGGCCTTGTGAGAGAATGTTTTTTTGTGGAGAAATCTGGGTGTTAAGGCTGCTTTCCAAGTCATATATGAAATGTATATGGGTATCAACTTCATCCACTAGCATACCATAAATCTTAGATAACACGTTTTGGTGGATCAAAAAATCACATATTTTTTAAATCTGAAAGGATTCAATATGTTGATGGGAAAGTTTGTAGGTTTAGGCAGAAACTGCATAGTTGTAACTTTGTTAACCAGTTGATCAGGATGTTGTGCTGTGTACTGGTATTAGGCAATAGTAGCGAGACATAGAATGAGTTTAAGAAATGCCTGGTCTAAGATCACCAATTACAGTAGCATTTACACCAGTTGGTGGGTCTGGGTTGTCAAACAGGGGAACACAAAGTCTTGGTATGGAGCATAGCTGCATTTTATCTATGGTAGCTTCCTAGGTCAACAGGGTCAAGGTGATACGTGTGGATAGGTCATTTGGAACGGGTGTGGGGTCTTTCGGAAAGGGTGATCTATGATAGGACATATATATGAATCGCTGAGAGATGATAGAAACTGCACATTTTTGATAATAAGTGTTTTACCTTTCTCACATATATAATATTTAACATCCTTTAACCACTTGCTTACTGGGCACATAAACCCCCTTCGTGCCCAGGCGAAATTTTAGCTTCCGGCACTGCGTCGCTTTAACTGACAATTGCGCGGTCGTGCGACGTGGCACCCAAACAAAATTGGCGTCCTTTTTTTCCCCACAAATAGAGCTTTCTTTTGGTGGTATTTGATCGCCCGTGCGGTTTTTATTTTTTGTGTTATAATGAAAAAAAGAGCGACAGTTTAAAAATATATATATATTTTTTACTTGTTGCTATAATAAATATCCCATTTTTTTTTTTTTTATATATATATTTTTTTCTCAGTTAAGGTCGATACGTATTCAACTACGTATTTTTGTAAAAAAAAAAAAAAAAACACAATAAGTGACTGCTTTGCGCAAAAGTTATAGCACCTACAAAATAGGGGACATAATTATGATTTTTTTTTTATATTTTTTTTTTTACTAGTAATGGCGGCGATCTGCGATTTTTATTGGGACTGCGATATTGCCATGGACACATCGGACACTTTTGACACATTTTTGGCGCCATTCACATTTATACAGCGACCAGTGCTATAAAAATGCACTAATCACTGTATAAATGTGACTGGCATTGAAGGGGTTAACACTAGGGGGTGAGGAAGGGGTTAAATGTATTGGCTGGGTGTGTTCTAACTGTGTGGGGGGAGGGGGGTGACTGGGGGAGGTGATCGATGCTGTCTCCCTATGTACAAGGGAAACAGCATCTGTCTCCTCTCACTGACAGGACGTGAAGCTCTGTGTTTACACTCAGAGCTCAACGTCCCTGCTCTCTCACCGACGATCGCGTGTACCTAACGGACATCGCGGCCGCCGGGTACACGCATCGGATCCTCGGTGATGCGTCGGGACTGTTTTTCCCCGCCGCGCGCCACCCTGTGGCGCGCGCGGGGAATTACAAGTAAATCACCTCCAAAGACGTGACCCCGGCGCCTCAGGTCCGCGCTGTTCACGTATTATGTCAATAGCGCGGACCTGAAGAGGTTAAGATATAGTTTTATATTAGAAAGCCCCACAACACCTTTTGGTTTGGGTACACAGATAGATTTACAGGTAAAATGTTCAAGGCCTTTGGTCCTAAAAATCCAAGCATTCCTAAGGAATTAAAAAAAATTAGGGGGGTTTATTTGCATAGTTTCAAAGATGTATAGTGTATTTAAGATGTCACTTTTAAGGACATTACTCCACCCAAACCAGTAGATCTTATGCTACCAAACTTCAGAACAGCAAAGCTGCTTGCATTCAAGCACAGTTGGTTTGATTGAAACTTTGAACTGAACCATCAGTTAACTAAATGAACCACTTTTGATAAGCCATTGAGCCTGTAAGCAATAGGATTCTGACATTAGAAAAGCAAACTAAGAGCTTCTAAAGATCGGAAGAAACACACAGTTCCTCTTGCTGGCTCAAATGCAGAAAGAAAATGATGATTTGTCTAATATTTACTTACTTGGCCAAAAATATTATTTATACAATTTTCTTTTATTAGCTTTGACAATATTAAAGACAAAGATGTACAAACCCTTTAAAGTAACCTACATTCAGAAGAATGTAGAAGAAGAAATTGCATTTTAACTAGTACAAGGAACAAAGTATACCTTCTATGTAACGTCTATATTTTAGTTAAATCCTCATCACTGCTGTTTTCATTCCCTCTGTAAGAACACAGAATTATGTGAAAGATAATACAGCCCACCTACATGCACTATGAAAAGTTTCTTGAAATTGATGGTCAACTAAGTAGACATTTTTTGCATTCTTTATTTCAATATATAACAAATATTGAGACCCTTGGGAATACATTTTTTATTTTTTATTTTTACAGTGCCAAAGTTTGAAACAGAACCATTTCAACACATTACAGTTTGATGATTCATAACAAAGAAAAAGTACAATAACCACACAGACATAACATTGCTAAATTAGACTTAGGGTTTAACCTCTCTGAGCTTTAACCAGCGTCTATTGGCGTCAGCATGTCACTGGGGAATAGACATGTGCACAGAAAATTTGTTCCGTTTCGTATCGTTCCGTAGGTTCATTTCCGTTCGTTTTTCGTAAGACGCCTGTTTTCCTGTTCGTTCCCGTTCGTTTTTAGTACGATGCGATTTTTTCGTATTCCGATCGTTTCGTTTTTTCGTTACCGTTTTATTTTTGTACATGCAGGATTGTTCGTTATTCTGTTTAATTCATGTTCATTACTTGTTAGACAATAATTTTCGTGAATTTTCGTCAATGATTTGCATTCTGTATTTTGAATTCCTTTTTCTGTTCGTATTTTCAGTCGTATGTTCATATGACATCTATAACAAAAGATTTGCATTCTGTATTTTGAATTCCTTTTTTTCTGTTTGTATTTTGGATTCAAAATACAGAATGCAAATCTTTTGTTATAGATGTCATATGAACATACGACTGAAAATACCAAAAGAAAAAGGATTCAAGATACAGCATGCAAATCTTTTGTTATAGCTGTCATTTTCGTTTTTTTTTGAATGGGCAGTGAGTGAGTGTAGTTAGTGAAGCAGCTTCTCTTTTGTGCTGAGTACACTAGTACAGTGAGTAGTACAGTAAAGCCAAATAAACTTTTCTGTGGATTTTCATCTGAAGGGAGATCAGTTGGCCAGACTTTTGAACCCAAAAATGGTTTTCTGATGGAGTTTAAAAACGAACAAATTTTCTGAGAACGAACGGAAAACGATCGTTTTTATGTTTGTTGTTAAAAAAGTCTGACCAAGTGTATGGGGCTTAACAATAGTTAATATGGATAAGCCGCATGTTGAAAGTGCCGCGAATCCCGCAATATATTTACGAAAGTACAAAATGATGAAAATCCTTTTTCTGTTCGTATTTTCAGTCGCATGTTCATATGACATACCATAAAAACTATCGTTTTCTCAGAAAATTTGTTTGTTTTTAAACTCCATCAGAAAACCATTTTTGGGTTCAAAAGTCTGGCCAACTGATCTCCCTTCAGATGAAAATCCACAGAAAAGTTTATTTGGATTTACTGTACTACTCACTGTACTGGTGTACTCAGCACAAACGAGAAGCTGCTTCACTAACTACACTGACTCACTGCCCATTCCAAAAAACGAACATGATATCTATAACAAAAGATTTGCATTCTGTATCTTGAATCCTTTTTCTTTTGTTTTTTTCAGTCGTATGTTCATATGACATCTATAACAAAAAATTAGCATTCTGTATTTTGAATCCAAAATACGAACAGAAAAAAGGAATTCAAAATACAGAATGCAAATATTTTGTTATAGATGTCATTTTCGTTCTTTTGCCATTTTCGTTTTGTCGTATTTTCATCGGATCGTTTGTTCGTATTTGTGGTTGTTCGTTATGCGGCTCATTCGTAATCCTGTCGTTTTCATATTTTGGTGCTTTCATTTTTTTGTATGTACACATTATCCCGCGGGTACGAAAATGAACATTTTCGTACGAAAATAACATTTGTACGAACGGGAATGCACATATCTACTGGGGAAACGTTCACTTGTGGCAAGAGTAAAGTGCACTGGAAACTACAAGCTGGCGGTGGAAAATACTTGTCTCTGATTTCAAACGGAACTACTTGCACGGCATTGACTACACAGTAAGGAGTCTCCCTTTTTGTCTGCAGTACAAGACTATTATTGAGCCTGGCTCTTAGCTGAAGATACCTGGGTTAGAGAGTAACTGGAAGCCGCAAACGTAGTGAGAGTATCTTTAACCCGCCTCCTCTATAAGTATATGAATGCGCCCAGTCTGATCCTGCATTACCTCCCCCGCAGACATTATGAGACATACCTGTACCGCTAATGTCATTCCGCATATACCAACATCAAGCCAAGCTTTATTTGTTTGTTTTTCGCTTAGTGCAATTCTGTCCGGTCATTAACTTGACACCCAGAGGATTCTGAAATTTCCTATCAGAAGGACTTCCAATCTAACCCCCTCAGCTGAGGTCAAGACAGTAATTCACTCACTCATCCACCCAATACATTCCATGTTTAGAAGAGCCATTTGACCTGAGGACATATAGCAAACAGGAGCTGTTTTCTATACAGACTGCATAACTAAATGTGAACATTAATTCTCCAGTTTGATTTAGGCTTCCAAGCCATGTGCTGAATTAATGAACAGTTAGTGGATTGCGCTAACCTCTAGATAACTATGTATATCAATGGATGACCAAAATTTGTGTATAACCAATATTGCACTACCGTGAAAAATATTGTGCAAAACCCCTAATGGGTGCTTATCCTATTAAATAGAACCACTCCAATATCTGTATATACATGCTTCTTATAAAGGTATAAATTAATTGTAAAAATTCATAAATTAGACAAACATTCCAATGTACCTTTCATTAAACATACCGTGCTGCCAACCCCCCCCCCCCCCCTATAAAAAAGTTCAAGTGCTAACTGTGCTGAACTTATTAAATTGTATTATACAACATAATAAGTAGCATGTGATATACATAGTTATCTAGAGGTTAGCGCAATCCACTAACTGTTCATTATTATTATTATTATTTTTGGCATTTCACTCGAGGGTGACATACATTTTTGATTGCAGCAAACCAGATTAGTGATTTTAGTATCCATTGTTTTTGCACCGGTAACATTTACTCTTCACGTGTGCTGAATTAATACTAGTGCTTGAATGTGGTGATTGAGGTGTGTATGTGTAATGCACAGCTGCAATTCCCCCTGTTTTTAACTATTTGACAACGTTGTCTTATTTTTAATTAGTCTGTATTACACGGTCAATCTTCCATTTTTTTCTAATTAACTGTTGTGATTTTCTAAAATAATGAAGCTTATTTGTACTTTATTCTCTTATTTTTTGTTATAGGGTCCATGGGAATCTCAAAAGGGGTAAAAAAAATTAAATAAGCTTTACAACTGCATAGTGACTGTGCTTGGTGTAAATAAGGGACTCTGTTTCAGTACTGTGTACTTTTATATTGAAGGACATATATAGTCAATTTTACTTTCCTGAGATGGCATCAAACTCCCTAACTCTGGTATACTAACAATTTTGTACTTGTGAATTGTGTTTGATTCTTACTTAAAAAGTCTTACGTTTTTCATACTTGCAGTGGTGGCTTTGTAGTATTTTCTGATGCTTTTGAAGTATAATGTGCCAGTGGGAGGTTTTCATTAAAACTTGCTAAGAAACAGAACAGTTATCATTGAGATTGCCCTTGTCATAGGTTATATCATGCTTTTCAACTCTGTCATATAAAATGTAACTCAGTGCGTTGAAAACAAATAAAAAGGTGTCAAAATGTTATTGACTAGTATCTCTACTATGTGGGCCTTCACTCAAACAGACACATGTTCAGTTTAAATGTTTAAACATTTTGGAATTCTTTTTTTAAATTAATCAATTCTTTGTTCGCTATCTGCAGCAAATGTGTTTGTACATACTAAAAATAATACTTTAGGTAAATAGTGACTTGTCAAACATGATCTTTTAAAAATACAATGATAAAGACCTCAAATAGATTGCACATCATATATCCTGCAGGGTAAAATATTCATCCAGTGCATATAAGCAGCTATGGCAAGAGATGGAAAAAAAGGTGAGACGAATGTTATGGCTTCTACATTTAGGTTTAGTCATCAATCCTTATGCATAAGTTCTAATGTTAATTCTCTGCATCTTTTTGACTAGAACTAGATGAGGGTGCACTTCCCTATGCATCAAAAGGGTGCTTAACTAAAACGTAACCTATTGTAAATCATAAAATGTATGTAAATTACCAAAACAGGCATACCTATAGGATGAGGTCAATGCCATTATATATAAAAATCAATGTTCTATCTCTATGTGGTAAAATTAACATTTACTAAGTTTAAATGGTGCAAACTTCTTTTGAATATATACGTATAGACAATATGAGGGTTATAGTTTCCTCCTATATTCAATATAAAGGCTCCAGGATTTATTAGAGGATATGTAATTTAAAGGTCTACTCACCAACACCACCTGGTATCACAAGATGGGAGTATATCTGTTTCTCCTCCCATCTATTGGCTACATATAAAAATGAGATGAACAGAAAAGGAGGAGCTAGTAAATACTGTCTTACTGAAGATATGGGCTATCTATCTTCTGCCATATGAAATGATCTATCTCTCAGATATGCAATACAGGTACACTCATCCATGTGGACACAAATAACCACTGATAGACGAACCCCCATATATCACCATATCCACAAAAAAGCCTCTGTCTTAATCAAAACTACATTGACACAAGGAAAATCTCACCCCACAAAAAGAAAAATGGAGGGGAAGGGGGAAAGAAAGTGTCAGGACAAATATTAAATCATGTGAACCTAAATGAAAATAAAGTCAGAAGGTGTGCCCAAAATCAAATCACTCAAACCTAACATGTTTCCCTCTTCAAATAAAGCTTTGTTGGAGGTAAAATAAAAAAAAAGTGAAGAAAATGAGCAACCAAGAGTAGCTGACTCACGTGGTGAAAATAAAATTGTGTCTTGTTTGTAGTTAACTGAGTTACACTACACCGTTGTAAGTTACAGCAGTGTATCCATATCCTCATAGAATTTCCGCTGTAACTTACGGCGGCGTAGTGTAATTGTTGCGGCGTAAGGCCTCGCAATTCAAATTAGTTAGATGTGGGCGTGATTTCATGTAAATAAACATTACCCCACGTAAATGACGCTTTTTTTGAACGGTGCCGTCCGTGGAGATATCCCAGTGCGCATGCGCGAAATCACGTCGCAAAACATCAATGAAAATGACGTGAATGTAACTTACGCAAATCCCTATTCGCGAACGGTTTACGCAAATGACGTGAACGACGGAAAATTCGACGCTGGCCCGACGTCCATACTTAACATTACGTACGCCTCTATACAGCAGGGGTAACTTTACGCCGGACCTACGCTTGCACAAACTACGTAAAAATACTGCGCCGGGCATACGTACATTCGTGGATTGGCATATCTACCTCATTTGCATATTTTACGTGGACAAACAACGAAAGCGCCCCTAGCGTCCAGCGTAAATATGCAACTAAGATACGACGGCGTAAGAGACTTACGTCAGTCGTATCTTAGCGTAATTCCGGCGTATCTTGTTTTGTGAACACAAAACAAATATACGCCGGCGCAATTTTGAAATTATGGCGGCGTATCTGGAGATACGCCACCGTAATTGTTTGTGGATCTGGCCCTGTATTTCTAACCTTACCATCTAAAATTGCTGCCGCACATGCTCATTGCTGAGGAAAATCCTATCACCATCTTGTGGATGAAAATCAGAACTACAAGGCAAACACTTATTATTGATTGCTTCTATCCTATATATCATTGTCCTGTATATACAGTTCCTTTTGAGCAAAAAGTAATGTAGAGTCTTTCCCTTTCCTAAATATCAATATGATCTACACAAATATTTATATTAGACAGGGCTATTAGACAATAAATCCAAAGATGTTTAGTCATGTACAGAAGGTAGAAATGTAAAGCCTTCATTAAGGCCAGATAGCGTTTGAGAATTGAGATGGAAAATCTATCTCGCTTCCAACATCAAAAGATTTTTATCCATGTCACCTTTCCTTGGTCCCAATTTAAATTGTTCTTTGGCCCAAAATTGTAATACCTCAGTTTACTACCATGTTTTTCAAGGACATGCCTAGCACCTGGCCTATATCTTTTTTGTGCAATGTCATTAACATGCTCCAATACTCTGCGTCTAAATTGACAAATTGTTTTTCTCATAACATAAATAATTTCCTCTGTGCTACAATTGAAAAATGATTGTATTTTAATAATTACTACATTTTTTGGATTCTCAAATTAATTCACAGGCATCTGGCCCATGGAAATGATTTCCACTGTCCTCTTCAGCTGTTATCACAGGGCTGGATGGAGGTGGGAGCTGCTGGAGTTTACATTTTCATCTAACGGTAGATGATTGGTTGCCAGGTGATCCTAGCAAGAAATCACCAGCCTGTTAATGTGAAAAGTTAACTTCAGAAAATCCTGCCCCCATTCAGCCCCGTGATATCGATCTCTAATTCTCTGCTTGGTGTACACCTTTGTAAGGTAGAAGAGTTTTACCTACACAGCCTGTGTTTGTGGGGTGGGGAACAGGGAGAAAAAGGACACTACAGTGGGGGGGGTGCAGGGGACAGAGGACACTACAGTGGGGGGGGGGTGCAGGGGACAGATGACACTACAGTGGGGGGTGCAGGGGGCCGAGGACACTACAGTGGGGAGGGTGCAGGGCTCAGAGGACACTACAGTGGGGGTGCAGGGGACAGAGAACACTACAGTGGGCACTATGTAACTATGTACAGTGGAGGGGTGCAAGGGACAGAGGACACTTCAGTGGGGGTGCAGGGGACAGAGGACACTACAATGGAGGGTGCAGGGGACAGAGAAAACTACATTAGGGGGTGCAGGGGACAGAGGACACTACAGTGGTGGCTGCAGGGTACAGAGGACACTACAGTAGGGGGTGCAGTGGACAGAGGACACTACAGTGGTGGGGGAGCAGGGGACAGGGGACACTGCTATAGGGGTACAGATGACACTGCAATAGGAGGACCCTGTCCCCAGGTGAGAAGGGATCCCTGTTCCCAGGTGAGAAGGGGTTCCTGTCCCCAGGATCCCTTCACCCCTGGGGACAGTTACTCCTTCTGCCCTTGGGACAGGGACCCCTTCTCCCCTGGGGACAGTGACCCATTTATCCCTGGGACAGGGACTCCTTCTCCCCTTGGGACAGGGACCCCAGGGACCCATTCTTCCCTGGGGACAGGGACCGCATCTTTCTAAGGGCTGGAACCAAATTTTTCCTAGGGACAGGAACCCTTGGGTGCCAGGATGGAGGAGGGGGCAGAAAAATCAAAGTGCCCAGCCACATGCTCTCTCAGGGTGAACTGGCTTTGTATTAAGCACCATAAAGTGATGTAAATAAATGTATCTTCATTTATCTTCATTGAATTCGACCCTTAAGTGGGAAAAGGTTGCTGATCCCTGAAGTACAGAATCCCTTGGGACAGTGCTCCAGGGCCGGATTAACATAGGGGCTTGCACAGCACAACAACGGTGGTGCTTGCACAGCCAGTCAGAAGCCACACACAGAGCAGCCAGTGTAAATACAAGCTGACACACTGCAGCAGACGGAGAGGATGAGCTCACAGGGCTTATAATAATTATTTCGCTAGCACAAGGCAACATGGGCACTTGCCTTATGGCGGCAGGGAACAGGGCGGAAAATTGACAGTGTCACTATGTCAGTGTCTCTCTCATCTCTGTGAGTCCCAGAATTACACACAGCATCTCCCACTGTGTGTATTGGAGCTTAGTGTGTTAACTTTGGCCACACTGTGAGAAAAGTCCCACCCTCCTCCTAGATCAGCTCGTGTGATTGGCAGAACAATGCGTCTATCACACAAGCTGATCTAGGTGGAGGGCGGGACTTGAAGTGTAGAGGAGGGAGGGAGGGGAGTGCTGCAGCCACACTGGCAGTGTGTGATAAGTTCTCTCTCGTGTCACGCTGCCCCCGGCGGTCTCTCCTCTCTTCTCGTCCATCCCCATTTGCTTGTGACATCATCTGGGATGGACGAGAAACGAGGAAAGGTCGCCAGGGCACCGTGACATGAGAGAGAACTTATCAAAGATGATTCCTGCATACTGGCTGCCAGGTAAACGCTGTGCCCCAATGTGCTCCAATATGCCCCGATGTGCTCCAATATGCCCCGATGTGCTCCAATATTTCCCCCCGATGTGTGCCAATATGACCTGATGTGCGCCAAGTGCCCAATGCCCTGATGTGCCATGTGTCCTGATGTCCTGTGCCCTGATGTCCTGTGCCTCAGTCTGCTGTGCCTCAATGTCGTGTGCCCTGATGTGCTGTGCCCTGATGTACTGGGACCTGTGTGTGCCCTGATGTGCTGTGCCCTTTACCCTGATGTGGCCTGGTGTGCTGTACCCTGATGGGCTATGCCCTGATGTTCACTGTGCCCTCATGTGCCCTGTACCGTAATGTGTTGTGCCCTGTACGTGCGTGCACGCCGGGTGGCCGGTAAAATGCACCATCGCCTGAGTTGGAAAAAATCCTTGCACCGTCCCTGGTTATTTGTACATTACTTATGTTAATTAACCCCTCGCCACCCAGGCCAATTCTGACACTTCTCTTCTACATGTAAAAATTATCATTTGTTTTTTGCTAGAAAATTACTCAGAACCCTCAAACAATATATATATATTGTTTTAGCAGACAAACTATGAAATAAAATGGTGGTCTTTGCACATTTTTATGTTGCACAGTATTTGCGCATTCATAAAAAAAAAAAAAAAAAAAAAAAAGAAACACTAAAGCTAGCACAATGTTTTTTTTGTAGACTAAGTGATGTTTTACATTTTTTTTACAGGTTACATGTTTAGAGTTACAGAGGAGGTCTAGTGCTAGAATTATTGTTCTCGCTCTAACGATCATGGCGTATATAACCTGTGTGTATCTGGCTCTGATACTAGCCAGGGACTCACCAGGGACTGACTAGTATATCTCCCCTGCCTGTCCCCACACACCCTCTCACCTACTGACCTGTGGATGGAGAATCACTCCTGCAGTGTTATTGTGTTCTGCCAGTGAATACAATGATTAGTGTTGCTAACTATAGCTGGCAGCACTGATTGTTTTGGGAAAAACCTGACAGGTTGGTTGTACTCAAGTCAGATAATAGATTGACTAGTGTAAAACCAGCTTGCCCATACATAGATTGACTATGGCTGGTCTCTGCTTAATTGGCGTAATTTCAATCCATATATGGCCCGCTTAACCACTACGCAGTCCCTAAACATCCTTCCACAAACCTTTACATTTTTCCTTCCCAGATTCCTTCATCCTCCTAACCTGTACATAGTGCCCGCTGTCATACTCTCCACACTTCTCTCCTTTACATACTGCTCACTGTCATACCCTCCACACTCCTCTCCTGTACATACTGCCAACTATCTTTCTCTCCACACTCCTCTCCTGTACATACTGCCAACTATCTTTCTCTCCACATTCCTCTCCTGTACATACTGCCCACTTTCATACCCTCCACACTTCTCTCCTGTACATACTGTCAACTATCTTTCTCTCCACAATTTTCTCCTGTACATACTGCCCACTTTCATACCCTCGACACTCCTCTCCTGTACATAATGCCCACTTTCAAACCCTCCACACTCCTCTCCTGTACGTACTGCCAACTATCTTTCTCTACACATTCCTCTCCTGTACATACCACCCCATCATACCCTCCACACTCCTCTGCTCTACATACTGCCCACTGTCATACTCTCCAAACTCCTCTCCTGTACATACTGCCCACTTTTATACCCTCTACACTCCTCTCCGGTACATACCACCCTCTGTCATACCCTCCACACTCCTCTGCTGTGCATACTGCCCACTGTCATACCCTTCAAACTTTTCTCCTGTACATAGTCCCTTCTGCCATACCCTCCACACTCCTCTCCTGTACATAATGCCCACTGTTAGACCCTCCACATTCCTCTCCCTCACCTGCACATACTTCCCAGTATTATACCGTTTATACTTCTCTCCTATGCCTCTTGCCCACAAAAACAGTTCTTTAAAATTATACTGAATATCCTCAATGTTACCAGCTCTAGAATTGGCACACTTTTGTTAGTTTAACTAAAGGAAATCTTCTCAGCCCTCATATTTGTTCTGCCCCATTATTAGTACTCACTTAATTTTGTGATTACTACTGTGATGTATAGAGGAACATAGGGGATCTCAGCTACTCTAAATATAGCACTTGTAAAAAAAAGTGTCCCTGAAAATATTTTTTGAAATGTTGGCAACTATGCACTTAGGCACTGACCAAGGGCCACCAGGTCAGTAGGGGGCCCCATGAGAGACTTCTGGGATCCTGTGATAATAAAGCGGTAGTAAACTTTGCTAACATTACTACTTTTTAGAGGCCCTGAGGTAGGTTATGCCACAATGTACAAATATGCACAGCATATTAGCACATTAGGGTACACTAGGGTACGCACCCTCCAGTGCTGCGCTGTGATCAATCTGACTGGTCCCGGGCACTTCCATCTTCACCCAGTCTTCCTTCTGGGCTCTGTGCCTTCGGTCACTTGCCTTGGCTGGACTGTGTTGATGTCATTCCCACATATGCTCATGCGCATCCTCTCTCTCTCTCATCCTCCCTCCCTTACTCCTCACCCCTCTCTCATCCTCTCCCTCTCATCCTCCCACTCTCTCTCTCTTTCTCATCCTCCCTCTCTCTCTTTAATTTAATTTGTTAAAAAAAAATAAAAAAATAGGCAAACAATTTTTTGTTATATTATTTATGGTCGTGGCCCTCTGACTGAGAGTAATGTGGATCACATAAACACGCGACAAGACTTACAACATAAATAGACCTGAAGTGTGCCTTGGTGGTCTGGTCAGTATGCCAAGAAAAGGGGGCATACCCAAAGTAAGTAATGGGTAGTTGTTGAAGAAGGATATGCTGAGAAGTGCCCTGAAAAAGGGAAGGGCGGGAGGGTGTCGAATGCGATTGAATGCGCAGACTCACGGACATGAGGTGAGCTGGGAAGAGTCGGCCCAGTGACATGTAGTACTGCACACTGAACCGACAAAGAGCATGTGTGAGTGGGCTGCTTAAATACCCTCCGGGCTCCTCCCATAAACTCAGGCCACCATACTGGCCTTCTTATTTATGGTCGTGGCCCTCTGACTGAGAGTAATGTGGATCACATAAACACGCAACAAGACTTACAACATAAATCGACCTGAAGTGTGCCTTGGTGGTCTGGTCAGTATGCCAAGAAAAGGGGGCAAAAGAATCAGATAGGGAAATAGCTTTTATTGATTTCCTGTATTTATTGACCCAGCTTGGTAAAGGCTTGTGCCATTTCTTCCTGAGGATTTGGGGTGTATGTGGCAAAACAAGGAGACTTCCCATCAGCCTGGTATCTTGATTACGTGGTCTGGTACTCCCTGTTGGGAGGCAGTTGAGGCTGCTCCAATTCGGAAAGAATGTCCAGAGAACTGACTGGGGTTTGAAGCCCAAGTTGCTTTGGATTCTGACATGCTTGACAAACTGGCTGCCACTCAGGGAGCTGGTTTAGAAAGGGTAGCAACAAGCTCCCATCAGATTGGCTGGATAGATGGAGCAGTAGTCGGTCCAGCACCGTCACTGGGCGTCAGGCATTGTTAGTCTGAAACAGGTTGATGTCAACCCCCGGGGCTGGTTTGTTGCGTTTGCAGACTGAGAGTGTAGGTGTTCGAAAGCGAGTCGGGTGGCGTCGGAGCAGTGTCTGACTGCCGGAGCCACTGACTGTAAATTCACTAGGTCGTAGGGAACCATAGAAGGCCTGGTAGATGGCTGCTTGGGTGACTATGCTGGGCAAGGCCCTAAATGGGAAATTAGTAAGGATTTCAGACATGTCCCTAAAGAGTGCACTCTTGAAAGGTAGGCGCTTGCCACTGACTACAGGTTGGTGCTTCTGTATGCCCTGTAGCAGGGACTTGACTGCATGGGCTCGAGAATACTGACAGTTTACTGGGGTCCTGCAGGGACAGGAAATGCTGGACGCCATCTAGATATGGCGTGATACTATTGTGAGAAAGGGTCAGCTGCTTGTGGCAATACGATATGAAGGCTAGGACATGTCTAACGTTGCCTATTGCTGCTCCAAAGCAAGTGGCCAAAAATTAGCGTTTAGTGTTCCAAGCAGTGCGATAGGCCTTCAGTGTGTTGCGTGCCAAGGAGTGGTTAATAAGCTGGGTTGAGTTGGTGAGATGCTACTTCAGTCTATCGTCAGCAATGACCAGGGTGGGACAGGGATGGTTATTGGGTCGGCTCCAGGCTCTTGCTGGAAAAACAAAGTAAGGTTGGAATGGGACAGAGCATCAGCTGCGATTTTGCATTTGCCTGGAATATGTCTACAGAAGATATTAAACTGGTGACAGAGAGACAGCTGCGCGAGCCTGCGCAGGAAGGATGTGATAGGGAGAGGCTTGATCTACCGTAATTGATGAAGTTGGCTGTGGCCTGATTGTCTGTGGTGAAGAACACTGTCTGTCCAGTTCAAGTGTGGCCCCAGACCTGGGCAGCTGCCACAATGGGGTACAGCACGAGGCGTGATGAAGACTGCGTGAAGCAGAAATTTAAGAGTTTGGAGAACCAGTGGCAGACGAAAAATGCACGCAAAAACCTGTGGTGGCTCGGCTGACACTGCCGGGATGAAGATTGAAATGCTGATCTATCAGTTGGGGAAGTTGTCCCACATAGCTAAGTCTGCTACTGATGCTTGGTCTAGTTTGAGAACTTGGACTGGATCTTGCACTGGTGTGAGAGAATCAAGACAATACACAGGTGCTCAACAAGACGATATACGTGCACTCACTGACCAACGTGCACTCGCAGACCAATGTGCACTCGCTGACCAACGTGCACTCGCTGACCAACGTGCACCTGCTGACCAACGTGCACCTGCTGACCAACGTGCACTCGCTGACCAACGTGCACTCGCTGACCAACGTGCACTCGCAGACCAACGTGCACTCGCAGACCAACATGCACTCGCTGGTGCTGGATGGAAACCTGAACTAACTGCAGGGAAAAATACAGGGAAAAGATGAGTGGCCCGCGTGCCACTAAAGATGAATGGCCAACTAGGTGCCACAGTGTGTTTGTGTGGCTGATTGTTTGTCACTGAGGTGTGTTTGCAAGTTTAGTTTGTATTCGGGTTTGCACGTGGTGCACGCTGCAAAGTGTTTTATACTACTGCAGACAATATTATGTGGTTGCAAGGGTGTCAGTGAGTGTCAGGTTGCTGGGATGATATTGTGTAGTTGGAGTGGCCTCGAGTATGAAGGTTTGTTTTGAGACGGCATTGCGTGGTTGCAAGGGTGTCAGTCTGGTTTGCTGACACGATGTTGCGTGGTTGTAAAGGTTTCGATGATTATGAGGTTTGTTTTGAGATGGCATTGCGTGGTAGCAAGGGTCTCTGTCTGGTTTGCTGAGACGATATTGCACGGTTGCAAAGGTCTCGATGACTATGAGGTTGTTTTGAGATGGTCTTGTGTGGTTGCACGGGTCTCAACAAGTGAGGGGTTGCTGAGACGATGTTGCGTTTGCAATGGTCTCAAGTGAGTGTCGGGCTGCTGAGATGACTATGTATGGCTGCAAAGGTCTGAACGGGTGTCAGGTTGCTGAGACGATATTGCGTTTGCAATGGTGTCAAATGAGTGTCAGTTTGCTAATGGCTGCAAAGGTCAGAACGGGTGTTAGGTTGCTGAGATGAGATTGTGTGGTTGCAAAGGTCTAGACGAGTGTGAGGTAGCTGAGATGATATTACATTTGCAAGGGTCTCAATTTTTTTTAATTAAAATGACTGTGAATGAAACGCTGGTAAACATTAGTTACCACGTCTGGCAGTGTTTACAAGCCATTACAGGCATTGGTGTTTCGAATGCCTCTGAACATCCGACTAAACCCATTTTTTTTCCCAGGAAGGTTTCTAACTCAACTGCCTAGAAACGACTATAATGATCCTGTGTAGATGTACTGATAAGATAACACGGAGGAGAGATTGGGGACCCTGTGTAGATGTACTGGTAAGATAACAGAGGAGAGATTGGGGGCGGCTGAAAAAACACCCAACTGTTCCTAAACGTCCGTTTACCAACAGCAGTGTACATGAGGCCTAAGACAATTTGCCTGGCTGCAAGGATCTCAATGAATGCCAGGTTGCTGGGGCGAGACTGCGTGGTCACAAAGGTCTTTATCGAGTGGGAGGTTGTAAGGGTCTCAATGAGTGTGGGGCTGCTGAGATGGTATTGCTTTAGCAAGGGTCTCAACAAGGGTGTCAGGCTGCTGAGACGATTTTGTGTGGTTGCAATGGTCTCAACAGGTGTCGGGTTCCTGGGCCGAGATTGCGTGGTTGCAATTTTTTTCTTTTTTTTAACGTTTTTTTTACATATATTTTTTGTAAGGGTCATGTGTTGCAAGGGTCTTAACAAGGGTGTCGGGCTGCTAAGGTGATTTTGCATGGTCACAAGGGTCTCGATGAGTGTGGTGCTGCTGAGACGGTATTGCGTTTGCAAGCGTCTCAACAAGGGTGTCAGGCTGCTGAGATGATTTTGCATGGTTGCAATGGTCTCAACAGGTGTCAGGTTGCTGGGCCGAGATTGTGAGGTGGCAATTTTTTTCTGCACTTTTATATTTCTTTTTTCTTTTTGCGTTTTTTTTTTTTAATTCGTATATATAATTTTTTTTTTGCGTTTTGTAAGGGTCATGTGTTGCAAGGGTCTTAAGGGTGTCAGGCTGCTGAGACGATATACGTGTGGTTGCAAGGATCTCAATGAGTGTGAGGGCTGCTGAGACGATATTGCGTTTGCAAGGGTCTCAACAAAGGTGTCAGGCTGCTGAGACGATTTTGCGTAGTTGCAGCGGTTTTAACAGGTGTCAGGTTTCCTGGGGTTGAGATTGCGTGGTGGCAACGTTTTTTTTGGGGGTTTTTTTTGGGCGTTTTTATATATATTTTTTATTTTATTTTGCGTTTTGTAAAGGTCATGTGTTGCAAGGGTCTTAACAAGGGTGTCAGGCTGCTGGGATGATTTCGCGTGGTTGCAAGGATCTCAATGAGTGTGGGGCTGCTGAGACGATATTGCGTTTGCAAGGGTCTTAACAAGGGTGTCAGGCTGCTGAGACGATTTTGCATGGTTGCAATGGTCTCAACAGGTGTCAGGTTGCCGAGGGGCTGAGATTGCGTGGTGGCAAAGTTTTTTATTTATTTTTTCGTTTTTTTTTGCGTTTTTATATATATATATATTTTTTTATTTTGCGTTTTGTAAAGGTCATGTGTTGCAAGGGTCTTAACAAGGGTGTTAGGCTGCTGAGATGATTTTCATGGTTGCAAGGTCTCAATCAATAAGAATTGGGTTACTGAGAAAGGATAGAAACACCTGGTTTGTTTGTACCTTAGGCAAGCAGTATAAGGTAAAAGGAAAACGCCTGCTTGAATCGTAGGTTCCATAGGGGCCACTAATGAACGATATGGGAGACAACGAATGGTAGCAAATTGATAGGACATAAAGAATGTAATAACAAATTTTACTTGCGACAGTGGGCCATGCGAGTAAGTTTGCGGCGGACTGAGGCTGGAGTGAAACATGTAGGAAAGGTGTAGCGTGATGCCATGCATGGGGCAAAACAACAGTGTAGAAAATAGAACACGAGAAGTGCGTACGAATATTTTATAAGCTCCACTGTGGGAACCGAACATATGATGTGGGTGACACCATGAGTGGCCACAAATTTTGACATGACAAACAAGCTAACGAATCCTACCTGGGACAGTGAACATGCAACTGGGTTTGCTTGGACTGGAGTGGATGTGCAACACATCCGAAGAGTGTGGCGCGGTGTGGTGTGGCGCCATGCATGACGCACAGGCAATAACTTTGGTAAATAAATGAGAGAGAAGAACCATGTACAAACAATTCGTAAGTTCCGCTGCGGAAACTAAAACACACGGCATGGGGGAAACATAGAATGGCAATGGTGGAAAGTATGCAATGTATCTGATACAAAACGGTTATAAAGAGAAATGACTGATACAAAAACGGTTGAAAAATGCATGAAACAAATCCGATACGTAAGTAAGGAGTGTTTAACAAATCTGCTGTGAATTGGTTGTAGAGTGTATGCTACTCCTTGCTGTGAAACCGAACACCTACCAGCCACCCATCCCCCCAGGCTAATCAAGTGCAGACAAGGCAGCAGGTGAGTTCAATTACCACCTCAATCTGCCAAAGAACCCATACAAAGAATATATGCTAATCTCCAAATGAATGAGACAGCAAGCATGGACACTGAATATACAAATAAATAGTTTGTTTGGCAGGAGGAAGTTACAAATGTACCAAGCTTGTAACTAAGATGTTAGAACATGAGCAACAATAACTTCAGAGGCAGATTTTTACAAAAGAAATGCAGGATAGGAAGCATAACGAATTGCAAAATTGCACATGATACAAAAGGTTTGAATACTACCTGTGACAGTAAGTGGGAACCTCTGCCGAAGACCATGAACGGAGAAGCCGCAATGCACTTGTGATGTCGAGTGCGATTGAATGCGCAGACTCACGGACATGAGGTGAGCTGGGAAGAGTCGGCCCAGTGACGTGTAGTACTGCACACTGAATCGACAAAGAGCATGTGTGAGTGGGCTGCTTAAATACCCTCCGGGCTCCTCCCATAAACTCAGGCCACCATACTGGCCTTCTTATTTATAAAAGGTCCACCAAAATCCTCAGCACCAGGCCCATGGTGTTCTTAATCTGGCCCTGCAGTGCTCATCTTTTCATATGACTTTCTTAAGTCATTGAGATAATAACCTCATCTACTAAACCTCTCCACCATTTGAAGCCTTTCATTTTTAAAGGCTGCATCAATAGAGCAGTTTCTTTTAGCTCTCATAAATTGCCCAGTGGGAATGCCTTTTTTAATTTTATAGGACAAAATGATAGATAGCCCATATCTTCAGTAAGACAGTTAGACAGTATTTTACTAGCATACCTTCTTCTTTTCTGTTCATCTCATTAGTATATGTGGCCAATATATGGGAGGAAAGGCAGATAAATCCCCATCTCTTAATACCTGGTGGTGTTGGTGAGAAGACTTTCAATTTACATATCATCTACTACAGCCTGGAGCCCTTATATTTAATACTGGAGAAAATTATAACCCCGATATTGTCTATACATATATATTCAAGAGAAGTTTTCACCATTTAAACTTGGTAAATGTTAATATTACCACATAGAGATAGAACGTTGATTTTTATATATAATTGCATTGACCTCATCTTTTAGGTATACCTGTGTAGCACTACCCCCGAAAGAACTGCTGGTTTGTTTTGGGTGGCATGTTACCTCTATTTCCTCGCCGTCTAGGGTATCAGATGAGAGTTAAGGAAAAGGTTCAATGTCCACACTTTAGACTTCTTTTTCTTTGCTTTATTGCCAAACTTGATAAAAGAATAAAAGTAGTATTTGAAGAGCTGGAAAGGGTAATGAATGATAGGTTCAGGTGTATAACTTCTGTTCGGAAACACTCTTGTTTCCAGCACCGTAGCTTTCGTCGCTACTCTAGCCAGAGTGGGTATTGTGCACCTGGATAGGCCTCTCTCACTAGCCTAGCAGCTAGAATGTCACACGGAAATTTGGCAAAGTCTGTGCCACAGACCTTCCCAAAGGTGGTGGTATATTCGGTCCAAAATCCTCTCAGCACAGGATTAAGCACCCGGATCTCTCCCGATCGACTTCTTGTGAACTCAGAACTGAACAATGAAGTTCAAGGCCTCTCTTGAGATACCAGCCTCTTGCTCGGTGCTCTCCAAGATAGGTTCTTTATCGAATAGCTTCCTCCCTCAGGACGGACAGCACAGGACCACTCTTCAAACATAGAGCCAGTCTGACTACCGGGCCTACTTAGTGGATTAAAACCCCAGACCAACGTAGTCCTCCCCAGCATGCACAGCACGGCGATCAACTCCCTCTGATTGGCTGCCAAAGGGGAACACCTAAAACACCTTGACCTGACTGCTGCCACCCTTGGCCTGGGGTGGTAACAGCACCCCAGACAACAATAGTGGTCACTCACAGTACAGCCATGGCTGGAACAGAGGCCCAAATTTAGTAAAAAATCATACAGTCTGAGTCAACTAACTCTCAGACTACCCTCTAAATGTAAAGCAGCGTCGGCTAGAAAGTAGCAGTCTGCTACACCTGTTATGGTAATTGACATACTTTTTATGATTTACAATAAGGCCGTGTACACACGATGAGACATGTCTGCTCAAACATGTCCAACGGACCGTTTGCAGCAGACATGTCTCATCGGATTTTGGTCCGATGGCGTGTACACACCATCGAACGTAAATCCCCTCGGGCTGAGGACGCGGTGACGTGGCGGTGACGTTGACGCCGCCACGTCACCAAACCTGGAAATAAAATGCTTCCGCGCATGCGTCGAATCCATTCGACGCATGCGCGGACATGTCTCCAGCGGACACATTTTAAAGCATGCTTTGAAATTTGTCCGCTGGGAAAACATGTCCGCTAGCCCGTACACACGATCGGAGATGTCTGCTGAAACGGTCCGTCGGACCAGTTTCAGCAGATAAATTCGATCGTGTGTACGCGGCCTAAGGCCCCTTTCACACTGGTGTGGGAGCCACGGTGGCGGTATAGCACCACTAAAAATAGCGGCGCTATACCGGATAAACTTCAAACAGAAAACAGCTTAAGGATGATGCAATAACGCCATGATTTAAAAAAAAAAAAAAACACTGAATTGAACCACCAGTTGAAGGTGGAATAACATTCCTAAATTTAAAGACTATCCAGAGTTTAAAAAGCTAAAAGACAGATTACAAAAACAAAAACAAGTGGAGATTCACAAAGAAACCATTAAGCCAAAAAAACATAAATAGTTCATTTGAGATTCTGATGACTTTGCTAATGACAGAGTTTACAATTGGTTTCGTAAGAACAGAGGGTTAACCCCACAACCTGTCTCTGCAGCTGACTCTGATACATCAAAAGGGTCAGAAAGTTCTGAGACAGAAGATGGGAGTGAAAGACAAAGTGACTCGAGTGATGGCAGAAAAGAGCTCAGATATACCACAAAAAGAGGTAGAGGTAGAAGAGGTAATTTCAGACCCCCCAGAGGTCAACGGGGGAAGTTTTTATCAACTCCCCCACTCAACATCTGAGAGATTGAGATCAATGGAGATACACAGGTACCAAGAGAGGGAGGAAGTGATAGATTCTTCAGACTAAACCACCACCCATGACAGTGATTTGCAGATATTTAACCACTTCAGCCCGGAAGAATTGGCTGCCCAATGCCCCGTCCATTTTTTGCGATATACACTGCGTCGCTTTAAACGGACAATTGCGTGATCGTGCAAAGTTGCACCCAAACAAATGGAGCTTTCTTTTGGTGGTGAAAAAATATTGGTGTCTGCGCTGTGCTAGGGGTATGTGCCACAATAGTGCACAAACCAGGGGGAGGGTCCTAGGAACTAGGTAAATAATGAACAAGTGTAAACAACATGTGAAAAGTGAATACTGAAACACACAAATAAAGATAACACCATAAAACGTTATGACATCCAGACATCAAATGATTTCACGGAGTGAATAATACAAGAGTGGAATAATGAATAGTCTGTGGTACAAGTCCAAAAAAAAAATCTGTGAGTGAAATGCCCAGAGCAGAAAGAAAACTTCCAACATAGAAATGATGCAGATGGAGGCTTCGGTGCAGACACCCCTAGTGCTCTCTAATCGCTCACCTTCCGGCTATGTACAGATAGCCAAAAAAATCCACTCCAGCAAAGAAAACGCACAGCAGTAAGGGATCCACTCCAGCAGAGAAAACGCACAGCAGTAAGGGATCCACTTCAGCAGAGAAAAACGCACAGCAGTAAGGGATCCACTCCAGCAGAGAAAACGCACAGCAGTAAGGGATCCACTCCAGCAGAGAAAAACGCACAGCAGTAAGGGATCCACTCCAGCAGAGAAGACACACAGCAGTAAGGGATCCAGTCCAGCAGAGAAAATGCACAGCAGTAAGGGATGATGACAAAGGATCTCAATGGCAGATGAGCATGTAAAAATCAGAGACACAACATAGCATAATCCTGTGATGGCACTAGAAATATAATGATAGATCACACAGACATGCACTCACTTTGTGATCATGAAAGGTGGCCCCTCCCCCGCCCTGCCTCTCCCCCCATTTCTTTCCATTCTATGGTGCAGGCCACGACACGCATGTGTGACCTCTCGTAGGTCCTTTAGTGGTTTTGCCTTTGTCTCCCTCCCTGGAGTCGTCTCTCCACCTGACCCCGGGACATGTTCCAATTCCCCCCTGCCTGCCTCCCCTTTCACCCAGTTTTGCTCTTGATGGTGTGGCTCGGTGTCCGATCCCGGTCTGCTTCTGGACATGTGCCTTGGTGAGTGGCAGCCTGATTTTGTACATTATTGCTTATTTACATTGCTATGGGAGGGCACCATGCACCCCTGCATTTACCAAGATGTTGGGGTGGGCAGGTCCTCTTTATGTTTATGTTTGCGTTTACATTTTTATTGATTTGCATATTTTCTCTTCATAGAACCTATGTTTGCGTTAAAATATTTGCTCCCTGAAGAAGACCGCTACTACGAAGGTCGAAACACGTAGGAGCTTTTTCGCACTCAGTGCTCATATGCATACAGTACTGTTTAAATTTGAATTGTTATTGTCACCATTTTGTGATTAATTTGTAGGCCTAATCTGTTCATGTTTTGATTTTTAACAAAGCTCATATCCTGAGTTCCCTTTTGTTTAGGGGCTCTTTTTTGATAAACCTATTTATTGCAATAAATTCATACTCTTTTACCAATTTGTATATTGTCTATATTGTGCTGCAACACAAAGCCCCTAGGGGTAAATGTCCTTTTTTTTTCAGGAATTATTGTTGGATTGCATTTCAGTTCAGGTTGTTTCTACACATTATGGCAGCATGCTGTAGGTACTTGATTTTATATTGTATCAGTTGCAACAACTATATGATCGTAATCTTGGATCACAATTAATCTATCTTGCTTGAGGACTTTATCTTTATTGTATGAATGCTAACTACTGCTAAAATAAACACTAGTACTTTGCTGAAACATACCAAATATATTCAATATAAAGACAGCTATAAAACATTCTCATGAAGCATAGGTCAGAAACAAATTATTTCAGTTCGATAAATGATTTGTTGAAGATGTTTTGCTATTAAGATTTCCTAGGAATGCTCACCCATTGCCACCTTGATGCTAGTAAATCTGAGTTTCTGACAGTTTTGTCACGGTTATGATAAATGATCCATTTTGTAGATGCTGATTGTGTGACCTATTTAACTAGCAGTGGTCCTGCAGTGACATTATGAAAGATGTTTAGCAGCAGTAAGAAAGAAAAAAAACTCTTTGAAGTGAAAAAATTAAATAATGAAATGGTACATTGAACATTTTGTTCAGCACAAAGAGTAAACTGTCTTCCAATTTAAATATATATTACATGTGTCTGTAAAATATTCTGTCACAAATATTAACAAATAAACATTCTCTTTTTTCTTTTCTCTAGTAACTAGTATTTTTTCTATATATACATTTTTTCTGTATTTACTTTTTTTTTTGTAAATTCTTCATTTAGTTAACACGGCTTGAAATACAGATAACAACAATTTGTGTACACTCAGAATGTGAGACATTGGGGGAGATTTACTAAAGCTGGTGCACTCAGAATACTGTGCAGCTGTGAATGGTATCCAATCAGCTTCTAATTTCAGCTTGAGCAAATACGCTTTGGCAATAAAACCTGGAAGCTGATTGGTTTATATGCAGAGTTGCACTAGATGTTGCACTCTTCAGCTTTAGTAAATCAACTCCATACTGTGCATAGCAATAGCAAGTGTGCTGTACATTCCAGAGAGTTATATCTTGCAAAATTATGTGCAGTAGTCAAGCCAGTTTGCATATTTTTGATAGGGACAAAGTAGGAGGGTAATAGAAAGGTAAGTATAGGGTGCAGTAGATAAGAGAGCAGAGAAGAATATTTTGGGAGGGAGTGAAGCAAGGGATAGAATAGAGGAAAAGGGGAAGAAGGAGAGAGGCTCTGTGCCACACCCTCTCATATTTCTCAAAGAAAAGGCAATACCTCAGGAGACCATCTGTAAGTTTTGTGTTTAGTCATTGGCAGTGATGGAACTGTATTCTAGGGAATTGCTGTAATCTGTCCAGTTGTCATGGTTTGGAGTCAGGCTTGGAGGACAGTAGCTATAGCAGTAGAGATTAACTCATCGACCAACTGGAAAAGTACAGAAGCAGCTTAATCTGGCAGATGACACAGACTCACCTGGGTTCAGAGTCTAAGTACTAACTGATGTTCACCAGAGCTTCTGATGGTGGAGATGGGTTTTGCTGCATGTTAGTACCAGGCCACAGACCTCAGGTTCGCCCTCATCAGGAGTGAGCAAGCCAGGATCCAGTAGCAGATATAGCAGGTAGGGATAAAGAGAAGCTGAAGGTTGGTAACAAATAGATGTAGGTTGGGATCAAGCAGAAGTGTAGTCAATGAACAAGCCAAAGATTGACAATGAGTGGTAGCACCGATACAGACAGCAGAAGGAGTTACAAGAGCAAAATACTGGTTGAAGAGAGCACAAAAACCTGATAAACAGGAATTGCGGGGACATGGCTTCAATTAGAGAGTTCATGATAGGAGTAAAGAGTTCAAGGCAAAAAAACAGGGTTTAAGGCAAGATCATTCAAGGAATTGTGCAGGAAGCTGTCCAACATCCCAGGTGGCTCAACAGGAACAGACATCACCAGAGCCAGCAGAGTTTGCAGGTTCAGACCCAGATCCTGACATTAGTACTGTAATACAATTTGTTTCTAAACTTCTCCCTTTAGTATCGCAGACTGGTCGGTAAGTTGAGCAAGGAATTTGTTTGGTTTTGTTTTGCATGCATTGCCATTCCATGTGCTCCTTGCTGCAAAAGCCATATATGGGTCAGTGGCAGTGGCCATTTATATGTACAGTTGAAATATTGGTGAGGGGACACACTGGACACCTTTTCTGCCATAGTGCATGCTGGATATCCAGTGCACCCTTGTGCCTTGAAGCAGAGGTGGGATACCTTCAGGCTCACCTTCCCTCTGAATAGCAATTATAATGCATGGGCTTCCACTGTGGAGGCTCGCAAAAGTCAGAGTTATGACTATACAGGAGGACTATGGGGAGCTTTGACAGGGTCTGTAACTTACGCATGTATTTGTAAATGTGTGCAAATGAAACCCCTAATTTTAACACATACTGTTGAACAGGACTATTTGGTTGGTTAGCAGGCTGGTCGGTAAGTTGAGCCAGGCATTTCTTTGGTTTTGTTTCCTTCCTTGTGCTCCTTACTACAAAGGCCAGTTATAGGTGAGGGCAGTGGCCATTTGTTTCTACTGTTAAAAAATTAGTGAGGGAAAGCACTGGACACTTTTGCTGCCATAGTGCTACCTTATGGCTGTCCAGTGCACTCTTGTGCCTTTAAGGAGGGGAGGGCTACCATCAGGCTCACCTGCCCTCTGTCTATTCATTATAATGCATGTGATTCCACTGTGGAGGCTCTCAAAATTCAGAGTTAGGACTACAGATACTGGGGTACCTTGACAGGGGTTCTGTAGCTTACCCGTGTATTTGCAAATGTGTGCAAACTAAACCCCTGTTTTCAATGCATACTCTTATGCCGCGTACACACGATCACTTTATGTGATGGAAAAAAACAAAGTTTTTAAAAACGTCAATTTAAATGACCGTGTGTGGGGGAAAACGTAGTTTTATGTCTTGTGAAAAACGACCCAAAAAAATTGAAGCATGCTTCAATTTTTTGTGTCGTTTTTCAAAACGTTGTTTTTTTTTTACAAAAAATCACAGTGTGTAGCAAAAAACGACGTTTAAAACAACGTTTTTCAACCCGCGCATGCCCAGAAGCTAGCTATAAAGCGAGCTTCAATGGAAAAGAGTGGTGAACGTAACCTCGCTTTGCTAGAGCATTGTGAAAAAACGATGGTGTGTAAGCAACATCGTCTTTGAAAATTGAAGTTTCAAAAACGTTGTTTTTTACTTCACAGAAAACTTCGTTTTTTTCCCATCGCATAAAGTGATGGTGTGTACGCGGCATTAGACAGGACAATTTGGTTGGTTAGCAGGCTCGTTGGTACATTGAGCCAGAAATTTGTTTGGTTTTGTTTTATATTTAATTTATTTTTATTTATTTAACAAAGGATTACAAAGCACATTACATCATCATAAAATACGCCCTATATTACAAAAAACACTGTAATCTCAGATATGACACAGCATGAATACAATACAGACATAGGTGTATCTCCCTGAACCTTATCATTAATACCAAGTTTAATGAGGCAAAAGTTAGAATGAGAGGCAGAGACATCCTGCTTCTAAATGGAAAAACGTTGGCAGGTCTTCCCCCCAGGGACAGATCTATGGGTTTACCTGACTTCTCCACCTGGTGTAAGCCCCCCAAAATAATTTTATTTGATTTACAGTGTTTTAGGATCATTACCATAGCTACATTTAAGAATAAGGAAATTATAAAAAAATGTTGAATTTTGTTTCTTTGAATCCCAGTCCCCAGTAACATGAAATAAACATTGCCAGGGATCTTGCCCATTTAAAACTTTCTCCCAATATAGCCGGATCCTAGGGCACTGCCACCAGATGTAAGCATGCGTTCCCTCTTATGTAGTTTGATTGGGACATATTACCACTTAATCAACAGTTTTAAGTTCAGTTCTTTAATCCTCATATCTACTGAGGTACTGTAGAGTGCACATAGGTCCAGATTCACAAATCACTTACGCCGACGTAAGTGCAAATGTGCGCCGGGAAGTGCAAATTTGCGTGGGGGTATCTGTGTGCCAGACCCACAAACCAACATACGCCTAAAAACTGGCCACTCTATGCCGACGTAGCTTACATACCCCGTCGTAGCGTGGGCACACTTTTCGTCTGGAAGCATGTTGCTGCTCCCATTGATTAGGCATTAAAACATGCAAATGAGGGAAATACGGCGATTCACGAACATACGTGCGCCCGATGCATGCTACGCGAGGTGCGTGTAAGTTGTACGTCCGGCGTAAAGTTATTCCCCATAGATGAGGCACAACCCGGCAACAGACATGCAAAGGTCTGCACCAGAGAACACAAGCCGGTGTATTGGGCGTACGCTACGTTCACGGCGTACGTGGTGATCCGGCGTAGCTTAGGCATTTGTGCCGGCGTGGTTGTGAGCATGCGCATAAGGGTGCTGTTTTTTATGCGTCCAAGTCATGGCAATGTCACGGCACATGCGCAGTTCGTGATACGCCGGGCGTAAAACACTGCACCATGCTCAGACCAGCATTTGCATGGGGTCACTCCCACTTCCACCTACGCCGGCCTGCGCCTTTGAAAAATACACCACGTCGACGCAGCGTTGGGAGCAATAGCTTGCTGAATGCAGTGCTTGCCTCTCTGCACTGCGTCGGCTTGGCGTTCCAGGAAAGATATCAACATCTTATAGATATTTGAAATGCCATGTCTTACTATACCCCCTTGGTCTATAAGTCTCTCCAAGGGATTGAGATCACAAATTGAGCAAAGAGGTTTAGGCAATACATCCATGAAATACTGGAGGTGTCCCACGGTGATGAGCCGTACCTGTCTCTCAATTCTAATAAAGAACAAAGGACATTCCCATTCAATACATCTCTAATGCCCTGTACACACGATCGGTTCGTCCGATGGATTTTTTCATCAGATATCCGATGAAGCTGACTTTCATCAGTCTTGCCTACACACCATCGGTTAAAAATCTGATGGTGTCCAACGCGGTGATGTAAAACACAACAACGTGCTGAGAAAAGTTCAATGCCTCCGAGCATGCGTCGACTTGATTCTGAGCATGAATGGATTTTTGACCGATGAATTTCCCCACAGACGATCGTTTTTTTCTATTGTTTTTTTAACCATAAGAGAAGTTTAAAACAGGTTCTATTTTTTTTCACCAATGTAAAACAAAACGTTTTCATCAGACAAACCTATCGTGTGTACAGGGCATTACGCTTAAACACCTTGAAGATGTCCAATTGAGATAAGACTTGTTCTCTTTCCCTGGCGGGAAATAATTTGTGCCTGACAAGAGCATTAAGGGATCATTATGATGCCATTTCAAACTTTTATAAAGGTTGTCCTGGAGCATAAAAATTCTCCGCCTCCTAAGAGGCTACCCGCCATCTGCCTCCTCTCTGCTTTAATAGTTCTTATATAGACAAGGGGCGGGGCCACCCAGTTATGTCAATCGGTGGCACCGCCCCCTTATAATATGTCATATGATTCAGAAGGGCAGTGCCACTGGGTGAGGTAACCTATAAAAGAACAGTCAAAGCAGAGAGGAGGCGGACAGCCGGAGGCCTCCCTAGAGGTGTGGGTTTTCTTTGCCAATTTTTTGGGTCCAGCGGGCGTTGTGATTGACGATGAATGTACATCGAGGGACACAATTTTTTTCTTTTATAATGAAGGACTTGTCAAAAACAGTTTCCTGTGGTCATTACTTTTTTAACACTTTTTTTGGTAAATGGGTGGGGGTACGATGTACTCCACATGGGTGGATGTATTCACATGGGTGGCGGGATCTGGGGGCCCCCTGTAAAAGGGGGTTTCCAGCTTTCGATAAGCCTAGACCACGACAACCATAGCCCAGGATTGTCAGAAAGAGGCCCTTGTCCCCATTAACATGGGACAAAGTGCTTTGGGGGAACCCTCCCCGTATTGAGGGCAAGCAGCCTCAACATGCTCGTCCTTTTCTGGCCTGCCAGACTGCATGCTTGAATAAAGGTCTGGTATGGATTCTTGGGGGGACCAATGCCATTTTAACCTACTCACTACCGGCGGCAATCAATTGGCGGCACGATAGCTCTCTTGTTCTGAGAGGACGTCATATGAGGGGGCACTAGGGGGCACCACCGCATTACTGGGAATCTGAGATCCACATCCTGTCAGGGAGCGGAGATCGATGCTGTGTCCCTTGTACATAGGGTCACAGATCGGTCACCTCCACCAGTCAGTCCCCTTCCCCCACAGTTAGATACACTATGCAGGGAACACATTTAACCCCTTCCTCGCCACATAGTGTTTACCCCTTCCCTGCCAGTCACATTTATACAGTAATCAGTGCAAATTTATAGCACTGATCACTGTAAAAAATGTGAATGGCCCCAAAAATTTGTCAAAAGTGTCCGATGTGTCCGCCATAATGTCGCAGTCCCAATAAAAATCGCAGATCGCCGCCATTACTAGTAAAAAAAATCATAATTATGTCCCCTATTTTGTTTTGTGCAAACCAGTCACTATACGCTTATTGCGATTTTTAGATATGTAGAAGAATACGTATCGGCCTAAACTGAGAATTTTTTTTTTCCATTCGGATATTTATTTTAACAAAAAGTTAAAAATATTGTGTTTTTTTCAAAATTAACACTCTTTTTTTGTTTATAGCACAAAAAATAAAAACCGCAGAGGTGATCAAATAACACCAAAAGAAAGCTCTATCTGTGGGGAAAAAAATGACGTCAATTTTGTTTGGCAGCCACGTCACATGACCACGCAATTGTCCGTTAAAGCGACACAGTGCAGTTAGCTGAAATTTCGCCTGGGCAGGAAGGGGGTATATGTGCCCAGTAAGCAAGTGGTTAAAAAAAAATGTCGTGGAGTTCCCCTTAAAATCTATACCAGACCCAAAGGGGCATACCATTGCAATTTTTGACAGCTAGACCAATTCTTGCTTTCATCAAGAGTACCTCTATAGGGTTATGGTGTGAAGGCGCCACCGACACCCAAAGACCAATTTTTCCACACCTGTTTGACAGGTGCATATCATTTAAATTTTTTACAGCAAGACCAATTCTTACACTTTAATCAAGAGTACCTCTATAGGGTTACAGTGTGAAGGCGCCACCGACACCCAAAGACCAATTTTTATTCACAAGTTTGACAGGTGCATATCATTGCAATTTTTGACAGCAAGACCAATTCTTGCTTCCATCAAGAGTACCTCTATAGCAGGGGTGTCAAACTGGCGGCCCTCCAGCTGTTCCGAAACTACAAGTCCCATCATGCCTCTGCCTGCGGGAGTCATGCTTGTAACTGTTAGCCTTGCAATGCCTCATGGGACTTGTAGTTTTGAAACAGCTGGAGGGCCACCAGTTTGACACCCCTGCTCTATAGGGTTACAGTGTGAAGGTGCCACCGACATCTAAAGACCAATTATTCCGCACATGTTTGACAGGTGCATAACATTGTAATTTTTGACAGTAAAGCCAATTATTACTTCCATCAAGAGTACCTCTATAGGGTTATGGTGTGAAGGCTCCACCGAGACCCAAAGACCCATTTTTCAGCACCAGTTTGACAGGCGTATATCATTGCAATTTTTGACAGCAAGGCTAATTCTTGCTTTCATCAAGAGTACCTCTATAGGGTTACAGTGTGAAGGGGCCACCGACACCCAAAGACAAGCAGAGGGGTCAGTAATGTAGACATAACCTCTCCTAAGGAGATATGGGAACCGGACTACATCTGGATAGATGCCATCGGACCCATATATTGAACAAATTTGGAACCTTGTTCGTCCCTCCGGCAGGGAGGAGGATTCCGGGGGAGGGGGTTTGGAGTGGGAGGGTAGGGGGTATTGGGCTGGGATGAGTGTTCTCCTTTTTTCTTTTTTTTTTGTCTCTCTCTTCCTTTCTTCCTCCGGAGACCCCAGAATCCCCATATGGAAGGGGGAGAGAGAAATTTGGCAGCCGCTTCGACATATTGAACTATGACTACATTAAATTTAGTAACATATAATGTAAGAGGACAGATTGATTAGATTGCATCACTGGCAATACAATGCACCTTTAATTTCTTTATTAGACACAAATTATTTTAAACCGGGGGAAAAATGGGGGAGCAAACCATAGATAGATGGAGATTTATACAAATACAGAATTTCACACACACACACACTTCCCCAACCACTGCGGGGAAAAGGAAACATGACATTAATAGAGAAATTATTCTCTTCCCCTTGGTGCTTGGGTCAGAGTATATCTAAAATATCTAAAATATAAGAAGAAATAGAACCTAGAATGGGAAGAGGAAATAGGTGCCTTACGAGATGAGGAACATAGGACGAAGATTCTGAGGTTGGCCTGCTTTGCCTCTAGTGATATTTAGACAATAGGAATGTGCTACCAGGAGATGTTTGTTCCATGATACGGACAAGACGGTCGCTCAATATAAGAACTCCTTAGTCCCTCATCTCTTGAATGCAGCCAAAAGTCTGATTCCGAGATTGTGGAGAACCCCAAAGTCCCTTCTTTGAAGGAATGGACAGTTAAGACAGAGTTGCTGAGATCAATAGAAGAAACAATACATAGAATTGAAGACTCCATAGAAACATATAATAACATATGGAGGAAGTGGTTAACGTTAAAAAAATCACCAGAGTACAGTATATGATAATGATAGAGTACTAGGGGAACTAGGGGGAGTGGGAGAGGACAGAGCCCTGGAAAAAGAGGCTTGAGTATTTAATAGGACCTGTAAAGGACCTAGTCTAGAGATGGAGGGTGATGGGGAGAGAGAGAGAGAGAGAGAGACATGGGAGGGGGGAGTTTTTGTTTGTTGTTTTGTTTTTGAGATGGGGGTTTATGTAAATTTAACATGAAATCATACAGTAATGAAGCCGAGGGTACATCTACTTTGTAATGATGTTGTTTAACCTGTAAAATTGATATCAATAAAAAGATAATAAAAAAAATCAACTGGCACATGCCTTGTTTTGTTTACATATCTCAGTTGTTCATGTTTTACTAATGATTGGCGAGAGCCGAAGGACATTGAGTCCTCAGGACTCGCAGATTAGCTTCTGCTGTGAATTATCACAGCAGAAGTGAAATTATATATATATACACACGATTCTTCTACAGCTACCACCTTGTAGAAGCAAAAGTGCTATAGGGCAGGTGCTAGAGGTGTGGAAAATTTTGTTTTTTGCTCTGCTGTTAGAAGTGGAGATTTGATTTTGTTTTGCCTGCAGGCTTGTCTGTCTCCCCCTGCCTTTCCGGAATCTTCTGGAAACATAGGGCCAGATTCAGGTAGATGAGAGTATCTTTCCTCTGGAGTAACGCTTCTCATTTACGTTACTCTGAAGACCCTTTCAGCGCAATTCCTGTAATTCACATAGCAGTTGCGCGTAAACTTGCGCCAGAGTAACGATAATGCGCTGGCGTAACCCGACGCAAGTGGAAGTGGGTGTGATCATATGTAAATGATGGGCGGAGCCCGGCGCAGAGGCTTACGTTCAGCGCATCATCCACGGAGCATGCGCAGTGAGTGCGGCTCCACTCGCCCCCTTGTGCGCATGCTCACAACTTCCGTCGGCACCACTTCCTGGGAAACGTCAGCGCAATGCGTTCCGCTGGGCGCTTAAAAGCGCTGGCGGAAACGCCATTCCGGCGCAAAAGTAGTTCCGTTTCCCCCCACCCCAGGGAAGATACTTTTGCTCTGTAATGGCTGCTCCCGCTACCCCCAGAGAGAGGAGGAACCTCAATTTTAATACCCAGGAGGTCTCTGTCATTATCTCGGCTATGGAGACGGAGAATGAATTTCTCCATGGCAAAAAAAGCCGGAAGACCAGCCGGGAGAGGAAGCAGGGCATCCTGGAGTCGATTGCTGCCAGGGTCAATGTCCTGGGGTACTCCACCCGGACTGCTGGGGACATCCAAAAGAAAATCAATGACCTGCGGCGCAAGGTGAGGGACAAGGTGGCCTCCATCAGGAGGTATGAGAGGGGCACAGGTGGTGGTCCCCCATGTCCTGTCACCCTGACCGCAGAGGAGGAGGTGGTTGCTCGCTGCCTGGAGAGGGAGCAGGTGGAGGGGGTCGCAGGCTATGACTCCGTGGAGGAAGGCACAAGGACAGGTAAGTGTTTTTTAATCCCCTATTTGATGTTTTGCATTTGGGGGGGGGGGGTACATGTGCCAAGTGTGTGGGACCACCAACATGTGTCTGCTTTGTGTCATCCACAGATGACGGAGCTGGGCCATCATCTGTCAGCCTGCATTCCACCCCATCCCCCCCACGCCATCGTGTGCCTGAGCCACTGGGTGGTGAAGAGGTTGTGGAGGAGGAGAGTGGCCACACCACACCTGCCGAGGTGGTTGTGGAAGATCCTGCTGTGGCAGAGCAGGACTTTTCTTTGGTGTTGTCTGTCTCCTCCCCTTCTCCTGGCCCGTCTGTCGTCCCCTCCCCCATCCTTGGAAGCCCCTCAAGGGCGACTCCTTCCACCCGAGGACCTCCATCTTCTGGCCCCAGGAAGGCGACCCAGAAGACCAGGGGGGTGTCTGATGGTGTCCAGGACCAGTTGGCAAGGGATCACGCCAGACAGACAGAACAAATGGGGGCCATAGCGGACCACTTGCAGAAAGTGTCGGACAGCCTGGGCTCCGTTGCCAACCTCAGCAACGCAGTGCAGGATGTGAGCTCTAATTGCGCTGCAGTGGTCACCACTTTGGGGGAGGTGCAGGGGGATATCCAGCACCTCACTGCAGCCGTCCAGGCCAACACTGCTGCCATCCATGGTAACAGTGCTGCCATCCGGGAGCAGGGGAGGCTGAGTCGGCGGGCCCAGCATTACCAGATGACCCGTCAGCTCCGGATGCAGGCCCAGACCAACAGTTATCTTGGACGGATAGCCAGGGCCTTGGAGGGCACGCAGGCCACACCTGCCAGGAGTGGCCCACCTGGGGATCAGCCACCTCCAGATGCCCCCCCACCCCCACCCACTCCATCCAGGCAGCTGCGGAGCCAGAGAGGGGCCCCCAGAAGAAGCCCCCGGCATCCCCGATGAGGCCTTTTTTTTGTGGCTGGTTTTATATTATTATTTTTCACATACTCAGGTCATGAGTTTATTTTTTTTTTTTCTCAGGTTATGAGATTATTTTTCTTTTATTGATCAGGATATGATCTTTCTAATTTATTTTTGTACTGCACACGGTCAGGAGTGCAGGGGACAGTGTGAATGGTGTGTGAATGTGAGAGGGTGGCACTCCTGAAAGTAAGGGGTGTCACCCTCGGCCGTGGTGGTGAAGTGAACCCCACGGCTGAATGAATGATGTGTGAAAGGTGTGTGAATGGACAGTGACATCATTGGGGCCTTGACGCTGGCGTTACTGCTCCCAACTCCTACATGCTGGACTTGGGCTAATCCAATGCGATGTGCATGTGGTGTGTGTGATCTAGGGACATCAGTGGTGTACACGCGTGCATTGTCTGTGTAATTAATGTTTTGGTTTAGTGTCCAAAGATGCCTACGGCGAGGACCCTCCTGACTGCTCTTCCATCAGCAGACTGGGTGTCCTCTGGCAGGGGGGGGCTGTGTGGGTCGGGGGTCAGGTCATCACGTATGTCAATATGCAGGCCTTTTTTCATAGCAAAGTTATGTAGTATGCAACATGCACCGATGATCTGACACACAAAGGTAGGGGAATACAATAGGGCCCCCCCAGACTTATCCAGGCAGCGGAAACGGGACTTCAGGAGCCCAAATGTTTGCTCCACCACTGCACGGGTTTTGATGTGTGCTTCATTGTATTTTCTCTCTCCTCTGGTTTGGGGGTTCCGGAAAGGAGTCATTAGATGGGGTCCCAGTGCATATGCAGAGTCACCTGTAAGGGAAAAGACAGGAGAATGTTAGTCATGCATGTGCGATTTCTGTTGTGCATGACGGGAGGGGATAGTCATGCCTGACTCCCATGTCACTCACCAACCAGCCAGCTGTCCCCATACATGTTCTGGTTAAATTCTGCTGGGATGGGACTCTGACGGTATATGAAACTGTCATGGCTGGACCCGGGGTGTTTGGCACGGACGTGCCATATGAGGCGTTGGGCATCGGCTATCACCTGTACGTTGATGGAATGCCAATGCTTCCGATTGCGGTATATGTGCTCTGTGGCACTGGGGGGCTGTAGGGCCACATGTGTGCAATCAATGGCCCCCACAGTGCGTGGGAATCTGGCAATGTTGTAGAAATCTGTCATTGCCTTCTGCCGCAGCTCCTCAGTGGTGGGTCTGATGAACTGGTTGGACATGCGTCTGAGGATTGCAGGGACAACCTGGTGCACACATCTGCTCATGGAGGACTGTGACATCCCAGCCACCACTCCACTTGTACGCTGGAATGATCCACTGGCAAGGAAATGAAGTGTTGCCAGTACCTTGACCAGTGGCTGCACTGCTTGTGATCGGTGTGTTGGGCTGGTGATGTCATCCTGCAGGGTTGTGGTTAGTTCAAGTATTGCATCAGGGCTGAATCTGAATAGGCGATACACCTCCTCATCCCCCATGCCAAAGAGGCTCATACGTGTGCGGTATATCCTCTCACGTGCCCGCCTTCTTGGTTCCAGGGGACCCATCAGTAGTTCTAGGACCACGAGTGCCCCTGGCATGTTGGCACACAGAGGTGTTGTCCTTGCAAGTGGGGGTGATCAGCTAGCTCCTATCGTCGGTAACGCTGCTGTAGCTGCTCTCCTGCTGACCTGTGACCGTCTGGAGTAAAGATAAAGCAGCCTTTTGTAGAAATAACTTTGCGCCGGACGGATCAGATACGCGCGGCGCATGTAGCCAGCGTATGGTGCTAATCCGTTCGTGAATTGTGAAATATCCCTCATTTGCATATTTGCAGGGGAAATCAATGGGCGCGACTGATGCGCCCAGCGAAAATAAGCGCTGACGATACTCTGGCGTCGGAACGTTCCGCCGGTCGCAAATGACCCGTTATTGGGCGCATCTAGTTTGGTGGGTACGGGCACATAGAAACGACGGCGCATCATCACAGTTACGCGGCGCATATCCAAATACTCCAGCGCAAGTGTTCGTGAATCTGGCCCATAGTGTGAGGAGAGGGCAGAGTCTAAGCTGGTCTTGAATATATCTTCAGCCAATCCCTGGTCAAGAAGAAATGCCAGCAGGGGGCTGACAGATGTATATAAGGTGGAGAGCTGAGAGTAACCCAGCCTGGAAATGCTGTTAAACTTTCCAAGACGGAGGAGAAGCCTTAACCCCTTCAAAACCGGGCCATAGGGGATTTACGTCTTCAACAACCCCTCGCCGATGAGACTGGCCGTCACAGGACGTCCTGTCTTCACGGCGTTCTAGGGCGCGCGTGCGGCACCACTCGCGATCCCGTGCCCGACGGCCGCGATTGCCGTCGGGCACCCGCGATTACCGCTGATCACGGCAGGAGTGTGGATCTGTCAGCGGTGAGGAGACTGATGTGTGTTCCCAGTACAGAGGAACACACATCGGTCTCCTCCCCCTGTGAGTCCCCCTCCCCCTACAGTTAGAACATACTTTAGGAAACATTTTAACCCCTTCAGCTCCCCCTAGTGTCAACCCCTTCCCTGCCAGTCACATTTACACAGTAATCAGTGCAGTTTTATAGCACTAATCGCTGTGTAAATGTGAATGGTCCCAAAAACGTGTCAAAAGTGTCCGATATGTCCGCCGCAATGTCACGGTCACAAAAAAAAACGCAGATCAACGCCATTACTAGTAAAAAAAATAAAATAAAAATGCCATAAATCTATCACCTATTTTGTAGACGCTATAACTTTTGCGCAAACCAATCAATATACGATTATTGCCTTTTTTTTTAACCAAAAATACGTACAAGAATACGTATCGGTCTAAATTGAGGGAAAAAAATTGTGATATGTATTAAATTAAAAAGTAAAAAATATTGTGTTTTTTTTAAATTGTCGCTCTTCTTTTGTTTATAGCGCAAAAAATAAAAACCGCAGAGATGATCAAATACCACTAAAAGAAAGCTCTATTTGTGTGGGGAAAAAAACATAACGATTTTATTTGAGTACAGTGTTGCATGACCGCGCAATTGTCATTCAAAGTGCAACAGCGCTGAAAACTAAAAATTGGTCTGGGCAGGAAGGGGGTGAAAATGCCCTGTATGGAAGGGGTTAAGAAGTCCTGGATGGGTCGGGTTTAGTGAGGAGCCACATGATCATCCCTAAAGTTGCAACAAGGCAAAAATCTACAGAGAATCCTTCTGGCATATATTGTCTCAGAGTCAGCTGAAGTAAAGGAGGCCTTCAGTCTGCCTGGATCACAGTGAGTAGGCCACAGAGAATTCTGTGAGAATATCTGTTGCTTGTGCACCCTTTCTGGATCGAGGGATTGCTCTAAAGTTAAGCTGCCCGGGCTGTGACTTAGAGAAGAGAAGGCCAGCTGTTTCAAAAATGAATAAACAATATGTTTATTAAAAAATATGAGTGAAAATATTACTTTTCTGTGTATTCAGTTATGAAAATGTATTTATAGTGAGATATCTGGCTAATATGCAAACAAGTTAGAGATGCCAATGTGACATCAATCAAGACTAAACGATTCATGACATTGTGGGGGAAGAAAAAAAAATGAAAATACAAAACCAAACAAAAATAAAATTTGAGTACTGTCATTTCTTGTCTCTTTAGAGCCGATTCACACTGGGGCGACCTGGCATCCGACTTCAAGTCGCCCCAAGTTGCCCAAAGTCGCGCAGTGGAGAAAATGAATGGAAGTGAATGGGAGACGTCTTAATGTACACTACTGAAGTCGCTCCGACTTTAGAAAATGTTCCTGTACTACTTCAATCCGACTTCTAGGCAACTTGTAGGCAACTTGTACCCATTGATTTCAATGGAAGTCGCCTCAGAAGTCTGATCACTGTCTTAACTGAAGCAACAATACAGGAAGATAACATACATTTCTCAGGCAAACCCCTCCCCCCTCCCACAGAGCTGATTGTTGTTTGATTGGCCACTGGAAAGCCTCCTGTCCTGGAGGCAACATGAAGTTGCCTTGTACTGTCCTGGAGGCAACTTGAAGTTGCCTTGTAAGTTGCCTGATGATTCATACTCAAGTCGTGTCCAAGTTGCTTCCCAAAGTCATGCTGGAAGTCGTGTTGCCCCTGTGTGAATGGGCCCTTAAGTTGCCTGAAATGTTATATATCTATAAATGTACTACATTGAAGGTCATACAAATGAAAGTTAACTGAGCATTGACTATGAATGATTTGACCAGAGGGTACCTTAGAAACCATCCATAGGCTAAATTAAATGCCCCAGGCTGTTAAACTAGCAAACTGCTTTATACATGGTTACACCATGGGTATATCAGCATGCATTGCGACAGTGAACAAAAATACGTTTCAAAACCAAAAGCCATGTAGTGCACAAGTGTCTAAGTATTATATTATTTTCCTTTGCACAAACGTTTTTAGATCCAGGTATGTTTTTCATTCTTGCCTAATTTGCATAAATTTAATTTAGACTTTTCCATGTGTGTTCTACTTATGTGCTAAATCAATTTTAAACTGTGGTACACCGCAGCATACCTGGTGTAGGTGCACTTTGCATACTCTGAACCAGGTTGCTAAATTAGACGTTACTACACCAAATGCCCCTGGCAACTGTGTTCCATTGTTCTACAGTTTGATATGTATGGGTAGCGTGAATTTGCTCATATGCTCTGTGAAGAAGTTGTGGCATATTTGTGATAGCTTTAGTAAATCAGCCCCACAATGTCTTATCAAGGGGAGTTTGATTATGCAAGAGCTTCTTCATATGCAAAGCATTATATGTACAATGAAACATATAGGCCTGGATCCACAGACATCAGTGCACATTTATGTCGCCGTAGCATATCTCTTTTACGCTACGCCGACACAGCGCAGAGAGGCAAGCATGGAATTCACAAAGCAAATGCTCCCAACGTTGCACCAGCATGGCGTATATTTCATAGGCGTAAGCCGGCGTAAGTGGAAGTAAGTGGAAGTGGGCTGGAAGTGGGCGTGATCCATGCTAATGAAGCGTGACCCCATGCAAATGATGGGCCGGGTGCCAGACAAGTACTTAAAACGAACTGTGCATGCATCGAGACGTGGACGTATCCCCGTGCACATGCGCACAACCACGTCGAAACAACTGCCTAAGATACGCCGGATCACTGTGTACGTCATTAACGTAACCTACGCGCCAGCCAGACCCACGTCGGCCCATATTCACAGACGTCCAATGTACAATACGTAGGCTTGTGTTCCCTGGTCCATACCTTTGCATGGGTTGCGCCTCATCTATGGGGAATAACTTTATGCCGGACGTAAAACTTACGCAAACCGCGTATATCATGTGGCGGGCACAAGTACATTCGTGAATCACTGTATTTCTCTCATTTGCATATTTGAATAGAAAATCAATGGGAGCGCTACATGCGTCCAGCGTAAATATGCTCCCACTCTACGCCGGCGTAGGCAAGTTACGTCGGTGGGATGAAGTCTGTTTTTAGGCGTATCTTAGTTTGTGGGTCCGGCGCACAGATATGACGGCGCATATTTGGATTTACGCGGTGTATCTGGAGATACGTCGGCGTAAGTGCTTTGTGAATTCGGGCCATATTTGACAATGAAATATCCATTAACCAAAAGTGGACATTACTCAGCAGTCCCGTAGTGGTGTGTTCAAATAAGTAGTGCTCGGTATTTATTCACCCACTCAGTATTCATTTACTCAGAATTTGCATGTATCCATGTAAGTTCCAAACAAATATTTATAGGTATAGAGCCACCCCTTTTACCATGTTTTTTATGCAGTCTCCATGAAACAAAAATAATAATTTTAATTAAACCTAAATGCCTAAAAAAAATTTTTTCAACCTTGTTGTGCATGCTGGCTTTCTCTGTGGTTTCAATTAAACAATTCAAGGACCATATTTAATTCAGTTGATGAGGTCAATATTATTCATTAATGTTGTTTACTGAATTTTTTTAATGACCGTCCTTGTTACCCAGGTGATATGCTTCACATAGACTATCTGAGTAGATACAAACTGTTAGCATCTGCAAAAAACTACAGCTTTTGAAAATTGGATGAACCATAACTTTTTATTTCAATGCTCTTACTACCTCCAAACATGTGGGGCAGTGGTGTATTTTATTTTCCTCGTAGAGTGTTTTTTTCTCAGACAGGTTTGAACACCACCACTTGTTTGGGGGTAGTAATTAGCATTTTTTCTAATGGCAACAAGGGAAATGTCACTGGTATATGAGCAATATTCTTATTGTCAGTGATATAGAAATTTTTTGGTATTTTAGAGATTTCTTAAATAAAAATAAATGTGATAATTCATTTGTCCTTTGAGATGAACAGGAACGCAATTATTTTTCCATATTTAGCATTATTTTTGGTAAGAAACAGTTATTACAGCCCATAGTTTCTCTGCTACCACCCTTTTTCTTGTCATTCAGGTACTCATAAAATAAATATTTCATATGAACAAAATCTCAACTCTATTCAAAATGTTACCTTACAGTGAGCTTTAAAAAGAAGCATTCATATTTTAAAGCAGGGCTCCACCCAAAAGGGGAAATTCCACTTTAAGGACTCATCCCCTGCTCCTCTTGAAAAATTGGCACTTTTGAGGAGTGGGGCCGACGGGTACTCAATTTTGACAGGTACCCGCCCCAACCTGCCTAGGCAATCATAGCGGAAGTTCCTCCCTCCCCCTGCAGTCTTCTGGGACACGTGACAGGTGGGCAGTCACATGATATATTCCCCTGAGAAAGCACATAGAAATGAGCCCATGATGTTATCTTTTATATTACAATTTTTTCCAAGTTTGAACTTCATTAGGAAAAATTCTTATATACTAATTACATAGATCTTATGGGTAGTGAGGGAATCCTGAGAATGTTACTGACACATATTGTAAAGGAACCCCAAATGGGACAGGGGTTAAAGCCGTTTAGGATATTCCATTCCCGAACCCAAGGCAGCTAACGACACTCCACAATCTGGCGAACACAACCCATACAAATTCCCCCATTAACGAGACACACAGCTCTGTTTGAGGTTCAACAGGAATAGACACTGTATTGAGAAATACAGCTCTTTATATACAGTTTAGGATACTGCAGTAACCAAATGAACAATGACCCAACTCCACCCACAACATCACACAATGGTTCCTAAGGAGCCCCAATACACATCTTTTAGTAGACATCCTGACTCTGGCTCTGACATAATTTACATGAGATAATTAACTACAGCTGATGATTCATACACCTGACCTTTAGGCTGTCTGTTAACTTACAATACACATTACCATCAATAGACCTTCACACAATACAGGGTCAATTAGCACAAGCCACAATGAAAGATCCTTAGAAGTTAGTCTGGATTAAATACATATTTATTACAGTACTTCTTCACACAATACAGGGTCAATTAGCACAAGCCACAATAAAAGATCCTTAGAAGTTAGTCTGGGTTCATTTACATCCCAACAGACAGACGGGTGGGCTGCAGTCCAAGACATATTCTGCATGCCCATTATTTTCTGGCTCAATCTGTGCCCAAAATTGACTCCCGTTACACATATGAATTGTAACTTAGTACTAAGGTATCAGTTACCCTAGAGTCCCACTGCTGAACATACTACAGCAGGCATGTCCAAAGTCCGGCCCGGGGGCCAATTACGGCCCCCATTTAAGTTTAATGTGGCCCCCCCTGGTCATTTGGATACATACTGTATTTATCTGTGCTGCCCCGGAGGGGACAGGGAGAAGGGGAACGAGTGCTGTCAAATTATAAACAAGAGAATCTCCTGTTTACTCAGCGACATCTGTAATAGGAAGTCCCGTCTCCTGGGCTGCCATTGGACGACTCCTCTGTCTATCATACGAGGCAGGACAAATTGTATTAAAAGGCTGCTGTGTAAACAGGAGATTCTCCTGTATGTAATCTGTTGGTGCTCATGCCGCCCCCCCTCCCTCCGAGGCTGCAGATGGACATCGATCAGGCTGCATTCATGGCAATAAAGAGGCTGCATACATGGCAATAAAGAGGCTGCATACATGACAATGGCGAGGCTGCAAATGGGCACTGATTAGGCTGCATTGATGGGCAATGACCCTTATTTTGCTTTACAGTTTTTTATTTCGATTTTTTTCCCTGAAACTTCCCTCCTAAAGTGAAGACCAAATTTTAATGGTTCAAAGAATGTCAAGCAAAATGGTCGGCCCTTACGCATGTTCACTTCATCAAATTTGTCCCTCTTTGAAAAAAGTTTGGACACCCCTGTACTACAGTATATAAATTCAACAGAAAATGCTGCCCACTTACAATTTCTGCAATAAGCATAACAATCTACAGGTAAGAACTCAAATGCAGAGACTCCACCATCGCACCATCATTGCAAGACTGGTCTCTCTGTTTTTTTCAAAAAACGAAATGCTATTTTGGGTGGACTAATTATTAGCTTTTGCTTAGCTTATTTGTTGTTACAATGTATTATTCTACTTGAGAAATGTAAAGAAAGTATGACAGTCTGTTCCTTATCTGTAATTAAAGATATTTTTTTGCAGCCTATTTCATCCTATTTCATCCAAATACCCAGGGCTAGAGAGTAGGTTATTTTATTTTATTTAATTTTATTTTATTTTTATTTTGTATTTATTTTTTATTTTTTATTTTTTATTCTACCTTTCTTTTTTCTATTATGTCCAGACCTACATGTGCTATTTAAGCACACCTGCATTCTACGTCCAGTGTCCTTTAATTAACCATCTCCATTCCCAATACACCCCTGTTTCCATGTAAGTAAAGTTTTTTCTTTAGTTCAAATTTTAATTTTAATACATATTTTCTCCTTTTCTACCTACCACAATTAATCCCTGTTTTCTTATCAAGCACCAGACCTCCTTTCGATCCACACGATCGAGCTGTCGAATTGGTCCATTTACACCTGTGTGTTCCAAGGTGGGTGGTTTTGCTCCACCTGGTGGCGAAATACGAGATGGCCTATGGTTTCCTGTGGTCAAGGGGTGAGCTCAATTGTTTGTAGCCTCTGCAGCCCAGTAATATCGTGTTTAATATGTATATGTATATTTTGTACCTGCATCCTTTGTATGTATAAAATTAACAATGATGTTTTTCTACACTTTTGTAGTTTAATCAATTTAAAAGCTGTGATTGTTACCATCTACCCCTGAGGAAGCTTATAACAAGCGAAACTGTCGGGATACAACAATCAACTGTTGGCTTAAACCTGATTTTATTCACCTCTGACCGATTATTTGTTTGTCTTATAGTATTCATAGAACCTTTTTGTTTTCTGTGAATAATTACTGTATTGATGTATATTTAATAAATAATATATTTTTTACTTTTGTACCCCTTGGTTTGTACAATATTTTCTTTCTCAAGCTGACAACAATAATTTTTTGCTAACAGCACCGTTTAGAAGATCCCACTTTCTTCCCTCTTCTTTTTCCAGTAGGTGCAGGAACCCACCCTCCCTAGTCAACTCCCCATATAGAAACCAGTGGAGGAAGTAAGTGGTATAGAAAACTTCCTCCATCTGCTTCTGTGCTAAGTGAGGAGAGGGCTGCCGGAGGTGGCAAAGTACCATTCCATCACTTTCCAAAAGGAAAAAAGCCCTGCGAACGCCTAATAAGCCTTTAAAATATGACAAACATTCACATTTTGTACACTAAGATGTGAAAAAATGATGTAATTGAAGACTAATAATATTGTGGGACAGTGATCCTGTGTTCAATTCAGATATTCTATTAGTATCAGATGAAATATACGTTAAATTAGAGGTTCAGCATACAGCATAACATATGACAAACATATACTGCATGTAAGCTGATTTTCCTACCAAAATATTTGAAATTCTCTTCAGCTTTTTTTCTGACTTCTTACCAGCCACATTGCCAAAACCCAGTGGAGTGGCATAGTACTCACTATTGCAGTTCTATTGCTTAAAGGGTTTGTAAAGTTTCATGATTTTCACCTTAATGCATCCTATGCATTAAAGTGAAAAAACATCTGATGATTACCGCCCTCCCCAGCCCCCCATTTTACTTAGTTGAGCCCTAGAAAGTTCCACGTCGAGAACACGCTCTTCCTTCGCCAAGGCTTCTTGGCTCTTCATTGGATAGATTGATAGCAACGCAGCCATTGGCTGTCAATCAAATCCAATGATGTGGGCCCTGGGGGCGGGGCCAAGTCCTGCAATCAGCGGCTATGGAGGCCAATTACAGGACTCGGGAGCACGCCTGCAAGGTAACCCCCTTGAGAGAGCACTTCCCATAGGGGTTATCTGAATAGGGGAGGAGCCGCCGAAGGACCCCAGAAAACGCTGTTTTGGGCCACCCCATTACAAAACGATCTGCACAGTGGAGGTAACTATGACATGTTTGTTATTTAAATTTTTTTTTAACCTTTACAACCACTTTAAGGTGTTACCTACTTAATTTAGCTTGGTAAACCAACATATTCATATTTAAGCAATATCATTAATTTATATGGAATGTTACAATATATGCAACACTCTGAGCACTGTTTTAAATATTGTAATTATGGAGTGCAAACACATTTCATTGGTATAAAAGCAACGGAATGGCACACAAAATAGAACATGTATGATTTTCACTGCATTAGTGCTCTCTATTGTATGCTTTATTGTAAAAAAAAAAAATATTGACAAGTGCTACTGCAACACGGACAGTACAAACAGGATTTTGTGTGCACAATAATTTGTCTTTTTATGATATGACATTTGGGCATTATTTTTATCTAGCATCACATCTCTCATTTTTACTATAATGCATTTCATACATTCCAGGTTATCTGACCCATGGCATTGGCAGCACTCTTTTCCAATGTCTTTGTCATCAAATTGCTTTTGAGTGGTACATACAGAGAGAGGGACATTTGATTGATTCTCTTTGAAGGTACACTTGCATGAAGATGGCTGTGCAATAGCACAACAATAACCTTATTACCCAAGTGCTTCTTTTAAATCATAAACTACAAAGTGCCTTTGGTCTAAATAGGCACACTATAAGCAAACAGTATCAGTAGATAGTATATTTATTTTCTGTGTAGATGCAACCTAAAAAAAGAAATAGGTGACTGATTAAATATTGCTATCTCAAATACACCAGGGCTGTGCTACCTTGTGAATGGTGAAATTTATGAAGCAATAGTAGGCCATCACTAATCCAGGAACGTTAGATTCATGATGGTAGTTGTAAGTGTGCTTGCAACATCTCATGATGTACCAGCTAAGCAGTGGAGAGCGAAGCTTTCAAATGGATTTTTTTTTACAATATTCACATAGCAATAAAAACACATTTACAACCATTTTTTATTTATTTTTCTGAATGCAGCGGCAGTAATAGACACATATACCTGTGAAAAAAAAAAACAGGACAAAAGTATTAACTTTAGTTCCTTGCCTAATGATCAGTACAAACTCTACAGCTGTGTTACATCCATGTGAATGCATCCCAATGCCTCGTACACACGATCGGAATTTCCGTCGGGATAATTCTGATGGAATTCAGTACAAGCTGTCTTGCATACACACTGGCAAACAAACACAATTCTCCTGCGCTTCGGGAAATTTTTTCCTTATGGGGTCATGTAATTCAATTAAAAGGTATCTTCCAGAGTCTTGCAGCCCTCCTCAGAATCGTGGGAATTCAAAATAACTAAAAAAAGAAAAGAGAATGGAGGGCGCACCAAGTGTGATACCGTAAAAAGATCTTTATTAATATATTAAAATCAATGATCATACTCACAAAGTTGAGTTAAAAACAAGCCTTGAAAGACAGCTCAGCAAATGATAATTACTTCAGTCCAATGGTATCTGACCGATATTCAGCCTGACGCGTTTCGGGGCCGTACCCCTTTCCTCAGAGCCTCGGTGATCTGCACTGCTCCCTCACCATAAAGCTTGTCAGTATATATACACACGTATAGAAAGGGCATGTGCTGGAAGGTCATAGGCCGCCCCGCCTACAGGGAGGATTCCTATCAGACACGCCTCAAAGTGAATGTCCCCCTTATATATGAAACCCAATGCCTCATATGGTCAATCTTACTATCTATAGTGTAACCCTGGGGTCTTCTCACAAGGGCCAGCCCCAGAATCCGACATGACTCCCCACATATATGGAACACTGTGTACCGTCCGGTTCTAATAGTCAAACGCGGTGTGATCTCAATAATATGTGTCCCTTAGCACAGACATGGCAGACCGGGGGGAGGGGGGGGAGAAATGTACACAGAATAGTGTCTCCATTTTCCTACACTATAAGTTACACTGACAGGAATGCACGTACCTTCTCTAAGGGGGGGTCCCCAGGTGGTCCATTAGCCTGATCTCCTCCATACACGTGAGCTGGAACGCACGCCGCTAAAGCCCCGTACACACGGTCGGACATCCAACAAAACTTCCCTTGGATTTTTGTCCTAATTGATTTGTCCGATCACACCCATAGCATACACACACTCGGACTTTTCCGGCAACCAACACGAACGTAGTGACGTTTGAACGTAATGCCGTGCGTTTAAAAGAGGAAGTGAAATTCTCCGACGTCACCCGTTGCGTTCCTTCAGCTACTCTATAGTTAGTTGATGTTTCGTGTGAGTGCTTTCCACATTTCCAGTTTCGTGCGTTTCAGAACGTTTGTGTCCGTTCGCCAAATTCCGAGATGTTGCGCGATCCTGCGAGAGAGCGTGCTGTTTACGGTCTAGGAGTTCTGGCTATTGCTCAAGCTCAGTCCAGGTCCAGGAGTAGGAGGAGGACTGTTTGGACCAAAAATTGGTTGCTTCGCCGTGAAGAATTTTGTCATATGCCATTGCTCAGGGAGCTGCAGGAAAACAATCCTAATGATTTTAGGAACTATCTTAGGATGTCAGATTCCTGCTTCCAGCGTCTTTTACATTTGCTGTCTCCATATATCACCAAGAAGGACACATGTATGAGGCCTGCTATTCCTGCAGAGCAACGGCTCATAGCCACTTTGCGCTATTTGGCGACAGGGAGAAGTCTCCAGGATATTAAATTTACTACTGGGATCTCTCCCCAGGCTCTGGGACACATAATTCCTGATACTTGCTGTGCCATTATTCAAGTCCTGCAGAAGGACTATATTCGGGTAAGTTATTTTATTTGATATCACATTATATCCATTTCCACAATGTTCAGTCCCATTCTTGTTAGAATCTGTTCAAATAATTTTTATTTGGTGGCATGCTGACTACTTTTCCTTGCCCTAAATACATATTTGCCTTCACTTACCTCCCTAGCAAGCTACCCTGGGACCCCAATTTGTAATTTGCCTTCCCTTAACAACCCTTATAAACTAGGGCATCTTAAAATGTTTATCCTTAAACTGGCAGCAGAGTGGCAGAGTAAATTTTTTGGGGTGCACAAACTGTTTATTAACCTTCCCCTTCCCAAATAGTGAATCATCTGATCCAAATATTTGTGTACTCTAGCTCAACATATCTTCATTATACCCCTTTTCTGCTTGTCATATTTGTCCCATTTTCTTAAAATGATATTATTATTTTTATTTAAATTTTAGGTATATGGTATGTTATTCTGTTGCCTCTGGTGTGCCAAGCCCAAAAATCAGAATGGCTTGCAACAAACATGAACCTTCATTTGTTCACCATATTGGTCACATTGAAAAGGAGAGATTTTTTTTACCACCCCCCAAACTTTAAACATTCAACCTCATCTCCCTAACATTTTTGGAATGTGCCATCAGAGGGAGTCATGAAGCATATAAATGAGAATTATATCAAATTTTTAGTCCACAAACTGCTTGAATTGTTTCCTTGTTATGTTGCCCCTATAATGTATGTGTAAAAATGCAATTTATTATGCTGAAGTAGTAACTAATTGTTCTTTGTTTGACTCCACAGTTTCCTTCCAACCCTCAGGAATGGCAGGATGTTGCGGCCCAGTTTGCCAATCTGTGGAATTTTCCCAATTGTGGGGGTGCCATTGATGGCAAACATGTCAGGATTGTTCCTCCGCCGGCCTCTGGCTCTTATTTTTATAATTACAAGGGCTTTAACAGCATAGTTCTTCTTGCTATAGTTTCTGCAAACTATGAGTTTATTTATGTTGATGTTGGTATGAATGGGCGTCATTCTGATGGAGGTGTGATGTCTCATACCGAATTCTATCACCGTCTTACTAATGGCACCTTAAGTTTGCCACCTGCGCAGGACAACGTGGAGGGCCTCAACTTTGTATTTGTGGCAGATGAGGCCTTTGCTCTTGGGGAACATCTGTTGAAGCCCTTTCCGATGAGGAACCTCACCCCTGAGCAACGGATCTATAATTACAGACTGTCACGTGCCAGAAGGGTGGTTGAAAACGCCTTTGGCATTATGTCAAGTCGTTTTCGGCTATTTCTTACTGCCATTCACTTGGCTGAATACAAGCTTAACCACGTGGTGTTGTGCTGCTGCATCCTCCATAATTTTCTACGGAGGAATGCTACCAACTACATTGGGTCTGGCAATACTGATGACCCCTCAGGTGGACGGGCAGCTGAAGACGCAGTAATGCCAGCCCTGCAACTTACCCGACCTGCTGTCTCCTCCCAGAATGCACGTCTTGTGCGTGAGCAGTATATGGACTACTTTGTTGGTAGAGGGGCAGTGCCTTGGCAGCAAAATGTCCTGTAGAGTTTGTTCTATCTATTTTTTTTTCCTCTTAAAAATATAAATTTTGAGCTACTGTTATCTGTGGTTTGGTTTTAAGTTTTTTATGTCCTTAGAATTTTGGTGAGAATTGTCAAAACTTTAGGGAAACAAGCAGACGTGCAAATACACCTTTCTAAACTTCAATACATCTATGTTGAGTATTATTATATTTTAGGGCTCTGCTACACCCCTTTTCGAATAATACACTGTCAATGTTCTTACCCTAAATTCTAAATATACTGGTAGTACTGATCTTATAAATAAGAAGCCACACCTTTTTTTGCAAAAACATTATTTTTTTAATAAGCACAATCCAATGTGCCATTTTTTTCTTTTACAAAAGTGCAAAACAGTGCTAGGTCATGAAGAATGCAATAATTCGTTAGTTATTATTTTGGCGAGAAACATGCATCTTTTCCAACACAGCAATATACCTTGCCAAGTGGTTACAGCAGAAATTAAAACATTTTTGGCATAATTCTCTGCCCAAAATATTATTATAAACACACAATATGTATGACCAGATGCAGTTTTGTTTATTCTGTGGCGCTTTTTTTGTGGGTCAAAAATGCATGCACAGTGCTCTCCAATGCGCTACGGGGGTTCTGGTTGGTTGTAGCTCACAACATGCAGTCATCCTTAGCACCTGAAACTGAACTATCATGTTGTGAGCTAGAGCCGACCAGAACCTTCATGGAGTGCATGTCAAACACTGTGCCTGCATCCTTGTCGCATACAAAAATGCACCCCAAAATAAACGGAACTGTGTTTGATGCAAAATGCCCCTTAGCACAGTCTTTCTCCACTCTCCTTCTGGTGCATTGCCAGATGTTTCACTTTTGCCATAGGTACATATTTTTTTTTTGGATGTGCATATGTCAAAATTGGTCAGGTATAGCCCTTCAAAATTGTAATATACTGTTTCTGGAAAGCACCAGAAGAAGAGGAGTAAATAAAAACTCAGCTGAGACACTTAAATCACACCAAAACATTATTTTTTTCAAAAATAAAGTATTGAAATAGCCTCAAAAGTCACATTTGCTAACATCTGCGTATTGCAAAGTGAATTAGTGCCATTTCTAAACAAATAACAAAACTCAGCCTGTGCTAACAAGTCTAGTTGCATCAAGTTCACAGAAAATTTAAATAACAGGAGGTCCAAATGTAAACTATCAACCTACGTCACAAAAACAGCTAAAATTTAGCTAACAGGTCGTAATAATCCCTGATTCGTCTCTGAACACCAGTGGCAGACTCCTTTAGATTTTCAAGCTCTGTCATTGCCTGCAGCATATCAGCACTGATCCGACCAATAGTGCATCCTGGTAGTTGGTGGCCTTGGAAGAAGATAATAAATTAGAATGTGTTTGATGGTCAAGTGACTGAGGCAAAAAACATAGGGACACATTATTAATCAGGGCTACTTTATGAAAATACTTACCTAAACATAGACACTCAATTGGTGCTTGCAAAATGCTTGATCTTCTAAATACAGCTACACTACTAGGTAATGTACACACTACAGATATACTCCGAAAATCTTGGACCAGGTGCATATGCATGTGTCTTCACGTGCAGCTACCTAAACAACACTGCCACCTCTCCCTTCTACATGCTCAAATGTTGAATGCACTACATAATTTGCTAGTGTGTTGTGGGCGTGTTTGTAGTGGACATATAATCAGTAACCATGTATTGATTATGGAAAGCACATGTTAAAAAAACTTACTGGGGCAAACAACAGCCTCCAAAGGGTCATCTTGGATTTCTTGCACTCCTTCACCCTCAGCAGATCTGGTGTCTGGGGATGTGCTGTCCACTGGTGGCTCTTTGCTGGGTCCGGCACTATCATCAATATCCTGCAAAGGTTGGTGCTGACCACACTCCTGATCCTCTAAAATTAAAGAATAAAACATCCATGAAGCCGCCCCTAAATGACATTATCTTACCAGAATCACATTTGCTGCTTTTTTAATATATACCAACCTTGCCCTGGTGACAAAGTTTGCTCGAGACTAGTGCACTACACTAGGCATTATTATAATATACAAAATTTTATGGAACAGGAGTATGATGTCATTTAAAAAGTGGGTACAAATCTCTTTAGTGGCCACATTCAAAAAATCAGACAGATGACACGCATCACTCTTGTTTGCCATGGCAAGATGGGATATATGATGTGAAATCTAGCAGGCGTGACTCTCTGTGACTCTGATCCACAGGGCCTCTCCTCTACCCATGTCTATCATTCAAATGCATCATTAATGGTCAGTGATGAGCCACACATCTAACATAAAGTTGATTTTACCCCTTAAGATATGGCCTGAGCCCATGGTCTTTGTCCTACCTAGAAACACCCCTGTCGCTGTGAAAATGCTCATTATATAATTTTGTCCTTACGTTTTGGGGGTGATTTTGGGCATGTTGTCTCCCCTGTTGGAGCCCGGCCAATGGAAGCCTCCTTTTGTCCCCTGTGGTGTTTTTCTCTTTGCCTTTTTTCTGTGGAAAACATTAAAATACAGTATATTATTTAGTACAGAAAAGTAGCCAAGACAGAAAGAACAACTTTCACATTATAATGAACTACATTTAAACTTGCATTATCTTCTTCTGGAGCCCTCACAATAACAAATCACCATTAAATGGAATCCATCTCTAATGTACAGACACATATTGACATAATTACATGTACTTACTTTTTTTGATAATGGTGCGGTGAATGGAGTCCAAATGTTCTTGCTCTCTGTGCTTCAAATCTGACCATCGTTTTCTGATTTGGTCTTTCGTTCGTTTTATCCCATAATCTTCTTCCAATACTGCAAGGACCTTCTCCAGAACCCAGTCTTTATGGCTGTTGGGTCTATCATAGTTCTCCATTTTGCAATCGTAATCGTATTTCTCAAAGATGCGCACCATCTCCACCATCTCCCCCTTGCTCATGGGGGTGGCCTTGTGCTTAATATAAACTCCTCCACTGCGGGGCCTGTTCGTATTCGTTGATTGCGCCATCATCTTCTCCCTCACACATGTACCTCACAGAATGGCGCAGGAAGAAAAAATAATGTGGTCACGCCCCAGCGTCATGACGCACGTAGAGCGGAGCTTCACGCATGCGTAGGCTATATAAATCAAAAACGAGCGTTCGAGGTCCCGCGCGCATGAACGAATCCATTGTTGCGACTCCACGTTAAGGCAAAGGAATACACTGAACGAAGGTAGGTGAATACATTGTGACACTAGTGGTTACTGCATGATTTAGCTTAGGGAACCAAACACACATTGTATAAGCATGTTAGGAACTCAAAGCAAGCACTTATTGGTTGTATTGTAACCTTTGTTGCAGAGATCTGATCAAAAACATGCCAAAAACTAAGGGTGGAAAACTAAATTCACGTCAATTCGTCAGTGCTTTTATCGAACTCTACAGATCGCATACCTGTCTGTGGCAGTCGAAACATAAAGATTATTCAGATAAAAATAAAAGACAGGCAGCAATAGCTACATTGGTGGCAGAAGCAAAGACTATGTACCCCAGGGCCAACGCAACACAAATTAAAGCTAAAATTGGGAGCCTGAGGAGCACGTTTCTCAGAGAGCTAAAGAAGGTCGAGGGATCGAAAAGATCGGGAGCTGCAGCAGATGACGTGTATGTACCCAAACTGTGGTACTTCAACAGCCTGATGTTTTTAAAGGACCAAACTGAGCCAAGAAAACATCTATCCACACTACCCTCCCTATCAGCAGAGGCCACAGATACTGAGGCAGAACCAACAGAGGAGGAGGAGGAGGAGGAGGAGGAGGAGGAGGAGATCAGCTTTACCCAGGTCTAGTATTTTTCAACAACTGGCCATTCAAATATACTATGATGTTAATGTGTTGTTATGATGGCAACAAAACTGAAATGATGCTCCTTTTTCACACACAGGACCTTGGCAGCCAAGAAGAGGCTGGGCCCAGCAGCCTGTCAACCCAATGCCAAATCCCTACACTAAACCCTCCTCGAAAAAGGGCCAAGAAGAGGCAACAGCTAGATGACGCCACTGCTGAATTTTTAAGTAGGGCCACATCGGTCATCACCTCAGCACCCGATAGTGCAGAAGGGTTTGGCTGTTTCATTGCCAACAAGCTCCGAGAAATAGAGGCAGATCAAAGGGAGCTGTGTGAGGGGATGATGGTCCAGCTCCTTAGCAAGGCCAGGAAACGGGAGCTAACCCCTAATTCCCATGTCTGTGATTTAGATCACACACCTCCAGCTAATCAACAACAGGCCTACCAACCACAGGCAGCCTACCAAACCCAGACAAGTTACCAAGCCCACCCAGCCTACCCACACCAGCCAACCTACCCACACCAGCCAACCTACCCACAACCGCCAACCTTCCCACCCCAGCAAGCCCAACCACCCCAGCAGCATGGGGGTCAGTGGCCAACTCAGAGCCCAGATTTTAGGGGCTACTAATTTGGCCACCAACATAATGGTTTGGTACATATTTTGATGTGTTATTATTTTTTTGACATTTTTTTTACCATTTAGATCCATTTTAGGGATAATTTTATGTTTAGCTTCAAAAATGGAACGACAAATGTGCGAAAACATGTTTCTTTCTTTTTTTATTGATTTTGTATTATTGTGATGGGAGTGACAAAGAAAAAAAATGGCCTCTGCTGATGGGGAGAGAAGTGTGGATAGTGTTGTTCTTGGTTCAGTTTGGTCGGCAAAAAATATCAGCCTGTTGAAGTACCACAGCCTGGAGACAGACATGTCTTCTGCTGCTGCTCCCCATCTTTTGGAGTCCATGATCTTCTGGTGCTCCCTATATTGTAATTCTCAGGTCCCCAAGTTTGGATATTTACCAAAAAATTGTTAGGTATGCCCTGGGGTACAGAGGCTTTGCAAAGTCCATCATTTGTTCTATTGCTGCCTTCCTTATGTTTTGGATTTGTCCTATTTTAGGAGAATTTTTTTGAATAAATGGATGATGTGAAGGTGTCTTGAATTATTTGTGTAAAGTCAAATGTCAGTTTGTGAGTAGGCAGGTCCTTTGCTCAAATTAAAGGGAGACAAATAGAGTAGTTGGTACTTTAACCATCAAAAATAATAAGGGATAATGGTGTTTTTAGAAGTTGACACAAAATAATCTTGAAATTTGCTTGATTCATCTAAACAAAATACACTAATCAAAAGTAAATTAATTTGTTTTTAATCCATCCGTATCACCAGCAAAGCAGGTTTTAAGATTATTGTCATTACAAAGAAAAGGATAATGTGCGCTGTTTTTCGAGATTTCGAAACTAGCCGCGTCACGAATGTTCTTTTTCTAATACAAACGCTAGTTTTACTAGACAGAAGGCTTCCGGCTGCTCTTTACTTCGGAGCATGCGCATTTTAACTTTGGACAATAGTCCGATGGTTTGCTGTACACACGATCGGATTTTGCACCATCGGACTTTTGTTGCCTGAAAGTTGGTCCGTTCGCAGACCAAACTTTTTGTCCGATGAAAGCCAAAAAAGTTGGTCCGATGGAACGTACACACGGTCGGACAAATGAGAAAAGTGTCGGATTTTGATGTTGGTTGGGCAAAAGTCCGACCGTGTGTACGGGGCTTTAGACTAGAATGGCTGCGTTCCAACCTCACGCAGCCTCGGGCATCCATGTCACTTCCACGCATGTGCGCGATGTGTGACATGCCGCGCATAGCGTCGATCCGCATACACACTGTCACACCAAATTCCGACCGGCCAAAACATGGTGACGTACAACACTACGCCTAACCGAGAAAATATAAGTTCAATGCTTCCGAGCATGCGTCGACTTGATTCTGAGCATGCATGTTTTTTTTCTCCGTCGGAGTCCCATACAGACGGAGGGAATTTTTTTCTAAGTCCATCGGAATTTCCGATGGGGCACACACACGGTCAGAATATCCGATCAAAAAATTCCGTCTGACTTTTTCCATCGGAAATTAGTTTTGCCTTGGCGTTAAAGCCTTGCACATATGCAAGAAAAGAGTACCATCATCTGATATATAGTTGCAAAAGGAAAAGAAGTAGGGACAGTTGCTGACGCTGTCTTCCTACAACCAAAAAAGGGGAAGGGAATTTACTATCTTGGTACTAATAAGCAACGATAATCTTGGAATAAAAAAGTATATTTATTACATATAAAACACACATAAATTAAAAAAAATCAAGGCAGAAAAATACAGTATACATATACTTGTAGACTTCCACATGAATGTTTGGTTATGGAACTTTCTCACAGGTTATACAATTCTCTATCAGTTTGGCGATCAAAGGGCCGCTTCATCAGCAGGATAAATCTATAAGATAAATAATATATTTGGAAACAGATACAAAGAGTATATATCAAAACCAGGTATATACCAGATACAGCAAAAAAGTCTGGGTATAATCGCTTACCCATGAGGTTTGAATTTGAATGTGTTGTACATATCTCTAGACTTGTCATTTTAAGTGTATTTTGGACATAAGTGGCTTTCTGGATCGTTGTTCCATATAACAATTGCTTTTCTCTTTAATGTTGATATACTGTATATCTCTTTTGTAACATCTGTGTCAGAAAAACAGATAGTAGTATTTACTTTTTCTTTTTTGGAGGAGCTGGTGTAAGGTAAGCTTCTTTCTATTGAAGTTGTCAAACAAACCCGATTTATTTTTATGAGGAGGTAAGTAAAACCTTGGACAGAGGGGTGGCTGTGGATGTGGTATACCTGGACTTTGCAAAAGCATTTTACACATGGTAAGGTAAAGTCTACAGGCTTGGAAATATTAGTTTGTAAATGGATAGAAAATTGGCTAGAAGACAGAATTCAGAGAGTCGTGGTTAATGATTGTTACTCTGAATTGTCTAAGGTTATCAGTGGTGTACCCCAAGGTTCATAGCTGGGACCCTATATGGTCTGGAATTAAAAGTAACATTTCTGTCTTTACAGATGACACTAAGCTATGTAGTGGAATAATGTCCTTACAGGATGCCTCCAATTTACAAGCCAACCTCAATGCTCTGTCTAATTGGGTGGCTATGTGGCAAATTAGGTTTAATGTTGATAAATGTGATGTTATGCACATGGGGGCATATCATATGCATGCATCATACATACTACAGGGAGTACAACTGGGGAAATTAATAGTTGAGAAGGATCTGGAGGTTTTGGTAGATCACAAGCTCAATAATAGCATGCAATGCCAAGCTGCAGTTTCCAAAGTGAGCAAAGTCCTTTCTTTTATTAAGAGAGGTACGGACTCCAGAGAGAGAGAGAGAGAGAGAGACTATTTTCTGTAAAAAACATTAGTAAGACCTCATCTGGAATATGCACTTCAGTTTTGGGCACCAGTTCTCAAAAAATATATTGGGGAACTGGAGAAAGTGCAGAGAAGGGCAACCAAACTGATAAGAGGCATGGAGGAGCTCAGCTATGAGGAAAGATTAGAGGAACTGAATCTATTTCCTCTTGAGAAGAGGAGATTAGGGGGGATATGATCAACATGTACAAATACATACGTGAACTTGGTGTTGAGTTATTCACTTTAAGATCATCATAGAGGAACAGGGGACAATCTTTAGGTCTAGAGGAAAAAAGATTTAGGGCCAGATTCACGTAGAATGGCCGACGGCGTAGCGTAAGCCATTTAAACTAGGCCGCCGCAACTTAACAGAGCAGGTGCTGTATTCTCCAAGCACTTGCTTCGTAAGTTGCGGCTGCGTAGTGTAATTGGCCCGGCGTAAGGCCGCGTAATTCAAAGTGGGCGGCTTGTATTTAAATTAAGCGTGCCCCCGCGTCGATCGAACTGTGCATGCACCGTCTGCAAAAATAGCCCAGTGCGCATGCTCCAGCTCACGTCGGAAAACGTGAATGAAACCAACGTGAGCGTCGTTTGCGTAAATCCCTATTCTCGAACGACTTAGTAAAACAACGTAACCGACGGAAAAAGACGACGCTGACCCGACGCCATACTTAACATGGCAACGACGGAACTTCGTAAACCTACCCCTCATATAGCAGGGGTAGGTTTACGCTTACGGAAACAACGTAAACGACGGGCGGCGTAAAAACGTTCGGGAATCGGCGTATTAGGCCCATTTGCATAGGCAAATGAGAAATCAACGTAAACGCCACCTAGAGGCCAGCGAAGTCATTACATCTATGGTCCGACGGTGTAAGTGTTTTACACCTGTCGGATCTTCACTGTATCAATGCGTAAGTGATTCTATGAATCACACGCATAAATACCCAGTAAAAAAAACAGAGATACGATGGGGTTTCCTGCGATACACCGTCGTATCTCTTTTGAGAATCTGGCCTACAATCTCCAAATATGGAAAGGCTTCTTCATAGTAGGAGCTGTGAAAATGTGGAATAGACTCACAGCAGAGGTGGTTCTGGCAAACTCAGTCAATTGCTTTAAAAAAGGCCTGGATTCTTTCCTAAATGTACATCTGTGTACTAACGTTTTGTAGGTAAAGTTGATCCGGGGAAAATCCTATTGCCTCTCGGGGGATCAGGAAGATTTATTTTTTTCGTGTTGTAGCAAATTGGAGCATGCTTTGCTGGGGCTTTTAGCCTTCCTCTAGATCAACTGTGGGTGTAGATTTGTGTATATGGGATTGTATTTTGTATTTATTTTTGGTTGAACTTGATGGACTTGTGTCTTTTTTCAACCTGACTAACTATGTAACTATGTAAATATGATTCTTTACATGCGTATTCAACACCAACAAATCACTTTGATGTTAAAGACCAAGTCCTTCTTGTGCATGTGCTAATGCGACCACCAAACTTTCAGTGCTCCAAAAACAAGTATTGGTGACTCACACCCCCTTCACACCTTGCACTCACCAGACATCTATAACCCACAAAGTGCTTTTAATATGGATATGCCACCTTCGTCTTCCTGTGTCACTACGTCTGACCTCCTGGCTCCATCTATCTCAGCCCAGATGGATTAATGATATATAAATAGAGACCACAGAGAGGAACTCATCATGTATACTTTTTTTTAAAAGTGACTTTCTTTACCAGACACAGATACCCCCTGGTCAGATTACACTTACATCAATCAGGGCCCACATAGCACTCAGGATTTCCAGCGGTATGTGGGTAGTAAGAGGGTGAGAATGCTGCTGTTCCAATGATCGTAACCAGCGTGTTTTCCAAAACCAAGAAGTGACATCAGAGCTCTCTTCCTTCCTTAACACGTATTTCCAGGCTACTTTTACACTTACTGTAGCAGGGCTGTTTTGGAGAGCCAGTCAATTGACTGGGGTTGTTCACATCCCCAGGGTGACATACTGGGGTTGATTTATTAAAACTGTACAGTGCAAAATCGAGTGCAGCTCTGCATAGAAACCAATCAGCTTCCAGGTTGTTGTTTTTTGTCAAAGCTTAATTGAACAAGCTGAAGTTAGAAGCTGATTGGCTACAATGCACATCTACACCAGATTTTGTACGCTACAGTTTTAGTAAATTAACCCGACTGTGCTTTGTTTTCTGTGTCTGGTGTTATTAGGGGTCTCTACAAAGATGGCAATGCACAGTTCTACTGAAAATTTTCATATGTATGACTGGCTCAATGTAGCATTGAGCAAGTCAGCATTTAAAAGCAAATTGCTGTGCTTTATGCTTTTGTTTTTACCAGTTTGTGTTTTAGGGTTACTTAATTTTGGAAACCATATTAGGGTTATTGTCCCAATATTTTTTTTTATAATATGTATATATATATATATATATATATATATATATATATATATATATATATATATATATATATATATATATATATATATATATACCATATTGTCAAAAATATTGGAAGACTTGCCTGTAATGGCATCCCAGTCTTAGTCTATAGGGTTCAATATTAAGTTGGCCCACCTTTTGCATCTATAACAGCTTCAACTGTGTTGTCCCATAGACACTGAGTGTGTCTATTGGAATGTTTAACCATTCTTCCAGAAGCACATTGCTTTGTGCACTGGTGCACAGTCATGTTGGAACAATAGCAAGCAGTGAGGCTTCCCCTATTCATACTATTTCGAGCTAAATTTGTTAAATCTTCATGTGTATGAACAGATCAATGCAGCATTGAGCAAGTCAGCATTTGAAAACAAACTTGCCTTTAATGGCATCCCAGTCTCAGTCCATAGTGTTCAAAATTATGATGGCCCACATTTTGCATCTATAACCGCATCAGCTCTTCTTGGAAGGCTGTCCACAAGGTTTAGGGGTGTGTCTATGGGAATGTTTGACCATTCTTCCAGAAGCGCATTGCTTTGTGCACTGATGCACAGTCATGTTGGAACAAGAAGGGGCTATCCTCAAACCCACAAAGTTGGGAGCATGAAATTGTCCAAAATGTCTGGTTTACTGATGGCTTAAGAGTTCCCTTTACTGGAACTAATGGGCCAAGCCCAACCCCTGAAAAATAAGAGAGAAGAGGGATGGGGGTGGTGGCACTGTCACTAGTAGGTTGTTTGGTAGTGCCAATGAGTATACCACAATAGATGGGTGAGTGTGTCTTGTAGGGGCAACCTTCCCCGTCCTAAAAAAGTGTGTGTGTGTAGGATTATACCATGGTTAAGGATATGTCAGAGAAAATATATATCAAAAAAATTGTGTACCAAACAAAGATTAGATAAATAAAATATATATAATGATTGGTGCAGGTGAAATGTGTCACCAGTACATCAAGATGGGTTAAGCAGGTCTAGCATATACTCTGTATACCACGTTCCAGATGTGTAACCCACATATGCTAAAATTAAAATCCAATACAGTGAAACACAATATATAATATATAAATGAAGCCAGCAGCTACCACTATGGATAATAAGTGGTCTCCTGGTTTAGGTTCTGTGAACAAAATAATTCCAGTGGGGATCATCAAAATCCAAAAGTCAATATCAGATGATAATTGCATTAATCCATGTGAAGTGAGTTCAAAGCAAAAAGTTATTTGCTCTAAATAATTGAATAAGAAATAGTCCAAGGTGCACCTAAATATGGTGGGTGATCACATAGAATACAGTGGGTGCTTCTCGTAGTGAATCCGGTGCTCCCCCTTATGGGTCCCCACTCACCAGAGGCACTCACCCCTGCTGGGGTAGAATGCGTAATAAGATTACAGCTGCTCCGTCATATGGCTCTCTCGTTCCTCCGTTCTTAGTATGTGTCCTTAGTTCAGGTGGCTGTGTTCCTTTAATGATCCAAGGTCCTGAGCCTGTTTGTTTGCCCGCCAGAGAGATGCTCTGCCTGGGTTCTCAGCTCTTGATTGGATAGATTGATCAACCCCTGAAAAATAAACCCCACACCATCTTGCCCCTCCACCAAATGATTTGGACCAGTGCACAAAGCAAGGTTCATAAAGACATGAATGAGGGAGTTTAGGGTGGACAAACTTGACTGGCCTATGCAGAGCCCTGACCTCAACCCAATAGAACACCTTTGGGATGAATTAGAGTGGAGACTGTGAGCCAGGCCTTTTCATCCAACATCAGTGCCTGACCTCACAAATGCGCTTCTCGAAGAATGGTCAGACATTCCCATAGACACACTCCTAAACCTCGTGGACAGCCTTCCCAGAACAGTTGAAGCTGTTATAACTGCAAAGTGAGGGCCGACTTAAATGATATAATATTTCTCTTAATATTCCCACAAGATCCTGATCCATGCATGTACCCTGATTTTAAGAACGCAAGGGCATCATACCTGCTCTCCCTTGGTTCCTATACCATACTAGGACCTATCCCATCAACATTGGGGGGACCATGAAAGGGGGGAAGATTATACTTTTCCCTCTTCTTGCAAGGCACTTTGTCCTAAAGGTGAGTGACAAGGACCTCTTCCCCACAAAAGGGGGCCCCCAGATATGTTCTACCTCCTAATCAAATCCACAAATTTAAAATGTAAATACACGCACACACACATGCCCTAACAAAGTCCTTTAATATAAAGAAAACACAAACACCTCCACATTGTAATCCAACTGGATAAAAACGAACATTGAATAGATTCCAGATGATATCACTGACAAAGCAAATTTGGAGCATGGTTGCCAAGCTTAGTTATGTGTTCATGGATGCAGTGGGAAAGAAAAAAGAAGCTGAAATATAAAGGATCCCATTTAAAGGGATATACGTCTTTATGACCTTACATTTCTTATGTGGGTCATACATTTGAGGTAAGGGCACAATGGTGGAGGGTATTTGCACAGGAGGTGAATTGAGTGTGCACTATAAGAAGCACTGAAGAGACATTTAATGCACATGGACACTTTACTTTTAAAAATTATATATTTAGGACAAATTGTGTGATGGTGTATTAACCGCTTGCGGACCGCCGCATGTACATTTACATCAGCAGAATGGCACAGGCAGGCACATCAACGTATATATATACGTGCCTGCCTTGCCGTGGATCGGGGCTCCGATAGGGACCCCTCCCCCGGTACATGCGGCGGTCCTCGTGGCTGGCCAAGCAATCTGGGATGAGGGGGCGGCTATTTGTTTTTGTCCGCCCCCTCCGGATCGCTCCCAGCCAATCCGCGTGCTCCCGCCGTGTCACTTCCTCCTCCTGTGTAAACACAGGAAGAGGGAAGTGATGTGATCTCTCCCCTCGGTGGTATTTTCAACCGCTGCTGAGGAGAGATCACATCACACAGTAAGTCTGCACAACACTACACTGACACACACTACACACAGGCAGACTTAACCCCTTGCGATCACCCCCCCCTCCCCCCTGTCACAGTGTCACTGAATACAGTAATCATATATGTATGATTACTGTATTTAGTGTCAGTGTGACAGGCAGTGTGACAGGCAGTTAGTGTTAGGTTCAGGGTAGTCCCCGTACCCCGCTAATAAAGTTTTAACCCCTTGATCACTGCCCTAGTTAACCCTCTTACTCCCTATTGCCAGTGTCACTAAGCGTTCATTTTTCTGATCGCTGTATTAGTGTCGCTGTTCCCGCTAGGTAGCTATTTTTTTTTCTAAAGACATGTGGCTAAATACATTTTGGCCTAAATGTTTGACTAAAATTTAGTTTATTTGATTTTTCTTATAAAAAAAATGTAAAAAATATTGATTTTTTTTCAAAAATGTCGCTCTATTTTTTTATATAGCGCAAAAAGGGGTGTTTTAGTAAAAAATTTATTTAAAAATAATTAAAACAGGTATCTTCAATTGGACCTGAATATTGCATTTGTACATTATATGGGGTATTTTTACGACTACTATGGCAACACCTTTAGATTTATTATTGTATTAAGAAGTTTGGTAAAACCATAAGGGGAAATTTTTGTAATCCAATTGGACCCTAATATGGTTAGAAACGTTATGTTTTCTTTGTTGAATTCAGCCCCTGGATACCGTAGCAGGTTAAACTAATCATGGCCATAGGTTATAAGAGAAAATAAGATGAATAACCTGTCTGTGATACTTTTAAAGTTACCTTCATTACTTGTGCGTAACAACATTTCCAAACAGACAGGAAGTTAGGCGAACTGTCTGTATTGAAGCCCCAGAGAGCAGTAACAAAACAGCAGGGGTTCTAAGCCTTTTGCACTGTATAGAAAAAAAGGCTGGACAAACACAAGTATAAACCTGTGTAATGCTAAGACTGTGGCATTTGTGCAGGACTAGTAAAAGAACACCTTGCTTTAGTTCTAAGAGAGAGCTCCAAAAAACGTTTGTTTGTGACAAAAAAAAAGAGACAGAAAATCCAGGTGTTTTGAAATATCAGAAATCTTATTGTCCACTTATCTTATTATCTAAACATTAGGGCTTTTCAGATTCTAGCAAAATGAAATGTGCAGCGATGTTGCAGTTTTGTGCTTTTTATAAGGGACATTAGATATTTAGTTATAAGGTTATAAGTTATGAGGTTAGTTAATTATTTAAGATCTAACTTTTGGTTTGGATTAAGCAGAAGCACAGTCAACAAACAAGCCAAAGGTCGGTGACAAGTGGTAATGAAAATATAGATGTCAGCAGGAGCAAAAGGAGAAAGAAATTGGCTGGAGAAGAGCACAAAATCTGGCAAACAGGAAGTTCAGAGACATGGCTTAAATCAGGAAGTTAAGGAGAGGAAAAAAGGGTACACCAGAAACAAGACAAAAAGCAAGGTCATCCAGGGAATCAGGCAGGCAGGGATTTGTCCAGCATCTTAGGTGGCATAGTAACACAGTCAGAAGCCGCAGAGGTTCCAGGTTCAGATCTAAATTCAACAAGAAGTCACATACATATATATATATATATATATATATATATATATATATATATATATATAGATATATATATATATATATATATATATATATATATATATATATATATATATATATATAGATAGATAGATAGATAGATAGATAGATAGATAGATAGATATAGATGTAGCAAGGTGCAACTTTGATATTGATAAAAGACTAGACATGTGCATTAGTTTTCGTCCAAATGCATTTGTCCGAATTTCAGGTATTTTCGTTATCGTTTTAACAATTTTTTTCTTTAGAGGAGGCACCGGACATCATGAGGAAAGTGTTAATGCATGCTTTAAGGGCATGCCAGAGATTGAACATGTCCAGAGACTGCCAGCCAATAGCTGGATATTCTTGTCTGACACACCCCCTCCAGCCAGATGTGTTATTTATGATGATTAACAGTGATTGGCTCATACTGGGAATCTAAACTGCAGCAAGAAGGTGGCATGATCAGGGAAGTGACGTTGAGGAATTAACAAGCACAGGTCATGCTAACTAGTGATGGACGAACATCTGACGGGACGGTTCGTGAACGCTAACTGCGAACTTTCGCAAATGTTCGCGAACCGCAAGTTCGCAATGGGCCCCATTGACTTTAATGGCAGACGAACATTAAAAACCTGCAGGTCATATTTGCAGCCACAAAATACTTACTAGCTGTGCAAAAATAATCCCACAACATGGACACTGATCCACCAGAAGTATTAAGCGAAAAACTGGATACAGAAGTAAGTGCCGCCCATTACAGGCCCCAAAAATTAGCCCACAGGCATTCACCTGACAGCAAACAACTTTGTATTCTGTGGCTGGTGGTACAATAGGCATTCACCGGATACAGTAGTAAGTGTCGGCCATTACAGGCCCCAATAATTAGCCCACGACTACAGATCCCGGATGTCACACAGGCACAGCCGAGTGAAGCCGCCTTCCCCTCCTCTCTGTTTATGTGTAACACTGAATGAGGGGGCTGCACTGAAGAGGGGCTACACTGAATGGGGGGGGGCTGCACTGAATGAGGGGGCTACACTGAATGGGGGCAGGCAACACTGAACGGGGTGGCTACTCTGAAGGGGGGCTACTCTGAACGGGGGGCTACTCTGAAGGGGGGGCTACTCTAAAGGGAGGTCTGCACTGAATGGGGGGGTCTGCATTAAAGGGGGTGATACACTGAAGGGGGTCTGTGTAACATGCAGGGGGTCCAGAGCTGCTGTTACAAATATTTTTTTCCTCTTTGTGTATGTTTAGGTTACCAAGGGGGCGATGGGTGAAGATGGGGGGGGGGGGCGCTACAGGATTAGCTCGCACTTTTGTGGATCTGTTAGCTAATTATTTGTCTTTCCCTGCTCCACACAGCACTGCAACCTCTCCCTACACTGACAAACAGCAGAATGTAAAATAACCACCAGATCAGGTCTATTTATCCTTGGCCGGACGAGGAGGGGAGATTCCCTGTAACTGCCGAAAAGGTGAGGACCCTAGGCGTTCTGTTGGACTCCGGTCTGTCCCTGGATACACACATCGGCAGTATTACCCAGGTATGTTTCCTCAAGATGAGGCTGTTGTACAAGGTTGTACCCTTTCTGTCAAGCTTTGCCAGAATTGCTGTAGTTAGAGCACTAGTCTTACCCCATTTGGATTACTGCAATGCTCTTTTCATGGGCTTGCCTCAGACCCAGATTAGACGCTTGCAGAAAATCCAAAATCAGGCAGTTCGGCTGGCACTCAGGCTACCAGGGCGGACGTCCATCTCCACCCACCTGAAGAGCCTCCATTGGCTCCCAATACGGGAGAGATCAGAATTTAAGGTTCTTTGTATTGCTTACAAAGCCTTTAATAATCTAGGCCCATGTTATATCCGCAAGAAATTACGGCGACAGTTTGTGACGAGAACCGTACGGGCCACGTCACAAACTAGATTGGTGGTTCGGCCTTATAGGCTGAAAAAATGGGGGGGCAGAGCTTTCTCAGTTCAAGCTGCCCAGTTATGGAATCTGCTTCCATGCCACCTGCAACAACAGGAGAAGTACCAGGTATTCAGAAAAGATCTGAAGACCCTGTTGTTTACTAGGGCCTTTAGTGGTTTGGGGTGAGATATCTCTTTCTCTACCTTTTCCCCTTCCCTTTTCTCCCTTTCCTTCCTTTCCCCTCCCTTCCTATTTTGTTGTTTTTATGCAGTTTTTAAAGTTTTTATTATGCATACATGCAGTACCGAGTTTTAGAATGTCTATATATTTATTGTAACCGCCACTCGATTTTATGTTGTTTTTAAAGTTTGTTCTCTTGGCATGTTTTTGGTAACGTGATTGGACGGGAAGCAGGCGCATTGATGCAAACATGTTTTGTGAACTATGCGCCTTGTATAAGAAACAAACAATAAACAATAATAATAAACAATATTTATAAGGTAGGGGGTATGTCCATGTGCTGAAATGCCTCAATTGGCTGTCCTGTACCACCTGATGGATGTGTCATGGGTCAAAGTTCTTCTCAATGTAAAATGGTGGACTGCCGCGAATATCACCAGATGTCCGCCTATTTGGCGGACCGCAAATGAGCACAGTTTGCCGCAAAACAACCACCGGGCAAACCGCCAGGCCATCTCCAATGCTAACAGGAAGACTGAAATCAGCTGCAGAGGGGGACTAATAATTAATAATTCCAGCTAAACCAAAGCCTTGCAGAATAAATCACAACCATTTCTAGACAAGGTATGTCGTCAGCATTTCCTATTTAAAATACTATATTTGCCTGACAAAAAAAAGGTATACTTACTCCCTGGATCTGACACGTCTGGCTGTTGTTCATCACAATCTTGAGCATCCCCAGCAGCCTCTAAAGGCCAGATCTCTTCCACCTCCTGCTCAGCCTCAACAGCTGTTGATTGTGAATAATAATATAGAAAAGAACATTACAATCTTTAGTGTACAACAATCTCACACATTAGTACAAGAACTTTGAAAGATGTATGATCATCACTAATCACGCAGATACCAGCAATATTATACAAACATACATGTGGGCGTTGACATCTATTTATTTAACCTCCCTGGCGGTCTTCCCGTGTGTGGCACGGGGTGAGATTTTAAAGCTAAGATCGGTAACCCCGTGCCACACACGCGCTTACCTCGCTGGATGCAGAAAAAAGTTTACTTACCTTTTCTCTGCGATCCAGCGATGAATCCCCGCAGTACACGGCGGGCGGATGTCCGCCTGATGCTGTGTGTTCCGCCGATTCCCTTCCCTGCGAGCGTCGCGACGTAGGGGGGGGAACGGCGCCAAATTTAAAAATGTAAACAAACACTATACATACAGTACACTGTAATCTTATAGATTACAGTACTGTATGTAAAAAATACACACCCCCCGTGTCCCTAGTGGTCTGCCCTGTACACTACATGTCATTTTATATAATAAAAACTGTTCTTTCTCCCTGCAAACTGTAGATTGCCCATAGCAACCAAAAGTGTCCCTTTATGGCAAAAATTGTTTTAGAGCAGCTAAAAAACAGCGATAATAAATCAGAATCACTTGCAGAATTTAGCGATAGCGATTTATGGGGAAATTTGTCATAAAAAAAAAATAATAATGACAGCAAAAATTCTGCAACTGAGCAAATTTCAGTGATTTTGATTTGATTACATTATTGAATAATTTTTACTATAATTATATTATTATTTGTTATCATTTTTTATAATTATTTATTATATTATAATTTTTAATAAGAAAAAAAAAAAAAATCATACCCAGGATGCCTATTAGACTCTTGTTTGGATAGATTTCAGTGAGTTATTCCTAAGAATTACAAGCCTACAGTATAAAACGCCAAATTCTCTTGCAAATAATGGTACCGCTTTTAGCACCTAAAATCTGAAAGAATCATACCGCCAGGGAGGTTAATAAAGGAGAAATGATGAACGTTACAATGTTCAAGCTCCAAATTACTATAAATATTGTATATAGATACAATTAATTACATTATCTATTAGCATGGCAATACAGGGCAGGTCACTAATATTTATCTACAAGGCATTCACCATTTAGAAAAAATCTGTAAAAAAAACAGGCACTTACCTGTCCTGGTTCCAGCAGCGAGTGCTAGGTGCACCACCACTGATCAGGCGCCTCAGTTCTGAGCGGCAATGTTCTGTGAGATTGCGTAAGTTACGCAAACACTTGCGCTACCTGACAGAACATCGCAGAGGCTCTACCTGTCACTGCTTGAGTGAGAACCAATGACACTGGAATAGACAATGGAAGGGTGGACGAATGAAAAAGGACCCACTGTATTAGTGTCACTACTACAGTACTAGTACACTACTTACAGCATGTTGATGATATAGAGGACTCCTGCTCCTCCGCCCTCCGCCTCCGGTGGCGCTGGGCCTGGATACGATCTTTAAATAAAATCAAACACAATATGGTAAATGTCGGATGGTTGACCAAAAAGATTTCCTGCACAATGCACTGCTGACACCAACCTTGATGTGCCAGGAGCTGGGTTATCTCATCCTCCCCTATCCCCGCTAAAAGCTCTGTCTCATGGGGGAGGAGAGGAACCTGCAAAACAAAAAGAGAAGAGAAATGGGTTCCATAATTAAACTACAATTGTAATCTGAAAATGACATCAACACATGAAACAAATGTAAAATGGACCCATAGAATGAAACAATGCAAATGGAATTTTTGTATTAGGCGCATTTTTTCATGTAGCACAACATTGGCACATTTTTTTATTAACCACATTTATTTTAAGAAAAACAAATGCTTTTTTGGTGCACACTAAAATATAAAAGACAGGATTGGGATTGTGCCGAGTAAATAATGTAGATGTCCAGTCCACCTTTCTAATTACGCGCATGTGTGGAGTGGACTGTTTATGGTGTACATTTTCTTTCTTGTTTCTCTTACAAAGCATTAACCACTTGCAGATGTGGACCCCCCATAGTAAACCATATGGCGGGTCCGCAAGCTGGTTAAGTCCAGCCACCGTCACACGACAATTATTTATTTATTTTTATATTTAACTATTTTTTTTCAATAACAAAAAATGTAAAACCCAGCGGTGATCTAATGTCTCCAAAAAAAGCTCTATATGTGGTGGGAAAAGGGCGTAAATTTCATTTGGGTAGTACATCGAAGAAGCGTGCAATTGTCAGTTAAACCTGCAGCATGCTAAATAGCAGAATATGGCCTGGTCAGAAAGGGGGCGTAATCTACAGATGGCCAAGTGGACCTTAACAGCACTTACTGCTCAGATTAGTCATAACTAAGAACAAATAACAGCCATGTAAATATTCCTCTTACAATGATCGTGGCGATAATATTTAACCACTAGGGGCCCGCACTATAGTCAAATGACAGCTACAGTGCAGACCCCAATTGCCGGGAGGACATCAATACTGTAGATTTGCACACGCCCTGCATTCCCCCTGCAGGGTGCGCTGTGATCCCCAAGTCACTGAGACTCGGGTGATCACGGATCTGAGTAAGGGGCTGATCACGTGATCAAAACAAAGCTCGGTAATCGTTTTTTTCTCCTCGTGCTGACAGCTTGAGGAGAAAAAAAAGCCGATCACCGACATCGTTCCCCAGTGGAAGAGGCAATTCTGCCTCAGTGGACACAAGTACCGCCTGCCAGTGCCCCCTGCCAATGCGACTTGCCAGTGCCCACAGTGACCACCAGTGCCACCTGTCAGTGCCAATCACTACACCTATCAATGCCCATCACTGCCACCTAGTAATGCCCATCACTGCCACCTAGTAATGCCCACCAGTGGTGCCAGTCAGTGCCTCATCAGTGCCACCTAGCAGTGCTGACCTATCAATGTCACCTACCAGTGCTGATCAGTGCCCATCATTGCCCATCTCTGTCACCTATCAGTGCCCATCACTGTCACCTAACAGTGCCACCTATTGGTGCCCATTAGTGCAGCCTTATCAGCGTACATCAATGAAGTGATCAAATACCACCAAAAGAAAGCTCTATTTTTGGGAAAAACAGGACATCAATTTTGTTTGAGAGCCATGTCGCATGATCGCGCAATTGTCAGTTAAAGCGACACAGTGCTGAATCACAAAAAGTGGCACAGTCATTTAGCAGGCAAATCCTCCGGGGCTGAACTGGTTAAAATGTAAAAAAATAAAAATAATCAGACATGTTACTTACCGTTTCATGTTGCAGAATTTTTTTCGACAAGCAGTCGGGTCACGCCAATGGCAATACATTGTTTCAACTTTTTTTGAGATCCCTACCCACTTCTCCCGCTTCCACTCTGGAGTGGTCTCCCTGGAGCAGGGGCCACACAGCTGCATCCAGCAAGAAAGCGTTTCCTTTACAAGGACCTGGGACTCAATGTGAGTCCACATAAGGTTACGCTTCCTACTGGTTGCAGATTGTGTCCCCCTCCTGCGCCGCTTTTTGGATGATGGTGGGGAATCTGTTGCTGCTGCTGCTGCCTACATAGAAGGCCCAGGAACCTCCATGTGGTCAAAATAGGTCACCACCATATTATCTGACACAACGTCAGATGCCGCTATTGATTCTATTGCACTTGGAGAAACGAATGTGAAAGTCGGCTGACTGCTGGGTAGACAATTTAACAAGAACAACGAAGATTCGACAAAGCATCGAAAAACTTTGAATCTGTCATTGAAGGTTAAGGCCGTGTACACACGATCAGTCCATTCGATGAGAATGGTCCGAAGGATCGTTTTCATTGGTTAACCCGATGAAGCTGACTGATGGTCTGATGTGCCTACACACCATCGGTTAAAAAAACAATTGTGTTAGAACGTGGTGACGTTTACGTGTTTTAACACAGCGAGGTGCTGAAAAAAATGAAGTTCAATGCTTCCAAGCATGCGTCGACTTGATTCTGAGCATACGCGGCCTTTTAACCGATGCTTTTGCATACTAACGATTGGTTTTGACCCATCAGTCAGGTGTCCATCGGTCAAATTTTAAAGCAAGTTGTCTTCTTTTTGACTGACAGATAACTGACCAATGGGGCCCACACATGATCGGTTTGGACCGATCGTGTGTACGCGGCCTAATGGTGTCTGTTGATAGTTCTAAGAAGATTTGACCGAGCAGCTAAACTGTACGACACTGCAATCATACATTTCCGGTCATATGTTCGGCCCATAGGCTATGGAAAAATTCTATTGTTGGTTGACTAGTAATAATAATTAGTAAATATAATTATTACTAGTCATAAAACATTAGAATTCTACTATAGCTTGTAGGCAGAACATTTGACCGGAAAAGTATGATTGCAGCATCGTACAGTTTCGCTTTTCCGTCGAATCTTCTTTGAACATTCAACAGACAGTCAGACACCATAAGCCTTCAATGTATTTTTCAGCCAAAAATTTAATTCCACAACAAAATATTTCCGTGTGCACATGTCAATAAAAGACTGCCGTTTGCAGATAAAGAAGGAACTCAGCTCCCTCCGGTGGCCAATTGTTGTCATAGCCACTTCCTGTTTGTTTTTTTACCCTGGTACAGCAGTGAATGTTGGGAATTGAAGTGCAAGGAGATAAGGACTCCATTGCCCTGGTCAGTTGACAGACTACAATGTCCAGAGTGATCCCACACGGCCTGCTGGGTGAAGGAATTTAAGGAAGAGGACGTCCTTGGCTCGCTCTCTCTGGGCCGCCTCTCCAAGCAAGAAGGAGGCCTGTGTTGAGGCTTGTCTCCTGGAGCCTAGGCCTGGACCTATACACGCCTGTGCGGATCATCCATCCTGTGAGGGGAGTTCCTGACAGAGTGACGGCCGTGTGGAAGACCGGGAACTGTCGGTGATGGAAATGACAGAGTATCAGAGTTTTCGCAGACGGAGCAATACAGAAAGGCCAGGCCTGGTTGGGTGATACGGACGCCTGCCCATCAATATTTGGATTACAAATTACTCATTGCGCGCCATCGAGTATATTCGCGAATTGTTGACAACGATCGTATTGAGGTTTGGTCTGATCAACCAAACCACCCTAGTGAGACACATGTTTTAGAGACTGCCCTTTAGGAAGAGTCCATTGTTGATATATGTCTCAAGTGCTATAATCAAACCTGTATTTACTTATTTTTTTACAGGGCCATGTAAGCAGTCCACTACCTGTTTTACTTTGTTCTTCTACTTTAATTTCTTAATTTTGCCTGACTCTGTGCCTTGTGATCTGGACTATCATACCAAACCACATATAACTGGCACTCCAAGAACCTTTAACTATTAAAAAGTGTTACTGAGCAAAAAAAAAAGAGAGAAAAAGAAAAAAGAGAGAAAATAAATATATTGAGCTCCTCTTCACAATGCAACAGAAGAAAATAGCACTGAAGGTCCACAGAGGGTGTTATAAAATCTTTCTAAAAAAAATTATATGGAGATGGAGAAGTTTTCCTTGTTGTAAGTGGGACAAATGTGTTTTTATTCTGCAATACGTTGTACAAGAGCTGATTTGTCAGGTGGACAGAGCAAAAACGTTCCCTGTTGTTCCCTGTTGCAAGTGGCACAAACATTTATCAATTCAACAGGATTACTGGTTTGAAGTTTCTCCTTAGAAGTTTCTATACCTCTTTTGTGTACTATCAGTGTTATCTTCTCCTGTTATAAATCCAAATCAGTTTATGCTGCAATCAATACATTGTGAAATACTAAAATTTTGAGCAGGATTACCATACTATTTATATTTAGGAGAAGTTTCTCCATAGAAATTTATATTTTAAAAAGTGTTTATTTACCCCATCTGAGGACTATCAGTGTTATTTTCCCCTGTTGTATGGTTATTATTTTTTATGCTGTAGGTTGTTGTGATGAAGGGCTTGGTATATGTATTTCCTCTCTTTTTGTAGGTAATGGTTCTTGTAGTGCCAGTTATATGTGGTTTGATATGATAATCCATTCATTTAAGTGATGTAAATTTGCTGGCTGCTTGCTGATCAAGTCTCTAAAGACATGTTATTTTAATTTGTAATCTGGACTTAATCCCTCTTTCACTAAGAACCATGCCTAGAATTTTCTGGCCACTGGTCTCCACTGTTGTGCTGCAGTCAGTGCCGTTTGAAGGAATTTGGGGGCCCCAAGCAAAAAAAAGCATGCCCCCCCGCACACAAAACCTACATTAGCGCTACAGTAATTTTTACACCCATGTTCTTACCCCCCCAGTCCCTATGTTTTTCTATTCTCACCTCCCCTTCTTCCCTGTAGGCTGCCACTGTAGCGTGGCTGAGCTCCTCTTCCTCCTCTTAGTCCGTTGTTCTATCATTATGGGTCCCCAGTCCCCTATTGGATAGTGCCAGGGCCAGGCCGTGTATCGTGCGGTACAGGAGATTCAGTTTTCTGTGTTCCTGGCTGGACTGAAAGGAAGTGAGCACTCAGTGTGCACTTCCTGTCAGTTCCAGGCCGGGAACCGGAAACTGAATCTCCTGTACCACGCGCGGTACCCAGCCGGACTGACAGGACTCCAGGAGGAAGGAAAAGGAGCTTGGCCATGCTACAGCCTGGGAATGAGAAGTTAGGGGCCCCAGGCCAGCTCAAGGCCCCGAGCAATTGTTTGTTTAGCCTGTCTTGTAGCAACGGGCCTGGCTGCAGTGGACACCTTTTCAGTACTTTTGCTTGTCCATCTATGCAAATGCAAAGTTCAAGCCCAAATGCTTCAGAAGCTCATCATTTCTTAAAGCTGCCCCACAAAAGTTCAAAGTACAAATAACCGCTTTCTCTTCACTAGAGCAACAGTAAAACAACGAGCCAACAATTTCAGTATGACCTGGCTTTGCCTTGCTTCCTACCATACAAAGGATGAAAGATACAAAGGGCATTTCAAGGAACAGATATGCAAGCTTGCACTCACACATTCACTGATGGGATGAGACCGGCCCTTGCACAAGCAGTTATGTTGTTAAATCTTAGGCCAACAGCCAAAAGTGCACAATATGACAGGTGAAGCTGGAGCACAGACTCCAAACAGGAATGCCAAATTATTTCTTACGTGAAACAGTAGTTAGAATTCTGTCTGGTTATTTATTTGACACCATTTAGCCAGATTGGAAAGTAAGGTTCTATAAGTTATGGCCACTTTTCAATACCCCTACAAATCTGCAATAGTGTCAATACAAGAAAAAATGTAGCGCTGTAATATTCTGAGGCCAATTCATCACTGCTTTAACTTAGGCTGGATCAGTGTCCACTCCTTCAGCAGAGACAGTGTAACCCACATACAGTAAGTGACTGATGACTTGCTGAACTTGGACTTCAGCTGTCAATTTCCGTCCCTCTTCGTTTACGTAATGTAATACTAGCAAAATTCATTCTTTCTTTTCTTGTGAAGCCCCAAACACAATAATGTCATCAAGATATACAAGATATTAATACTAGACCCAAAACATTTTCCATTAATCTCTGAAGTGTTGCAGGAACACCTTTTATGTCTTGTGTCATGTGAGTAAATTAATAGAAGCCCAAAGAACACAATGGGCCAGATTCAGGTAGAGTTAGGCTGGAGTATCTGTGATACTCCAGCCTAACTGTCACTTTAAGCCGGCGTTTCTGTTTTCTGTAACCAGAAAACAAGAAACGCCGGGTTTGAGTTCCGATGCGATCGGCGTAATTGAATTTTGCCATCGCATCGCAACTTTAATTTAAAAATGGCGCCGGGGGCGTTCCCGCTGATTTACGCTGAAAAAATATGTTAATCAGCGGGAATCGGCAATTCACGATCGTATTCGGGCGCGACGCAGTGACTTTCCGACGTTTCCGTAAGCGATACGCGGCGTAAAGATAAAGCAGCCCCCTAGTGGAGTATCCTATGTTAAGTATAGCCGTCGTCATCGCGTCGAAAAAAAAAAAAATCGCGTCGCTTGCGTAAAACGTCCATGAATGGGGATTTGACGTCATTGACGTTCACTGACAGAATTTGGAGCATGCGCACTGGGATGCATTGACAGTCGACGCATGCGCAGTACGTTTGCCGTGGGATTGCGCTTAGTTTAAATAATACACGCCCCGTACCCGCCCAATTTGAATTCAATTTGACGGCTCATTTGCGATACGCTGCCGCAACTTTAGGAGCAAGTGCTTCATGAATAACAGCACTTGCTCCTAAAATTTCGCCAGCGTAACTTAAAAGAGAAACGTTACTCCAGAGCAAAGATGCTCCAATCTACCTGAATCTGGCCCATAGAAGCAATTTTCTTCTGCTCTTCAGGTGCCATGGGAACTTGGTAGTATCCAGACCAAGGGACAGATTCTCAGCTGAGATACGACGGTGTATCTCAGATACACCGTCGTATCGCAGTTTTTTTCAATGGGTATCTATGCGAGTGATTCTTAGAATCACTTACGCATAGATACACTAAAGATCTGACAGGTGTAAAGCAATTACACCATCGGATCTTAGATGTAATGACAACGCCGGCCGCTAGGTGGCCTTTACGCTGTTTTCTCATTTGCCTATGCAAATGAGCCTAATACGCCGATTCCTGAACGTTTTTGCGATGCGGCGACATAGTTTACATAGGTTGCGTACGCGTAAGGTTACCCCTGCTATATGAGGGGTATGTTTCCGAAGTGCCGTCGTTGCCATGTTAAGTATGGCGTCGGGTCAGCGTCGTCTTTTTCCGTCGGTTACGTCGTTTTACTAAGTCGTTCGCGAATAGGGAATTGCGTAAGTGACGATCACGTCGTTTTGACGTCGGTTTCAACAACGCTTTCCGACGTGAGCTGGAGCATGCGCACTGGGCTTTTTTCCAGGCCGGCGCATGCGCACTTCGTTTGACGTGGGGGCGCGCTTAATTTAAATACAGCACGCCCCCTCCTTCACTATTTGAATTACGCGGCCTTACGACGCCGCATTTACGCTACGCTGCCGAAAATTACGGAGCAAGTGCTTTGAGAATACGGCACTTGCTCCATTAATTTGCGTAGACGTAGTGTAAATGCGATACAATACGCTACGCCACCAGATACGCAATTTTTTGAGAATCTGGCCCCATAAGTCTAGCATTGTGAATGAACAATTTCCATTTAAAGCCTCCTGAGCTTCTTTAGTTTTAGACAGTGTATACTGATCAGGTATTTACTTTGATTCAGAGTTCTGTAATCTACACACAGGCGGATGGATCCACATTTCTTCTCACCATCACAATGGGGGAGGCATGGAGGCTATTACTATCCTATCCTATTACTAGTCTTTCAAATGATGTAGTGTCTGTCTTAATTCATCCTCATATTTTGGTGGTATCTTCTGGGACCTCTCTCAAATAGGAGTACCGTCAGTTATGCCGAGTACACACGATCGGTTTGTCTAATGAGAACTAATGACCATTTCATCAGACCAAACTGATCGTGTGTGGGCCCCATCGGTTAATTATCCATCAGTTAAAAAAAAAATGGAACGTGTTTTAAAATTATCTGATGAATACTTAACTGATAAAAAAAAAAAAAAAAACGATTGTCTGTAGGCACGTCCTTAGGTTAAAAATCCACGCATGCTCAGAATCGAGTCGACGTATGCTTGGAAACATTGAACTTAAATTTTTTCAGCACGTCGTTGTGTTTTACGTCACCGCATTCTGACACAATCGTTTTTTTTAACTGATGGTGTGTAGGCACGACTGATCATCAGTCAGCTTCATCAGATAACTGATGGAAAAATCCATCAGTTTGTTTTCATCAGATTGACCTATTGTGTGTACAGGGCATTAAGCCGCGTACACACGGCAGAGAACCTCGACGGGCAGAATACATCGTCGGGAATGGCAACCAGCCATTCATCCCCACGGGCCGTCGAGCAAATAGAGAACATGCTCTCTATTTCTGCTCGACGGCATTCCCAACGGGATGCTCGCCGAGAGCGTACACACGGCCGAGGTTCTCGGCAGAATGCGGCTCCCAGCGAGGTTCTCGCTGGTTTCTGCCGAGAACCTCGGCCGTGTGTACGGGGCTTCAGTCTAAAAGTATGTTCAGCACTCTTAGCACAGCTTTCTTGCACAAAAGCTCTGGCAACTTTCAGTTACTAAAATCAAATTTGACAGTTTAAGCTGTATTTGTGACTTGGACTCTGCACACTTTAGCATAGGTGTTAACACCAAGCACAGTGTAGAAGTTAACTACAGCTTGGTGAGAATTATGACAGGCTGGAGAGAACAATTTTTCACAGATACAACTGTAGATAATTCAACTCTAGTACTTCAGTCCTTTTCCCTCAGGAATTGCGATCCACTATTTTTTGTTCATTGTCTCTTCAGGAGGTTTTATGAGGACATCCCCAAGCTGCTAGTAGGTAATACTGGAGGCTACTCTCAGAGCAGAAACATCACAGGGCTCTTTACGTTCAGTTGGGATATCAACTTGTCAAATCAGAAGAAACAATTTGACTTACTTCAAAAAGATTCTGAAAAGCACTCTCGATCAACTTTGGGTATAGGATTGTGTATAAGGAAGTGTATCATTTTTTCTCTTTTATTGGTTGAACTAAATGGTCTTTTTTTCAACCTGACTAACTAAGTAACTATATGTAACTATGTACTGTTATACAATTGGTGCCCAGTATCAAAATAACTGTGAAGGAATCACCTGTGTCAGGACAGGCATGAGCCATTGTATCCAGGATACCTCCAGATGAATGTTGCTACAAAGTTCTTTTGCAGGTTTCATTCCTGATGTTGGTGACATTGTCCAACGAGTCTGAAATGTAGATTCTCACCAGCAGAAACTGTGGTGTGGCACCTGGACTTATTAGTTTCTAATCTGTTATGCAACTAGACCTCTAATGTTGGATGCCTAACCTTGCTCTAGCCTATGCTAGTTATTGAGCCCTGAGCTTAAACAGGCTATAGAATCCCAAACCAGAAGTAACAGGGTTAACTAATATAACAGGAGCTGTATAAAAACTCTATTGCAATAGACATGTTCACCAGCTAACATACAGCTATGTGACCACTACACACAAGTTCCTCCACCCCATACTCGCTCATCCATGTTTTTATGGGCCTTGCTTTGTGCACTGGTTCAAATCATTTCTTGGAGGAGGATTATGATGAGGGGCTATTTTTCAGGGATTGAGCTTGTCCTCTTAGTTCCAGTGAAGGGAACTCTTAGGCCGCGTACGCACGACCGGTCCATCCGATGAGAATAGTCCAACGGACCATTTTCATCAGTTCACCGCAGAATCGGCCTGATGGTCTGATGTGCGTACACACCATCAGTTCAAAAATGATCAAGTCCAATACGGTGACGTAAAACACAACGACATGCAGAGAAAAATGAAGTTCAATGCTTCCAAGCATGCGTCGACTTGATTTTGAGCATGCGCAGGTTTTGAACCGATGCTTTTGCATACTAACCATCGGTTTTGACCAATCGGTAGGTGTCCATCGGTCCAATTTTAAAGCAAGTTCTACATTTTTGGACTGAAGGACAACAGACTGATGGGGTGTACACACGGTCGGTTTGGACCGATGAAACTGAACTTCAGTCCGTTTTCATCGGTTTGGACTGATCGTGTGTACACGGCCTCAGGTGTCCGCATACCAAGACATTTTCATAATCCCAACTTTGTGGGAACAGTTTGGGGATGGTTCCTTCCTGTTCCAACATGACTGTGAACCAGTGCACAAAACAAGGTCCAAGCATATACATCATTACAGTATATAATTTTTTATGCTATCATATCTATTTATTTCAGCATTTATATGATTGAATGTCAAAAGGTTAAACGGTGGCATAAGATTCTATTACTCAAGTAGGGCTATAAATTGGTGATTGTTGCAATATTTTATGTCACACGATATTTGTGCAGTGGCCTTTTAAACGCAACTTTTTGGGGGAAAAGACACTTTCATTATTTAAAAAAAAAAACAGTAAAGTTAGCCCAATTTTTTTGTATAATGTTACGCTGAGTAAATAGATACTAAACATGTCATGCTTAAAAAAAATGTGCACACTTGTGGAATGGCGACAAACTACAGTACCTAAAAATCTCCATAGACGACACTTTAAAAAAAAATAATGGTTACCAGGTTAGAGTTACAGAGGAGGTCTTGTGCTAGAATTATTGCCATTACTCTGATGATCGTGTGATTTGAACACCGTTTACATATGAGGGCTCGACTTCCATATGCGTTTTCTTTGCTGCGTGAGCTCGCAGGAACAGGGGTGCTTTAATTTTTTTTTTCTAATTTTTTACATTGTGTTTTAAAAAAAAATAATGATCTCTTTTATTGCTGTCAGTAATAAGTGGTGACAAGTTCTCTTTATGGAGGGATCCGGGGTCTAGAAGACCCCGGATCCCTCCTTTGCACTTCAAAGTATTCAGATTGCTGAAAACGGTGATTCTGAATACTGTCATTTTTTTTAAAACTGGCGCCATTGGCAGCCGAGTAAACCGGAAGTGACATTGTGCCGTCACTCCCATGTTTACAGAGAAAAGACTGAAATTAAGCCCTTTACGGCTTTGTAAAAGTCTCTCGGTGGTACGGGAGACCCGGTAAGAGCGGAGGAAGACGGCGGGAGAGGGGGTGTCCCCTTCCACTCCAGGATAACAACCGAGCTGCTTTTAACTGCTTTGGTTGTTATTCTTGGAAAGCCGACCATCCGCTCTAAAAAACGGTACTGGGATGATGCCTGCAGCTGCCTAGGCCGCATATATGCGTATGCTCGGTGGGAAAGGGTTAATATATGTGTATTTTTATTAGTTTGTTTTTGTTCTATTATTGTCCTTATTATTATGGTTTAAGTTTTGATCCAGGGTTGTTCTGATCAGCTATATGTATGCTATATCAGCTATATATGTATGCTGGTCACTCAGTATGAAAAATAGATCTGCTGCTTTGTAGTATGGCGCTGGCTGGTGTGTTTAAAGGTCTTCAATATGGCCTCTCATTCAACCTCTAGTGTTTGACTCAATTGTATAAAAGGGGTCTTCAATATGTCTGCCTAATTTTCCTCTAGTGTTTAGCTTTATTGTATATAACAAAGCCATTTCCTTCTGAAGAAGTCATGATTGGATGATGAAACACATCAGAGCATGGCTTGATGATTTTATCACACTAGGCAGAACTGGAAGTTGGCAATCTTGGTTAGGTATCTCTAGCCAAAGTTTACTCTTAAGGGGGAAACATTTGTTTTAAAGAGGTGTTACCTATAAAATCTATATTTTAAGATTTAATATCATAAAGATATATGAGTTGAATAAGAGAGTTCTTTGACCAGAATTAAAAGCTTCAATATAATAACCATTTATTAGAGCTTATACAAAGTCTAATCTATCCCACAGAACCTATCTATAGTCCCAAACAAACAGGGAACCGTAGGTTTAAAATACAAACATTTACATTGAGGAAGATACAGCATATTCCTCTAAAACAGAGTACAAACATAAAAAGATATAAAACATTAGAGTTCAAGAGAGTGTAGTTGCTATATGTAAGTAAGTATAAAAGGCCTATACCATATTTACCCTTTTTAGACCCATCCTTAAGGTCATGTATCCATAAAAGTGAGCTCTTTTGCCCTAAGCTGTGGAGTATATCTCTCTATGCTGACTAGGGGTGTTGAATTTAATCGTTGCATCGATGCATCGGGATTAGTTGGGCCACGATGCGATTTCGATGCTGTCACTTTAAGAAATCGATTATGGATGACGTCATCCTCGCGCCATGCATCTGAGTGGAACCGAGGGTTACGTGCCGTTTTTCCCGCCTCCCGCTGACATTATTCCCTTGTGCTGCGAGTAGAGGAGGCCTTCTACCAATCCCCTTCCCTCTCCCCTCATCAGCCAATAGCAATAGCCTATAGCACGTGATTCCACATTCCAGGCAGCGTAAGGCGGAAGTGAGGAGCCCACGCTGTGTGCTGTGCAGGTTGGCGGGAACATGGAGTGCTGTGGCCGGAGTTTGAGGTGGCTGGAGCTGTCCCTGCTGCTGATAAGAGTGGCGGTGGCGGCGGCGGGCTTATGGAGCACGGAGCTTTGCTGAGGAGAGTGGAGCCATCACTGCTTTAGGTCCCGGAATGATTCAGGGCGGCCGCAGCGTATCCAGCAGGAGGTGTGATGGAGGAGGATGAAGCGGAGCTGGAGGAGAGCCAGAAGAGCGGTAGAGCCAGGTGAGGGGGCCGTGGGGAGGACACTGAGAGGACTGACATGGTAAGGTAAGTGCCAGACTGCATACAGAATGTAGATAGGGCAATACAACCAAAAAAGGTGTGCAGTGCTTTGCAATGATAAATGTACAAAAGAGTCTTATTAAGTAGTGAACAAATATAGTCCTGATATATACTTATATATAACTCTGATCTGATTGAAAGCAATCTTCTGTGTATTCAAAGTAATTCCAGTGCTGTGTGTACTCTGCTGTGTTTAAGTCATTCCTGATTTCTGGTGAATGACTTAAACACAGCAGACAGACCAAGGTGATCCTTCAAAAAAGCGCTGTGACACAAACAACTGCAGGAAGTCCCAAGATCATGCAAATGCTGTTTATTACAAATAAAAGTCTGTTGAGAAGCATATATGTGTACAAAAGTTCCAGTCTCTGTTGCAGAATCTACAGTGTGCAGCGTGGTTGATCCCAATGGCTGCCTGTCACCAAACTCTAACACACAGCATGAATATAGACACAGTTACACTCGTGTGGAATGAGTGCCTTATCCCACAAGCATGCAGTCTCGCTCTGAAGGTGGAGGATCCAATGCTAAGTGGCATCCACGGTGAACCGTGAAGATCACGCTTACCGTGTCCTAGATGGAAAGGAAGGGCATGCAGGGGAGATGTGTCCATATACCAGCCGAGGGGATGATGATGAAAAAATCCTGTGCTCAGGGCTCAGTCTGAGCGCGCGCTCCGTTCAAGCTACACGTGAAGTGTCACTGACGCTGAACAGGAGGGGTGGAGTGGAGACAGGACTCGGAAGGAGCTGGAGCTGGATGGGGTGGAGGCTCGTAGGCTGGGTCCAGGCAGTCAAGGTGGGTGGGAACCCAAGTGGATGAGCTGAAAGCTTTGTGTGAAAGGATCTGTGGAGATCTGTAAAATCTGCAGATATGCAGTGCAACTCGGGCTGGAACGGTAGATGTGTGGAAGCTACAAGCTAGGACAACATGTATCGGGTGTTAACCCTTCGTCAGGATGACCTGCATTCTTTCTAAACACATAGTGCTGCTGGAGGGTTTGTAATGGATCATAGAGTACGCCTGTCCACAGACTCTGTTGATAGGCTCACATTCATAAAAATGAATCAATCTTGGATCAGCAGCTTTCAAGCACCTGATGCTGATGTAACCGATTGCATTTTTTTTGGATGTGGGATCCCTTGAAGACTGCCTATGCTGAGTGACTATTCCTCCTAAATCTTGATGATGCTAGCTTCTAAGAATATTTTTGGTTTAGGGCACCACTACCACTGCCTAAGGCCTAATTTTCTGTCCCTTTTGAACAGGGGCATGTATTTAAAATGGTTGATTTAATATTTCACAGCAAGGCATGTTTCTGTGCCCACCAAGAGTAACTGTGAGGACTTACAGTGTTGTGGCACCACCACCACCACCCAAGGCCCAATTTCTCTGCCCCTGTTTAACAGGGGCATGTAATTACAATTTCTGAAATAGTATTTCACAGCAGGGCCCGTTCCTGCACCCACCAAGAGTAACTGTGAGGGCTTACAGTATTATGGTACCACCAACACCTAAGGCCCAATTTTCTGCAGAGTATATAGGGCAAGCCGTATAGTATATGTACTGCTGTTCAAAGTGGGTGACCCCCACGCCATTTTCCCCTTAATATCCATACCAGACTCAAAGGGCCTGGTAATGTACTGGGGAAGGGGGAATCTCAATGATTTTCATCTATATTTCTGGGACCTGACAATACATTACAGCCACAAGCAGTTTTAAATGACTTTTTTCCTTTAGAAATTTAATTTTTCTGTGGTATTGTTCTAAACAATTTGTTTGCTTTGAGACATGTCCGCTGGGAGGGCAGGCCGCCAGATGGGCAGAGACCAGGTGATGCTCCTCCTACCCCCGGATTACCCCCCCCCCATGAGTCTCCCCTGAGGAGCCGGGGCTGTGGCCGTGGCCGCCCCAGGTGTGGGTCACGCCAGCGGCGGTAGTTTTTTTTTTGGCTTTTCAGTGTTTTCTTTGCTGTGTGTTTTTTTTTTTTGCTGGGCATTTTTTTTTTTACTGGGCATTTTTTTGGCTGGGCATTTTTTTTTTTTGTGAATGATTTTTGAATGTGGGGGTGACATTCCTGCTGGAAAAGGGGTGTCACCCTCATTTGTGGTGGAGAAGGGTTCCCCAGGACCAGGAGAGAAGTGATCCCCAGGTCCATTTGAATGGTGTATGAATGTACAGTGACATAATTGGAGCTGTGGCGTGGCGTTTCTGCTCACAAGTCCTGCATGGTGGGCTTGTGCTAATCCAATTTGATGAGGATGTGGGGTGTGTGTGCTAGGGACCACAGTGGTGTGCATGCATGCATTCTCAGTGTGCCATGATTAATGTGTGTGTTTAACGTGCAAAGATGCCTAATGTGAGCTGTCTCCTGGCTGCTCTTCCCTCAGAAGATGGGGTAGCCTCGGTTAGGGGGGATTGAATAGTTCGGGGGTCAGGTCATCACGTAGGTCAATCTCCAGGCCCTTTCTCACTGCAAAGTTGTGCAGCATGCAACATGCACCGATGATCTGGCATACAAAGTTTGGGGAATACAACAGGATACCCCCAGACTTATCCAGGCATCGGAAACGTGACTTCAGGAGGCCAAAGGTGGGCTCCACCACTGCACGGGTACGTGCGTGTACTTCATTGTATCTTTCCTCTCCTGGGGTTTGGGGGTTTCGGATAGGAGTCATGAGATGGGGTCCCAGTGCATATGCAGAGTCACCTGGAAGGGAAAAGACAGGAAGATGTTAGTAGTGCATGTGCTCCTTGTGATTTCTGCATCATGGGGGGGGGGGCAGTCATGCCTGACTCCCATGTCACTCACCATGTCACTCACCAACCAGCCAGCTGTCCCCATACATGTTCTGTTCGAATTCTGATGAGCTGGGCTATGATTGTATATGTAGCTGTCATGGCTGGATCCGGGGTGTTTGGCATGGACGTGCCATATGAGGCATCTAACGCATTTTTGCACGCACGATGCGCTGGTCTATCGAAATTACGTTGGTCGAAAAATTCTAGATTTCAGGCGTATATCGTTTTAGGGATACGGCGCATAGATACGCGTGCGCATATTTAGACTTATGCCGCGCATCTCGTGAAACGCCGGCTTAAGGGGTTTGTGGATCTGGCCCCTTTTTTTTTTTTACTAAACTAGGCTCGCTTGCCACATTTGACATTCTTGAATGGAGTCAAGGTAATAAAACAACAAAGTTGATTTACTAAAGGAGTAGTAATACAAATACCCAAACAAGTGTGAAGGCATTATACAATTTGAATTTATCTTCCACATGATTGAATAACTAAAGCGAACACATCTTTTCAGGGCCAACTGAACATTCCACTTAGGCCGCGTACACACGAGCAGACAGATTTGTTTAAATCGGTCGGGCCGACCGATTTGAACAAATCTGTCTGCTGGGGACATATTGGTTTGATCGTGTACACACAATCAAACCAAAATCCCCGCCGCCAGACGTGGCGGTGACGTTGACGCCGCCACGTCACCACACCAGGAAGTAAAACACTTCTGCGCATGCGTCGAAACCATTCGGCGCGTGTGCGAGAAGACATGTCTGCTGGTTAGCGTACTAACCAGCAGATATGTCGGGCGGATGGGTTCCCAGCTGACAGATTTCAAAGCATGCTTTGAAATCTGTCGGGTGGCAAAATCCTTCAGCTCGCCCGTACACACGGTCGAATCTGTCTGCTGGGACGGTCGGGCCGACCGTTTCCAGCAGATAGATTTGATCATATGTATGCGGCCTTGTTGTCATTTTTTAAATAACATAACATACAACTTTTACACATTTGTGAATTGTAGTTTTTCTTATAGCAAATGAGGTCAATTAAATGCACATCCCTTAGAGACCAGTGTTATGGATTGTACATATTAGGTTCTCAAGTAGTGCATGCCAGTAATGCAGTTTGTGTTTAAAACCGTGTTTATCAAAGAGCCTAATAAATTGGTACTAACTTAACTGGTTACATGCAAGCATTATAGATCAGTGACCCTAATGGTGCTCTGACTAAATTAGAATAAGTGATCTGTCATTTCATTTATAGGGAGTTAATATTTTCCTCAGAATTAAATGCTGATGTAAGTGTGCTTTAAGTTTCCCAGTCATATAATTGGCTATTGAACTTCATAATTGCACATTACAAGTTTTTTTATTGATTACATACTCACCTTAAAAAGTTCAACCAGTGTTGATTATAAAACAATTATTGTTCTAAATAGGTAGTGAGTAAATGTTTTGCATTACGTGCATCAGTAAGTAAATAATTGTGCAAATGCTTGTCTATTTTCTGAACATTGGTTGTTTAAAAGAAATTTCAGATTAGATCGTCTTGTATTTTCTGCCTGGTTAGAGGAGACTGTAGGTAAGAGAGTCTCATTAAAGTGGTGTCAGTTTTAATTAATTTTTAAGTATTGTGCTAAACAAATGAGAGAATAGCTTTGATCAGCACCTTCACCTGCAACATTTATCAGGCAGCTGATCTTTATCAACTATCTCAATGACAGTAAATCAAATGTGTTCTCCTTCTCAATCCATAAAACAAATGATTAAAGTGTCTATGAAATTTTCAATTCAAACTTAATTTAATTGTGTGTGAATAAGAAGTTCACTTGTGTGTTGAATGTGGCTTCACTTCTTTGGTTATTTGAAAGAGAATTCACTTGAAAATGTATAACTTTATAAATGTTGTTAGTCAGCATATACAGTAGTTAGGTCCTCTGGAGCACAGAATTAAGTTATACTTTGATCTTTTTTACACACCATGGGTTTTATATAAAGACTGATACTGTAAAACAATAAAAATGATCTGTAGAACTTTATATATGTTTTCTAGAAAATAAAACTACAATAAAATTAAATAGGTTATTTTTTTTCCTAGTTTAAACTGTAAAGATAAACATTTTTTTTTTTTACATTTTGCATCCGAATTAACTTACTGGTAATAGATTTTTGAATAACACAATAACATTGCACAAAGCTTACTTTACAACACATTACTTAGGTTATAAGACTGGCTATCATCTGATATTACCAATCTTGGCTGGATCAGGGGATGATCATTATGTCTTATAAATGTGCTGAATGTCACGTGTCTCCAAACAAATTAACTCTATTAAGGTGCAAATTGCCCAAAAATGCAAAGTACGATCAATAGAAAACAATTTGTGAAAAAAAAACATTCATATCCCTTTCATGACTAAGCCTATTTCTGACATTTGCTAGAAAATTACTTAGAACCCCCAAACATTATATATATATACATATTAGAGTTTTGATATTATATATATATATATATATATATATATATAAAATATATATATATATATATATATATATATATATATATATATATATATTAGAGTTTTCTTTAATTCATTCTAAAGATCGCTGCACAAATACAGTGTGACGATTTCCATTTTATTCTCTAGAGCCTCTCTCTCTCTCTCTCTCTCTCTCTCTCTCTCTCTCTCTCTCTCTCTTTATATATATATATATATATATATATATATATATATATATATATATATTTATATACATATTTTAGCAGAGAATCTAGAGAATAAAATGGCAATTGTTGCAATATTTAATGTCACACTGTCTTTGCACAGCGATCTTACGAACACAATTTTTTTAGGAAAAAATACACTTTCATGAATTATAAAAAACTAAACAGTAAAGTTAGCCCAATAATGTTGTATAATGTGAAAGATGATGTTACACTGAGTAAATAGATACCTAACATGTCATGCTTTAAAATTGTGCACACTCATGGAATGATGAAAAACTACGGTACCTAAAATTCTCCATAGGCGACGCTTTAAAAACATTTAAGGTTACCAGATTAGAGTTATAGGGAAAAATAGGAGGAAATACCGCGCTAACTGTATGTGCCAAAAAGACACAGCAGCAGCTCTGTCATGTGAAAAAACATAAATAGATAAAGAAAACGGTAAAACGCTGTGCTACAACATATGGGACCAAAACTGTTATCAGTCCATCATGTGACCAAGTGCATATACCAATACTGAAACATGTGACCATAAACAAATAATTGATACTAAGATCAGAATAAGTGTACTTAAATAATATATTAAAAACCATAATATCAATTATAAAGGAAGCCAGGAATATATAATCACATCCAATTGATGGAAAGATTAAAAAATAGTCCTAATACTCAAAATCAAAGAAATCCGTGATGAAAATAGGTGATGATGAAATTAATGAGGGATTAAAACTCAAAATGATCGTGCAAGCACCCGTGCTCCACCACCATCTGAATAAACCGCTTACCAGAGGCAAGAGAATGTCAAGCCTATCATGAAGTCTGTGACCCTCTAATGGATATCCATGATCCAATTCAATGGAAATACGTGCATAAATTCGACTCCCTGGTAAAAGACAAAAGAATTGTAGGGGATGTTGCGCCTCTCCTCCATGATCTGGGTGTGCTTCTTGGGAATACAGCAAAATGGAGCAGCAGTATGATCGCTGCTGTAAAGATACAAGCCCACACAGTGATATCATCAATTGAGCCTGGATCCTTTGCTCCTCTTCTCTGTGATGCTGCTGTTGCACAGTCCCAGCAGGAGGCTCACTCTGGCTCAGTCACTCAGCGTCTTCATGTTTAATGTGAGTGATATCGTGGCTGCCGACTTTAAAGTTTCCCGCCCGCATATGATTATGCGGGCAGGAAACTTTAAAGTCGGCAGCCACAATATCAGTGAGTGTAATTTATGCTTTTAATCCATAATTTTTTAAGGGTTACACTATGAGACTTCTTTGGTTTGATTGTTCCATCACTCGCTGATCTATCAAATATACACCTGTAGCAGCCAGCTAAATTCCCAGATTGTATTATGCCCTGTACACACGATAGGTTAGTCTGATGAAAACGGTCTGATGGATTTTTCCATCAGTTATCCGATGAAGCTGACTGATGATCAGTCGTGCCTACACACAATCAGTTAAAAAACAGATCATGTCAGAACGCGGTGACATAAAACTCAACGACGTGCTGAAAAAATGACATTCAATGCTTCCAAGCATGCGGCGACTTGATTATGAGCATACGTGGATTTTTAACCGATGGACGTGCCTACAGACGATCTTTTTTTTACTATCGGTTAGGTATCCATCAGATAATTTTAAAACAAGTTCCAATTTTTTTAACCTATGGATAAATAACCTATGGGGCCCACACACGGTCCACCAGACCGTTTTCATCAGACTAACCTATCGTGTGTACGCAGAATTAGGGTTTCATTGGCCCTTATAATAAATGCTTGGATTTAAATTGAGCATACATCTATTGATGCCGTGTGGAGCATAGGCTTACACCCTGGGACACATTTAATCTGAGGACAACCATCCGATAATATCTGTTCGGGCACAAACATTTATGTCCAGCATTTAAACTATTGCATTGGTCGCCTGCTCTATGCGTGTAGTATCTGATTTGTTTGTCGGCAACTTGGAGGTTGATGTCCCAGTCCATTGCAGGGCTACACATTCTAGATGACGTGTAACCACATTTGCGATGTCTAAATCCAGTTTGAAATATACTTGATCCTGACTTTACAGTCATTGCAAGCTTTTTTCAAATTGGAGGATACTTTGAGCAAGTTCTTTGTTGGTTCAATATACCGCTGGCTATATATGCCTATGGGATGCACCTATTGTGAGGCCATCTGTAATACAACCACTTGTTCTCTGTTGTATTATCTCTTCACAAAATCCTTGTCATCGTCCTGAAGAAGCCCCACGGCGAAACATGCGTCGGTGACTTCTAAGGATTTTGCTTATATTGGTTATTGCCTTTATATGTATTTTTATAATTTTTGTTTATCAATGTACTATATTTATGCTATTAAAATTTGATTTTTAAACATACTTCCTTGGCCTGAAAGTCTGACCATCAATATCTACCTGTAGTTATTGTTCCCCTTCTAGCACATGAGCACTGCAGTATCTGATTTGCTCCGAGTTTTTTCCCTTCTTCTATCAGTTTGGGTTCTGCTGTACAAGGATTTACAAGCGGCTGATATTAATTCAAAATCAGGTATATACACTACTTGTGGGAATTGTATAAAAATGGGAGCAGTCTGAATCTGGAGTAATTCAGCATTTAGATTAAATCTTCAGCTTGTTCAGTTTTAACATAATCTGGCTGATTCAGATTTGATCAATTCCCCTCATGGGGCTTTATTCACAAAAGCATCTTGCATACCATATTTAGGTGGCAAGACACATTTTCCCCAAATATCGCATTTGATCCTGGAACTGTCAATTCACCATACCGTTGCAGTATTTACCACAAAATGCTCAAAACCGTCAGTAAATGGGGTTAAAGTCAATTCACAGAACAACATGCCTCTCAGCAGTTTCCTTGGGGTGTCTACTTTCCAAAATGGGGTTATTTGGGGGGGGGGGTTTGTACTGCCCTGCCATTTTAGAACCTCGAGAAATGAGATAGGCAGTCATAAAATAAAAGCTGTGTAAATTTCAGAAAATGTACCCTAGATTGTAGACGCTATAACTTTTGCGAAAACCAATAAATATACGCTTATTGCATTTTTTTTTTTTTACTAAAGACATGTGGCTGAATACATTTTAGCCTAAATGTTTGACTAAAATTTAGTTTATTTGATATTTTTTACTTTTTGTTATAAGAAAAATATTTTTTTTTCAAAATTTACGGTCTTTTTCTGTTTATATCGCAAAAAATAAAAATCGCAGAGGCAATCAAATACCATCAAAAGAAAGCTCTATTTGTGGGAAGAAAACAACGCAAATTTAGTTTCGGTACAACATTGCATGACCGCGCAATTACCAGTTAAAGCAGCGCAGTGCCAAATTGTAAAAACACCTCTGGGCATTTAGCAGCATATTGGTCCGGGTCTTAAGTGGTTAAAGTATAACTAAAAGAACATATTTTTTCTAGTTTTGGATAGAATGGAGGTAGATGAGAACACCTGTCAGGTTTTAATTGTATGTTCCCTCATAAAAGAGACTCACCCTCTCTATTTCTCCTGTTTACCATTATCATTGAAAATAAAATATAAATACCCAAATTTGGGTTCTCCACAAAAAAATAATAGGAGGGAAAGCTTCGAATGGGACACAGATGGCAAAAAAAAAGTAACTCAGGTTATAACCCTCTATCCAAAATGAAAACAAAAGTAAAATAACAGTACAGGCACATACATCATTTGCTGCAAAAAAAAAAAAAAAAAAACAATCACCAATGGTCTTGTTAGATCATGTCATATTCAGTGGGAATGCTTTACTTATTCACAATTATTTTTAGAGATACAATATCTTTGGTTCAAATATTCGCAAGACAGAATGGGATTATGAATAGACAAGTATTCTTACAAAGGGTGGAACTTGAGCTGTTAGCAGAAGGATGTCATCAATTTGAAGGTTTGACAGATGGATAACAGAGTGACACTTCCAAGAACATCTGAGAATGATAATGGTTATTCTCTAACAAGAAAAAACAGACCTGTCTAAAGATATAGCAATGACTTTGCCACATACAGTATCATAGCAAATATTACTTTAAAGCAGGGTTTGCCAACTAGGGATCCATGGAAGCCTAGGGTTCCTCCAGAGGTTACTGTACCAGGGGAAAATAGTATAAAAAAATCACATATATATATATATATATATATATATATATATATAAAAATCCCAATCCCAATACAACATTACAACATTGTCATCTTTATTGACGGAAGAAGTGTATTTATATATACTGTATATATATACATATCTATCTATCTATCTATCTATCTATCTATCTATCTATCTATCTATCTATCTATCTATCTATCTATCTATCTATCTATCTATCTATCTATCTATCTGTCTGTCTGTCTGTCTGTCTGTCTGTTTGTCTGTCTGTCTGTCTGTCTATTTATCTATCTACCCTTTTTCCATCAATAAAAATTACAATGTTAGGCTTGGGTGGAGCTGGAAAACTTGTTCATTTGATCACCTCTTGACTCACTTCCCTGGACCGCACCACGGCATTGGCCTCCGGAAACTAAGGAGCATCCACTCCTCGGGCCCTCTCTTAGAGCCTTTGCCTGAGTGACGAAGGACCTGACGTTCTCCTCAGTCCCGGGGCCTTTAATCCCCTTAAGGGGTAACCCTGATTTTGAGCCAGGCCTGCCCTCCTCGTTCCTGAAACGTGAGTTGCCGCACGATCGGATCCAGGCTCGCCATTTTTTCTCCTGTGGTTCTCCTCGCTCTTACGAGGACTTGGTATCCGCCTCCCCGTCTTCTTTCTTCCCCTTTTGGTCTTACAGACAGGTGAGACATTTTCTCTCCTCGCACTCGACCCTGGAAACCTAGTCAAGACGATTGACACTGTTTGAAGACCTGTGTACGCAGACATCCCCACACAGACACTTGATCTCAAGTATCTACCGGATCCTTTTAGATGGTAGCCCCGACTTGCCGGACCCTGCTCATTTAGCCTGGGAGTCCGAACTCCGCATTTCCTTAAGGGAGGACGACTGGGCACGTATCAATAAGTATACCCATAAGGGGTCTTTCAACGTAGCTATCCAGTAAAATTGCTATAAAATACAAAAGCGCTGGTACAGTACTCCAGTTCTTCTGCAAAAGTTCGCACCAGGGGTCCCTGAAACATGTTGGAGATGCGGAAAGGGTTGAGGGACCATGCTCCATATATGGTGGGAATGCAAATCTATTCAGCCTTTCTGGAAAGGAGTCCATGATCTTATTGCACGGGTGACTACCTACGAGCTGGACTACTCCCCGGCACAATACCTCCTGCATCATACGCACCTGACCAGGTCTGAGTTCTTTAAGTCCTTGGCCATGCACATGGTCAATGCAGCGAGGCTCTGCATTTCTGGTACATTGGCGCTTCTCATGCGCTCCGACGATTGGGGAATGGTTTAAGAGGATTTATAAGATTGAGGAAATGGAGGAGCTTGTCCATATTTCACAAGAACGTATCACCACTACTTGGGCCTGTTGGATCCACTTCAAAACGACTCAGCTTTTTCAAGCCCACAGTGCATAAACCACGTCCAGGCCGACTTTAGGCTAGACAATAAACTTCATTGGGCCGACGTGTTGGCGCTGGCTGGGGTTGACCCTCTGGGGGGAGATCGCTGGCGCCGACACCCATCAACTATGCCTTCCCCCCTCTCTGCCGTCCCCCCCCTTGGGTGTTTTTTTTCTTCTCCCTATCTATTCCTCTTTTCTCCTTCTCTCCTTTATCTCCTCTTCCTTGCGCTCTCTTTTCTCTTCCCCATATTAAAGATGGAAAACGACAAGCTGAGATGACCCCTGGGAGGGTCTCGTGCAGGTTGATAATAATGTTGCAGCCTATTGGTATCAGACCCAGGGTGCTGACCACGGTCTGCTGGAATGGCCTTGGACTCCTATTTTTGCTTATTGTTTGACTTTACTTCTGCCATTGCCATAGGCCATGTAGCTTCTTGTCAACTCTTGTATCTGTACTTTTCACTTCTGTAAGTTGTACTGATCATTTGTCTTTCAATACAATTCTTTATAGAAAAAAAAAAATGACAATGTTGTATTTTTTATTGGTGGAAGAAGGGTATTTATAAATGTGTGTGATCGTTTGATACTACTTTCATTCAATATTTGAAAATGTTAAATATATTTTGTATTTACTTAATTTACAGTGCCATATAAACATATTCATACCCCTTGAAATTTTCCACATTTTGTCATGTTACAACCAAAAACATAATTATATTTTATTGGGATTTTATGTGATAGACCATCACAAAGTGGCACATAATTGTGAAGTGAAAGAAAAATTATAAATTGTTTTAAAAATGTTTTACAAATAAATATCTGAAAAGTGTGGCATGCATTTGTATTCAGCCTCGCCACGCCACGGCTCCAATTATGTCACTGTACATTCATACACCATTCACACGGACCTGGGGAACACTTCTCCCTGGTCCTGGGGAATCCTTCTCCACCACAAATGAGGGTGACACCCCTTTTCCGGCAGGAATGTCCCCCCCACATTCCGAAATCATTCACAACACAAAAAAAAAATTGTCCAACAACAAAAAAAAATTTCCAGCAAAATCCCCCCCCCAAAAAAAGTCCTGAAAAAAAAGGGGGGGGAACCACATTAATGCTGCTGGCGTGACCCACGCCTGGGGACGCCCACGGCCATGGCACCGGCTCCTCAGGGGAGACTCATGGGGGGGGGTAATCCGGGGAAGGAGTAGCAGCCCCTGGTCTCTGCCCACCTGGCGGCCTGCCCTCCAAGGCCACGGCAATTCTGGTCAGGCCACACTTAGTGATGCCGTATTGGCCTGGATAGCCTGGGTGAGGGCCCTCACATCCTGCCCAACGTCTGCTGTAGTAGTCTGCAGTTCGTTTAGGCAGTTTGTAAGAGCCCGGGAGTGGCAGTCCAGGTCCCCAAGCGTATCCTTTATGGAGGACAGGCTCTCCTCCATCCGCACCAAAGTCTGGCTGACCTGTCCCAGATGGTGGGTCTGAAGGGCCTGGTCCCTTCTCAGATTGGCGGGCAGAACCTCGGCCACCCCCCTGGTCTTCTAGGACGACTTCCTGCCTCCAGCTGATGCTTGTGGCCAGGGAGAAGGGGAGGCTCTTGGGAGGGGAGCCCTGTTGGGGGAGGAGTGGGAGGGGCTACCCCTTATGGAGAGCTGGCTGCTGCCAGCCAGAGGGGAAGACTCCTCCAAAAACAACAATCCACTGGCTGACATGACATCCTCCTCCTCAACAAACTCCAGGTCCTCCAACTCCTCCGAGGACTCCGGCCTTGTCTGGGGGTCCTCATCAGGCTGGTTTCCCGGGGATGGTGCAGTCAGGCCAGATGGCCCAGCACCCTCCTGCACATCTGTGGATGACACAAAACATTCACAGGTTTGAGGATCCACACACTTGCCACATATTCCTTTCCCCCCCTCCCCCACACATGCTACACACCAGATAGGAAAAGAAAACCTTACCTGGCATCACGGCCTCCTGACTGGAGTCATAGCCAGGCAGGCCCTCCACTTGCTGCCTATTAAAGGTGTGGGCCACCGCACGCTCCTCCACTGTCAGCCTAACAGGGCATGGTGGGCCCCCTCCAGTGCCCCTGGCATGGGCTGACATTTTGGTCAGCTTCCCACGGACCACACGCCGGAGGTCATTGATTTTCTTTACGATCTCCTCGCGTGTCCGGGTCTCCCCCCAATGCATTTACCTGGTCGGTAATGTTCTGCAAAATCTCCTTCTTCCTGGCCGGGGTGGTGTTGGCACTCTCCGGGCCGTGAAGGAAACGCCCATATTGGGTAAGGGCCCGGGCAATAATTTGTTTCTCCCCCAATGAAAAATTGCTCTTGCGCTTCCTCTCAGTCATACTCATACAACAACTCTCTCCCAAACAATCACCAAAAATCACTCACAAAAACAAGCAGGAAAAAGCAAGCAAAAAAACAAACAAACACAATCTAACAAGCATAAAGTCTCACAACCAGTCACCAAAAAACACTATCAAATATATTCTACAAAACACTAGATCAAACAGTCAACAAATATCACAAAGACATGTCACAACACAACAAACAACAGAACAAAAGCACCTTGCTGTATAGGAAGGGATACAAAGGGATGTACTTTTGCAAAGGAAGGGCATTTGTGTCTGTCTGTTTATGCTGTCTGCATAGCTCACAAAGTTGCCCGGGTCCACTTCCAATTGGTGCTGACCAGGGTCTGCTTCATGTGCGCATGCGCGAGCCGGCCGGCCCTTCATTTGCATGGGGTCACGGCTCATTTCAATGTAACACGCCCACGTCCTTCCCAATTTGAATTACTCCGCCTTACGCCTCGGAATTTACGTTACACCGGTGCTAATTTCTGCACAAATACTACGAGGATACGGTGATTGCGCCTCTACATTGTGCCGGTCTAACGTAAAGGAGGTGCGCTACGCTGGTCAAAATATGCGCCAATGTACGGGAATCTGGCCCATTGTCTTTAGAAGTCACCAAATTAGTAAATAGAGTCCACCTGGGTTTAATTTATTCTCAGTATAAATACAGCTGTTCTGTGAAGCCCTCAGAGGTTTGTTAGAAAACCTTAGTGAAAAATAGCTTGATGAAGACCAAGGAACACACCAGACAGGTCAGGGATTAAGTTGTGGAGAAGTTTAAAGCAGGGTTAGGTTATAAAAAAGTATGCCAAGCTTTGAACTGCAGTTTTTAAAACTTTGTTTGCATTGATACATGTCCCCTGGGGCAGGATCCAGGTCCCCAAACACTTTTTATTACAATAACTTGCATATTAGCCTTTAAAATTAGCACTTTAGATTTCAAAAGTCCCTTAGACTTTAACAGGGTTCTAAAGTTCACACGAACTTGCCGCGAACACCCCAAATAGTTCGCTGTTCGGCGAACAGGAAATGTTCGAGTCGAACATGAGTTCTACTCGAACTCAAAGCTCATCCCTAGTTAGAATGGCCCAGTCAAAGTCCAGACCTACATCCAATTAAGAATCTGTGGCAAGATTTTAAAATTGTTGTTGCAGACTAGCTTGAGCTATTTTGCAAAGAAGAATGGTTAAAAATGTAACTCTCTAGATGTGCAAAGCTGGTAGAGACTTACCCAAAATTACTTGCAGCTGTAATTGTAGCGAAAGGTGGTTCTACAAAGTATTGGCTCAGGGGGGCTGAGTACAAATGCAAGCCAGACTTTTCACATATTTATTTGTAAAAAAATAAATAAAAACAATTTATAATTTTCCTTCTACTTCACTATTTTGTGCCACTTTGTGTTGGTCTATCACATAAAATTCCAATTAAATATATTTATGTATTTTTTTTTATACAGATTTTTTATTGTGCACAAGAAGAAGAATCATACAAAACCATCAGACAGGTATTACATCAAAAAATATTGAGCAGTAAGTACACATTTGTGCAGATAACAGTGCCAGCGTCAAGCTGCCGTAACTAAACCATTCAAATCACCGTCTCCATCCTGCATTGCAGTGTAATAGCTTTTTTTTTTAAAAAACAAACAGTAAACAACCATCAATTCAGAAAGGTAAACCAAAGAATAGAAGGTAACAGCTGCCCCCCCCCCCCACATCCCTCGGGAGAGAGAAAACAACCGCACCTCCCACCTTGAAAGGAACAGAAAAAACATTAAAAAAACGAGAAGTAACCCCCCCCCCCCCCTTCTCTGGGAATGTCAGCATTCAGTGCGTGCTTAAAAGAAGGAGGAAAACTGAGCCCTTCCATATTGATCATAGTGTGCCCACTACCTTCCTCCCTGACTGGGACCCGTGCATTTGAAAGTGAAACAATTCTGTTAGTCACAACCATTAGTCTGTGTCCCCTCTTCCTCCAATTTGCTCTCAGAGTCCACCCACCTAAACCATACCTGTCTAAACTTTTTGGAGGCCCCCCTAGCATCGTAGGTCATCCAATACAGCATCACATACGCCTTTACTATCTTTATCTACATCCCCAGCATCAGCTACTCGTCATGAATCCATCGCCTAGCAATGAGTTTCCTCACTAAAAAAACAGGATCCTAAGAAACAATTTAGTGTGTACATTCATCTCCTCCTGGTCAAAAACCCCCAGGAGGTAACATAAGGGAGAGTAAATATTAGGCAGGTCAAACTTATTCGATATAAATTCAGTTACCTGCGACCATAATGGTCTCACCTTGTGGCATTCCCACACCATATGTAGGAAAGTGCCTTCCAACCCCATACATTTATGACAGAGAGCAGATTCCCTCCTGCGCATTCGGTAAAACCTCCTCCGAGGCCAGGGCCCTTCCTATTAATGCCAGGGGCCCTTATTCCCATCATGGGGCTCTTTATTATGAACCTGCAGAAGCACCTTTTTACATGTTCTACAGTGTGCACCCTTCCTGCCATCTTACTTAGGGCTGCCACCTTTTCTTCAAGTCACTGAACTCTTTAGAGACTCTCAGCAATTTTTATTTATAGTGTACTCTACACATATATTTTGTGATTAAATAACAATTCTAATCATATGGATTTAATCACAAGAGAGCCCCCTTACATATGAATCCACAGAGTTCCCCTTCACATCTGAATCTGCAGAGTTTCCACTTACATCTGAATTTGCATAGTTCCCCTTTACATTTGGATTCACACGATTTCCCTTGCATCTAAATCCACAGAGTTCCCTATTACATTTGAATCCACAAAGTGTCTCCTTACATCTGAATCTGCAGAGTTTCCTCTTACATCATCATCAAGCCAAACCTAAACATGTTAGAGATGCACAGCAACTTTTATTTGTAGTGTACACTACACATATATTTTGTTATTAAATAACAATTCTAAACATATGGATTTAATTATAAGAGTCTCCCCCTTACATCAGAGTCCACAGAGTTCCCCTTTACATCGGAATCCACAGAATTCTCCTTTACATCTGAATCCACAGAGTTTCCCTTTACATCTGAGCCTGCAGAGTTTCCCTTTACATCTGAATCCGCAAAGTTCCCCTTTACGCCTGAACTCGCAGGGTTCCTTTACACTGTAAGGGGGATCTCTGTTGACTCTAGAATGTAAAGGGGAACCCTAATTTAAGGGGAGACTCTAATGTGAAGAGAATGCTGGGAAACTAATGTAAAGGAGTACTCTGATGAAAGGGGGTCGCTGCTCACCAAAGCCTTTCATCAGAGTGCAAAGAGTACCCCTTAAATTAGAGTACTCACTGGGAGGCAGAATGGATAGGGAAGATTTCAATCACAGTAAATTGATGGTGAGCTCACTCAGGCCTCGGCACCTTTCCTCGTCTGACTGCTGAGCTTCAAAGTTCCCACCCACACTCCCCTTTCTCTGAGGCACAGGACTGCCTGGGAGTGTGGGCGGGGCAGATACAGGAAGAGAGGGGAGGGAGGAGGAGGGTGGAACTGTCAGTGCTGGCTCTGGGTTGCGTGAGAGAGACACTATCAGCTCAGCACCCTACAGCCAGCAACCCAGCTGGGGAGCCACCGTTTGGGCTTCTAAGGCCCCCCACATTGGCAGAACACCCAGGCCTGGTCGCAAGTGTGAACTTTGCAAACCTTGTAGTTCTGCCACTGGCCAAGGTCATACAGTAAATGTATGTCTATTATGTATACATTTATCTGGCCTTCCCTCAATGCAGCTAACCTACTTTACTAATAGGGATAAGAAGGTATAGGGGTCAGGTAAGGAGTGAAGTGTAAACAAGAAACAAGCTGGGGCTAGTGTTTTAATTTGTTAGAACTGAAATTCAACACGTCTCAGGCAAAGTTATGGCCAACAAATGTTCAACAGAGATTGTTGGACTCTCCTTTTCTGATTTTACAGTTCTTTTACATCATGGAGACAGCAGTAAGCTAACAAGGGTAAGACACCTTTGTTATGTCTGTGGTCATGCTTGAGAGATTTTACCTATAGGTAAAAAGAGACTAACCTATAGGTAAAAAAAATATCTCCTAAACCTGTACAGTTTAGGAGATATTCCCCTTGCAATGCACCGCTGACTGCAGTGGCATATGCGCATTGGGGATTCTCGGCTGAAAGCCCAGCAGACGCCGGACTTTGCCGAAAATAAGTCTCCTATGCGTATGCGCGGGAATGACAACATCGCGGCTCCAGCCACTCACATCGCTGGAGCCCCGATACCTGGTCCACACCGAGGGAGATGACATTTTGCCTGGACCGGATGGGATATCAACGCCTCGTTCTAGGGTAAGCATTTCATAATGAGCTAGTATGCAGTGCAGTGCCGTGCAGTGCCTTACAGGTGTAGGAACATTTTTTGAAATAAAATAAAGTTTTTATATTTTTCCTGTAATTTTTTTTGTAAATAAGTAAGTTTTCTCTTTCAATTACGGGGGCACTGATATGGCAGCACTGATGGGCACCAATGAGGTGGCACTGATGGGCACCGATAAGGTAGTACTGATGGGCACCGATGAGGTGGCACTGATAGGCGGCGCTGGTAGGTGGCACTGATGGGCACTCATAGGTGCCACTGATGGGCAGCACTGATGGGCGGCACTGAAGGGCACTCATGGACGGCTCATATGGGTGGCACTGATGGGTACTTACGGGTGGCACTGATGGGTACTTACGGGTGGCACTGATGGGTACTTATGGGTGGCACAGATGGGCACTGATAGGTGGGCACTGGGCATGGATTGGCACTGTGGGGTGGCACTGATGGACCCTATGGGGTGGCACTTATTGACACTGAGTGGTGGCACTGATAGATCCATGTTGCCAATCAGTGCCCATTTGTGGGCACTGATTGGCATCTTTTTTTTTACTGTCATTTTTTTTATATATATAAAAAAAATTTTACTATTTTTTTTGCCTTTTTTTTTATTTTTTATTCCCTGGTGGTCTAGTGTGGGCTTCCTTGGTGGTCCAGTGTGGCGATCCGAGGGGGGGGTGCGCTGCTAAACAATCAGCGCGAACCCCCCCTGTCAGAGGAGCTGCCAATCGGCTCTCCTCTACTCGTGTCTGTCAGAGCCGTCAATGGCTCTTCCTGTTTACATCGTGATCAGCCATCATTGGACACGGCTGATCATGTGGTAAAGTGTCTCCGTGAGAGACACTTTACCTAGATCGGTGTTGCGGGGTGTCAGACTGACACCCGCAACAACGATCAGCGCAATGCGCGCCCCTGGGGGCGCGCAGCTGCTCAATGTCCTGACTGGATGTCATATGACGTCCAGTCAGGAACTAACAACCACTTTGCCGATGTCAATTTGTCATTGGCGGGCGGCAAGTGGTTAAACTGATGGTCGTGCGTACTAACGATCGGTTTTGACCTATCGGTTAGTAATTCATTGGTTAAATTTAAAGCAAGTTGGCTTTTTATTAACCGATGGTTAAATAACCTATGGGGCCCACACACGATCGATGTCCTCTGGTTAACCTATCGTGTGTACGAGGCCTTACTCTTCTGTTGGTGAACACAAGCCACTACAAAACAGTATTTACATCAGCATAGCAAAACATATTTTGCTCTGTGGGATCTTTGTATGCGTTTACCACTTTCATCGCCTGGCAAAAAAAGGGCACTGCATGCTGTAATGCTCTGACATAACCAGCTGAAAATGGTAAATATGGCTCATTGCTCTTATGCCGCGTACACACGATCATTTTTTGCGATGAAAAAAAAACAACGTTTTCAATCATGAAAAAAAACGACGTTTTTCAAACTTCATTTTCCAAAACGACGTTGCGCACACACCATCGTTTTTCTACAAAGCTCTAGCAAAGCGTGGTGAAGTACACCACGTTCGACGGCACTCTTTTCCATTGAAGCTCCGTCTCATAACTTGCTTCTGAGCATGCGCGGGTTTAAAAATGTTGTTTTCAACATCGTTTTGCCCACACACCATCACTTTTTATGACACAAAAAACGACGTTTTGAAAAATGACACAAAAAATTCAAGCATGTTGGAATTTTTTTTTGGTCGTTTTTTTGAAGACATAAAACAACGTTTTGCCCACACACGATCAATTTAACCACTTAAGGACCGCCTACTGCACATTTACGTCGGCAGAATGGCACGGCTGGGCACATCAACGTATATATACGTTGATTTTAGTACCCAGCCCAGGACCGGGACCGCAGGATTCGCGGACCCGATCGCCGCTGGAGTGCGGCGATCCGTCCCTGAAGCGGAAGAACGGGGAGAGCCGTGTGTACACACGGCTTCCCCGTGCTTCTCTGTGGCTGCAGCATCGATCGCATCATCCCTGTAATAGGGGGACGCGATCGATGACGTCACACCTACAGCCACACCCCCCTACAGTTGTAAACACACACATCCCCTACAGCGCCACCTGTGGTTAACTCCCAAACTGCAACTGTCATTTCCACAGTAAACAATGCAATTTAAATGCATTTTTTGCTGTAAAAATGACAATTGTCCCAAAAATGTGTCAAAATTGTCCGAAGTGTCCGCCATATTGTCGCAGTCACGAAAAAAATCGCTGATCGCCGCTATTAGTAGTAAAAAAAAAACGCTATAAATTTTACGAAAACCAACCGATAAACGCTTATTGCGATTTTTTTTACCAAAAATACGTAGAAGAATACGTATCGGCCTAAACTGAGGAAAAAATTTTTTTTTTTATATATTTTTGGGGGATATTTATTAAAGCAAAAAGTAAAAAATATTGCATTTTTTTAAAAATTGTCGCTCTATTTTTGTTAATAGCGCAAAAAAAAAAAAAACGCAGAGGTGATCAAATACCACCAAAAGAAAGCTCTATTTGTGGGGAAAAAAGGACGCCAATTTTGTTGGGAGCCACGTCGCACGACCGCGCAATTGTCAGTTAAAACGAAGCAGTGCTGAATCGCAAAAAGGGGCAAGGTCCTTTACCTGCATTTTGGTCCGGGTCTTAAGTGGTTAAATGACGTTTTAAAAAACGTCGTTTTTTTTCATCGCAAAAAACGACCGTGTGTACGCGGCATTAGTCAATGCCTCAGCAAACTGATCCTGTACCTTTGTTGGTTCATGGAATCATGTTCAGTGTATTTGTCTATCTGTTACCAGCTTCAACCTTCCACATGTGTAATGATTTTATCTGAACCTGCCCCAAACTTTACCTTTTATTGAAATATCTCTCGTCTGAAAGACGTTGGATGCCTTTTGTCTTGTTGTTAACTGTCACTGGTGGGCAAATTTTAGAGCAGAGACCTAGATGCATTAGGAAGAGCAACTAACCCCTTGCTGCAGGTTCCATGGCAAATATTGTGTCCCAGGAGGGTCAACAACTTCCAATGGTGAAACAGATGACCACTTAAAACCATACGGCCTTGTACACACGAGGGAATAAATCCGCTGAAACTGGTCCGACGGACCATTTCATCCGAAAGATCCGGTCGTTTGTATGGTCAAACGGACCGTTTCGGACGGATTTTTCCAGCGGAAAAATTCCAAAGCATGCTTTGAAATATTTCCGCCGGACCCATGTCCGTCGGATATGTCCGCTCGTTAGTACACAAAAGCCTCGGACAAAAATCCCGCGCATGCTCAGTCAAAACGATGGGACGGGAGCACTCGTTCAGGTAAAACTCGCGTTTGTTTGGGACCTGGCACATTCGTCACCTAAACTCTCTATATAGTGTTCCGTTTAGATCGTTTTTTTGTGCTTTCTTCTCTTGCTAGAATGAACCCGTTCTTTTGTCCAGATGTCACATATTGCTAGCTTGCATTTTCATTATTTATTTTTCTATTTGACACAGTTTGCTTGCCAGATGTCCCCACATTTGTTTATGTTCTCCACATTTTAAAAATTTCTCTTTGGACTTAATGTTGAGTATTTTTTTTTTTTGTTAAGATTTGGATTTAACGTGTTTGGAATATTTCAAATTTTTTTTTTTTTCTTGTTTCATCCTTTATTTTTATTTTTTTCACAAAAATGGACGCTTCTTTGGGGTTTACCAAGTTCAAACATAAAAGGTCCCCCCCCCCCCCCCCTAAAAGGAGTTTGGGTCCTTTGCAAATGCCACATTTTGTTTGCCAAATGTCTGATGCTTACTCACCACAGTATTAAACACAATAGACAAGGTTTGAAAGTAAATACAAAAGCCATTTATTTCCGGCCAAAAAATAAATTATAAATCACCAGAACGGCAGCACTTGATGAGATTGCAACATACATGCATACTTGGCAATTACAACATGATGAAGGACAAATTAAGTAACCTCAGGAGTCAATATCAAAAATCAGGATCAGCAGCACATGAACAAAGGAACCCAAGCTGTGCTACTACAACGAGCTCAGTTTTTTGGACAATAAACTGGATGGCAGGGATTCATCTTCTCGACTTCCTAGCAGACTTCCTTCCAGCGAAACTTCCACGGGTCCGTCCACGGAACCTTGCAGGTGGGGCTGATGTGGCAGGAGGAGGATGAGGATGATGGGGAGCAGGCCAAGCTGGATCCCACAGCACAGTGTCCCTGGTCAGCTCGTTCCTTTTCATCCTGGCCAGGACCTGATTTATAATGTCCTTGGCCAGGCTTTTTTGCTCCTCCCCCCCTTGGTTCAGCTCATTGGCCACAAATGCGCTATAGCATTCCGTTGGGTTGAGGGGGGCTCTCATGATTTCGGCAGCCTCCCGGATGACCTGAAGGCTTTCATCATGCACCTCCCTTCTGCGCCTCTTTGCAGCTGGTGGCCTCATTTGGATGGGAGGAACTTGGCTGATTGTGCTCAGCCTGGGCCTGGGGACCTGCTGCACCTCACTTGACCCGGCCTCCTCCTGGCTGCCACTCACCCCTTCCGCCTGGCTGACATGGGCCTCAGGAGCTGCCACCTCCTGGCTGGTCTCTTCTTCCTGTGTATAAAAAAGGCAACATGTTGTAATTTTTGGCACAATCAAGCACACACATTTTATTTCTCTAGACTTTTTTAGTTAGTATTAATTTCAATTAAACAGACTGTCCTTCTGACCCCTGCATTTGGCATCCCTGTTTGTTTTTTGTTTACAAGATCAACTCACAAATTCAAAATAAATAGCAGCACAAAACTAGTTTTGAAAATACTAGACCTCACTGAAGATGGCCAGATCTGGCTCCATGTCAGCCAGCCCTGCTTCTGATTCTGCAGGGCTCCTGGGATCCGGGGAAGTTCCGCTGGGAGGAAGTGTTGAAACCGAAGCCCTGCCATCCAGTTCATCATTCAAAAAACTGAGCTCTTTGTAGTACCAGAGCTTGGGTTCCTTCTTCTTAGCTGCTGCTGATCCTGATTTTGGATATTTCCGTTTTTTATAGACATTCCTGTAGCTTCTCCTGAGGTTACTGAATTTGTCCTTCACCATGTCGCCTGTGCAACTTGGCACCCAAGTGTGCAGGTATGTCGCAATTTCATCAAGTGCTGCCTCTCTCTTTCCAGTGTCCAAATAATGGGTGTGTCTGGTGTCCCAAAGAAGGGGCATATCCCGATATCGGGCTATTAATTCCATTGTAGCCTCCTTCCCTTTCAGCAAATCCATTCTTTTGGGCTGCTTATCGAAATGAAGCTTCTCAATAGTAATGTCTAGAATAGAAATTGCCAATCAAACACAAAGCACAACTTTCCAAAGGCTCAGCTTTGTCATTCTTAAAATATGTGCACAATCATTCATTTTAGAGCATCTACTTTATACAAACACAGTGTCTTATGCTGCTACATAGCTGGCCTGCTCTGCCGCAATGTTGTAACCCCCAAAAAGTTGGCATTCAGAGTCCATGTTGCAAGTTGTAGCATGTAGTTAAGAACACATCCACCATGAATATGAATGCTAGCATTCACCTCAAGGCACTAGTTCATGTGTAGCTATCATGCCCCTCAGCATTGATGGCAGAAAACACTACCTACTTATCTCTGTCCAACCAATACACAACACTACTGGCATGATCTGACAGCATACTCAAAAATACAAATAAAGAGGAAAGAGCATTCTCTACATATATCTTGATGAAGTGATGTGTCCAAGCACTTTACTCTCTAAATGTTATGGTGGGCCCCAAAATACATAAATAACAGTGGCCTAAAAAGGGTGCAAACAACATCTAAAAGCTCCATCCCCCATGCCTGTTCAAATTATATGCCTGATCCGATGTTTGCATTTACCTTCGTCTCTCTCTCTCCTCGTTTCCGCTCGAGTAATCTCCGCGTAACCTACGTAATCACGTCGTTTCCATTATATTCCCCACGCAATCAAGAAACGCCACCCTCGTCTCCGCCCATGACGTACCAATTTCTGCTTTCCACGCCCATCTGCAACGTTGATTGGAAAATATGGCGATGTCACACGAGCGCACATTAGCCTCTGATCGGGATCAGGAAGGGACACAGGCCGGAACGTCCCGATCCAGGCCAAAACGTTACAAGGCCACAAACATGTCTCTACAAGAGATGGTGGAGTTGGTGTCCATCCTGCGACGGAAGGACTATGATGGTGAGCATGGCCCATACAGCACCCCTAACCGGAGGAAGTCTAAAATTATGGATAAGGCAGCAAGGAAACTTTATGAGATGTTTGGGGTCACCAGGTCCAAAGAGCAGCTCCGGAAACGCTGGTCCGACTTAAAACTGCGCGAGCCAGAGCAGTATCGCAAAATAAAAAGAATCATAGAAAAAAGTAAGTACTTTAAAATGTCTTTGGAGTGCCTATTTTTGTCGGAAATGTTTTGCCATGTATATTTCGCCATCTGCCTCGTTGGCCTGCTTGTATTTTTTAAACCCTGCCTTGTAAATTTAGTAATGTTTGTCTAATATAAATCCGACGACTTGCCACGATCGTAGTCAACATCGTTCCAATCACATCGTTTATCCTCAATCCGCGGTTCCAGGAACATCACACCTGGACGAGGCTATTTGGCGAAAAACATCGTTTTCAGAAACAATGTTGAAAATATGATGTGTTTGTGCAAACTAATAAGTTTCTTTAAAAAGGCAATCAGGATTCAGTAATTCACACAGTGCTGAGATAACTTAATATACAGCTGTTTGGACATCTGTAATTTAGAAAACCTGTCTACCCACATAAAATAGTAATTTGGAGTTTAGGAGAAGGGACTCCAAAAAAGACTTATTCAGGAGGCCAGCCATGTGTGTCACTTCCCCAAAAAGCCTCATTATATCGCAGCTAGGGAGACATCAGCTAGCAAAAAAAAGGAACATGGTTTGTGCTGTAATAAGGCTAAAACTAGAATTGTAACGCCACTTCTAAGCAATGTTTGCAAATTAGTCCCTCCAAAAAGATCTGTTTGCTGATGTTTTTTTTTTTTTTTTTTTTTTTAGGGGAAAGAAGAGGACAGCGCTATGAGGAGTCAGGGAGGCCCACACTGTCTCCCAAACGGCCCGAAAAAATTGTTGAGCAGGAGGATGATGAAGAAGGAGAGGAGGAAGAAGGAGAGGAGGAAGGGAGAGAGGAGGAAGGCGGATTGGTGGAGGAAGGCGGATTGGTGGAGGAAGGCGGATTGGTGGAGGAAGGCGGATTGGTGGAGGAAGGCGGTTTGGTGGAGGAAGGCGGTTTGGTGGAATTTGGCGGATTGGTGGAGGAAGGCGGTTTGGTGGAATTTGGCGGATTAGTGGAGGAAGGCGGATTGGAGGAGGAAGGCGGATTGGTGGAGGAAGGAGAAGTTGAAGAAGAAGGAGAAGTTGTAGAAGATGTTGAACTTGTCAGTACAACAGGTCAGTGACACCCCAGCTTTGCAGGGAAAAAGAGATGTAGATAGGCCTGGACCTTACTTACTTACAATGTTGTGTTTTTCCTTTGGCATTTTTAGGGGATGAAGATGGGATTAGCACATCTGTCGCTCCTATTTTTTCTCGTGCAAGTGCACAAATCCTAATACAGCAGATAATGGAGTGCAGCACCGATCTGGCCAATATGAGGGAAAGGATGGTGGTGATGGACCAAAACTTCAAAAACATGCTCGATATTTTGGGACGTATATAGAAGACTATCCCCCCCAGCTGCCCCCCATGCCCCCCCTGCCCTCACCCCTAACCACCCCACTCTCAAAGATGTTGTATAATGTTCGTTTAATATCCCCCAAAATTTGAGGAGGCACACACACACACGGGTTTATTTACTGAAGCTATAAGGGGCAAAAGCAGCATCACTTGGCATATAAAACAATCATCTTCCATGTTTGGATGCGAAGTCTTAATTGACTAAGCTTAATTTAGAAGCTGATTGGCTTATATGCACAAATAAGCCGGAGTTTGGACTGTTTAGTAAATAAACCCCAATGTCTGTTCACATGTGCGATCTGCCAGCACAGGACATTAATTGTATGTGCTTTGTGGGTGCAACCCCTTCCTTACTTATCAAGTAGGTGACAGAAAGGGGTTGCACCCACAAAGCACATACATTGATCACCCATGATGGCAGATAGCACATGTGAACATTTCGCATGGGATCTCATGTGAAAAAACACCATTTGGCCCATCACACACACACAGCATGTGTGCATCCTCAAATTTTGGGGGATTCCGGCGTGACCTAAGACCATGTTGTCTGGGTTTGTTATGCCAAATAAAAGGTTGAACTTTGTAAGTTCGATTGTTAGATATGTTTGTCAAAACCACAAAATATTTTTTGAATAAATAAATACTTTCTAAACCAAGTTTTCTAATTAAAACACAAAAATGTTCGTAAATAAAAAACAAATAAAAAAAACTTTTAAAAACACACACACACCAGTGGCTTCTTATTTCTAACCTCAATACCCAGTTTGTAGAAGAGTGACTAGAATGTGCAATTGTGTGTATTTACTAAAACCTGCTAACTAAATTGGGCACAAGAAATGCACTAGTTTCAGAACCTGGAAGACAGATAAAAAGATAAAAAGCAATAATGACAAACAACTGTATAAAGTCCAATGGTCAAATTATTTATTATTTATTGGTAATATTTCTTTATTTTGGGGGCCGAATTATAAAGAAATATTAATCTGGCATAGCTATGGCCCCCCGACCCATAAAGTACTCAACATATTTGTCGCGTACCTCACGAGCAGATTGGGTGACCGAGCCAGCGCGACCAGTGTCCAGCCCAGGAAGGGTATCTGAGGGTAGTCCTGCCTCAGCACCGATGTTGGGTAGGTACGTCTGGGAATGCCTGCGTAAAAAATTATGCAATATGCAGCAGGCCAAAATAACAGAGTTAAATTTATATTCCGCCAGATGTATCGCTGTCTGGAACAGGCGGAACCGGCTGGCGAGTATCCCAAAGGCATTCTCGACTACCCTCCGGGCCCTGGCCAGCCGGAAATTGAAGACTCTCCTCTCCGGGGTGAGGGTCCTCTGGGGAAAAGGCCGCATGAGGTGAGGTCCAAGTCCAAAAGCCTCGTCCGCTAAAAAAACAAACGGAAGTCCTTCCACATTGTCTTCATCCGGTGGCAGTTCAAGACCACCAGTTTGTAGACGCCTGTAAAATTCGGTCCGCGCGAACACTCCCCCATCAGACAGCCGGCCATTCTTCCCCACGTCCACATACAAAAATTCGTAGTCTGCCGACACCACCGCCATCAACACGATACTATGAAAACCTTTGTAGTTATAATAGTACGAGCCCGAAAGAGGTGGCGGCACTATGCGGACGTGCTTCCCATCAATTGCCCCTCCGCAGTTTGGAAAATCACAACGCTGGGCAAAGTGGGCAGCCACAGTCTGCCATTCCTGCGGCGTGGAGGGAAACTGTGGGGACAAAAGCAAAAAAACAAATTAGCACTTTGGCACAGAAACAACATTGCAAACACTAGTAAAAAAAAATCATTCTGCAACATCACGGTATTAACATTTCCAAAAATTAGTGTATAGAGAGTATTTAGGGCAACAAATCTAGAGACAATTATTATCAGACTCCACATCACGCTGATGGGGCAATACACTTTTTTAGAGGGAGGGAGTTGAACTACAATGGAGCAGGACACCAAATAAAAAAAAAAGGTGTTTTTGTCCCTAGGAGATGATGCTGGACAGGTTAGTAGTGTTGAAGGTAAAAATATGCAGGTAGGCCAAACCATATTAACCTGGAAAGCTTAACAACATGCATGGGGAGAAAAGGGAACATTAAGCACACAGCATATTACAATCATGGTGACTAGGAAAACCAACACAAAAAGGTGAGAAAAATATGCAAACATTATTAAAGACACAGATTGTGATGTTAAAGGAGGAAACTTACCTTAATAAACTCCTCCTGCATGACTTGTATGATGGCAGAACACGTCTCCGGTATGATGATCCCAAGCGCCTGGGGAGAGATGCCTGTTGAGAACTTGAGGTCCTGCAGGCTCCTCCCAGTCGCCAGGTACCGCAACGTGGCAATAAGCCTCTGCTCAGCCGGAATGGCTTGGCGCATCACAGTGTCCTGCCTCGTGATATAGGGGGACAGGAGATCCAGCAGACGGTGGAAAACGGGGTCCGTCATACGGAGAAAGTTCCTGAAGTCATCAGGATTATTCTCCCGGATCTCCCTAAGCAGAGACATATGAGAGAATCGATTACGCTGCCGCAACCAATTCTTGGCCCAGGAACTCCTCCTCCTACTGTTCCTGTCCAAATCACTGGAATGCACACAGACTCCAGAACAAAACCCATAAACAGCACGAACTCGTGAAAAGTTGCGCTGCTGCTCCATCATGGCTTCAAACCGGCCGGCTGGTCAGTCAAGAACACACTCAAACAGAAAGCACCCCCAAATCCAGCAAGACCTGCAAAGATCGCACGTCAAACAGATACGACCGTACAGGACGGCACTGCAAAGCAGAAACGCCGCGTACGGCGACACTGAATGACAAATACGAGCCCACAAGCACACACTGAACCTGAAAATACGACCTGTTAAGCGCGGAGACTGAAAAGCACGAATCAGCTCTAACCAAACCTTCGCTAACACCGAACTAGCAGAAGCGGAACAGAGGGCGGCGCCGATGGCTTCGTCATTCCCCTTTATAGTGACGTTGTACGTGGTTTACGTGCCCGCGTTCTGGTCCGCTGGGATTTCGGTCCGATGGTGTGTACGCTCATCAGACCAACGGACAAATTTGACTTATCCGCTGGGAAATATCCGTCGGATGTTTCCGACCGGATACATTCCCTCGTGTGTACAAGGCCTACCAGGCGAAATAGCAGAGTAGAGGCTCAAAAGGCAAAATGTTTTCATGTCCATTTGTCTTTTTTCCTGAACTATTTCGTACCTTTTTCATACACCATTTGTGCTTTCATATTGCAACAATTTGACAATATTGCAACAATTTGACAATATGGACATATACAAATTTCTTATGGTACTCATTACCCTGTGTAAGAAAATATTACATTTTTTCCTAAATATTTCTTCATTCATATTTTTCTTAGTTTTATCAGGTGTATGTATGGGATCCGTTGAAATTATTTTTCTTATTTTTGTAACAGTAATTGGCAATAGCAATTTAAGCGTCAAAGTTTTTTCTTAGCTCATGCGTGAAGAATTTTAGCCTGATTGATGACACCTATGGAACCTTTCCTTATTCACTAGGCAGCACTAATTTGCAAGGTAAAACAATATTAGCAAATTGTTAATGATCCATGAAACTGTTCCAAAGACTCAAATATCGAACTAAGAAATTTCCTACCACTAAAGGTAGTTTGCTATACTGCATATAAAATCTAAAAATTGAAAGATTTTTTGTGAACATAAATAAATGTATAATCATGATTGCTAATGAAGTTATTCATCAATGTCCAAGCTTTAATAGATTTTGGATACCTTTTAGCACTTTCCTGTTGATCCTTATAATATACAATTTTCTTATATATAACTGAATGTTTCTTTTATTATCTAGTTTTTCCAAGTAGGTGTGTGTGCAGTAGCAACCATTTTTTTTTATCTATAATGGAGCTCTAGGCAAAAAATCCACATATTTTTAACCGCTTCAATACTAGGGCCCAGATTCACAGAGCGATTACGCCTGCGCAACTGGTGTTGCGCGTGCGTAAGTCTAAATGTGAGCGTGCGTTTAGATGCGCGCGATTCAGAAAACGAATTACGCCAGAAATCTACTTTTTTTTGTCCGGCGTAATTTCGTTAGACAGGCGCATCCGTCCGCGCAAAAATGCGCTAGACACACCATTGATTTGCTAGTCAAATATGCTAATGAGGGAGTTGCGGGGATCCACAAAAAAACGCAGTTTCTGCGCAGGCTACGCGATGTGCGCAACAGCAAAATGTTCTGTCTAAAGTTAGAGCACCTAAAAGCTGGTCTAAATTTTGAAAAAACGTCTACATCTCACAGAAAGCAACACCGTTACTGAGGAGCAGACCACACACACGTGTTGCACTACAATTTGACTGCCAACATGCCAGGGGCATCGTCGCTCATAGCTGCACTAGTGAATTTAGATGACCAAAGAAGGAGGAGGGCACAGAGGATGGCACGGAGGATGGCACGGGAGAGGGTATACCGCACACACATAGACCTCTTTGGCATGAGTGATTCTGAGGTGTATCGCATCTTCAGATTCCCCCCTCATGCCATCCTGGAATTAACCACAACCCTGCAGGAGGACATCACCAGCCCAACACAACGCTCACATCCAGTGCAGCCACTGGTGAAGGTCCTGGCAACACTCCATGTCCTTGCCAGTGGCTCTTTTCAGCGTACAAGTGGAGTGGTGGCTGGGATGTCACAATCCTCCGTGAGCAGATGTGTGCACCAGGTTGTCCCTGCAATCCTCACACGCTTGGCCAACCAAATCATCAAACCCACCACTGAGGACCTGCGGCTGAAGGCAATGACAGATTTCTACAGAATTGCCAGATTCCCATGCACCATCGGGGCCATTGATTGCACACATGTGGCACTCCAGCCCCCCCATGAGACAGAGCACATGTACCCCAATCGGAAGAATTGGCACTACATCAACGTACAGGTGATAGTTGATGCCCAAGGCCTCATATGGCACGTCCGTGCCAAACACCCCGGATCCACCCATGACAGCTACATCTACAATCAATGCCACATCCGAATGGAATTCGATCAGAACGTGTATGGGAACACCTGGCTGGTTGGTGAGTGACATGGGAGTCAGGCATGACTATCCCCTCCCGTGATGCACACCTCACAAGTGGCACATGCATGACTAACATTCTCCTGTCTTTTCCCTTCCAGGTGACTCTGCATATGCACTGGGACCCCATCTCATGACTCCTATCCGGAACCCCCAAACCCCAGGGGAGGAAAGATACAATCAAGCACACATCAAAACCCGTGCAGTGGTGGAGCGCACCTTTGGCCTCCTGAAGTCACGTTTCCGATGCCTGGATAAGTCTGGGGGTACACTGTTGTATTCCCCAAACTTCGTGTGCCATATCATCGTTGCATGTTGCATGCTGCACAATCTCGCAGTGAGGAAGGGCCTGCAGGTTGAGCTACGTGATGACCTGACCCCCCAACCAGACAATCAACCCCTAACCTAGGATACCCCGTCTTCTGAGGGAAGAGCAGTCAGGAGGCAGCTCATATTGGGCATCTTTGCACGTTAAACACACACATTAATCATGGCACAATGAGAATGCATGCATGCACACCACTGTGGTCCCTAGCACACACACCCCACATCCTCATCAAATTGGATTGGCACCAGTCCACCATGCAGGACTGGTGAGCAGTAACGCCACGTCAAGGCTCCAATTATGTCACTGAACATTCATACACCAATCACACGGACCTGAGGATCACTTCTCCCTGGTCCTGGGGAACCCTTCTCCACCAAAATTGAGGATGACACCCCTTTTCCAGCAGGAATGTCACCCCCACATTCAAACAGCATGCACAACCCAAAATTTAAAAAAAATGTCAGCAAAAAAAAAACAAAAAATGCAAAAAATGTCAGCAAAAAAAAAAAAGGGGGAAAAAAAATTTATTGCCCTCTGCGTGAGCCACGCCTGGGGCGCCCCCGGCCCCGGCCCCTCAGGGGAGACTCATGGGGGAGGGGAAAACCGGGGAAGGAGGAGCAGCCCCTGATATCTGCCCACCTGGCGGCCTGCCCTCCAAGGCCACGGCAATTCTGTCCAGGGAAGCACCAAGTGTTGCCGTGTTGGCCTGGATAGCCTGGGTAAGGGCCCTCACATCCTGCCCAACGCCTGCTGCTGTAGTCTGCAGTTCATTTAGGCAGGTTGTGAAAGCCCGGGAGTGGGAGTCCAGGTTACCCAGCGTATCCTTCATGGAGGACAGGCTCTCCTCCACCCGCCCAAAAGTCTGGCAGAGCTGTCCCAGATGGCGGGTCTGGAGGGCCTGGTCCCTTCGCAGACTGGCGGGCAGGAGATTGGGCGCCCCCCTGGTGCTCTGGGATGACATCCTGCCTCCAGCTGATGGTTGTGGGCGGGGAGAAGGGGAGGCCCTTGTGAGGGGAGCCATGTTGGGGGAGGAGGGGGGGGGCTCCCCCTTAGGGAGGGCAGGCTTCTGCCAGCCAGAGGGGAAGAGTCCGCACAAACCACTCGTCCAGTGCCTGACTCCTCCTCCTCATGATCGTCCTCCTCCTCATGATCGTCCTCCTCCTCTCGAACCTCCTCCGCGGACTGTGGCCTTGTTGGGGGGGCCTCATTAGGCTGCTGTCCTGGTGTTGGAGCGGTCAGGCCAGATGGCCCTGCACCCTCCTGCACATCTGTGGATGACACAAACCATTCACAGGTTGGAGGAACCACACACTTGGCACATATTCCCTTTCACCCCCTCCCCCACACATGCTACACACCTGATAGAACAAAAAACCTTACCTGGCACTGCGGGGACCGGACTTGTGTCAAAGCCTGGCAGGCCCTCCACTTCATGCCGGTGAAAGGTCAGGGCCACCACATGCTCCGTCGCTGTAAGCCTAATACGGCATGGTGGGCCCCCTCCTGTGCCCCTGGCATGGGCATGCATTGCGGCCAGTTTTTTTTTCACCAGACGCCGGAGATCATGTATTTTTTTTTCGATCCCAGACCGGGTCCGTGTCTCCCCCTCCCCCGATGAATTCACCTGCTCCGTGATCCTATCCAATATCTCCCTCCTCCTGGCCGGGGTGGTGGTGGCACTCTGCGGGCCGTGGAGAAAACGCCCATACTCGCTAATGGCCCGGGCAAGAATTCTTTTTTCCCCCACAGTAAAATTAAGCTTTCTTTTTCTCTCAGTCATACTTCCAAACAAACTCACTACCAGTCTCCAAAAATCAGTCACAAATACAAGCACAACCAATCAGGCAAGAACACACACAAAGAGAAAACGAACACCCAAAAATCACACTAGCACTCAGCAAGAAACAGTCACAAAAAAAAATAAAAAAAAAAATAAAGCAAGAAAACAAACGAACAAAAATATATCAATCAAACAAACAGTCTCTCAAACACTTATCAAAAACACTTTCACAAATATACCAACAAGCACTTGATCACACAGAACACTAATCTGACAACTACAAGACACACTGCAACGAACAACAGGAACAAAAGCACTAGGTTCAATGGGAAGGGACACAAAGGGATGTACTTTTGCAATGCAAGTGCGTTTGTGTGTGTCTATTTATGCTGTCTGCATAGTTCACAACGTTGCCCTAGTCCATTTCCAATTTCACTGATTGCGCCGCTTCCGAGTTGTGAGCATGCGCACAGCGGAGCTGACATGGTCTCCTTCACGCTCGCATGCGCGAGCCGGCCGGGCCCTTCATTTGCATGGGGTCACGGCTCATTTCAATGTAACACGCCCACGTCCCTCCCAATTTGTATTACTCCTCCTTACGCCTCTGGAAAAAACCTTACGCTTGCGCAATTTCCTGCGCAAAAGCTACGTGAATCGGGGGATTACGCGGCTAAATGGCGCAAGTCTAACGTAAAGGCGGTGCGCTACGCCGGTCCAATAATGCGCCGATGTACGTGAATCTGGGCCTAGGCTTTTATACCACCTCCATACCGGGCCTATTCTGACACTTCTCTCCTACATGTAATAATCATCATTCTTTTGCTAGAAAATTACACAGTACCCCCAAACATTATATATGGTTTTTTTAGCAGACACCCTAGGGAATAAAATGACGGTCATTCCAAAGTTTTATCTTGCACGGTATTTACGCAATTATTTTTCAAACGCCTTTTTTTTGTAAAAAAAATTGTTTTATGAATTAAAAAAATAACAAAACACTAAAGTTAGCCCAATTTTTTTGTATTATGTGAAAGATTATGTTACACTGAGTAAATAGAGACCCAACATGTCACACTTTAATTATGCGCACACTCATGGAATGGCGCCAAACTTCGGTACTTAAAAATCTCCATAGGCAACGCTTTATTTATTTTTTACAGGTTACAGTTTAGATTTACAGAGGAGATCTAGTGCTAGATTAGTTGCTGGCACTCTAACGCACGCGGCGATACCTCACATGTGTGGTTTAAACGGCGTTTACATATGTCGGCGGGACTTGCGTGTGCGTTCGCTTCTGCACGCGAGCTATCGGGGACAGGGGCGTTTTAATTTTTTTTTTATCTTTTATTATTTTTTTTTACTTATATTTTATTTATTTTTACACTTTTTTTCATTTTTATTTTTTTTTCCACTTTTATTCCTATTACAAGGAATGTAAACATCCCTTGTAATAGGAAATGTGTGTGACAGGTCCTCTTTATGGAGAGATGTGGGGTCAATAAGACCTCACATCTCACCTCCAGGCTGGAAACCATGAGATCGGTGAAAAAAAATTCACCGATCTCATGAATGGTGACTTACAGCCGCAATTGCGGCTTTGTTTACATACGGGGACCCGGGCGTGACGTCATCAGATCGCGCCCGGGTCCTCCGACGGTCATAGAGATGACTGGTGACCATCTGGTCACCAGTCATCTCTATGCTTCCTGCCGCCGCCGACGATTCGTTCTCCGGGCCCCCGAAGGTACAGGTAAGCCAGGAGAAGCACCGGATGGCGGCGGGAGGGGGGGGATGTTCCGCCGCTATGATCGTTCTTACATTGTGCAGAATCGCCGGCTGAAGAAGAGGATACCTGGATGATGCCTCTGGCTGCAGGCATCATCCAGATATTCGCCTGCAATACCCAGGCCGTCAATTGACGGCCACTTAGAATGGTAAATCCCATCCCAGGCCGTCAATTGTATATGGCTGGGTATTGAAGTGGTTAACTGTTGTACCTTTCAATGATTTTGCAATTTTGTTTAATTTCATGCGATTGTAGATCGCACTTGACTCTATATAACCGAGACCCAGTAAATAACAGGCAAGACAACACTTTTGGAGTTTAAAATGGCCGCGGCACCTTTATTGTTTTTTTTAAATAAATAATAAATAAATACATCTTTATTCAAATATCAATCATTGAAAATATAAATAAATATATAATTAAAACTTTCAAAACAAAATCTAAACCAGCTCAGTCATAGGACTCGAGCTATACTGAATAAATTGATAACCAAAGTCCCCCCTTGATCCAAGGGTGACATAACCACATAATGGCGCCAGCGACAGGGTGGGGGGGAGGGGGAGCTCTGAATCCTAAATGCCTCAGGGCTGCTGTGAGGGATCCTGTCACACAGGTGGCTTATAATAACCTTCAGCCACCTGTGACTCACGTTGTTCCTGCTCAAAGCCGGTGTCAAAAGCTCTATCTTTTTTTTTTTTTAATAATAAATAACAAAATTTGAACAAAAACTTTAACATCCTATGTCGATCACAATCCCATGTTGCGGGCTCCTTATTGTGCCCACTTCTCATTCTTGTGATATGCAAACATTCTTAGTTAAGCATTCCTGGGTTAACGTCACTGCTTCCTAGGTCAGTTCTTTGCTCACTAGAAATAAACAAATATGCCAATTCACTTTGCAATGAGGGCGCTTGGCATCAAAATGCATTTAACATGTGCTTTGATGTATTGGCGACATGTATTAACAAGTCTTGGTCAGTGGCTGCTAACCATTTCCACCCCAAATTTTTTAATTCAATAACAAATTGAAAATTGACACATGACAATGCACCTGCCTAACACTGCAAAAAAAAAAACACACACCTTTCACATATGGAAAAATCTAAATGGGCCCAAATAAATTATACTAAGGTAAACATTAAAACAACAACTGAAAATATGTGCTTATTCAATTACACCGTGCGCCACATTCTGCACAATTCTTCCGCCTTGGTCAGTGCGTCACAATCCCCCCCCCCCCAGCTCAGTGTGTCACATTCCACACACTCCCCCCAGCTCAGTGTGTCACATTTTGCACAATCCCCCAATCTCAATGTGTCACATTCTGCACAACCCCCCCCCCCCCCCAAGCTCAGTATGTCACTCTGCACAATCTCTCCCAGCTCCTTCTGTTATTCTGCACAATCCCCCCTCCAGCTCAGTGAATCATATTCTGCACCCCCCCTCCCAGCTCAGTGTGTCACATTTCACACACTCCCCCCAGCTCAGTGTGTCACATTTTGCACAATCCCCCAATCTCAATGTGCCACATTCTGCACAACCCATCCTCCCCCAAAAACACAACCACATTCTTTATAATCCTGCACAACCCCCCCCCCCCCAGCTCAGTATGTCATTCTGTACAATCCCCCCAGCTCAGGGTGTCACATTCCAAACACTCCCCCCAGCTCAGTGTGTCACATTTTGCACAATCCCCTAAGCTCAATGTGCCACATTCTGCACAACCCCTCCTCCCTCAAAAACACAATCACATTCTTTATAATGCTCCCTCCCCCCAAGCTTAATGTGCCACATTCTGCACAACCCCCCCCCCCCAGCTCAGTATGTCATTCTGCACAATCTCTCCCAGCTCCTTCTGTTGATCTTCACAATCCCCCCTCCAGCTCAGTGAGTCATATTCTGCACAACCCCCCCCTCCAGCTCAGTGTGTCACATTCCACACACTCCCCCCAGCTCAGTGTGTCACATTTTGCACACTCCCCCAAGCACAATGTGCCACGTTCTGCACAAGCCCTCCTCCCCCCCCAAAAACACAACCAAATTCTTTAAAATCCTCTTTCCCCAAAGCTAAATGTGCCACATTTTGCACCCCCCAGCTCAGTATGTCATTCTGCACAATCCCCCCAGCTCAGTGTGTCACATTCTGCACAACCCCTCCTCCCCCTAAAAACACAATGACATTCTTTATAATCCTCCCTCACCCAAGCTCAATGTGCCACATTCTGCACAACCCCCCCAGCTCAGTATGTCATTCTGCACAATCCCCCCAGCTCAGTGGGTCTCAATCTGCACAATTTCTCCACTTAGCTTAGTTTGTCATAATAACACAGTCCCCCTTCTCCCAGATCAGTGTGTCAGATTCTGCACAATCCTTCCCAGCTCCTTCTGTTATTCTGCACAATTCCCCCCTCCAGCTCAGTGAGTCATATTCTGTCTGCACAGCCCCCCCCCCCCCAAACACAGTCACACTCTTTTACAATCCTCCCTCCCCCAAGCACAGTGTGTCAAATTCTTCACAACCCCCTACAGTGTGTCACCTTCTGTACAACCCCCCCAGCTCAATGTGCCACATTCTGCATAATCCCCCCAGCTTAGTATCAGTGTGTCACATTCTGCACTACCCCCAACTCAGTGGGTCTCAATCTGCACTACCCCCCAGCTCAGTGTGCCACATTCTGCACAATTTCTCCTCCAGCTTAGTTTGTAATATTCACACAGCCCCCTGCTCCCCGATCAGTTTGTCACCTTCTGTACAATCCCTCCCAGATCAGTCTGGTATTCCATGTTGGTGAACCTGTCCCCAGACAGCAGCGTGCAGCTGCAGCTGCAGCAACAGGATTTGTGTGTAGCTGAGTAAATACGGCCATACATGTATCAAAAATATACAATTTTTTTCTGAACCAGCTGAATATTGATCTATGAATGGGCACCCTGGTTGTACGGAAATCAAACTACTGATCTACTTCTGTAAAATCAACCTGTTGGCTTTCCCCCAATAGATCAGTGCCAACGGTTTCCCGCCATTAGAACACCATAGTACAGCAGTAAGATGGGGGTATCAGATTTTTTTTTTTTTTTTATTCAGCCCACTGGTTGAATAAAAAATTATGGATGTATGGCCTGCTTCACACAAGATGCTGTCACTACCAATGTATTTATCTTGACTTGTTCATCCAAATCTATTCATGCATATTATTTCAAAACTGAAGGTTTCTGATATTCTAGCTTACAGTGCCCATAATATTCAGATTTGAATTTTTATTCTTCACTGATTGCTTTTAACCACTTGAGTACCAGCGTGTAATTCCCCTTCATTAAAGTTAAAATAACATGTCTCCACACGCTTGATCACCAAGTAGCCAGCATATTCATACCAACTATGGGCCAGATTCAGCAAGACTTGCGCTGGAGTAATTTGATATGCGCCGCGTAACTGTGAAGATGCGCCGTCGTTTCTATGTGGCCGTACCCACCAAACTAGATGCGACAGAAAACGGGCCATTTCCGATCGGCTTAACTTTCCGACGCCAGAGTCTCGTCAGCGCATAATATCGCTTGGCGCATCAGTCGCGCCTATTGATTTCCCCTGCAAATATGCAAATGAGGGAGATTAGCACCATACGCTGGCTACATGCGCCGCGCGTATCTCGTCCGTCCGGCGCAAAGTTATTTCTACAAATAGCTGCTTTATCTTTACTCCAGACGGCCACAGGTCAGCAGGAGAGCAGCTACAGCAGCGTTACCGACGATAAGAGCTAGCTGAGCACCCCCACTTGCAGGACAACACCTCTGTTCATGCTTGTCTGTCAACTTTTACAGCCATGGAGGAAGACATCATAGGTCTCCATAGCCGAGATGACGGCTGACAGCTCCTGGCCTTTAGAGTTCAGCTTTCTCCTGTGTGTTTGCGGGGAACGGGAGCAGCCATCTCAGAACAAAAGTAACTTCACTGCGGGGAGGGGGAACAGGATATACTTTAGTGCCAGAATGGCGCATCTACGGGCGCATTTAAACGCCCAACGGAACGCATTGCGCTGACGTTTCCCGTAAAGTGGTGCCGACGGAAGCTGTGAGCATGCGCACAAGGGGGCCGAGTGAAGCCTCACTTACTGCGCATGCTCCGTGGATGATGCGCTGAACGTAAGCCTCTGTGCTGGGCTCCGCCCATCATTTACATATGATCACACCCACTTCCACTTGCGTCGGGTTACGCCAGAGCATTATCGTTACTCTGGCGCAAGTTTACGCGCAACTGCTATGTGAATAACAGTACTTGCGCCGAAAGTGTCGGTGGAGTAACGTAAATGAGAAACGTTACTCCAAAGTAAAGAAGTAGGGAATTGAGAATATCCCATCCTCTTCACAACAACCTACTGCCAATATAAAATAATAATCACCATACAACAGGAGAGAATGATATTGACAGTCCACCACTTTAATAAAAAAAAATCTAAATAGACATGCGCACTGGCGAAAACTTTTCTTTTTCATTCCATTTATTTTTGTTTTTTTCCACTTTGCGGGTGAAATTCATAAATTTGAAAATTCGTAAATTTGAAAATTTGTAAATTCTAAAATTCATAAATTCTAAATATGGAAATTCATAAATTCTAAAATCTGATAATTAAAAAATCCAAAAATCCTAAAATTCGAAACTCCTAAAATTCGTAAATGAGAAAATTCATAAATTTGTAAATTCAAAAATTCAGGAATCGAAAATCAGAAAATTTGAAAATACAAAAATAAGAAAGACAATCCAAATATTTGACATAAAAACTAACTAACTACTGTAATAGTAACTAACTATTAAATTATAGGTATAGGTGTTAGTTAGTATGTAACAAATACGAATTTAGCTGAAGTTAAGATTTATCTGAAATAATGAATGCTGCATCTAAACAAATGGAATGGAATACATTAATAATAATAATACAACGTTTTTTATTATTATTAATTTGCTACATTCCATCCATTTAGATACGACATTCGTTATTTTGGATAATTCATAACTTTGGATAAATTTGTATTCATTACATTCTCTAACTGCTACATTTTAAAGGAAATTCCAATACCTATAATTTAATAGTTAAGTTGTTATTAGTCAGTTATTTCAGATTTAAATATTTTCAGTTTTTCAAATTTTCAGATTTACCAATTTCTAAAATTTTGGATTTTCAAATTTTTGGATTTTGAACTTATGAATTTTTGAATATTCAAATTTATGAATTTTCAAATTTACGAATTTTCGAATATTCAAATGTATTAATATTCGAAAAAAAAATGTTAAACGGGTGTTCGTTAACTGCTTGCCGACAAGCCGCCGTATAACTGTTATACGGCGGCAGGTCGGCTCTATTGGTCAGTCCACTCCCCCTTCAGTTAAAACACACCCAGGGAACATACTTAACCCCTCCCTCGCCCCCTAGTGTTAACCCCTTCCCTGCCAGTGGCATTTTTATAGTAATCAATGCATTTTCATAGCACTGATCGCTATAAAAATGCCAATGGTCCCAAAAATGTGTTAAAAGTGTCCGAAAAGTGTCCGCCATAATGTCGCTGTACCGATAAAAATTGCTGATTGCCGCTATTACTAGTAAAAAAAAAATATATTAATAAAAATGCTATAAAACCTATTTTGTAAACGTTATAACTTTTGCAGGACCGCGCAATTGTCAGTTAAAGCGACGCAGTGCCGAATCGCAAAAAGTGTCCTGGTCTTTGACCAGCAATATGGTTCGGGGCTGAAGTGGTTAATTTGGATATTTACAAATTAACAAATTTGTTGAAATTACAAAAAAAACTCATTTGGAATTAAACAAATTGCACATGTCTATTTATAAAAGCTTTCTATGGCCAGCTATTGTTGATATGATTTTCCTTCCACCACGGCTGGAAGGAAAGACAATCGCTGAATTTCCCCATCAACACTGACTGTGGTGGGATCTTCTTTGTGATACTCACTGATTGTGCATGTCTTGTTCAGACAATTAAGAGGGGTATATTTTATATCTTGGTCTCAGTGTGTGATACATGGATTTGAAGAGCTAATCTGTTAGGTGGACAGAACAAAACTGTCCCTGTTGCAAGTGAAAAAAACATTTATCCATCCATTCCAGGATTACTGATTTTATTTAGGAGGAGTTTCTCTCTTTTTATGTCTCTTTTGTGTATTGGAAGTGTTATCTTTTACAATCAAGACATTGTCAAACACTGAAATATCTAGCAGGATTATAATTTACATTTCGGAGAAGCTTTTTCTTAGAAAGTTTTCATTTTATCCTTTTGTGGACGGTCGGTGTCCTTTTCTCCTGTTGTATGGTCACTATTTTATATTTATTTTCTAATTTTTCCACCTCTTTTAGCTTTTTTTGTACAATAAGTCTTTTATGTTTAAAGGTATATCACAGAGAAGATATTGCCCATAATGATGAGAAGAATATCTACACATATTTTCCGATATGTAGGCCTAATAATTTTGTTTATTAAATTTACACATTTTATTCTGATCGCTCAGATTTTTGTATAATTAAGTGTGATTGTTTACAAATATAAATGGTAGATTATTATTGTTTTTTGTCACTTAATATGTGTTATTGTGTAGTGATTTGTTCAACACTAACTGAAAATATATAGGAAGGTAAAGTAAGGAGAGATAATCAAAAGCACTGAATTTGTGTATAAACTGTGTGGAGGGCAAAGATAACACTGTTCAGCAATTACATTATCCTAGTCTTGACGCAATTTGTTCAAGGTTTATGAAGCTCAGGTAATGGCCCAGTTTGGCTAAGTAGCATTCTAGTTATTGCACCGTCAACCATTCTCTCAATGTTTTAATGTGTATTATATTATATTATAACATACATTATATGGAAATTACAAAAAAGTTTACTCAGAACAAAGTATTTGCTTATTCTTAGTAATTCAAATTTTCAGGAAAGACAATAATGTTTTCCGATATTGTATCTTATTGGATAAATGCTCACTTTAATTATAGAATGCAGGTACATTTAAATTTAAGTTCACTGATATTGGATTTTTTTTTTTACTTCTTGGTTGTCAGTTTTTTATTAAACATTATTTAATCTGCACGCCTGTAATTAGGATTGTGTGCTGTTTTTCATTAAAGTAAATTAAAAAATAAAACATTCTCCTCATTTTTGGGGAGAAAAAAATCTTCAGCAGCAATTATGTATTTTTCTTTATCAATTAACCATGGAATGACCTTGTGTTTTAACATTAAATTTCAAATCATTCTAGCTAAAATTAAAATAAATTATATCAAGTCAGATGTAAAAAGTAGAATGAGCATGCTAGATGTGTGTTGAATGCCACACCATCTGCACATTCTCATAATGGTGTTGGTTAGCACATCTGGCACATTATTAACAGAGATTTAAAAAATAATAATTCATTCCTAATTAATTCATATTCATCTAAATGGAAAATTGGATCACTCTCATAGAGATTCCAAGACGCTTTTTCTCAAAGTGGGAACAATGTAAGGTTTATCCTTTTATCAATTAAATTTTTTATGGACAATCAAATAATTATTTCACACTTCTGTAAAGGTCGTGTAGTATCAAATCTTTTAAACATTACTGCAAAGAGAGAAGTATGATGCACAGAAATAAAAGATTAAGAATGTAAGGCATAAAAGTTTGTGTTTGATGACCTGAACTATTAAAAGTGGGGAAATGGGACTGCCATTATAGCAAATGCCTTTTAGTGAGAGTATGACAAAAAAAGTGTAAATATAAAATGTTAAGGATGAGCTCCCAGTTGGCTTGGCGAATGGCCAAACTAAATAGGTGTTGTGAAGGTTTATTATTAATATATATATATATATATGCATTATTTGTTTATTGTGTAACTGTGTTAATTATGTAAAGTCCTCTTCAGGGAATGCAAATGGCAATTTAATTGTATGTTATTATACCAAGCTAATGAAGTCTTGCTATTATTATCATTATATAGTATTTATTTCCTCTTCTTTAAGATAGTTCCTAATGATGCTGCATATTTACAGTAGAAACATTCTAGAGTAGTGCAATGTTTTCTGTTGCAACAGGAAACTGGCACTGACTGATGACAGGAGGCTCTTGGAGTTTGAGTCAGCAAAAGTAAATGTGCACAGGAGTAGCAGAACACTGGACCATGTGGGAGATTTAGACCCCTTTTACACAGAGGCGCTTTACAGGCGTTATAGCGCTAAAATTAGCGCCTGAAAAGCACCTGTAAAGTGCCTCTTCTTTCACTCCAATGTGAAAGCCTGAGGGCTTTCACACTGGCGTGGTGCACTGGCAGGACATCAAAAAAATCCCTGCAAGTAGCATCTTTGGGGAGATTTAGAAATGGTGTATACCCTGCTCCTAAAGCGCCTCTGCCCATTGAAATCAATGGGCAGCGCCGCCGAAGCTCCGGCAAAGCGCCGCTGCAGCTGCAGCTGCACCTTGTAATAGGAATAGTGTGTGACAGGTCCTCTTTATGGAGAGATGTGGGGTCAATAAGACCTCACATCTCACCTCCAGGCTGGAAACCATGAGATCGGTGAAAAAAAATTCACCGATCTCATGAATGGTGACTTACAGCCGCAATTGCGGCTTTGTTTACATACGGGGACCCGGGCGTGACGTCATCAGATCGCGCCCGGGTCCTCCGACGGTCATAGAGATGACTGGTGACCATCTAGGAATAGTGTGTGACAGGTCCTCTTTAAGGAGAGATGCAGGGTCAATAAGACCCCGCATCTCTCCTCCAGGCTGGAAAGAATGAGATTGTGAAAAAAAATTCACAGATCTCATTCTTACTAGCCGCAATTGAGGTTTGTTTACTTACAGGTACCCGGGCGTGACATCATCACATCGCCCCCGGGCTTCTGACGGTCATAGAGATGACTGGTCACCAGTCATCTCTATTCTGCACATCCGGCAGATGGCGATCATATCTCTAGGCCCCCGATGGGACGGGAGAGCCTGGAGAAACACCTCCTGCCGCCTATAAAAACAATAAAGTGGTGGAACCGCCACCATGATCGTTCTTACGGTGCGCAAGATCGCCGCCGGAAGAAAATGATATCTGAATGATGCCTTTAGGTGCAGGCATCATTCAGATATCCCCACACAAACTACAGGACGTCATATGACGTCCACCCAGGATAACAGATCCCCTTTTTGGACGTAATATGACGGCGTGCAGGTTTAAAGTGGTTAAAGAGATGCAGCAGTACTAAGCAGATATTTATTTGTAAAAAATATGGAAAACAATTTATCTTTTATTCTTCCACTTTCTCAATTATGTGCCACTTTGGGCCAGATTCACAAAGCACTTACGCTGGAGTATCAGGAGATGCGCCTGCGTAATTGGAAATATGCGCCTTCGTATCTATGCGCCGTATCCCCAAAACGTTATACGCCAGAAATCTAGACTTTTTCGACCAACGTAATTTCGTTAGACCGGCGCATCGTGCGCGCAAAAAATGCGCTAGACACACAATTGATTTGCTAGGCAAATGAGGGAGTTACGGCGATCCACAAAAGTAAGTTTGTGCAGCGCATGTTACGCGCTGTTCGCATCAGCTGCACGTCCTGTCTAAAATTAGGCAATATAAAAGCAGGCTTTAAATTAGACAATCCGTCTACATGTCAGCTAAAGCAACACTGTTAGGGACGAGCTAAGCAGCCACACTTGCAGGACAACAATCTGTATGCCAACATGCCAGGGGCATGCTTTCTCATAGCTATACTACCAACTTTAGATGAGCGCAGAAGGAGGAGGGCACGGAGGAGGACACGGAGGAGGGCACGGGAGAGTATATCCCGCACACACATAGACCTCTTTGGCATGAGTGATTCTGAGGTGTCTCGCATTTTCAGATTCACCCCTGCTGCCATCATGGAATTAATCACAACCCTGCTGGAGGACATCACCAGCCCAACACACCGCTCACATGCAGTGCAGCCACTGGTCAAGGTCCTGGCAACACTCCATTTCCTTGCCAGTGGCTCTTTTCAAAGAACAAGTGGAGTGGTGGCTGGGATGTCACAATCCTCCATGAGCAGATGTGTGCACCAGGTTATCCCTGCAATTCTCAGATGCATGGCCAACCAAATCATCAAACCCACCCAGGAGGACCTGTGGCTGAAGGCAATGACAGATTTCTACAGAATTGCCAGATTCCCACACACCGTGGGGGCCATTGATTGCACACATTGATTGCACACACGTCTGGGGCGGCCACGGCCCCCGTCTCCTCAGGGCCGACTCATGGGGGGGTAATCCGGGGAAGGAGGAGCATCCCCTAGTCTCTGCCCACCTGGCGGCCTGCCCTCCAAGGCCACGGCAATTCTGATCAGGCCAGCATTGATTGTTGCTGTATTGGCCTGGATAGCCTGGGTGAGGGCCCTCACATCCTGACCGAGGGCCCGCACATCCTGACCAATGCCTGCTGTGGTAGCCTGCTGTTCATTTAGGCAATTGATCAGAGCCAGGAAGTTGCAGGCCATGTCCCCAACTGTATCCTTTATGGAGGACAGGCTCTCCTCCATCCGCCCCAAACTCTGGCTGACCTGTCCCAGATGGCGGGTCTGAAGGGCCTGGTCCCTTCTCAGGTTGGCAGGCAGAACCTCGGCCATCCCCCTAGTCTTGTGGGTTGCCTTCCTGCCTCCAGATGAGGCTTGTGGCCTGGGGAGAAGGGGAGCCCCTTGGGAGGGGAGCCCTGTTGGGGGAGGAGTTTGAGGGGCTACCCCTGATGGAGGCCTGGCTGCTGCCAGCCATAGGGTAAGACTCCTCCAAAATAAACAAGCCATTCCCTGACATGACCTCCTCCTCCAACTCAAACTCCTCAACCTCCTCAGAGGACTCCGGCCTTGTCTGGTGGTCTTCATCAGGCTGTTGTCCCGGGGATGGTGCGGTCAGGCCTGATGGCCCAGCACCCTCCTGCAAATCTGTGGATGACACTTGCTGCCTGTTGAAGGTCTGGGCCACCGCACGCTCCTCCTCAGTCAGCCTAACAGGGCATGGTGGACCCCCTCCAGTGCCCCTGGCATGGGCTGCAATCTTGCCCAGCTTCCCACGGACCACACGCCGGAGATCATTAATCTTCTTTTGGATCCCCTGGCGTGTCCGGGTCTCCCCCCCCCCAACGAGTTAACCTTGTCGGTAATGGTCTGCAATATCTCAGCCTTCCTGGCCCGGGGTGGTGTTGGCACTCTCCGGGCCATGCAGGAAACGGCCATATTGGGTAATGGCCCTGGCAAGAATTGCCATCTCCCGCAAAGAAAAATTCAACTTTCGCTTCCTTTCACTCATGTTCTCACAAACTGGAACCAAAACAATCAACAAAAATCAGTCACCAAAAATCAGTCACCCAAACAGTATCAAAAACAGTCACCAAACAACACTCAGAAAACCACTATCCAAAACACTATACAAAACAGTCAACAAATATATCAAACACAAGTCACAAACCGACAAACGCGAACAGACAACAGAACAAAAGCACCTTGCTGTATAGGAAGCAGGGCCAGACTGGGAGTAAAATCCAGCCCTGGAAAAAATGTCATACCAGCCCCATAGCGTTATTATACCAGCCCAACAGCAAACGTCATTATTTTCTTGTTCGTAAAAGGGAAAATAATGCATTTTAAAGCACAGTTGAAGAGTGTATTATATATAGATACGACAGATATGAAAGCACATAGGGCTAGGGATATATAACAGCAAATTACAGTTAAAAGTGGAGCAATCATCAAGGGGGACACCTTACATCAATGACCCCCCCCCTCATACTGGTCTGGCGTTGCTGTCACTGACCACTGTGCAGGGATCAGTCAGTCGGCTCCCGGTTGATGGCTCTGGGTTTCCTATTGTCTCCTCTCCACAGTCCACACACGTCTGACTTTTCCTGTGACCCCCATCCCAGCAGTGCTGCCACCGTTGACTCCTCTCCAGACTGCAGACATGATATAAAACAAGAGATGGTCAGAGGTTGCAGACATGATACAGGAGATGTCAGAGGTTGTGGGCATGGTACAGAAGATGTTAAGATTTCAGAGGCTGTGGGCATGGTACAGAAGATGTTAGACTGTGGGCATGATACAGGAGATGTCGGAGGCTGTGGGCATGATACAGGAGATGTCAGAGGCTGTGGGCATGATACAGGAGATGTCAAGATGGCAGAGAATGTGGGCATGATACAGGAGATGTCAGAGGCTGTGGGCGTGATACAGGAGATGTCGGAGGCTGTGGGCATGATACAGAAGATGTCAAAGGCTGTGGGCATGATACAGGAGATGTCAGAGGCTCTGGGAATAGTACAGAAGATGTCAGAGGCTGTGGGCATAGTACAGAAGATGTCAGAGGCTGTTGGCATAGTACAAAAGATGTCAAGATGGCAGAGGATGTAGGTATGATACAGGAGATGTCAGAGGCAGGGGGCATGGTACAGGAGATGTCAGAGGCTGTGGGCATGGTACAGGAGATTTTAGGGGCTGCGGGCATGGTACAGGAGATTTCAGGGGCTGCAGGCATGGTACAGGAGATTTCAGGGGCTGCGGGCATGGTACAGGAGATGTCAGGGGCTGCGGGCATGGTACAGGAGATGTCAGAGGCTGTTGGCATAGTACACAAGATGTCAAGATAGCAGAGGATGTAGGTATGATACAGGAGATGTCAGAGGCAGGGGGCATGGTACAGGAGATCTCAGAGGCTGTGGGCATGGTACAGGAGATTTCAGGGGCTGTGGGCATGGTACAGGAGATGTTAGGGGCTGCGGGCATGGTACAGGAGATGTCAGAGGCTGTGGGCATGGTACAGGAGATTTCAGGGGCTGCAGGCATGGTACAGATTTCAGAGGCTGCGGGCATGGTACAGGAGATCAATGCAGCCTCACTGTACCCATCATTGCAGCCTCACTGTGCCCATCATTGCAGCCTGACCGTGCCCATCATTGCAGCCTGTGAATTTGCTTGGCAGAGTCTGCCCATGTGAAAAGGCTCTAAGGGAGAGCTCTGTGGACTGTAATGTAAAGGGAAACTGATGTAAGGGCCAGTTCACACCAGACGCAGTTCTGTATAGTTTTGTGCGCTAAAAATGCATGCACAGTGTTTTCCATTTATTCCAATGGCTCTAGTTGGCTCTAGTTCACAACATTCAGTCAGTTTCTGGTGCACAAAAAATTCCGAAAACTGACTGCATGGTGTGAACTAGAGCCAACTAGAGCCATTGGAATATATGGAGAACACTGTGCATGCATTGTTTGCATAAAAAAAGCACATGGAACTGTGTCTGGAGTGAACTGGCCCAAAGAGGTACTCTAGGAATCCTGATGTAAGGGGGTCTCTGATCACCAAAGCCCCCACATACATCAGAGTCCACAGAACTCTCCCTTACATAAGTGTGCTCAGAGGCTGGCGAGATGAGAGGGGGGAGGGGGGAAATATTTCCCTTACCAAAGATGAAGGCTTGGGCCCTGGATTGGTCAGCAAACAAGGCCTACTAGCATGTGCCATACATAGGCTGGTAGAGCATGCTGGGGCTTGTAGTGCACCACACTAGGGAAATCCTAGTGGGCTTCTGTGTTGGTTGAGGGACTCTGTAGGTGACAACACACTCTGTTCAGCCCCATCAATGACTGACCCACCTGTGTGCTGCTTTCTTTTCATCATTAAGAAGTCTCATTAGGAAGCAAGGATTTTTAGCTGACCTGGAGCTGTGGATCCTCTGTGGGGGGTTGCAGGCAGCATACATAATACAAACTGGCCTTTCCTCCATTTTCACTATCTACCTGCAGACTGCTGGAGTTTCTTTGGGAAGCATGGAGGAGATGCCGAGGATTGGAATGTGGGAGGCTGTGGGACACACACGAGGGGAGTGAGAGGAAAAGATCCTGCTATCTGTATCTTTTTTTCTCCCTCCTGTCCGACGTCTGTGCGAGGAGGAGGGGGGGGGGGTGGGCTGTCAGTGCGGGGTCTGAGCAGTGTTGTGACAGAGAATGTAATAGACACTCTGCTCTTAACTAAAGCCACATTACTAGCTTTTGCCCCCCCCCCCCCACAGCAGACACGATCTGGTCTAGGAGGAGGAGGTGCTTCTTGTTGGTATGCACTTCCCAAGGCACCACCATCCATCGCTGTACACCACCAAGTCACAAACCAGCACCAAGTCACCTTATCACCCATTGCCACAGGAGCATCAGTGATCACCTATGTGTGTCCATTAGTCCAACACAGGACACTATGGAATTATGGGACTTGTAGTTTAATACCCATTTTGCATTACTGGCTCAGAGTTTTTGCAAACTTTATCCATAGGATTGCATATTTCTCTTTTTTGTTATTATAATTTTATGTTATTATTGTTTGGTACATTTTGCCCTAGACTGCTGGGAAATTATTGAAAATGTATCATTCACATGTGCACTAGATCATACCTTTAGCACTGATCTTATGCAAGCTTAACTACACTCAGCCATTGCTGGCCTGCACAGTATCCTTACTTATAGTGTTGCTCACGAATATTCGCATTGCAAATATTCGTTACGAATATTGCATATTCGAGTATTCGCGAATAACTCGAATATCCCGGTGAATATTCGCGATATCGAATATTCTTATTTTTCCAAATTTATTTTTAAAACAGATCACATCCTAGTGATCTGCATCGACGTCTAAAAGCATTGCTGGGATGATTAGAGACACTGGGCCGAGTAGCTGATGCGATACATTTATGCTGCCGAATATTCGCAATGCGAATATTCGGCAAAAGGAATATTGCGCGATTATTTTCTCCGCCCTTCTTTTGCATCAGAGCCAATCAGAGTTCTCCTACCACAGTTGTCAGAGATTAGCAACCTCCATAGCAACCAATAGGAACCTGCTTGCACGACCATTATATACAGTGGTGGGACAAGGTAATTCAGTGCCCAGGGCGAAGAAGCCAAAATGCGCCCCTCCCGAGCAGGGGGTGGAGCTAGTTCAAGCATGTGCAGTGCACCAAAACATATGTAATGGTGCAAACACACAGAGCCAATTCGATTGCTTTGATGATGGCTTGGTTTACAGCCAATAAGGAGTAATAGCAATAATAGCTGTTTAAGGGTGATTTCTGAAGATTGTAAATGGAGCTCAAGAACTCGCTGAAGCTGACCTTGGCTTCGGTCAAATGGTCCTGCTTTTCATCAGCGGGCAGCAGTGCTGATCATTGTACTCTGATCAGTGGAGGAGTCCTGCTGTCAGAGTACAATAGCACAGAGTAGAGAGGGGGATTTATTCGTTTTTCTTCCAGCAGGCTGAACAAAACAAAAAAAACTAATGGTGTGTACCCAGCTTTAGACAATGTGTCAGGGAAAACATTTGTCATTCTTAGTGTTCCTGCACATAAAGGTGAACATACACTGTACAATCTGATTGTACAATTTCTGCAAAATGTTGCTTTGATTTACCAAAACTTTGTAAAATGAGGACAAACCTAAACAATTCATTATGCAATTAGTAGTATCCAATCAGGCAGACCCTTGAACTACATAGTTGGTGGTAGATCCAAAAGATATTGTACAATAAGATTGTATAGTGAATGGTAAGCTGGCCATAGATGGATCAGTTTTTTTATCAGTTAGTGTCTGATTGAAAAAAACTGAGCAGATCCCCTCATTCACACAAGTAAGGTGGATGCTTGAGACATTGCATTGTGATTAGAATACATTGATTCACGCTGCAGAGCAAAGGAAACATTTCCAACAAGCTGGTTTGAGAGAAGTTGATCATATTAGATCGACTTCTCTTTAGCAGGAATGACCATAGATGGGTTGAAACTCATCCAGTCTTTGGTAAACCAGCTGAATTTCCATTCATGTCCAGACTTAGTAGCTCCTGTGTTAAATCCCTGTTTGTTTTCTGATGCCTGGGGGGAGCTGGGGAATCACTAAGCCTCCATGTACTACATGTCCATGTAGTTGTTTAGGCCCATTCAGATATGTGTGACATGTGCAGGGCTCTCATGTGCATTGTGTACATCCCTGTTGCAGTGTTCTATTCATTTCTTGTGGGACCCAAACCCGCATGTCATATTAGAATACAGAGGCTGTGTGGATGCAACCTCATGTCCCAGGAGAAATGAATGGGGTGCTGGCACAGGGATGCACACAATGCTCAAGCATCCCCATGCTGATAAGATAGCCATGCATGGGAGACACATGTTGTCTGTGCCTCATATTAACAAGTCCTTAATAAACAAAGAATCAGAAAGAACAGTTGTCTTCACAGCTAGAACTGTGATACCATGACTGAAAGAAGGTTACCTGTTAGCTGAGTAGTGGAAGCCTCAGCAGCACACAGGAGACACCACTCACTTTGCAGTAGGACTGGAGAGGAGGGCACCCGAGGGAAAGGGCACAGGAGGGGAGGGGTCACCACCACATTGTCCAGAGCAGGGAGGAAATAAACAGGAGGCTAGGGGGCAGAGCTGGTGATGTCACACAGACATCGGGGCACTCTGAAAGTACGAGTGATAGAACTGATTGGAGAGGGGAAGGAGAAGCTGTCTGGGCAAGCAGAGGAGCAGGAGAGCTGTATGTATCTGGAATCACCAACCTCATGTGCCCCGCCCACTCCATTCTACTGTCTCGGGGACTAGTACAGTGCACTGTGCAGGCAGGGGGCGGGTGGTAGTGCTACGATCTAGCCTACACACAGGAACAAAGCTGCTCCGTGCCTACCCTGTTAGATTCGGCGCTCAGCAGGACGTTCTGTGCTGGTCATGGTTACACCCGGCAGACAGCGCCCTCTTCCTTCAAATAAATCATTGCGCTCAGGGCAGCTGCCCGTCCCGCCCACCACTAGTACCGGCCCTGATTATATAAGTTCACTCCCAGCAGTATTTCAGTGCAGATTCACAAGGAGGATAGAGAGTGGAGTGTTTCTGTGCCATCTTACAGCTTACAGCATCAGCATTGTGCTTCCTAAAGTTCTTGCAGTTCTGTGGTTCCTGGCTGCTTCTAGTTCTAACTTCTAAACTGCTTTTTTCAAAGCAAAAGACCAAACAGCTTTTTTAAAGCGGATCTCCACCCTAAAGTGAAGATCTGCTGATCGGAACCCTCCCCCCCTCCGGCGTCACATTTGACACCTTTCAGGGGGGAGGGGGGTGCAGATACCTGTCTAAAGACAGGTATCTGCACCCACTTCCGGCCCGCAGTCTCGGGCAAAAGACGGGCTTTTCCCGTTGTGTGCTGGGAACTCTCGGCTCCCAGCACACAGCGGGAGCCAATCGCCGGGCGCAGCGCGACTCGCGCATGCGCCGTAGGGAACCGGGCAGTGAAGCCGGAGCGCTTCACTTCCTGGTTCCCTCACCGTGGATGGAGGGGGGAGCAGCAGGGAGACGAGCGATCGCTCGTCCTCTGCTGCGGACACCGCTGGACTCCAGGACAGGTAAGTGTCCTAATATTAAAAGTCAGCAGCTGCAGTATTTGTTGCTGCTGGCTTTTAATATTTTTTTTTTGTGAACCATCCGCTTTAAAAGCTCAGATTTGTGTTGTTGTTTTCCAGATTAGTGTAGCTTAGTGTTAGATAGACTTCTGTGTACTTACTTAGTGTAATTGTACATTTCTTTAAGGTAGCTTAGTTTAGTGTGTGTTTAGTGTCTGTTTTTTGTGTATAAAAAAAAAAAATAGCTTTAGTTTAGTCATATAAGTTTGTGTAAGCATAGTTAGTGTTGCATATTAGATTAATATTTCTATTCCTCTTCTTTGTCCTTGTCAGTCAGTGTAAAAAAAAAACAAAAAATAAATAAATAAATAGTAATTTAGTTTTAGTTTAGTCATATAAGTTTGTGTAAGCAGATTTATTGTTTAGTGCATATTATTTTAGTATTTGTAGTCCTCGTCCTTGTCCGAGTCCCTCAGTGTAAAAAAATAAATAAAAAAAATTGTAGGTGTAGTAGTTTTATTCTAGTTTAGTACCTGTCTAGTACGTCTTTGTCTGTGTCTGCGTCTTTGTCTGCGTGCCTGTCTTGCAAAACAAACAAACACTCCTTTCTCACACCCCCCCCCCAATAAAGTTTACCCCCCCCCACATCAGCAAGTATGAGCAGCATACGTGGCCGTGGCAGCAGGGGTAAGGGAGTTACTCCCAGTGCTGGGTCGCTGCCAGCACGGGGTACCTCTCGCACCCCTACTAGTGGTAGTGGATCAGGTGGAAGGGGAGTCCGCCTCATCCGGGATTTTTTTCCCTCGGGCAGCCGCCCGATATTGCCTTCTCAGGCTCCACTAGTGGTGGAGTATATGGGGCACAGCAGTGCCACTGAGTCGTCAGTCCCGACTCCTAGTAGCACCACCAGTACACCGGTGCCTTTAGGACCCGCCCCCAGCCCCCAAGGGTCCAGCCTCTTACTGTTTGACAGCGACAGTGAGAGGGATATCTTGGGGGAGGCCCTGCATCAGGCAGACATGCAGTTCTGTCCTGATGGTCAGGACCTTTTTGAAGGGTTGATGGAGGAGGAGGATGGGGTACCTGCTGTCAGTATCCCAGAGACATCCCTTCCAAGTGGTGCTGGTGTTTTTGTGCAGGAAACACCCGCACCTAGTCAGACCCAGGCGTCGGTGAGGGGACAGCGGAGCCAGGCTAGCGGCTCCATGTCAGATGTTTCCCTCAGACCACCACATGTCAGCCCTGGGTCTGACATATCTGGGGACGAAGAGGAGGGTGACCCAACATGGGTGCCACATAACTTGTCGGTTCACAGTAGCAGTGACGACGAGGAAGGTAGGCACCCTGGGGAAACGGTGCACCAGGTCACCAGGGAGACCAGCGTCAGGGTCTCCACTGGTGATGGCAGCAGGAGGTGTCAGCAACAGCAGCAGCAGCAGCAGCAGCAGGCAGCTCCACCTGTGCACACCGAGTCCCAGCAGGTGCAAGTCAGCGTCACCCCATCTGACAGGAGGGCAGGGCTGAAGTCACCTGTCTGGGCCTATTTCACCCTGGTACCAGATAACCATACCGTGGCCAGCTGCCAGATCTGTCGTGCCAGGGTGAGGGAAGGGAAGTGCTTGGCTCGGGTGGGTACCACAGCCCAGAACCAGCACCTGAGAATTAATCACTGGCGGGAGTATGACCAGATGAAGCATGGTGGTGGTAGCAGCGCCACCACCACAAGTGAGCAGGGTACAGCAGCCCCTGCCACAGCTTCATCTGTTCCCAGCAGGTCATGCCCCCCCGCTCCCTCAAGTAGAGGTACTGCTACCGGCAGCCAGACCTCTACTTCCTCAGCACCCTCCTCGTCTGTGTCCTGCACTGCCGTCCGGCGCCAGGCGTTGCTTTCCGACGCCTTTGAACGCAGCACTCCCTTCCCCCCTGGAGACCGACCTGTGCGTTCCCTCAATGGGCTCCTGGCAAGGGTTATTGCCCAACATCTGCTGCCCTTCAACATCGTTGATTGCAACCCCTTTAGGCAGATGTTGGAGCAGGCCCAACCCCAATGGCGTGTCCCCAGCTGCCATTTCTTTGCCAGGACTGGTGTCCCTGCCCTATACCAGCACATTGTGCAGAATGTAACCCTGACGCTGGATCACGCTGTCAGCGACAGGGTGCATCTCACAATGGATGGCTGGACCAGCAGGCATGGGCAGGGCCGGTACATCAGTTTCATGGCCCATTGGGTTTCCCTCCGAGGCGCCGGGGAGGGATCGGCGGCATCAGATTTTGTGGTGCCGCCCCAAGGTGTCCAGGGGAGAACTGCTGGTCTCCGTCAAGCCACTGTCTCCGCAGCTGCTGAGCCTCCCAGCAAGCGCCCCTGTAGCTACTCAAGTGTGGGGCACGTGCGCTGTCAGGCCGTGCTCCAGCTTGTTAGTTTAGGGGACCGGAGACACACTGGCAAAGAAGTGCTGACCGCACTTCAGGCTCAGGTCCAGAAGTGGCTGACACCCCGAAGGCTCCAGGCAGGTATGGTTGTCTGTGACAACGGCAGCAACCTACTCTCCGCCCTCCAGGCTGGCAGTCTGACCCACGTGCCCTGTCTGGCACATGTCCTCAACCTTGTGGTGCAGAAGTTCCTGCGCACCTATCCTGGGTTGAGTGACATTGTGCTAAGGGTGCGTAGGATTGCCAGCCACTTCAGGCGCTCCCCGACCGCTACCGTGTCCCTGTCCAATTTGCAGTGGGACAACAGCCTGCCCCTTCACAGGCTGATTGTGGACAGTGTGACGCGGTGGAACTCCACCCTCCACATGCTGAAGAGGTTGTGGGAGCAGCGAAGGGCGGTGAAGGAATACCTGCTGGATCAAGGCAGTGGCGGGCCATCACAAACACTCCCGTACATCACCAGTGCGGAGTGGGGGCAGATACACCACCGTCTGCCATGTGTTGGCCCCTTTCGAGCAGGCGACCAAGATGGTGAGCAGGGAGCATGTCGCCTCAACGACGTGCTCCCTATAGTGTTCCTGCTGGACAGGGCACTAGATCGCCTGCTCGAAGCTGGGGAGAGTGCCTTGGTGGAGCAGGAGGCAACACTGCTCCACCAAGACCAGGCCCAGGACGAGGAGGAGGAGGATGATGAGGAGGTTACTGGTGACGTCCTGGAGTCAGGGCCTGGTCAGGAGGGAGAGCCGGTGTTGGGGGAACCGATAGTCCGGGGGTTGGGCATCTCTGTGCGCGAGCAGCAGCGCCTCCAGCATGAATAGTCGGATGTCATGGACCCGGGCAGCCACGAGGAGTCACAGCGGGCTGTGCTCTTCCCCATGGCTGCCCACATGCTGAGATGCCTCAGGAGGGACCCCCGGGTTCATGCTATCAAGGAGAGGGACGAATTTTGGATGGCCACCCTTTTAGATCCAAGATGTAAGGGGAAACTGGAGCAGTTCCTCCCAGCCAGCCGGAGGCAGCACCGGATGGAGGAACTGCAGGCACGCATAGTCAGCCGGTTGGAGCAGACAACTCCCCGGCCTCCAGTTGTCCCCCCTCGTCACACCCAGCAGGTGGCTGCACCCAGCAGCAGCAGCCGAGCAGGGGACCTAATGGGTGAGATGAGGATGTTCTTCCAATCTGAGCGACCCAGTACCAGCAGCAGCAGCAGCAGCAGTCACCACCAGCGGCTGGCCCACATGGTGGCAGACTACATGGGGTCTGTCGGTGCTTCTGACAGTATGAGCACCGACGACCCCATGGAGTACTGGGTTGCCAGATTGGACACCTGCCGCGAGCTCGCTCAGTATGCGCTGGGGTTATTGTCTTGCCCCCCCTCCACCGTACTATCTGAGCGGACATTCAGCGCGGCAGGTGGGGTGGTCACGGACAAGAGGACCCGTCTGTCTACAGACTCTGTGGACAGACTCACATTCATCAAGATGAATGAGTCCTGGATCGGCGGTGACTTTCTGGCACCCGCCTTCGGTTCAGGGCGCTGAATGGTCCCTTGTCATGTCATTCATTATTACCTCTTGCATTAATTGATACCTTTGAAACTCATAGTGGGCAGGTAGTGTTAAGGGCATAAATATTTCCATGCTGTGTCATTAAGCCACTATAAGGAGTCCTGATGCTGCTGCTGCCACATTATTTTGAAATGTAATTGCTCAATGCTCACCATGAATTTAAAAAGTCACGTATAGCATAGAAATAACGTTAATCAAACTTTTAAATTATGAGGCACTATGGTATAGTCAGGCTACAGCTACTTAAGGCCTGTGTCATTCTGCTTTTCAAACTTAATCACCATGCTAATGCAACTTCAAGCTTTTGTAATTTTGCCACGATATGGGCTCCTACTGCTAATGCCAAAAGGCTGAGTGATTATGTACCGATATATTACTCATACTGCTGCTGTCACCTTTTGTCCGAGAGATTTGCCAATTTCTATTACTACTGCTGCTGCTGATGGCACCTCTTGCCCGAGTGATTTGCCCTTTTTATTACTCTTACCGCTGCTGCTGCTGCTGATGGCACCTCTTGCCCGAGTGATTTGCCATTTTTATTACTCTTACCACTGCTGCTGTTGATGGCACCTCTTTCCCGAGTGATTTGACACTATATTGTCTACTATTACTACTACTGCTGCTGCTATCACACCTATGTCACAAGTTATTTGCCACTATATACTACTATTATCACTGCTGCTGCTGCTGCTGTTCATGGGCCATGGCACCTTTTTCCCGAGTGATAAAACACTATATTGTCTACAATTAGTACTACTGCTGCTGCTCAGATACCTATGTCACAAGTTATTTGCCATTATATACTACTGTTACCACTGCTCTTGCTGCTGCTGTTCATGGGCCATTGCACCTCTTTCCCGAGTGATAACACACTATATTGTCTACAATTAGTACTACTGCTGCTGCTCAGACACCTATGTCACAAGATATTTGCCATTATATACTACTATTACCATTACTGCTGCTGTAAAGTCTTGCCCAAGTGTTTAGATGCTATCTAGTACTATTACCACTACTGCTTGTAAATGTTGCCTGTGTGATAATTACATTATATTTTAATACTACTGCTGCTGCCTTCATGCTGGGTAATGCTTCATGACCTCTCTGGCACAGCGGATCCACCAACAGCCTCCGCTACAAGCTACCAGACCGGATCATAACAGCAAGTGTGACTAAAACAATGAACTTTATGTTAAACCCTGGTTTGCGGCCTGTTGATGTTGATGTGTTAGATGTGAAGTTAGATGTGTTGAAAAACCTAACAATCTCAATAAGAAAGGAAACATTTGAAAAAAATAACTTTTTTTATTAAAAGAAAAAAAAATCAAATATAATTATGCATGAGCTTCTGAAGCCTTGCCATCTCAGCAAAATGTGTTCTCTGGTGTTGCGCCAGCTGCTGATTTTGGAGGTATAGAAAATGCATCTTGCGTTCATTTGCGAGGATTTTGTCTTGGGTCCTCTCGATGTCACATTGCCTTTCCTCCATGTTTTTGATGAATTAATTTTGAATAAATAATGGAGTTGATGTTATTTAAAAACTACAACTACCAGCATGCTCTGATACACCATGTAGCTCACCGTCACCAGCTGTACAACTATTTTACTTTAACTCGCAGCATGCCTGGACAGTTAATGGCTGTCCGGTAATACTGGGGAGTTGTTTTGCAACAGCTGTAGGCTCCGTTTAGGAAACAGTGCCGTACCAGACGTTTTTTTTTTATTGTGGAGGGGAGGGTGGCTATGTAGGGGTATGTGTATATGTTGTGTTTTTTAATTTTTATGTAGTGTGGTGTGGTGTTTTTATGGTACAGTCAGAGGAGCGTGGGGTTCACAGTAGTTTCCCGCTGAGGGTTTAAGCTGCAGCGCAAAATTTGCTTCAGCTAGAAGCACACTGTAAGCCCCAGCCCATGTGAATGTACCCTGTACATTCACATTGGGGGAGAGGGGGGGGGTTATTGCAGCCAGTTGCATGCAGGGAGTTGTAGTTTTGCAACAGCTAGAGGCACAATGGTTGCAAAACACTGCGAGTTTGTTACCTAACTCAGGGTTTCAAGACCAGTGCGCCTCCAGCTGTTGCAAAACTACTACTCCCATCAGGCATGGTCTGTCAGTGCATGCTAAGAATTTTACTTTTGCTGCATCTAGAGTGCCACAGTTTAGAGACCCGTATATAGTGGTCTGAAAAATGTGGGCCTGCAGAACTTGCAAAACTAGAAGTCCCAGCATGCCCAGGCATGCTGGAAGTTGTAGTTCTGCAAAAATCTAAAGGGCAATATGTATTCGAACGACCTTGGGCCTTAAGGACCCTGAAGTCAGGATGTTCGCATATGTCCTATGTCCACAACATGTTAATTATGCTAAATAGCAAGAAACGTGCCTAAATACACATTTACCAACCAGGGTGTCTGCAGCTGTCCAGGCATGCTGGGAGTTGTACTTTTGCAACAGCTGGAGACACACTTTTTGGGAAATACTAATATCTGATCTTATATCCTAACTTTTAAAATAGTCTAAAATGCATTTACAGATAATGAAATAACAGTGGTGTAATTACTCACACTGATCAACAGCTTTTCCTCACTGGATGAAAAGTTACTTCCCACCATCTTCGCTTCGCAGGGCAGCACAGAATAGCGATCCGAAAATAGACTGGCACAGGTCCAGGAAATGAGCTCAGTTTTCGCGTGTTGTTCGCGTGCATGCGCATGCGCGATGACGAGAATTTCGTAATTATTTCGCAATCGCATTAGCGAAATTTCGCAATATTGTTATTTGGACAAAATATCACGAATATTCGATTTTAGCAAATATTTCTCGCAGGGCAGCACAGAATAGCGATCCGAAAATAGACTGGCAAAAATCCAGGAAATGATCTCCGTTTTCGCATGTTGTTCTCGCGCATGCGCGGACGAGAATTTCGCAATCAATTCGCAATCGCATTAGCGAAATTTCGCAATATTGTTATTTGGACAAAATATCACGAATATTCGATTTTAGCGAATATTTCTCGAATATTCTTCTATATATTCGTGATATATCGCGAAATCGAATATGGCGTATTCCGCTCAACACTACTTACTTACCACTTAGGAGGAAATGTATATATATATATTGAACACCCACTTTTTTGATCATTCACTTTTTCACACCATTTTATATCTCACCTGGAAACCAGCAGGGACTGGTGCCCTACCTTTAGTTAAGTTTCTCTGACACACAGCATCTCACACCCTTACCATTAATAGGGTACCTACATACCTTGAAGTTTTTACACAGAAGGTGTGCACAGAGAGTCCATTTTTCATTGGACCCAACACAGATAACACTGCCTTTGCAGCCCGCCCATCTGTGCATTTGGCCTTTCATTCGACATTAGCAGCACCACCTATCTTTTTCTCTGCACTACCATTGCACTGTGAATGTTTACACTTATTTATGAATAATTTCTGGATTGAGGATCGTTTGCACTTAGCACTTTATTATTTTGGCCATTGAAGAATTATTTGTCTGTGTACATTTGGTTATCATTTCACCTAATGATTTATATAGCATTAGTACTTTGATCGATGAGAAAGCGCCACATTTATTTATTTTTATTTATCACTGTGTGGGAACATATTTTGTGTTGGCAGCTACTCACTATTAATAGTTTTTGGTTTGTGCATGCTGGACACAGTCCTGGAGGCCTGGTTGCTCTGTGTCCATTGTGGACTTTGATATGCTTTTATTAGCCACTTTTTTGATTTCAATAAATACCACTTGCCAATAATACCAGTTGTGCCCTTGTTTTGTTCTTTTAGGCCGCGTACACACGATCAAACATATCTGCTAAAACTGGTCTGCAGACCAGTTTCAGCGGACATATCCGATTGTGTGTACGGGCTAGCAGACAGGTTTCCAGCAGACAAAAGTTTTAAAGCATGCTTTAAAACTTGTCTGCTGGAAAGCTGTCTGTCGGATATGTCCGCTGGTTAGTACGCCTAACCAGCGGACCGAAATCTCCCACATGCGTCGAATGGATTCGACGCATGCAGAGAAGTATTTTACTTCCTGGTTTGGTGACGTGGCGGTGTCAACGTCACCGCCACGTCACCGCGCTGTCTGTCCGAGGGGATTTTGGTTTGATCGTTTGTACACACATCAAACCAAAACATCCCAGGAGACATGTCCGATGAAAACGGTCTGTCGGACCGTTTTCATCGGATATGTCTCCTCGTGTGTACGCGGCCTAACAGTATTTCCATTGGGTGTCCCCTGACCCTTGGAGGGCAGCAAGGCTTGTGCATCTACCTTGAGCGCACAGTGCGGCTCTGTGTTACACATTGTAAACCAAGGGGGTTATTTACTAAAGGCAAATCCACTTTGCACTACAAGTCTAAAGTGTGCTTGAAATTGCGATCTTTTCCTGTGTCGGTTGGTGAGGAGAAGTGTAGGGTAGTCCCATATTCTCATCGATGGAGAGAAGGTTGGTTGTGCTGCAGTAGCAGGCTGACCATTCCTCTGTGTCCCTCTGTGTGTCTCCTCTGTGTTAGTCAGTGGTGCAGGTTGAATGTGACAGACGTTAGCAGTGAACGATCAGCATTCAGAGGTGAGTGAGGAGGCACAAAGGGGGGTGTAAGGAAGGGAAGAGATGATAGGGAGTACAACACACAGCACACAGCCTATTGTATAACAGTGTAAATTTGCTGTCCCCTCAAAATAACTCAACACACAGCCATTAATGTCTAAAATGCTGGCAACAAAAGTGATTACACCCCTAATTTAAAATGTCCAAATTGCACCCAAAGTGTCAATATTTTGTGTGGACACCATTATTTTCCAGCACTGCCTTAACCCTCTTGGGCATGGAGTTCACCAGAGTTTTACAGGTTGCCATTGGAGTCCTCTTCCACTCTTCTGTGATGACATCACAGAGCTGGTGGATGTTAGAGACCTTGCACTTCCATTTCAGGATGCCCCAAAGATGCTCAATAGGGTTTAGGTCTGGAGACATGCTAGGCCATCACCTTTACCCTCAGCTTCTTTAGCAGGGCAGTGGTGATCTTGGAGGTGTATTTGGGGTCGTTATCATGTTGGAATACTGCCCTGCAGTCCAGTCTCCAAAGGGGGGGGGGATCATGCTCTGCTTCAGTATGTCACAGTATATGTTGGCATTCATGGTTCACTCAATGAACTTTAGCTCCCCAGTGCCGGCGGCACTTATGCAGCCAACAGACCATGACACTCCTACCACCAAGCTTGACTGTAGGCAAGACACGTTTGTCTTTGTACTCCTCATCTGGTTGCTGCCACACATGCTTGACATCATCTGAACCAAATACTTTTATCTTGTTCTCATCAGACCACAGGACATGGTTCCAGTAATCCATGGCCTTAGGGTGCTTGTCTTAAGCAAACTGTTTACAGGCTTTCTTGTGCATCATCTTTGGAAGAGGCTTCCTTCTGGGGTGACAGCCACGCAGACCTATTTGATGCAGTGTGCAGCATATGGTCTAAGCACTGACTGACTGACCTCCACCCCTTTAACCTCTGCAGAAATGCTGGCAGCACTCATATGTCTATTTCTCAAAGACAACCCCTCAATATGATGCTGAACATGTGCACTCAACTTCTATGGTCAACCATGGCGAGGCCTGTTCTGAGTGAAATATGTTTTTTTTTTTTAACCGCTGTATGGTCTTGGCCACCATGCTGCAGCTCAGTTTCAGGATCTTGGACATCTTCTTATAGCCTAGGCCATCTTTTTGTAGAGCAACAATTCCAGTATGAGAGAGTGAGAGCGATAACACCAAATTGAACACACCTGCTCCCAATTAACACCTGATACCTTGTAACACTAGCGAGTCACATGACACCAGGGATGGAAAATGGCTAATTGGGCCCAATTTGGACGTTTTCACTTAGGGGTGTACTCAATTTTTTTTGCCAGTGGTTTAAACATTACTGATTGTGCGTTGAGTTTTTTTGAGGGGAAAGAAAATTTACACTGTTATACAAGATGTACACTCCTTTGCATTGTTGCAAAGTGTAATTTCTTCAGTCTTGTCACATGAAAATATATAATAAAACAATGTAAGGGGTGTACTCACTTTTGTGAGATACCATAGGTAAGTAGTATGTTTGACAACTATATGAAATGGTGCCACATCTCTTCATGAACCACATAACTTTTCTACAAAACTAAATGTGATTTTTAAGGCACTATGAATAAAACAAAAACACATATATAATAAAGTTCAGAATTTGATTTTGATAAAATATACAGATTTAAAAACAGTAAGAGCTGACCCCTATATAGAGGTAGACTGCTTTACTAGCTATACATCGATAAGCTGTCTATGATTTCCATATAACAAGGAGTTGAACCTGTCCTCTTCGACAACCTGGTAATTTTTCTGTATTATGGGGCCCTGCTGCATTCACAGGGGTTCATGGTTGGGATGCTATGGAGGGCTCTTGTCTCTATCCTTCCCCTTGCTATTTTATATTGATATACACTTTTGTATTTGCACATGGTAGCATACTAATCATGATGTACTCCTGAAGAAAATCTAAAGTTGATGAAACATGTTGAGTTATATACTACATCTATTGAAATTAGGTACATTGGATATGTAAAACAAATATTATGTGAACTGAGTAATAGACAGCTGATCGATGTATAGTTGGTAGATATATCTATATTTTTATAGGGGCCAGCTCTTACTGTATTTAAACGTGTATATTTTAAATCTGAATTGAATAAAATTCTGAATTATATTATATACAATATGTGTTTTTGTACCATTCATAAAAAAAATCATATTTTGTTTTGTAAATAATTATGGATGTTAATTTAGGGACATGGCATTTCTTAATTTAGTTGCTAAACATGGCCCATTTACCTATATAAAGTTCTATGTAGGGTGGTAGGCATCCATTTGTTTTGGATCATGTTTGACAATAGGGATGAACTTTATGTTTGGGTCGAACATGAGTTAGACTTGAACATTGTCTCTTCGCCCAAATGAAAAAAAAAATGAATAAATAAAATAGTGACTAGTGAACAATTTGGGGTGTTCGCGGCAAATTCCAAAGCCGCGGAACACCCTTTAAAAGTCTATGGGAGAAAACAAAAGTGCTCATTTTAAACGTTAATATGCAAGTTATTCTCATAAAAAGTGTTTGGGGACCTGGGTCCTGCTCCAGGGGACATGTATCAATGCAAAAAAAAAGTAAAAAAACCTAAAGTTTTTCAGGAGCAGTGGCTTTTAGAGGTCGACCGATATGGGTTTTTCTCTGGCCGATGCCGATATTTAGAAATCGGGGCAGCCGATATACAGTAGGTGACTGGGATATTGTGTCAATCTCGCTCCCTTTCTCGGCGAGATTGAGCACTTGCGAGCCCCATCGCGGGAGCCAGCGCCGAGCTGGCTTGCCGCGATGGAGACAAAGCCGTCATAGAAGCGACGGGGATCCGACTTGGATTCCCGCCAATTCTACACGTGGGCGGAGTTTGTTATGAATCCTGAAGGAGAAATCCCCGCCGGATTTAAAAAAAAATCCGGCATGGGTTCCCCCCTCAGGAGCATAACGGGCCCTTAGGTCTGTTATGGGTTGTAAGGAGACCCCCCTACGCCGGAAAAACGGCGTGGGGGTCCCCCACAATCCATAACAGACCCGTATCCAAAGCACGCCGGCCGGCCGGTCAGGAAGGGAGTGGGGGCGAGCGAGCGCCCCCCCCCCCCCTCCTGAGCCGTACCGGGCAGCATGCCCTCAACATGGGGGGGTTAGGTGCTCTGGGGCAGGGGGCGCACTGCGGCCCCCCACCCCAGAGCACCCTGTCCCCATGTTGATGAGGACAGGGCCCCTTCCCGACAACCCTGGCCGTTGGTTGTCGGGGTATGCGGGCGGGAGACTTATCGGAATCTGGAAGCCCCCTTTAATAAGGGGGCCCCCAGATACCGGCCCCCCACCCTAAGTGAATGAGTATGGGGTACATCGTACCCCTACCCATTCACCTGCAAATAAAAAGTGTAAACACAAATAAACCACACAGGGTATTGAAATATTTTATTAGTTGGCCGCCGGGGGGGGTGTGTATGATCGCTTTTATAAAAGCGCCCCCCTCCGGCGGGCTTCTGCGGGGGGGTGGGTGCCGCCGTCTGGTTCTCTTCCACCGCCGGGGGGCGCTTTGATAAAAGTGCCCACCACCCGGCGGGCTTCTTTCGATGTCTTCGGCGGCGGGGGGGTCTTCTCCCACTCTCCGGGGTCTTCTCCCGCTCTCCGGGGGTCTTCTCCGCTCTCCGGGGGTCTTCTCCGCTCTCCGGGGGTCTTCTCCCACTCTCCGGGGGTCTTCTTCTTCTTCAGGACTCTTCTGCGACGTCGGCGTCTTCTTCTTCTTCTGCTCTCCAGATGTTGACGCGACGCATCCTTCCGCTGTTATGCCGGGCGCGCGGCTCGCCGCGAAATATATAGGCCTGTCTTGTGACGTCGCAGTCCCATCATGCTCCGGTAGGTATCACGTGGGTAGGTAGCACGTGGTACCTACCGGAGCATGATGGGACTGCGACGTCACAAGACAGGCCTATATATTTCGCTGCGAGCCGCGCGCCCGGCATAACAGCGGAAGGATGCGTCGCGTCAACATCTGGAGAGCAGAAGAAGAAGAAGAAGACGCCGACGTCGCAGAAGAGGGGGCCGCCGCCGCTAGTAATTGAGCTAACACACGAAGATAGCGGCGGCGAGTCCTGAAGAAGAAGAAGACCCCCGGAGATCGGAGAAGACCCCCGGAGAGCGGGAGAAGACCCCGGAGAGTGGGAGAAGACCCCCGGAGAGCGGAGAAGACCCCCGGAGAGCGGGAGAAGACCCCGGAGAGTGGGAGAAGACCCCCCCGCCGCCGAAGACGTCGAAAGAAGCCCGCCGGGTGGTGGGCGCTTTTATCAAAGCGCCCCCCGGCGGCGGAAGAGAACCAGACGGCGGCACCCACCCCCCACAGAAGCCCGCCGGAGGGGGGCGCTTTTATAAAAGCGATCATACACACCCCCCCCCAGGCGGCCAACTAATAAAATATTTCAATACCCTGTGTGGTTTATTTGTGTTTACACTTTTTATTTGCAGGTGAATGGGTAGGGGTACGATGTACCCCATACTCATTCACTTAGGGTGGGGGGCCGGTATCTGGGGGCCCCCTTATTAAAGGGGGCTTCCAGATTCCGATAAGTCTCCCGCCCGCATACCCCGACAACCAACGGCCAGGGTTGTCGGGAAGGGGCCCTGTCCTCATCAACATGGGGACAGGGTGCTCTGGGGTGGGGGGCCGCAGTGCGCCCCCTGCCCCAGAGCACCTAACCCCCCCATGTTGAGGGCATGCTGCCCGGTACGGCTCAGGAGGGGGGGGCGCTCGCTCGCCCCCACTCCCTTCCTGACCGGCCGGCCGGCGTGCTTTGGATACGGGTCTGTTATGGATTGTGGGGGACCCCCACGCCGTTTTTTCGGCGTAGGGGGGTCTCCTTACAACCCATAACAGACCTAAGGGCCCGTTATGCTCCTGAGGGGGGAACCCATGCCGGATTTTTTTTTAAATCCGGCGGGGATTTCTCCTTCAGGATTCATAACAAACTCCGCCCACATGTAGAATTGGCGGGAATCCAAGTCGGATCCCCGTCGCTTCTATGACGCGCTCGCTGGAATGTGCTTTTACTATTCCAGCGAGTGCGAGATTTCGGCAGCCTGTCGCCGAGATTCAGCGCGATGCTGGCGTGCTAAAAACACATTCTCGGCGGCAGGCACTGTATGATGCCGATTTTTGCGGCCGATATTTTAGACCGATTTTTTTTTTTTTGCAGGTGGCACTGGCTCATGACACTGATTGGCAGGTTGCACTGGGTGACACTAATTGGCACTGGAAGATGGCACTAGCAGATGGCACTGATTGGCAGGTGGCACTTATTGGCACTGGCAGGTTGCACTGGATGGCACTGAAAGATGGTACTAGCAGATGGCACTGACTGTCAAGTGGCACTTATTGGCACTGGCAGGTGGCACTAATTGACATTGGCAGGTGGCACTAGATGACACTGGCAGGTGGCACTAGTTAGCATTGACAGATGGCCTTGAATGGCAGATGGCAGTGGTCGGCACTGGCAGATGGCACTGATTGGCATGTGGCACTAACAGGTGACACTGGCAAGTGGCACTGGTTGGCACTGACTGGCACGTGGCACTAATTGGCACTGGCATGTGGCAATTGATGGCATTGGCAGATGGCACTGGATGGCTTTAGTTGGAACTGGCAGGTGGCACTGGATGGCACTGGCAGGTGGCACTGGATGGCAGGTGGCACTAGATGGTGGCACTGTTATTGGCACTGGCAGGTGGCATTGGCAGATGGCACTGGCAGGTGCCATTGGATGGCAGGTGGCACAAATTGACACTGGCACAAAAAAAATGGTGTCACCCCCCTCAGTACAGACCCCCTCTCCCTCCAGTATAGACACCCCCCCTCGGTGCAGACCCCCCTCCTCAGTACAGACACCGCCCCCTCTCCTCAGTACAGACCCCCCCTTCATAGTACAGACACCCCCTCCCTCAATACCAGAGAGCAATGCGTGTGTCCCACAAGCACCGTGGGCCCCTCCTCCTCTGTGTGTGTAAACAGAGAGGAGGGCCGCTGCGCTGGGTGTACCAAGATGGCCGTGGCTCCGGAGCTAGGCCGAAGCCATGGCCTTTCCTGTTGCTATGGCGGCGGCGGCAATCCGCGGAACACAGTGTGCCGATCCATTGCCGATCCGGTGCCGATCACGGATCAACAGTGATCCATTGCACCACTAGCGACCATGTTAAATATCGGCCTAATTTGGATAAAAATCGTCTGATTTCTCCAAAACGGCCAAGTACCGGCCGATATATCGGCCTGCCGATATATCGGTCGACCTCTAGTTTTAATGATGCTTAAAGTGAAACAATAATAGTGAAATATTCCTTTAAATGTCATACCTGGGGTGTCTATAGTATGCCTGTAAAGTAGCGCATGTTCCCCCTGTTTATAACAATCTCTGCACAAAATGACATTTCTAAAGGAAAAAAAAGTAATTTAAAAATACTCGTGGCTATAATGAATTGTTGGGTCCCGGGAATACAGATAAAAGTTATTGAAAAAAAACGGCATGGGTTCCCCCTTAGTTCATTACCAGGCCCTTTGGGTCTGGTATGAATATTAAGGGGAACCCCGAACCAAAATTAAAAAAAATGTGTGGGGGTTCCCTTAAATTCCATATCAGGCCCTTCAGGTCTGGTATGGATTTTAAGGGAAACCCCTCACCAAAATAAAAAAAATGGCATGGGGTTCCCCCAAAAATCCATACCAGACCCTTATCCAAACACGCAACCAGGCAAGCCGCAGGAAAAGAGGGGGACGAGAGAGCGCCCCCTTTCTTGAACTATAGCAGGCCACATGCCCTCAACATGGGGACGATGTCCCCATATTGATGGGGACAAGATCCTCATCCCCAAAACCCTTGCCTGGTGGTTGTGGGGGTCTGCGGACAGGGTGCTTATCGTAATCTGGAAACCCCTTTTAACAAACATGTGAATTGGTAACTGGGTACATTGTACCCCTACCATTTGGAGACAGCTTGGGACAAGTCCTTTATTAAAAAGAAAAAAAGAAAAAAAATTCCAACAATGTAATCCATTCTCAAGCAATACGGAAAAAAAAGGCTTCTCGATCCCGCTGCTGTGAACGATACGCCTCCATAGGAGGTGCCTGGCTGAAAGATGCATGAACCGTTTGACAGCTCTTTTATATCTTAAGGCGGAGCCACCCATCATGTGCGTCGGTGAACCCCACCCCCTCTGACGTAAGGGGAAATGCCGTGGTTATCCAGTGACATGTACGGGTGACCCCGCTTCCCTCTAATGCAGGTTTACCATTGCATCAGAGGGGGCGGGGTCACTCGTACAAGTCACTGGATAACCCCAGCGATTCCCCTTGCATCCGAGGGGGGCTGGGACCACCCACGCATGTAACAGGTAGTCCCGCCCTCAGTTATAAAAGAGCTGTCAAACAGGTCATGCGTCATTTGGCCGGGCGCCTCCTATGGAGGCAGTATCGTTCGTAGTGGCGGAATCGAGCCAGCTTTTTTTTGTTCTCCGTATTGCTCAAGAATGGATTACATTGTTGCCATTTTTTTTATTTTTCCTTTTTGTCTTAAATAGAGGACTTGTTCCAAGCTGTCTCCTGTGGTTTTTAACATTTTGACACATTTTTGTGAAATGGTAGGGGTACAATGTACCGTGTTACCAACTCACATAGGGGGGCCGGGATATGGAGGTCCCCTTTGTTAAAGGGGGCTTACAGATTCTGATAAGCACCCCGCCCACAGACCCCCACAACCAACGGGCAAGGGTTGTGTGGATGTGTGGATGAGGCCCTTGTCCCCATCAACATGGGGACATCCTCCCCATGTTGAGGGCATGTGGCCTGGTACAGTTCAGGAGGGGGGTGCTCTCTCGTCCCCCCTCTTTTCCTGCGGCCTGCCAAGTTGCATGCTCAGATAAGGGTCTGGTATGTATTTTTGGGGGAACTCAATGCCATTTTTTTTTCATTTGGGTGTGGGGTTCCCCTTAAAATCCATACCAGACCTGAAGGGTTTGGTATGGATTTTGAGGGGGACCCCTACGCCATTTTTCAAAAGAAAATTGGCACAGGGTTCCCCTTAATATCCATACCAGACCTGAAGGGCCTGATATGGAATTTGGGGGGACCCCCTTAATATTCATACCAGACCCAAAAGGCCTGGTAATGGACTAAGGGGGGAACCCATGCCATTTTTTTCAATGACTTTTATCTGTATTGCTGGGACCCAACAATTCATTAAATGACTTTTTCCTTTTAGAAATGTAATTTTGTGCAGAAAAGTATAAACATGGGAAACATGCGCTACTTTACAGGCATACTATAGAAACCCCCAGGTACGAAATTTAAAGGAGTATTTCACTTTCATTGTTTCACTTTAAGCATTATTAAAATCACCGCTATCCAAAAAAATTCAGTTTTGAAAACTTTTTTTTTTGCATATTAACCTTAAATTAGCACTTTTTATATGTCATGTTTGTGTCTAATAGACTTTAACTGTGTTTGCGTGTTCGAACACATTTTTTACCTGTTTGCATGTTCTGCTGTGATCCAAACTGGGGGGGGGGGGGGGTGTTCGGCTCATACTGTATAATCTTGCGATGTATTCATTTTATTTCAATTTTTTTGTATACTGTACTTGATTGTGACTACTATTGCTATATTTGATTTAAATCAATCCTATGTATCATGGTAGAGTTTAGAGGTAGTGATCAGAAAAAATTTGATGACAAGGAAGCAACTAAAGCATGTGGAAAAAGAAAAAACCTGAAACAGACTCTTCTTCTTTGTTTTTCAGCTTGAGGAAAGTTTTGTCCAGATAAAAAGTCATTAACATGTTGGCATGTTAAATTGTTTGAGAGATACATAAAAGAAGAGCGTAACTCTATAGGATTGAGAATACAAATCTTCCCAAATTAATCAATAATCTTAGTTGAATTTAAAAAGAGGTGGAAGGAGAATTTGACATTGTGCTCAAGAAATATGATGATTTTATATGGAACTTATATGGGATTTGGTACTACAAATCCCAAAAGGTAATATTAGACAGTAAGATACAATATATATATATATATATATATATATATATATATATATATATATATATATATATATATATATATATATATATATATATATACCTTCAGTTGCTGATTTTTTACCTAAAACTATTGTAATAATACAATAAACAACTATTGATTAAAAAGGAAAAAATATTTTGTAGAGAAAAAAACAGCAATCATGGAGATCTGGTTACTTCTCTTATGGATCACAGGAGCCAGTCCAGACTCAAGTAAGATCACAGCAATGAAGTCGGGATACACCCACATGCCTAGACTGGCACCCAGCTCAGCCTCTCTGTGAGCTGCTGAGAGCCTGAGCAGGCCGCTCCCACCCCCTGTCAACTCCACAGCCCAGTGCTCCAGTGAGTGAGGTAGGGCAGAGAAGAGAGCAGTGACTGACTGACAGTCACCAGCCATCTGCTCAGTAATCCCTGAGAACCCCTTAGGGAGCCCTGAGAACTGAGCGATAGGTGGTGTTTGTTTGCTCAGTTCTCGGTGTTAGAGCAAGTGGGGGATAGATGTAGTATCAGACTGAAACTCCATACTTCTCTTTTAAAGATGGCATACTCATGTAGACAAAAAGAGACCTAATAATGATAGAGAACAGAGTATTCAGGTTGATTATGAACAAATCAGCTATTCAATTTAAATAAAACAGTCGTTTTGTAGAAAGTAGAGACATTATTGTGATGGGTACATGAATCTGTTGAATAATAATAGGTCTATTGTGCACAATTCTTTACAACAACATTTGCAACATTCTTCATAGTTAGATGGTGTTCTGAACAAAGTAAAACATAATAATGACTCTTTTTTTGGAATACCTACTCATAAAGTGCACCCCCCCTCCCCCAGAGTAGGCAGGGGCATAGACATTTATATGAGGAAGCTGTATCCTTCTAATGCTTGATTGAAAGTTATTAATATGTCCTCCTGTGTGCTTTCTTTAGGACTTAGTGCCTTGAGATTTGATAAAAGATCTTCAACTTTTTGATGAATCATTCTAAAGATATAGGGCCAAATTCTCAGCGGCGCTACGGCGGAGTATCTCAGATACCCCGTCGTATCGCCGTTTTTTTGGCTCGTATCTATGCGAGTGATGCTTAGCATCACTTTGGCATAGATACGCTTGAACATCCGACAAGTGTAATACCATTACACTTGCGGATCGTAGTTGTAATGACAACTCCGGCCACTAGGTGGCCTTTACGTTGTTTTCTCATTTGCCTATGCAAATGAGGCTACTACGCCGATTCCCGATCACTTTTACGCCGCCCCGTCGTCGCGTACGTCGTTTACGAACTTGTAAGGTTACCCCTGCTTCTATGAGGAGTAACCTTACGAAGTCCCGTCGGATGCCATCAGGTGCCGTCGTATGCCATGTTAAGTATGGCGTCGGGTCAGCGTCGGCTTTTTCCGTCGCTTACGTTGTTTTACTAACTCGTTTGCGAATAGGGCTTTGTGTAGTGACGATCATGTCGTTTTGACGTCGGTTTCAACGGCGCTTTCCGAAGTGAGCTGGAGCATGCGCCCTGGGCCTTTTCCCCGGCCGGCGCATGCGCAGTTCGTTCGATGCGGGGGCGCACTTAATTTAAATACAAGCCGCCCCATTTGAATTACGCGGGCTTACGCTGGGCGATTTACTCTACGCCTCCGCAAACTACGGAGCAAGTGCATGGAGAATACGGCACTTGCTCTAGTACGATGCGGCGGCGTAGTGTAAATGGCTTACGCTTTGCCGGCCAATTTCTTAGAGAATCTCAGGAATCTCAGGAATTGCCTTCAGACTATTCTAGTCATTCAACATAAGAGCTTAAAGCTTTACATGATCTTTCATTTCTGTTTCATGTGGATACACAGATTGATTTGATTTGATTGATTTGATTTACTGAATAGATTTTGGATCAGGTATAGAGTTGAGCGGACACCTGGTTGTTCGGGTTCGATGTTCGCTGTTCGTAAAAAAGTCCGGGTTCGGGACCCAAACTTGACCCGAATATGACCCCGAACCCGAACCCCATTGAAGTCAATGGGGACCCGAATTTTTGACTACTAAAATGTCTCTAAAAAACGAATGGAAAGGGCTAGAGGGCTTCAAATGGCAGCAGCATGTTGGTAAGAGCATGGCAAGTACCCTGCAAACAAATGTGGATAGGGAAATAACTTAAAATAACATAAAATACATAAAAATAATGAATAATGAAAAATTTGACCTAGGAGAACGAGGTCCATATGGAGTAGGAGGTTGAGGTGGTGGTGGATGTGGCAGTGGTGGTGGAGCTGGACGAGGTAGCCAACACAGGTTTTTGTTTTTAATTTACTTATTTTTTAAATTAGGGTACACCACAAAAGAGTGAGAAAAATCAGAAAGACAAGAATGGCTGGGTAGGTTTGGTATACGCGTCTATTCTGCACAAGGTACGGACAAATCCTGTGGGATCCATGCCTGGTTAATTTTAATGAATGTGAGCTTGTCCACATTGGCTCTGGACAGGCGGCTGCTCTTGTCTGTGATAACGCCTTCTGCCGTGCTAAATACACGTTCAGATAATACACTGGCTGCACGGCAGGCCAGCACCTCCAAGGCGTAAAGGGCAAGCTCAGGCCATGTGTCCAATTTGGAGACCCAGAAGTTTAAGGGGGCAGACTCGTCATTCAGTACGTGTAGGCGTGTGCACACATACTGCTCCACCATGTTGCTGAAATGCTGCCTCATGCTAAAACGTTCTATATCAGCTGGTAGTGCTGGTTGTTGTTGCGTGCTGACAAACATTCCTTTTCCACATTTTGGCTATGCTAACCCTGCCTTCTGAGGTGCTGGCGGTCCCCCGGCTGCGTTGGCGACCTCTTCCTCCTCCTCTGCCTTTGCCTTGTGCTTCCACTGTGCCCCCGCTGTCAGGTGGGAATTCCACCAGCAGCGCGTCTACCAGTGTGCGCTTGTACTTGCGCCTCTTGCGATCACGCTCCAGTGAGGGAATTAAGGAACTAAGGATTGTACATTGTCCTTGTAATGGGGATCCAACAGCGTGGCCACCCAGTAATCAGCACCTGTTAAAATGCGAGGACACTGCAGCATGTAATGGCTCATGTGTGCCAGGCTGCCCAGAGGCAGTCCTCTGTGGGAGGTGTATCGTCTGTGTCCTCTGTATCCCCCCAGCCACGCACCAGTGATGACCATGAGCTGGTCTGGGTACCACCCTGCTGTGAACATGGTTCCTCCTCCTCCATCTCCTCCTCCTTATCCTCCACCTTGTCATCCTCCAGAACTGTGCCCTTGATGGACAATTGTGGACCTGGTGTTTGTTGGCGCAGGAACCCACCCTCAGATCCACTTGTGAATGACTGCCCTGAAAGCTTTGGAAATGATCCCGATTCCTCCTCCTCCTCCTCCTGTGCCACATCCTCTTTCATCATCAACCGAAGCATTTTTTCAAGGAGGCATAGAACTGGTATAGTAACGCTGAGAACGGCATCATCGCAACAAGGCATACAGGTCTCCCATGGAGGCCCAGTTATTGGTGGTGAAGTGGTTCTGTTCCACAGAGCGACTTACGCGTGCGTGCTGCAGATGAAACTCCACTATCGCCTGCTGCTGCTCGCACAGTCTGGCCAGCATGTGCAAGGTGGAGTTCCACCTTGTGGGCACGTCACATATTAGGTGGTGAGCGGGAAGGCCGAAGTTACGCTGCAGCGATGACAGGCAAGCAGCAGAAGGGTGTGAATGCCAAAAGTGCGCACAGATGGCCCGCACTTTCTGCAGCAGCTGTGGCATATTGGGGTAACCAAATTTAGCACATGCCCAAGGCAAGGGATGTGCATCAAACCGGCTAGGCCCAGAGCTGCTACGAGATTTCGCCAATTATCACACACCACCAGGCCCGGCTTGAGGCTCACTGCCGCCAACCACTCATCGGTCTGTTGTTTCATGTCCCTCCACAACTCCTGCGCGGTGTGGAGTTTTTCCCCCAAACAGGAAAGTTTTAAAACTGCCTGCTGTCGTTTACCCATGGCTGTGCTGAAGTTGGTGGTGAATGTGTTACACTGACTGGATGAGGAGCTGGTAGAGGATGAGGAAGCGGAGTAGGAGGAGTTAGCAACGGGAGCAAACTGAAGCGTCCTGCAATCCTCGGTGGTGGAAGGACATGCGCCAAACTGCTATCCGCCTCAGGCCCAGCCGCCACTGCATTTACCCAGTGTTAGGGAGATATAACGTCCCTGACCGTCCTTACTGGTCCACGTATCCGTAGTTAGGTGGACCTTGCCACAGATGGCATTGCGCAGTGCACACCTGATTTTGTCCCCCACTTGGTTGTGCAGAGAAGGGATGGCTCACCTGGAAAAGTAGTGGCGGCTGAGCACGACGTAATGTGGGACAGCCATGCCATCAGGCTTTTAAAACTCTGCTTCTCCACCAGACGGAATGACAGCATTTCAAAGGCCAGGAATTTTGAAATGCTGGCATTCAGGGCCAGGGATCGCGGGTGGGTAGGGGGGTTCTTCCTCTTCTGCTCCAGTGTTTGGGAGATAGAGAGCTGAACGCTTCCATGGGACATTGTGGAGATGTTTGGTGACCCAGGTGGTAGTGTTGCTTGCCGATCATCTGATTCTCTGATGCCACTGTCACTACAGAGGTGGATGAAGAGGCCAAGACTGAAGCAGAAGAGGAAGCAGGAGGATCCAGAGACCTTTTTTGGTTTTTGAGGTCACTACTCCACTGCAGCTCGTGCTTTGCACTTAGATGACTGGTAATGCAGGTTGTGCTCAGGTTGAGAACGTTTATGCCTCGATTCAGGCTCTGATTGCACAGCGTGCAAACCACTCGTGTCTTGTCATTAGCACATTGTGTGAAGAACTGCCACGCTAGGGAACTCCTTGGACCTGGCTTTGGTGTGCTCGGTCCCTTGCTGCGTTGGGCAGTAGTAGGGGTACTGTCTAGGGGTCAGACGCTCCGCTTTTGCACCCTGATCCCTCTTCTGCTGTGCTGGTGGCTCTGTGCGACCACCGCCTCTTCCTCCGAACTACACAGGTCACCTGCATGACGCTGATTCCATGTGGGGTCGAGGACCTCATCGTCCTCCACATCATCTTCCACCCTGTCTTTACCACTGCCCTCCTTGTCGGTCTGCACAATTGCGAAAGCAGCAGCAGTTGGCAACTGTGTTTCTTCATCATCCGAGACGTGCTGTGATGGTCCCCCCATGTACTCATCTTGAAACATAAGTGGTTGGGCATCGGTGCACTCAATCTCTTCCACTTCTGGGGCAGGGCTAGGTGGATGGCCCTGGGGAAACATGCTAACAGAGTCATCAAAAAGCAGAAGAGACTGCTGCATGATTTGGGGCTCAAACTGCTTGGCTGATTTGCAAGGGGGTGAGGTGAAAGACTGATGGACATCGGCTGCAGGTGCCAACTCTGATCTTTTAGCACAAGACTCGTTGGGAGACAATGTGAAGAAACTGGAGGCACTGTCAGCAACCCAATCTACTATTGCCTGTTCTGCTCCTGGCCTCAACATTTGTAGAGCCGGATTAGGCCCCACCAAATACCGCTGCAGGCTCTGTCGCCTACTCGCACCTGAGGAAGGTGTTTCACTTGTGCGTGTAGCTGGCACAGATCGACCACGTCCTATCCCTGTAACAGGAGCTCCACCAGCAGCACCATGACAGCGGCCACGTCCCTTTTTTGACGTTCTCCTTATATTTCTCAAATATAGGATCTTGCCCTAAATGGCTGTTTTTTTTAATAGAACAATAGAAGAACACTAGCTATGGTGTTTATCTCACACCTACAGATATGCAGGAAACACACCAAAAAATGTATTTGCCCAAAATGTTTTTTTTTTTTTTTGAATAGCACAACAGAAAACAGTATGTGAAGTGTATCTCACACGTACAGATATGCAGGCAAGAATGCAAACACTGGAGGAAAAACTGTAAAATATTATTTTTTTTGCCCTAAATGGGTGTTTTTGAATAGAACAATAGAAGAAAACTAGCTAGAGTGTTTATCTCACACCTACAGATATGCACCAAAAAATGTATTTTCCCAAAATATTTTTTTTTTTTAAATTGCACAATAGAAAACAGTATGTAAAGTGTGTATCTAACACGTACAGATATGGAAGAAACACTGAGAAACAATGGAGGAAACACTGCAAAATGTTTATATTTTCCCTAAATGGTTGTTTTTTGAATAGCACAATAGAAGAAAAGTATATACAGGGTGTATCTCACAGGAACATATATCTCTCCCTATAAGAACAAGCAGGAACCTTGCACTAAACTATCTAATGCAGAGTATCTCACAGGAACAGATGCACTGCTGCTGCAATTTAATTTGTGAACCAGCACTGACTCCTATATAATTCTCTCCCTATAATAAAAAGCAGGAACCTTGCCCTAAACTATAATATGCAGACTATCTCACAGAAAGAAATGCAGTGCTGGTGCAATATGCAGACTATCTCACAGAAAGAAATGCAGTGCTGGTGCAATATGCAGACTATCTTACAGAAAGAAATGTAGTGCTGCTGCAATTTAATTTGTGAACCAGGACTAACTCCTATATAATTCTCTCCCTATAATAACAAGCAGGAACCTTGCCCTGAACTATAATATGCAGACTATCTCACAGAAAGAAATGCAGTGCTGGTGCAATATGCAGACTATCTCACAGAAAGAAATGCAGTACTGGTGCAATATGCAGACTATCTCACAGAAAGAAATGCAGTGCTGCTGCAATTTAATTTGTGAACCAGGACTCCTATATAATTCTCTCCCTATAATAACAAGCAGGAACCTTGCCCTGCCATTGATTTCCTATTCAAATATGCAAATGAGGGAGATATGCTGATTCGTGAACGTATTTGGGTCCGGCGCAGACTAAGTCCACCGAGCGTAAGTGTTAAGTCCGGCGTAAAGTTATTCCTACAAACAGCTGGTTTATATTTGCACCTGACGGGCACAGATCAGCTGGAGAACAGCTCCAGCAGCACCGTTACCCAGGGCAGCCATCAGAAATTATGGGGCCCCTTACACAAAACCTCTGGCCCCTATAATAACAAGCAGGAACCTTGCCCTGAACTATGCCCTGAACTATAATATGCAGACTATCTCACAGAAAGAAATGCTGTGCTGGTGCAATATGCAGACTATCTCACAGAAAGAAATGCAGTGCTGGTGCAATATGCAGACTCTCACAGGAAAAGATGGAGTGCTGGTCCAATATGCAGACTATCTCACAGAAAGAAATGCAGTGCTGCTGGAATTGAATTTGTGAACCAGGACTGACTCCTATATGATTCTATCCCTATAAGAACAAGCTGGAACCTTGCCCTAAACTATAAGATGCAGATCTCACAGAAAGAAACAGTGCTGGTGTAGATTTCTGAAGCAGGATAGTCCTATCTAAATATCTCCCTCCGATCAGCAGCAACCTTTCCTTACCCTAGCTAAAGCAGACTGATGAGCTGTGCTATCTGCCTATAGCTTATATAGAGGCTGGGTCACATGCTGGGTGACATGCTGCACTGGCCAATCACAGCCATGCCATTAGTAGGCATGGCTGTGATGGCTTCTAGATCACACGAGTAAAACAAATGGCGATTGGCTGCCGAACTCCGAACCCGAACCCGAACTTTTAGCAAATTATTCCAATTACCAAAAAAAAATAAAGTTTGGTACAAACCCGAACTTTACAGTTCGGGTTCGCTTAACCCTAATGTCTACCCATAGTGGTGTATTTCTCTCGTATAACCAGTATTTGATATGATCTAGTTTTACTGCCCATAGGTAGTATGGATGAGCTTTATGTTTGGGTTGAACATGAGTAGACTTGAACATTGACTATTCGCCCATTTGCGGAACAGCGAACAATTTGGGGTGTTCGCAGGAAATTCAAAAAGCCGTGGAACACCCTTTAAAAGTCTATGGGGGAAATCTAAAGTGCTAATTTTAAAGGTTAATATGCAAGTTATTGTCCTAAAAAGTGTTTGGGGACCTGGGTCCTGCCCCAGGGGACATGTATAAATGCAAAAAAAAAGTTTGAAAAAATGCATTTTTTTTCCGGAGCAGTGATTTTAATAATGCTGAAAGTGAAACAATAAAAATGAAATATTCCTGTAAATTTCGTACCTGGGGGGGGTGTCTATAGTATGCCTGTAAAGATAGTGTGACCCCATTGTGGGTGATAGAGAGTGTTTCTGGGTATTTCCACGTATGGAGGATTTTGTGATTCCTTAGTGCCTTAGTGATTGTAGCCAGGTTGTGGCGTCGTAGTGTGTACCTGGAGAGGTCGGCAAGTAACCGTATATTGTTGTATTGCTGAGGGATTTTTTTCTGGTTTGCGTGACGCTTGCAATATTTGTTACTTTTCTTGGTAGTAATGCATCCCTTGGGGTAATACATCCCTTGGGGTTCATTAGAGAGAAAGGACGGTTTAGGGACTCTATGGTACCTGTCCACAATAAGGTCTTGTGCTGTCAGCTCTGGCACTAGTGTCGAGAACAGGGTGTGGGCATATTGCAGGAGTTGGCTAGGGGGACAGACTCTGGGATGCCCCTCAGTTTGAGGTTGTTCCTTCTGGATCTATCCTTGCGATTTTGTCTCCATGTTATATCTTCTCCCTGTGGTGTGTGAGCCTCTGCCATCATGTTGTATGAGGATGTATATTCCTCCAACTTGCTTTTAACATGATCCACCCTGTTGCCTATGGCGTGGACCAGGGCCGGACTGGGAGTAAAAACCAGCCCTGGAAAACACTTCATACCAGCCCCATAGCATTAATATACCAGCCCAACATCATAACGTCATTATTTTCTTGTTCATAAAAGAGAAAATCATACATTTTAAAAACATTTAAAGAGCGTATTATATAAAGATAAGACAGATATGAAAGCACATAGGGCTAGGGAGATATATATAAATATACTGTATACACACATACAGTGGAACCTCAGATTCAACATGCCACTTGCCATCCGTCCCCTGTCACCAGATTTAGTGTGTCACTTGCCACAGTCCCGTCACCAGATCATCGTGTCACTTGCCACACATCCCGTCACCAGATTGAGGGTGTCACTTGGACTGGGTGACAGCAGGGGGACTGGCTGACAGCAGAGGACTGGGTGACAGCAGAGGACTGGGTGACAACAGGGGACTGGGTGACAGCAGGGGACTGGGTGACAGAGGACTTGGCGACAGCAGGGGACTGGGTAACAGAGGACTTGGCGACAGCAGGGGACTGAGTGACAGAGGACTTGGCGACAACAGGGCATTGGGTGACAGAGGACGTGGGTGACAACATGGCATTGGGTGACAGAGAATTTGGCGACAGCAGGGGACTGGGTGACAACTGGACGACAACAGGGGACTGGGTGACAAAGGACTGGGTGACAGAGGACTTGGTGACAGGGGACTGGGTGACAAAAGACTTGGTGACAGTAGAGGACTTGGTGACAGCAGGGGACTGGGCGACAGAGGACTTGGCAACAGCAGGGGATTTGGCGACAGAAGGGGACTGGGTGACAGAGGACTTGGTGACAGGGGACTTGGCGACAGCAGGGGACTGGGTGACAGAGGACTTGGTGACAGCAGGGGACTGGGTGACAGGGGACTGGGTGACAGAGGGCTGGGTGACAGAGGGCTGGGTGACAGCAGGGGACTGGGCGACAGCAGGGAACTGGGTGACGCAGGACTTGGCAACAGCAGGGGATTTGGTGACAGAAGGGGACTGGGTGACAGGGGATTTGGTAACAGCAGGGGACTGGGTGACAGGGGACTGGGTTACAGCAGGGGACTTGGCGACAGCAGGGGACTGGGTGACAGAAGGGGACTGGGTGACAGAAGGGGACTGGGTGACAGCAGGGGACTGGGTGACAGCAGGGGACTTGGCGACAGAAGGGGACTGGGTGACAGAGGGCTGGGTGACAGAGGGCTGGGTGACAGCAGGGGACTGGGCAACAGCAGGGAACTGGGTGACACAGGACTTGGCAACAGCAGGGGATTTGGCGACACAGAAGGGGACTGGGTGACAGGGGACTTGGTGACAGCAGGGGACTGGGTGACAGGGGACTTGGTGGGTGACAGCAGGGGACTGGGTGACAGAGGACTTGGTTACAGAGGGCAGGGGACTGGGTTACAGCAGGGGACTGGGTGACAGAGGCAGGGAAAGGGCTGGTGACGACACAGGGACTGGGTGACACAGGACTTGGCAACAGCAGGGGATTTGGCGACAGCTGGGGACTGGGTGACAGCAAGGGAACTTGGTGACAGCAAGGGAACTTGGTGACAGCAGGTGACTGGGTGACAGGGGACTGGGTGACAGAGGGCTGGGTGACAGAGGACTGGGTGACAGGGGGGACTGGGTGACAGGGGGGGACTGGGTGACAGAGGAGTGACTGGGTGACAGAGGGCTGGGTGACAGGGGACTGGGTGACAGAGGACTGGGTGACAGAGGGCTGCAGGGGTGACAGGGGGCTGGGTGACAGGGGGCTGGGTGGTGACAGAGGGCTGGGTGACAGGGGACTGGGTGACAGAGGACTGGGTGACAGGGGAGACTGGGTGACAGAGGACTGGGTGACAGAGCGCTGGGTGACAGAGGGCTGGGTGACAGGGGATTGGGTGACAGAGGGCTGGGTGACAGAGGGCTGGGTGACAGGGGGCTGGGTGACAGGGGACTGGGTGACAGGGGGTGGGTGACAGAGGGCTGGGTGACAGAGGGCTGGGTGATAGGGGACTGGGTGACAGAGGGGGTCTGCTGGTGACAGAGGGCTGGGTGACAGAGGGCTGGGTGATAACGGACTGGGTGACAGAGGGCTGGGTGACAGAGGGCTGGGTGACAGAGGGCTGGGTGACAGAGGGCTGGGTGATAGGGGACTGGGTGACAGAGGGCTGGGTGACAGAGGGCTGGGTGATAGGGGGCGGGTGACAGAGGGCTGGGTGACAGAGGACTGGGTGACAAAGGGCTGGGTGACAGAGGGCTGGGTGACAGAGGGCTGGGTGACAGAGGGCTGGGTGACAGAGGACTGGGTGACAGAGGACTGGGTGACAGAGCGCTGGGTGACAGAGGGCTGGGTGACAGGGGATTGGGTGACAGAGGGCTGGGTGACAGAGTGCTGGGTGACAGAGGGCTGGGTGACAGAGGACTGGGTGACAGGGGATTGGGTGACAGAGGGCTGGGTGACAGAGGGCTGGGTGACAGAGGGCTGGGTGACAGGGGACTGGGTGACAGAGGGCTGGGTGACAGAGGGCTGGGTGACAGAGGGCTGGGTGACAGGGGACTGGGTGACAGAGGGCTGGGTGACAGAGGGCTGGGTGACAGAGGGCTGGGTGACAGAGGGCTGGGTGACAGAGGGCTGGGTGATAGGGGACTGGGTGACAGAGGGCTGGGTGACAGAGGGCTGGGTGACATGGGACTGGGTGACAGAGGGCTGGGTGACAGAGGGCTGGGTGACAGAGGGCTGGGTGATAACGGACTGGGTGACAGAGGGCTGGGTGATAACGGACTGGGTGACAGAGGGCTGGGTGACAGAGGGCTGGGTGACAGAGGGCTGGGTGACAGAGGGCTGGGTGACAGAGGGCTGGGTGATAGGGGGCTGGGTGACAGAGGGCTGGGTGACAGAGGACTGGGTGACAAAGGGCTGGGTGACAGAGGGCTGGGTGACAGAGGGCTGGGTGATAGGGGACTGGGTGACAGAGGGCTGGGTGACAGAGGACTGGGTGACAGAGGGCTGGGTGACAGGGGATTGGGTGACAGAGGGCTGGGTGACAGAGGGCTGGGTGACAGAGGGCTGGGTGACAGAGGACTGGGTGACAGGGGATTGGGTGACAGAGGGCTGGGTGACAGAGGGCTGGGTGACAGAGGGCTGGGTGACAGGGGGCTGGGTGACAGAGGGCTGGGTGACAGAGGGCTGGGTGACAGAGGGCTGGGTGACAGAGGGCTGGGTGACAGGGGACTGGGTGACAGAGGGCTGGGTGACAGAGGGCTGGGTGACAGAGGGCTGGGTGACAGAGGGCTGGGTGATAGGGGACTGGGTGACAGAGGGCTGGGTGACAGAGGGCTGGGTGACAGAGGGCTGGGTGACAGGGGACTGGGTGACAGAGGGCTGGGTGACAGAGGGCTGGGTGACAGAGGGCTGGGTGACAGAGGGCTGGGTGACAGGGGACTGGGTGACAGAGGGCTGGGTGACAGAGGGCTGGGTGACAGAGGGCTGGGTGACAGAGGGCTGGGTGACAGGGGACTGGGTGACAGAGGACTGGGTGACAGAGCGCTGGGTGACAGAGGGCTGGGTGACAGGGGATTGGGTGACAGAGGGCTGGGTGACAGAGGGCTGGGTGACAGAGGGCTGGGTGACAGAGGGCTGGGTGACAGGGGATTGGGTGACAGAGGACTGGGTGACAGAGCGCTGGGTGACAGAGGGCTGGGTGACAGGGGACTGGGTGACAGAGGACTGGGTGACAGAGCGCTGGGTGACAGAGGGCTGGGTGACAGGGGATTGGAGTGACAGAGGGCTGGGTGACAGAGGCTGGGTGACAGAGGGCTGGGTGACAGAGGGCTGGGTGACAGAGGGCTGGGTGACAGAGTGACAGAGGGCTGGGTGACAGGGGACTGGGTGGACAGAGGGCTGGGTGACAGAGGCTGGGTGACAGAGGGCTGGGTGACAGGGGACTGGGTGACAGAGGGCTGGGTGACAGAGGACTGGGTGACAGAGGACTGGGTGACAGAGGGCTGGGTGACAGAGGGCTGGTGACAGAGGACTGGGTGACAGAGGGCTGGGTGACAGAGGGCTGGGTGACAGAGGGCTGGGTGACAGAGGGCTGGGTGACAGAGGGCTGGGTGATAGGGGACTGGGTGACAGAGGGCTGGGTGACAGAGGCTGGGTGACAGGGGATTGGGTGACAGAGGGCTGGGTGACAGAGGGCTGGGTGACAGAGGGCTGGGTGACAGAGGACTGGGTGACAGGGGATTGGGTGACAGAGGGCTGGGTGACAGAGGGCTGGGTGACAGAGGGCTGGGTGACAGAGGGCTGGGTGACAGAGGGCTGGGTGACAGAGGACTGGGTGACAGAGGGCTGGGTGACAGAGGGCTGGGTGACAGAGGGCTGGGTGACAGAGGGCTGGGTGACAGAGGGCTGGGTGACAGGGGACTGGGTGACAGAGGGCTGGGTGACAGAGGGCTGGGTGACAGAGGGCTGGGTGACAGGGGACTGGGTGACAGAGGGCTGGGTGACAGAGGACTGGGTGACAGAGGACTGGGTGACAGAGGGCTGGGTGACAGAGGGCTGGGTGACAGAGGACTGGGTGACAGAGGGCTGGGTGACAGAGGGCTGGGTGACAGAGGGCTGGGTGACAGAGGGCTGGGTGATAGGGGACTGGGTGACAGAGGGCTGGGTGACAGAGGGCTGGGTGACAGGGGACTGGGTGACAGAGGGCTGGGTGACAGAGGGCTGGGTGATAGGGGACTGGGTGACAGAGGGCTGGGTGATAGGGGACTGGGTGACAGAGGGCTGGGTGACAGAGGGCTGGGTGATAGGGGACTGGGTGACAGAGGGCTGGGTGATAGGGGACTGGGTGACAGGGGACTTAGAGACAGCAGCCTTTTTCTTTTTTTTTGTACCTCCATGTTCTGGCCAGAACTTGGGACCGTGCGATCATCACTGAGGCCGGTTCGCCTCCCAGTAACAGGCGGGGGCCACACCCCCTCACGAGTCCCGACCATTGTGAGTGAAGGAGGCGGGCCAGCTCTTAAGCATCAGAGCTCTAAGCCGCCGAATGGCTCAGCGGCTGGAGGAGTCGGCGGGAGGGAACTGTCAGTGTCCTGCATGCGATAGTTCCCTCCCCGCGGCCGCGCCCCCCGCACAATCCACGGCAGCAGACATTTCCTCTCCACCTCCGGTACACGCTGCTGCAGGTGCGCCCTGGTCTAGGAGGGCGGGACTGTCACTTTTCTCACAGCAGCGCGGCAAAAGTTTTAACACTGAGCTTCCAGGCACACAGACACAGCGGGAGTCGGGAGATGATGCCCGCTGATTGTGCGTAACATTGTGCGTAGTGGAGGGGATGGAGGAGGAGGGAGCGGATCTCTGCGCTGCAGCCACAGCTCAGCCCAAAACAGCCCAGGGCAGGCAGCCTGCCGGGAATTTTCCCGGTATCCCGGTAGGCCAGTCCGGCCCTGGCGTGGACCTCCCTTTGGCACTTGTTGATCCCTCTGACCGTGTCAGCTTGTAGTAAGGACCGTAAACACAGTAACACTTCTTTCAGCATTGTGTCAGAGATGGGTCTGTCTTCTGTGGGGAAGTCAGCTATAGGATCTCCTTCATGTGCATTCTGGGCTTTGGTAGTGTGGTGTGGCCTGCTTACCTCCATATTTGGGTCAGCCTGCGGCCTGGCCGAGAGTCCCTCCGTGGCTTGGATTTGTCTGGGCTTCTCGTAGAGGGGCTGGACTTTCCAGAGGATGACTCATTATGCAGCTTGTCTGTGTGGGATGAGGTTGATGGCATCCTGCTGCTGCTGTTGTATGCTCCGGCCCTTTAATCAGGCCGTTGGTCCCGAGAGCCACCGCCATTTTGTTGTAGCACACGTGACGCTGTGGTAAAATAGTTCAACAGTTTTTGCGGCTGCTGTGAGTTTTTTATGCACCTTGGCATCCTCTTGCTGTGCAGCGGGCCAGTGGCAATGTGATGGTGGTGCATATGGCCGTGGATGGTGCCGGTGAGCTTGGATGGTGGTGGATTATCTCCAGCGGACGAGCAGAGCTCTTGTGCTAAGCGTCCATCTTGGAGCCTGGTTGCCCATTTTCATTTTTTAATCTGAAGTAAAATCTGTACTGAGAGAAATAATGGGACTGACTTCCTTCTGAGAAAGATAAATACTTGGCTATCTGACTTTTTTGAGTCACTGACCCAAATTAGGTGGGCATCAAAGTCAGAGTGAAGCTAGAAATCTAACGCGCATTGTTGTTTTAGGTCAGTGAATAAAAAAGCATTAAAGGCTCACTTGGCCCTCCTCTTTTTTGGTGAATACTTGCAGCTATAACAAAAAGTCTCAAAATTCATACCTATTTTTAGTCAGGTGATGTCACAGGTCCTTTTCACCCTTTTATTTCTCCAGCAGTGAGCAGAAATGCTGCAAGGAACAGCATTCTCCTGTTATTCCAGCATAGGTCAAAGAAAATAGGTTGAAAGATACTGGACATTTTATTTCAATATAGGTTTTCTTGGTATTAAAAGATGCTCCATTGAAAAAGGAACCACTCCTTGTTTTAAACAATTGCAATAGCCATTCTCTTTCTAAAAAAAAAAAAAAAAACATTTTTGATTGGAACCCCTTTTTTTCACCCAGTCTTTGATGGAATCAGCATTGTTCTTTACAATGGCTTTTTTGTCCTGAAGACTGAGGGCCAGATTCTCAGAGGCGTTACGACGGAGTATCTCAGATACCCCGTCGTATCGCCTTTTTTTTTGGCTCGTATCTATGCGTGTGATGCTGAGCATCACTTTTGCATAGATACGCTTCTACATCCGACAAGCGTAATACAATTACACTTTCGGATCGTAGATGTAATGACAACTCCGGCCACTAGGTGGCCTTTACGTTGTTTTTTCATTTGCATATGCAAATGAAGTAGTACGCCGATTCTCTATCGCTTTTACGCCGCCCCGTCGTCGCCTACGTCGTTTTCGTCCGCGTAAGGTTACCCCAGCTTCTATGTGGAGTAACCTTACGAGGTCCCGTCGGATGCCGTCGTGTCCCGTCGGATGCCATGTTAAGTATGGCCTCGGGACCGCGTCGTGTTGTGCGTCGTTTACGTCGTTTGCGTACGTCGATTCTCAATGGGGCTGGCGTACGCTGCGATTACGTCGTTTACATTGAGAAAATGTGACGTCCTTTGGAGCATGCGCACTGGGCTTTTCCCCCGGCCGGCGCATGTGCAGTTCGTTCGACGCGGGGGCGCGCTTAATTTAAATACAAGCTGCCCCATTTGAATTGCGCGGGTTTACGCTGCGCGATTTACGCGACGTAAGCGAAACCTCGGGAGCAAGTGCATAGAGAATCAAGCACTTGCTCCAGCAAGCAGCGGCGGCGTAGTGTAACTGGCTTACGCTACGCCGCCGGAATTCTATGAGAATCTGGCCCTGAGAGATCAAATATTTAAAATAATTTAGGAGTCACAGGTCTGCTTTCAGAAACAGCTCAACCTCTGTTTTAAACTCAGTGGGCCAGATTCTCAAAGAAGTTACGCCGGTGTATGTGGAGATGCGCGGCGTAAGTGTAAATTTGCACTGGAGTATCAATGCACCGTACCCACAGAACTAGACACGCACCAAATAGGCTACTCCCGACCGGTGTAACTTGCCTACGCCTGCACATCCTAGGTGCATATTTATGCCGGACGCATCTGGTAAACCCATTGATTTCCTATGCAAATATGCAAATGAGGGAGATACGCCGATTCCCGAACATAGGCCCGTTCGGCGCAGGCTACGCGCGGTGTGCCTAAGCTGTTTGGCCGGCCTAAAGTTACCCCTCATAAAAGCAGGGGTAACTTTGCACCAGACTTGCTCAAGTCAGATGGAGAGCAGCTTCAGCAGCACCGTTACAGGACAACACATGGCAGCCATGGTCCTAGCACTAGTAATGGGTCCCCTGCCACCAGGGCCGCCATCAGGGGGGTACAGGCAGTACACCTGTAAGGGGCCCGGGGGTCCCCAGGGGCCTGGATGGGAACCCCCTTAAAAAAAAAAAACTTTTTTATATTTTTATTTTTTTAGGGGTCCGGAGGCCACCAGGGCCCCAGATGGGAACCCCCTTTTTTATATAAAAAGAAATTACCAAATAAGGGGGCTTTCCATTCGGGACCTCTGGGCCCTAATAATAATAATGATAATAATAATTATATATATATTTTTGTCCGAAAGGCACTGGCCGTGAACTTGTTCTGCATACAGACAGCAGAACTTTTTCAGCCAACATTCACGAAACTATGTCGTTTTTCTGCTCTTTTGTCCGATGGAGCGTAGAGACGGTTTGATTATACGTCAAAACACGTCCATCGGAATATTCGATCGTGTGTGCGATCCTTTAGCCTGTAGGGTTCAATATTGGGTTGGCTCACCCTTTGCAGCTATAAAAGCTTCAACTCTTCTGGGAAGGACGTCTACAAGGTTTAGGAGGGTGTCTATGGGAGTGTTTGACCATTCTTTCAGAAGTGTATTTGTGAGGTCAGAAACTGATGTTGGATAAGAAGGCCCGGCACACAGTCTCAGCTCTAATTCATCCCAAAGGTGTTGAGGTCAGGACTCTGTGCAGGCCAGTCCAGTTCCTCCACCCCAAACTCACTGATTTATGTCTTTATGGTCCTTGCTTTGTGGACTGGTCCAAATCATTTGATGAAAGGGGGGTTATGGTGTGGGGTTGTTTTCAGGAGTTGGACTTGGCCCCTTAGTTCCATTGAAGGGAACACTTAACCACTTGTCATCTGCCCACCGTCAAATGACGGCGGGCAGACGACTCCATTATCCTGACATCACGTCATATGACGTGATGTCCCTTTAAAGCCGCGGACGGGCGCGCGCGCGTCGCCGGCGGCGCGCGCGCGCACCCGCGCGCACCCGCCGCTCTGCGGGGATCCCGTGCGAGTGCCCGGCGGCAACGATCGCCGCTGGGCACACGCGATTGCTCAGTAACTGAGCGGGGACGTGCAGCTCTGTATGTAAACACAGAGCTGCACGTCCTGTCAGGGAGAGAGGAGAGCGGTTGTGTCCCTTGTACATAGGGACACAATCGGTCACCTCCCCCAGTCACCCCCCCCTCCCCCCACAGTTAGAACACTCATAGGACACACATTTAACCCCTTCCCCGCCCCCTAGTGGTTAACCCCTTCACTGCCAGTCACATTTATACAGTAATCAATGCATATGTATAGCATTGTTCACTGTATAAATGTAAATGGTCCCAAAAATGTCAGAAAAGTGTCCGAAATGTCCGCCATAACGTCGCAGTCCCAATAAAAAAATCGCAGATCGCCGCCATTAATAGTAAAAAAAAAAAAAAAATGCCATAAACTATCCCCTATTTTGTAAACGCTATAAATTTTGCGCAAACCAATCGATAAACGCTTATTGCATTTTTTTTTTTACCAAAAATATGTAGAAGAATACGTATCGGCCTAAACTGAGGGAAAAAATATTTTTTTTATATATTTTTTGGGTTATTTATTATAGCAAAAAGGAAACAATATTGCATTTTTTTTTAAATTGATGCTCCTATTTTTGTTTATAGCGCAAAAAATAAAAACTGCAGAGGTGATCAAATACCACCAAAAGAAAGCTCTATTTGTGGGAAAAAAAGGACGCCAATTTTGTTTGGGAGCCACGTCGCACGACCGCGCAATTGTCAGTTAAAGCGACGCAGTGCCGGAAGCTTATATTTTGTCTGGGCAGGAAGGGGGTGTAGGTGCACAGTAGTTAAGTGGTTAAGGCGTCAGCATACCAAGACATTTTGGACAATTTCATGTTCCCAACTTTGTAGAAACAATTTGGGGAGGGCCCCTTCCTGTTCCAACATGACTGCTCACCATGGCAAAAAGCAAGGTCTATAAAGACATGGATGAGCAAGTTTGGGGTGGAGGAACTTGACTGGCCTGCACAGAGTCCTGACCTCAACTCGATAGAACACCTTTGAAATTAATTAGAGCAGAGACTGCAAGCCAGGCCTTCTTGTCCATCAAAAAAAAAAAATATATATATATATATATTAAAAAAATATATATATAAAAAAAAGGGGGGGTTCCCATCCGGGCCCCTGGGGACCCCCGGGCCCCTTACAGGTGTACTGCCTGTACCCCCCTGATGGCGGCCCTGGTCATAAGTCTCCATTGCTGTTATGAGGGCTGACATCTCCTGGGTGTTAAAGGTTTTTTTCCTATTCTGCCTGTGGGGAACGGGAGCAGCCATCTCACAGCAAAAGTACCTTCCCTGGGGGGTAATAAAATTGGATGTACTTTTGCATCGGCTGGGCGTAAGTTGGGCCGGTGTATCTCTATAAGTTGGGCCGGCATAGTTGTGAGCATGCTCAGAAGGGATCGAACGTACTGAGCATGCTCCGTTCAACATAGGCCGGGCGTAAATCACTAGACCATTCATTTGCATAACGACACACCCACTTCCACTTGCACCGGCTTACACCGACTAAATTAAGTTAGGCCGGTGCAAAGTCAGGCACAAGTGCTTTGTGAATACTGTACCTGCCTCTCCGAGTTACGTCGGTGTAGTGTATCTGAGATACGCTACGCCTGCCTAAAGATAGACAATTCTACGAGAATCTGGCCCAGTGGCTGCAAAACACTTATGCCGCGTACACACGGTCGTTTTTTGCGATGAAAAAAAACGACGTTTTTTAAAACGTCATTTAAATTGATCGTGTGTGGGCAAAACGTCGTTTTTTGTCTTCAAAAAAACGACCAAAAAAAAATTCCAACATGCTTGAATTTTTTGTGTCGTTTTTCAAAACGTCGTTTTTTGTTTCACAAAAAGTCTCCGTGTGTAGCAAAAACGTCTTTTAAAACGACGTTTTTCAACCCGCGCATGCCCAGAAGCTAGTTATGAAGCGAGCTTCAATGGAAAAGAGTGGTGAACGTAACCTTGCTTTTTGTGAAAAAACGATGGTGTGTATGCAAAATTGTCTTTGAAAAGTGACGTTTCAAAAACGTCGTTTTTTACTTCACACAAAACGTCGTTTTTTTTCATCGCAAAAAACGACCGTGTGTACGCGGCATTAGGGCCAGATTCTCATAGAATTCCGGCGGCGTAGCGTAAGCCAGTTACACTACGCCGCCGCTGCTTGCTGGAGCAAGTGCTTGATTCTCTATGCACTTGCTCCCGAGGTTTCGCTTACGTCGCGTAAATCGCGCAGCGTAAACCCGCGCAATTCAAATGGGGCGGCTTGTATTTAAATTAAGCGCGCCCCCGCGTCGAACGAACTGCGCATGCGCCGGCCGGGGGAAAAGCCCAGTGCGCATGCTCCAAAGGACGTCACATTTTCTCAATGTAAACGACGTAATCGCAGCGTACGCCAGCCCCATTGAGAATCGACGTACGCAAACGACGTAAACGACGCACAACACGACGCGGTCCCGAGGCCATACTTAACATGGCATCCGACGGGACACGACGGCATCCGACGGGACCTCGTAAGGTTACTCCACATAGAAGCTGGGGTAACCTTACGCGGACGAAAACGACGTAGGCGACGACGGGGCGGCGTAAAAGCGATAGAGAATCGGCGTACTACTTCATTTGCATATGCAAATGAAAAAACAACGTAAAGGCCACCTAGTGGCCGGAGTTGTCATTACATCTACGATCCGAAAGTGTAATTGTATTACGCTTGTCGGATGTAGAAGCGTATCTATGCAAAAGTGATGCTCAGCATCACACGCATAGATACGAGCCAAAAAAAAAGGCGATACGACGGGGTATCTGAGATACTCCGTCGTAACGCCTCTGAGAATCTGGCCCTTAGGCCCCATACACACGATCGGATATATCCGATGAAAACGGTCCGCGGACCATTTCCATCGGATATGTCCGATCGGGAGTTTGATCCGATGGCGTGTACACACCATCGGATCAAATTCCCCGTCGCCGGACGGCGCGGTGACGTGGCGATGACGCGGCGGTGACGTTGACGCCGCCGCGTCACCGCTACGTCACCGCACCAGGAAGTAAAACACTTCCGCGCATGCGCCGAATCCATTCGGCAGCGGCGCGGCGGCGGTGGGAGCCGACATGTCTGCTGGTAAGTGTACTAACCAGCAGACATGTCGGGCGGACAGATTCCCACCGGATAGATTTCAAAGCTTGCTTTGAAATCTGTCGGGTGGAGAAATCTGTCCGCTAGCCCATACACACGAGCGGAGATGTCTGCTGAAACGGTCCATCGGACCGTTTTCAGCGGACATATCCCCTCGTGTGTACGCGGCCTTAAACTCAATACATAAGCTAATTTCAGACTGAGGGCCAGATTCAGATAGCCTTTACATTGGTGTATCTATAGATACGCCGCGTAAAGTCTATTCTGCGCCGGCGTATCTTTTTTCTGTATTCAGAAAACAAGATACGCTGGAATTCAGCTAAGATACGAGCGGCGTAAGTCTGTTACACCGTTGTATCTTAGTTGCATATTTACGCTGGCCGCTAGGTAGCACTTCCGTCGATTTACGCGTCGAATATGTAAATTAGGGAGATACGTAAGCATTTGTCCGGCGTAAAATTACCCCTGCTATAGTGAGACGCAGCCAATGTTAAGTATGGACGTCGGGACAGCGTCGAATTGTACGTCATTTACGTCGTTTGCGTAAAACGTTCGGGAATGGGGCTGGACGTAATTTACGTTCACGTCGTTTACATTGACAACTTGCAACGTGATTTCACGCATGCACACTGGGATACGTCCACAGAGGGCGCATGCGCCATTCAGAAACAAACGTAAATTACGTGGGGTCATGATTCATTTACATGAATCACGCCCCCACATTACTAATTTGAATTAGGTGCCCTTACGCCAGCCACTTTACGATACGCCACCGCAACTTATGGAGCAAGTGCTTTCTGAATAAGGCACTTGCCCATAACAGTTGCGGAGGCGTAGTGTAAAGAGCATACGCTACGCCCGCAGAAATTTACGCCCACTTCTCTGAATCTGGCCCTGAGACTGCAGAGCCTGTAACATTTTATCACTTCTGTTTCATCCCCATTTTGTCATTTCTGCAGCTAATGCAAAAAGTAACACTGTTGGTCCATTTTAAAATTTGTATAGGGGGTGACGTGAATTGCATTTTTAATATATATTATATATATATATATATATATATATATATATATATATATATATATATATATATATATATATACTGTATATTCACATACATATATTTTATTTGTATTTTGCATGTGTACCACATAAAGGTATTCTGGCATTTATTATGGAACAGATTGTGTTGGGATTTCTACAGGACTGCACTATGGCAATACAGATTAAGCAATTAACCTTGATGTCACTGTAATTATTAAGATACTTTAGCAAAATGAACTAATTTCCCCAAAGGATGTTTTTCTGAAATTAACTTCCAATATTTTTGGAATGCCAAAACAGGAAAAGTTAATAGAAAATGAGGATGTCAATTTTATACATCTTTTGGATCATAAAAAACATGCAAATGCTGCAAATTTTGCACCAAATAAAAGTATAGTGCCCCAAGATTTGAAATACCACCAAAATTTGTTCAGGTAATAAAACAGTTTTCACTCACTTTATATTGTTTAGGTTACCTAAAAATATAAATCTCTAAAAAACTGTGCAAAATTAATAGTGTTCTTTTAGAACAAAAAAATAATGAAATAGAGAGAATTTAGAAAAAAATATATAGTTTTACGTATATTTGTCAAAAATCAAAGTATATAATTAAAACTGAATTACGTAATGCACACTTATGCCGCGTACACACGGTCGTTTTTTGCGATGAAAAAAAACGTCGTTTTTTAAAACGTCATTTAAATTGATCGTGTGTGGGCAAAACGTCGTTTTTTGTCTTAAAAAAAACGACCAAAAAAAAATTCCAACATGCTTGAATTTTTTGTGTCGTTTTTCAAAACGTTGTTTTTTGTTTCACAAAAAGTCACCGTGTGTAGCAAAAACGTCGTTCAAAACGACGTTTTTCAACCCGCGCATGCCCAGAAGCTAGTTATGAAGCGAGCTTCAATGGAAAAGAGTGGTGAACGTAACCTCGCTTTTTGTGAAAAAACGATGGTGTGTATGCAAAATTGTCTTTGAAAAGTGACGTTTCAAAAACGTCGTTTTTTACTTCACAGAAAACGTCGTTTTTTTTCATCGCAAAAAACGACCGTGTGTACGCGGCATAACTTTTTATATTCAAGCAGCCGTTGTTGAGTAACTTATGTTTTTCTGATGCTTACTTGCAATTTAAATCACCAACATTTCAGCAGAACACTGTATAGACTGGACGATCATCATCTCGCTGATCATGTGACCAGTGAGGTGAAGCATATATATTCTCAATATTCATTTGGTGCGTGTACTAGCTATGACTAAGCACTGAAGCTACAGTGCGAAATGTTAGCTTTTGTCCCAATTTTTTGCTGTGGCGTGTTTATTTTGTGATCGATTTTAATTAAAGGAACATTTTTGGAGTGCGGCTTCCAAGCTTCTTTCCGATTTTTGCATAGGCTGGATGATGTTGACATTGATCTGTCATAAAGCGAATACAAAAAAAAATTCTGCGCTTCTCCTAAACCCCCTTAACCCAAGTTAACCCCCCTTAATCCAAGTTAACTCTATAAATATCCGACTGATCAATAAATATTTTATATTTTTTATATGTGTTAATGCATTGATGTATTGATGTAATGCACTTTTTTAACCACTTACCTACTGTGCACCTACACCCCCTTCCTGCCCAGACAAAATATAAGCTTCCGGCACTGCGTCGCTTTAACTGACAATTGCGCGGTCGTGCGACGTGGCTCCCAAACAAAATTGGCGTCCTTTTTTTCCCACAAATAGAGCTTTCTTTTGGTGGTATTTGATCACCTCTGCGGTTTTTATTTTTTGCGCTATAAACAAAAATAGAGCGTCAATTTTTAAAAAAATGCAATATTTTTTCCTTTTTGCTATAATAAATAACCCAAAAAATATATAAAAAAAATATTTTTTCCCTCAGTTTAGGCCGATACGTATTCTTCTACATATTTTTGGTAAAAAAAAATGCAATAAGCGTTTATCGATTGGTTTGCGCAAAATTTATAGCGTTTACAAAATAGGGGATAGTTTATGGCATTTTTTATTTTTATTTTTTTTACTATTAATGGCGGCGATCTGCGATTTTTTTATTGTGACTGCGACGTTTTGGCGGACATTTCGGACACTTTTCTGACATTTTTGGGACCATTTACATTTATACAGTGAAAAATGTTATAAATATGCATTGATTACTGTATAAATGTGACTGGCAGTGAAGGGGTTAACCACTAGGGGGCGGGGAAGGGGTTAAATGTGTGTCCTATGAGTGTTCTAACTGTAGGGGGAGGGGGGGGTGACTGGGGGAGGTGACCGATTGTGTCCCTATGTACAAGGGACACAATCGATCTCCTCTCTCCCTGACAGGGACGTGCAGCTCTGTGTTTACACACAGAGCTGCACGTCCCAGCTCAGTTACTGAGCAATTGCGTGTGCCCGGCGGCGATCGTTGCCGCCGGGCACTCGCACGGGATCCCCGCAGAGCGGCGGGTGCGCGCGTGCGCCGCCGGCGACGCGCGCGCGCCCGCCCGCGGCTTTAAAGGGACATCACGTCATATGACGTGATGTCAGAACAATGGAGTCGTCTGCCCGCCGTCATTTGACGGTGGGCAGATGACAAGTGGTTAAAGATTATTTGTTATGATATATATATATACTGTATATATATATATATATATATATATATATATATATATATATATATATAATATACATTTACTTTTGGGTAGCAGCTCAAATGATTGTTCAAAACCTCATTCTTTTTTAATCCTATGCAACTATATGTGACAATAAAATTAAAAAGTATGGCTATAAACCACACTTATACCTAGCGAACACAGTAATTCAGAAATGCACACTTACATTAAAAAAATTAAAGTGTACTTTAAAGTGATTGGAAAAGTTGAAGGTTTTTTACCTTATTGCATTTTATGCATGAAGGTAAAAAAGCTTTAGTATGCAGCTCCCCAGTGCCTCCCCCAATACTTACCCAAATCCGATCATGATCCAGTAATGTGCACAAGAGTGGCTACTCTCCTGAGTCTATGCCTCCTCATTGGCTGAGAGACAGTAATGGGAGCAATTGGCTTTCACTGCTGTCAATCACAGCCAGTGAGGAGGGAGCGGGAGTGGGGCCGAGCACTGTTCTGTGTGTCTTATGAACACAAAGAGTGGGGCTCGGGAGTGAGCATGCATACATGCTCCCATAGCAAGTGTCTTGCTATGGAGGCACCCTGCAGGGGGGAGGAGCCCATAGCTCCAACAGGGAGAACCAAGAAGAGGTGGATCAGGGCTGTTCTGTGCAAAACCATTTCACAGAGCAGTTAAGTATAACATGTTTGTTATTTTGAAGGTATTTTTAACCTTTAGTAACCCTTTAATCCCCTATATGACCCTAAGGACTTTTTCAAAAGCGCTTCCATGGGATGATAAAACAAGCAGTTGAGTCATGGTTTTCCCATCCCTGACCTCACTTGTAAAGAACATGCACATGCACATGCAGCCACTCAGGGATGTATATACGCTGAGGCTATAATGCCTTGTTACATGGCCACAGCAAAAACAAAACTCAGCTGCATTTGGCAGGCAGTACAGATGCCATACACATACCATTTAAATGGATGGGGCTTCGACAAAACTACCATCCAAATGTGTGCAATGTATGGACTTGTAGCATAGTGGTTTGGACTTTTCAGAGTTAAAACAGCCTGTGAGAAGACAACATATCACCTCCCAGATGCCTGTCAACCACCGCCTAAAAAATTATCCACCATGGAATGCTTTTCAGAGGGGAAGGGAGGGCTGAAACCCAATTGAATGAGGCATAGCTTATTAATAATGTTCAGATAAAGGAACACCTGGGTAGCAGTGATCATACCATGATTTGTCCAGTAAACGACGGCGGCGTAGTGTATTTCTCCCGTCGCAATCCATCTGCGCGAGTAGGGGGCGTGAAGCATTTAAAATAGGCGCATTCCCGCGCCGATCGAACTGCGCATGCTCCGTTCGCAAATTTCCCGCCGTGCATTGTGCGAAATCACGTCGTTACGTCGTAGTAGCGTCGTTTACGTACATTCCTATTCCCGAACGAGTTACGTTAAAAAAAAAAATAATAATTTCAATTCGACGCGGGAACGACGGCCATACTTTACATGGGTTACGCACTGTTAGACCAGCAAAAAGCTGCTCTAACATTACGTAGCCAAAAAATTATGTAGGCGATTGCGAGGGACACTCGTAGCTTCGTGGATCGCCGTAAAAACTAATTTGCATACCCCGACGGTGAAAACGACGCGGACTCCACCCAGCGGCTGCAAAAATATCGCAACGTAGATCCGAAGGCTTACGAGGACGTAAGCCTCTCGGATCAAAGCCCGAAGCCGCCGTATCATGGTTTGAGGATTCAAACTAGTGATACGGCGCGCAAAATTTGAAATTACTCCTGTCTAACACCAGTTAGACAGGCGTAATCGCTCTATGAATCTGGGCCAAAGTCTTTACCAAGTAACTATAGACCTGTTAGTTTAACTCCTATAGTTAGAAAGATGCTGGAGAGATTAATAAAAGACCACATAGACAAGTCCTTGCTGGAAAAAAAAAAATATTTAAGCAACAGACAGCATGGATTCATGAAAGACAGAAGTTGTCAGACAAACCTGATTTCTTTTTATGAAGAGGTAAGTAAAACCTTGGACAGAGGGGTGGTGGTGGACTTGGATTTTGCAAAAGCGTTCGATACAGTTCCCCACACATGGCTCATGTGTAAGGTAAGGTCTACAGGATTGGAAATATCAATTTGTAAATGGATATAAAACTGGCTAAAAGACAGAATTCAGAGAGTCGTGGTTAATGATTCTTACTCTGCATGGTCTAAAGTTATCAGTGGTGTACCCCAAGGTTCAGTGTTGGGACCCTTACTTTTTAACATCTTTATAAATGATATTGTGTCTGGAATCAAAAGTAACATTTCTGTCTTTGCAGATGACATCAAGCTATGCAGTGGAATGACGTCTTTACAGGATGTTGCCAATTTACAAGCTGACCTCATTGCTCTGTCTAATCGGGCAACTTTGTGGCAGATGAGGTTTAATGTTGATAAATTAAAAGTTATGCACTTGGGGGCTAAGAATATGCATGCATCATACATACTAGGGGGAGTACAACTGGGGGAATACGTAGTGGAGAAGGATCTTGGGTTTTGGTAGATCATAAGATCCATAATGGCATGCAATGCCAAGCTGTGCTTTCCAAAGTGAGCAAAGTCCTTTCTTGTATTAAGAGATGTATGGACTCCAGAGACAGATATCATTTTGCCCCTGTACAAATCATTAGTAAGACCTCATCTGTAATATGCAGTTCAGTTTTGGGCACTAGTTCTCAAAAAGGACATCGAGGAACTGGAGAAAGTGCAGAGAAGGGCAACCAAACTGATAAGAGGTATGGAGGAGCTCAGCTTTGAGGAAAGATTAGAGGAACTAAATGTATTTACTCTTGAGAAGAGGCGAATAAGGGGGGATATGATCAACATGTACAAATATATAAGGGGTCCATATAGTGAACTTGGTGTTGGGTTATTCACTTCACGGTAAACACAGAGGACACGACTAGAGGAAAAGTGATTTCATTTCCAAATACAGAAAGGTTTCTTCACAGTAAGAGCTGTGAAATTGTGGAATTGACTCCCTCCAAAAGTTGTTCTGGCCAGCTCAGTAGATTGCGTTAAGAAAGGTCTGGATTTATTCCTAAATGTACATAATATAACTGGGTGCTAACATTTATAGGTAAAGTTGATCCAGGAAAAATCCAATTGCCTCTTGTTGTAGCAAATTGGAGCATGCTCTGCTTGTTTTTTTTGCCTTCCTCTGGATCAACTGTGAGTATAAAATTGGTGATATGGGATTGTACGATATTTTTATTTTATTTTATGGTTGAACTAGATGGACTTGTGTCTTTTTTCAACCTGTCTAACTGTGTAACTATAGCTTATCAGACTGCTGCAAAATGCACTTATGCATGCTAAAACAGGCTCTCAGTATGCATTATTATATGCCATTTTAGCATGTCCTAAGTGATGTTTAGCACACTCTGCATGCACTTGCAACTGGATAAATTAGAGCCAATAAGAATGATAATTTACACAAACTAAAATAATTATTTTAGTAATTTAATAATATAGTAGTTTATTTTTAATTTATGAATATATTATAATTGGATATACATTATTATCATGATCAGTTTGATTTATAGCATTCTGTGTTTAAAAAGTTATATATTAGAGCATATAAAATAGTTTATAAAAAATGTCTTATTATATTAAGAGGTAGCATCTGTTTTTACCTGTGTATTTGAGATAAATACAATACATATGTGTATCTGGGATACATTATTTTCCCATATACAGAATCATTGCAGATCCCTGCATCAACTGTAGTAGGAACAGAATGATGGTAATGACATAAACACTACCTAGGAAATGCTAATTTTGTCCTCCTGTTTGACTGATTGGACAATTTCAGCAAAAATTGATTGTTCTGTCACCTCTTTGAGTCGACTAATGACATGTTGTTCTTCCAAAGAGACTCAGCCCTACTTGATAGACTTGGCCTCAGGTATTTCACTCAACTCTCAAAAGGAAGCAAGCAATAAGTAAGGTAATAAAAAAGGCCAAAACCTATTGAACTGAAATTAATTAAATGACCAACAGACCTTTAAGCAGCTAATTATCATAAGTGTTTGTGGAATTCTCATACAAAAAAAAAAGAAAAAGAAACTAGGTTTGAAAGAAATAAAAAAAATTACACATGCAGGACATGTACTGTATGTGCTTGTGTGGGGGGAATTAACGTGAAGCCTTTACATATTTTTTTAATATTCATGCTTAAAAACATAACCCTGATTTACTTAAAAACTATAACAGCCATAGGCATGCAGTGATCTATGGTACAGTGGTGTAAATATTCCTCAAAATATAAGTAAATTCAGTTCACATTAAACAGATTTTTTTTAAATAACTGCAACTTATGAATGCAATGATCTATAACTTAAGTATATATTGAAACTACACTTTAATGAAATATTATGCTTTTGTCCATACCCTGCAGCCTATTATGGGTTACCTTACTGAGAAATAATTCTGTTTCTAGTAAATGCTTTCTTAAACAAACTGTTCCTGGATACCACTAGAGGGTGAAAGACTTTTAGCTGAATGAGCTCTAAGAAGCATTTTTTTGCACAGCAGGATGCACTTATAGCCGGGAGGCCGCAGGCAAAATTTGATACAACTAGGAATTATCATCAGTAAGGGTAACTCATGTTATTGGAATTTTTTCATAGACTGAGGGGGCGAATACATACATAATATATTTAGCGCTCCTATTTTTAATGAATGATTATAGGAAAAATAACATTGAAATATTGAGTGTCACTATCTTGTCAATCCCTTCTAATCGTAAGACTCACTTTTAGACCACCATACTGTTTGACCTGGCAGAACCAACCATTGGCTATATAGGGGTTATATTAACACTTAACCTTTAACATTGAATAAATAATAAGAAATGCTATGTGTAGGGCACTGTATAGCCTGGTAGCATGCTTTATAGAATATGTAAGTTTTCTAATACAATGGATTGTTTGTACATAATATCCAACTAAAAACACATCTGTGTGTGTGCAAATGCTTAATGTCAATGACTGCAACACAAAAAATGTATAACTTTAGCAGCATCTAGAATTAGGATGCTGGTAGCAGCAGTTCAGCTAATGACAGGCTGGAGATCACTTCAACAGCAAATGGGATGACAACAAGCTCTTATTAAAGGAAACAACAATTTTATTCTAAAGATTGCAAAAAAAATGCGTACACGGGCAAATAGGAGCATTGTACTTTACCGCTTACAAGCAAATAGTCTCACACCCCTAGTTTGGGCAACTAAATGCCTCTAAAAATACTTCATGCTTGTAGTTAGTGAGAGTGACAATCCTGAAAAGAAAAAAAAACTAAGAATAGCAACTAAGAATAGATTGGCTAAATCTGATTTTTGCTACACAGGCAGATTTGGCTCAGAGTATATGTGATTAGGTGTGATCTCAGAATGCTCAGCTGTAACAACAGTAAACATTATTGCAATATGTGTCCTGCAATGTCTCAGAGATGGTAATGATGGCTATACCTAACTATCAGAACTCCACAGGGCTTAGCAATTTCTTTACCACATGAGTGGATCAACTTACATACCAGAGCTGCCAGAGATTCTACCCAGTCCAATGCTAAAGAAACAAAGAACACTAATGACAGAATGAAAATAACTTACAAGATTTAAAGTAAAAATCAGCACACATAACTTATAAATATTAACTAATAGTATAAAGTATTAAAAATAATATTATCTTAAAACAACCAAGTTCATTGTAGCTTTTAAGAGTATTTAGACAAAAGCCTATGAAAATAAAACATAAATAACACAGACAAATGCAAATAACAAAAGTCTATAGATTATGACACAAGATCAACACAAAAATAAATAAAATGAAACAGGTCAAAGAATACATGGAATCATGCATGTACTAATATATAATATATGCATGAACTTTTCCACATTTAGTACACCAATTTACTTTGTTAAATCGTAAAGGATGTGGTAGCTTTTTAGATCCCCAAAGATATATTTTGCTGGCTTCCTATATAATAAAAAGAATAAATGTAGTTAAAATAATGCAGTAGGAAATTGACAGTATTGTTTTTTCAAGAATCTCAACACGTGGCTGTTAAAACATTGGGTTTGGGTGTTGGTGGTGCCTTCACAATATAACCCTACTCTTGATGAAAGCACAAATTGTCCTTGTGGTAAAATAATTAAAATGTTATGCCTCTGTCAAACAGTTGCGAATGAATGATGAAAGTAAGAATTGGCTTTACTGTCAAAAATTGCAATGATATACGCCTGTCTAACTGGTGCGGAAAAATTGGTCTCTGGGTGTTGATGGAGCCCTTACCCCGTAACCTACAGGTACTCTTGATAAAAGCAATGATTGGCCTTATCATCACTTTGACCAGTCAGGGCTCTGACAGTGCTCTGGTGTCCTAATTGACGAAGCCTTGCACCAGTGGTCAGGTGTAAGTCTTCATCCAGTAAGGCCCCTAGAATGCACTGTGAAGCATGCAGTGCATTGTGGGGTGCATTGTGGGGCGCTCAGTGGGCGAACAACCCTAACGGACAAACAGGTAATGTTGTCTGGAGTTTGGCTTCAATTTGTCAATGTATTTAAATCTGCTAGTACATCTGACACTCCCTTGCCGAGACTGACAATTCTGCTGTCTGCTGTGCCCCTGTACTCCTTTATCCAGAGTGGGGGCATAATAACACATAATAATAAAACAGGAGGTTAGTTACTGGCCAGATCACCAGGCGAAAATGGAAGGAAAAAGAGGTGATTTATTTCAGGGCAAAAATTAAGGGTCCAGAAGTATATCTCAAAAAACCTACTCAAAGGGCACGACTATGTTCTTTAAAACCTAGATTACAAATAAGAGATGTCCAGACTAATATTTCAGAGTAGTCTAAGCTTATAGATCTCCCTCTGTAAATGGAAAAAAATTAAGGGGCTAATAGCATGATGTACATGGACTCAATGGTAGTATGCCATCGGCCAACCACAGGAGTCACATGCATTCTCAAAGAACTGATAATATGGCTGACTGTACAATACTAAAGAGATAGTTTAACTACATGATATATGATAACTCAAGCAATCTTGTGAGCAGTGCATAACCAGTCTGTTATCTGCTAAAAGACAGATCTCTCATGGGTTTAGGAGGGTCCCTGTTCACAGAGCTTGTGCTTTTCCTCCATGAGAGAAGTCTGTTGATTTTGTATGTTTGTTAGTGAGAATGTAGGGAAAAAAGTCACCGTCATGCTTTCAAATTTAATGATACCCTTTTGCCTGGCCCGATGTAAATCTAGGTCCCTGTCTTTGAAACTAGAAGTTAGTCAGCAGTGGCCTCGGTTGTGCACCCTGATAGATATCAGGTTACATAAATGATGATTTACTACTTCAGCTTCCAGTGGCAACAGCCTTGGACTTTGAGGACTTGGACACTGTTGAGATCCTACGTGTGCTCTCTTACTCCTGTAAGCCGTCCAAAGCTAGCAATACATAGATACAAATTTGACCTGTTCAGCAGGGACCGATCTGTTTATGGGCTAACTTGTTGTACACAAGTCGAATTTGCTTTTGTACAACCAGGCTGTAGGATTTTTCCTGAATGATCAGTGCTGACAGCTATAGCTGGCAACACTGATCATTGTATTCTGCTGGCGGGGAAGGCTCCCCAATGACAAAATATAATATCTCAGTGGGTGTGATCTCCCCCATCCACATTGAGTGTGTAGGTAGGGGAATTTGTTCACTTTTTTTATTTAACCTGTTGGTTGACAAAAAAAGAAAAAAGAATCATGTATGGTCTGCCTAAGTAAAGTAAGTTTGTTGATTACCTCCCACTCTTAGAACTCAACTTCAAGAAGTTTTATATACAAAATTGAAAAATCAATACAGTACCATCACCAGTGAAAGGAGGAGGGTGTATGTGTTCCTCCTCTGAGTCATTCAGCTGGATCATTTAGCTGTGTCTTTGTAATCTGAGATCCTAATTGCAATATTAATAACTGAGCAGTAATCCAAGTATCTGAAATTATGGGTTATCAAGGTAGCACTCTTTGTAAAACAAGTAATATGAAGAGTAGATAGATAGATAAATAGATAGATAGATAGATAGATAGATAGATAGATAGATAGATAGATAGATAGATAGATAGATAGATAGATAGATAGATAGATAGATAGATAGATAGATAGATAGATATTGTATAAAACACTAAAGTTAAAACTTCAGTAATACATACATTTCCTGTTTGCAGTTCTCCCTATTAAAAATATTGAATAAAAGCATTTTTCAAATTTAAACATATTTCAGACATTATTTCATATTTCATTAAAAGATAATAGTGTAAGAGATGTGTTCTTAATATTTAATTCAATCTATTTCAACATAATTCAGTTGGAACAAATTACAACCCCTGATTTAGCATCAATAATAAAAAAGACATATTCATTATATTTCAAAAATTTTACATCAAATATTAAATTTCATTATAGAACTCAACAGATTAAAGTATCTTTTATGACAGACAACATACTGTCTTTATTTCTTTGGTAACTCGTGATTTTCCTAATCAGCAGACATAACTAAATTAAGATTACTTGTGTAATGTATGGTGGGTACAGACATTGGATGTTATATAACATCTTGAAGTACATATTCAAAGCTTTTTCTACTATATTATGCAAGACATTGTGCATATGCATATCTATTTGCTTTTATCTCTGTAATACCGCATGACAGCATTAGCTGCTCTAGTGTAATGAAAGTATGATTTAAAACAAGCAGTATTACATTTTAGCCTATAGTACATGTGCTGTAGACTCAGTTAACCATGGTTGCCTTTAATGCATTCAACAGTGGTTAATCATCTCTTTTATAGAGAATGTGGAATTATGCTAATCTTTGAATATGATAGATTAACCACTTAATGACCATGCCTCTTTCTGAAAAGTTAAAAACATTTTTTTTTGCTAGAAAATTACTTAGAACCCCCAAACATAAAAAAAAAAATTCTAACAGAAAATGGCGGCCGTTGCAATACTTTGGGGCTGATTTACTAATGAATCTGCGCTGCGCCGGTACATGCCTTAATTAGTGCGCTGGATGAATCCCTAATTAGGCGCATGAACCGGCGGCAGCAGCAGCGCGATGTGATTGATAACTAAAGCCGCCGCCGAACTCCCTGTATAAGTCTATGGGGGAAATCTTAATAGTGAATTTTAAAGGCTAATCTGCAAGTTTTGTCCTAAAAAGTGTTTGGGGACCTCAGTCCTGCCCCAGGGGACATGTACCAATGCTTTTTTTATTTATTAAAACGGCCGTTTTTTTCGGGAGCAGTGATTTTAATAATGCTAAAAGTGCAATAATAAAAGTGTAATTTTCCTTTAAATTTCGTACTATGGGGGTCTCTAATGTCAGCATGTGAAAAAGCGCATGTTTCCCGTGGTTAGAACTGTCTCTGCACAAAATGTCATTTTTCAAAGGAAAAAAGCCATTTAAAACTGACTCGCGGCTATAATGAATTGTCGGCTCCCGGCAATTGCAGGAGAATTCATTCATTAAAAAAAGGAAAAAAAAAAAGCGTGGGGGTCCCCCCAAATTCAATAACCAGACCCTTTAGGTCTGGTATGGATATTAAGGGGAACCCCGCCGTCAATTTAAAAAAAAAATGACGTGGGGTTCCCCCCAAATATCCATAACCAGACCCTTCGGGTCTGGTGTGGAATTTAAGGGGAACTCCACTCCAAATTAAAAAAAAAATGGCGTGGAGTCCCCCCTAAAATCCACACCAGACCCCTTATCCGAGCACGTTGACCTGGCCGGCCGCAGAAAAGAGGGGGGGACAGAGCGCGGCCCCCCCCCTCTCCTGAACCGCACCAGGCCACATGCCCTCAACATTGGGAGGGTGTTTTGGGGTGCCCCCCAAAACACCTTGTCCCCATGTTGATGAGGACAAGGGTCTCTTCCCCACAACCCTTGCCCGGTGGTTGTGGGGGTCTGCGGGCAGGAGGCTTATCGAAATCTGGAAGACCCCTTTAACAAAGGGGCCCCCCAGATCCCGGCCCCCCCCCTGTGTGAAATGGTAATGGGGTACCTTGTACCTCTACCATTTCACGAGAAAAAAAATGTAAAGGGTTAAAAAAGACAAGAGCCGGTTTTTGACAAGTCCTTTATTATCTTCTTTCTTATTTCCTTCGGGTTTCTTCTTCCTCCATCTTCTTCTTCCTCTGCTTCTGTCTTGGGTCTTCTATTCCCGCATCTTGCCCGGCGTGTTCTTCCATCTTCTGTTCCTCCCGCTGTCCTTCTCGTCCGCATCTTCTTCTCCTTCTTCTTCTTCGCCGGAGGCGCCGCTTCCAATTGAAATCCCCGCTGTCTGCCGGACCACGCCCCCCCCTCTGACGCCACGGGCAAGCTCTTAGGAGTGTGCTGCAAGTGCGTCCGAGGGGGGCGTGGTCACATGTCAGAGGGCGGCCAATTCAATTTGAAGCTCGTGCGCGGCTTTTTCTTTGCCAGAGTCGCCGCTTCCAATTGAATTGCCCGCTTTCTGGAACATGTGACCACGCCCCCCTCTGACGCACTGGCACCACACGGGGACTTTCCTAAGAGCTTGCCCGTGGCGTCAGAGGGGGGGGCGTGGTCCGGCAGACAGCGGGGATTTCAATTGGAAGCGGCCGCTCCGGCGAAGAAGAAGAAGAAGGAGAAGATGCGGACGAGAAGGACAGCGGAAGAAGATGGAAGAACACGCCGGGCAAGATGCGGGAATAGAAGACCCAAGACAGAAGCAGAGGAAGAAGAAGGAGGAGGAAGAAGAAACCCGAAGGAAAGAAGAAAGAAGATAATAAAGGACTTGTCAAAAACCGGCTCTTGTCGTTTTTAACCCTTTACATTTTTTTTTACTCGTGAAATGGTAGAGGTACAAGGTACCCCATTACCATTTCACACAGGGGGGGGGCCGGGATCTGGGGGGCCCCTTTGTTAAAGGGGTCTTCCAGATTTCGATAAGCCTTCCTGCCCGCAGACCCCCACAACCACCGGGCAAGGGTTGTGGGGAAGAGACCCTTGTCCTCATCAACATGGGGACAAGGTGTTTTGGGGGGCACCCCAAAACACCCTCCCAATGTTGAGGGCATGTGGCCTGGTGCGGTTCAGGAGAGGGGGGGGGCCGCGCTCTGTCCCCCCCTCTTTTCTGCGGCCGGCCAGGTCAACGTGCTCGGATAAGGGGTCTGGTGTGGATTTTAGGGGGGACTCCACGCCATTTTTTTTTTAATTTGGAGTGGAGTTCCCCTTAAATTCCACACCAGACCCGAAGGGTCTGGTTATGGATATTTGGGGGGAACCCCACGTCATTTTTTTAATAAATTGACGGCGGGGTTCCCCTTAATATCCATATCAGACCTAAAGGGTCTGGTTATTGAATTTGGGGGGACCCCCACGCTTTTTTTTTCCCTTTTTTTAATGAATGAATTCTCCTGCAATTGCCGGGAGCCGACAATTCATTATAGCCGCGAGTCAGTTTTAAATGGCTTTTTTTTTTTTTTTTTTTTTTTCAGAATGTCATTTTGTGCAAAGACATATTTCTAACCGCAGGAAAAGTGCACTTTATTCACCTGCTGACATTCCCCCCCCCCCCATGGTACGAAATTTAAAATAATTATTCAAATGACGTGGGGGTCCCCCCAAATTCAATAACCAGACCCTTTAGGTCTGGTATGGATATTAAGGGGAACCCCGCCGTCAATTTTAAAAAAAAATGACGTGGGGTTCCCCCCAAATATCCATAACCAGACCCTTCGGGTCTGGTGTGGAATTTAAGGGGAACTCCACCCCAAATTAAAAAAAAAATGGCGTGGAGTCCCCCCTAAAATCCACACCAGACCCCTTATCCGAGCACGTTGACCTGGCCGGCCGCAGAAAAGAGGGGGGGACAGAGCGCGGCCCCCCCCCTCTCCTGAACCGCACCAGGCCACATGCCCTCAACATTGGGAGGGTGTTTTGGGGTGCCCCCCAAAACACCTTGTCCCCATGTTGATGAGGACAAGGGTCTCTTCCCCACAACCCTTGCCCGGTGGTTGTGGGGGTCTGCGGGCGGAAGGCTTATCGAAATCTGGAAGACCCCTTTAACAAAGGGGCCCCCCAGATCCCGGCCCCCCCCCTGTGTGAAATGGTAATGGGGTACCTTGTACCTCTACCATTTCACGAGTAAAAAAATGTAAAGGGTTAAAAAAGACAAGAGCCGGTTTTTGACAAGTCCTTTATTATCTTCTTTCTTCTTTCCTTCGGGTTTCTTCTTCCTCCTCCTTCTTCTTCCTCTGCTTCTGTCTTGGGTCTTCTATTCCCGCATCTTGCCCGGCGTGTTCTTCCATCTTCTTTCCTCCCGCTGTCCTTCTCGTCCGCATCTTCTCCTTCTTCTTCTTCGCCGGAGCGGCCGCTTCCAATTGAAATCCCCGCTGTCTGCCGGACCACGCCCCCCCCTCTGACGCCACGGGCAAGCTCTTAGGAAAGTCCCCGTGTGGTGCCAGTGCGTCAGAGGGGGGCGTGGTCACATGTTCCAGAAAGCGGGCAATTCAATTGGAAGCGGCGACTCTGGCAAAGAAAAAGCCGCGCACGAGCTTCAAATTGAATTGGCCGCCCTCTGACATGTGACCACGCCCCCCTCTGACGCACTTGCAGCACACTCCTAAGAGCTTGCCCGTGGCGTCAGAGGGGGGGGCGTGGTCCGGCAGACAGCGGGGATTTCAATTGGAAGCGGCCGCTCCGGCGAAGAAGAAGAAGAAGGAGAAGATGCGGACGAGAAGGACAGCGGGAGAAGATGGAAGAACACGCCGGGCAAGATGCGGGAATAGAAGACCCAAGACAGAAGCAGAGGAAGAAGAAGGAGGAGGAGGAAGAAGAAACCCGAAGGAAAGAAGAAAGAAGATAATAAAGGACTTGTCAAAAACCGGCTCTTGTCGTTTTTTAACCCTTTACATTTTTTTTTCTCGTGAATTGGTAGAGGTACAAGGTACCCCATTACCATTTCACACAGGGGGGGGGCCGGGATCTGGGGGGCCCCTTTGTTAAAGGGGTCTTCCAGATTTCGATAAGCCTCCTGCCCGCAGACCCCCACAACCACCGGGCAAGGGTTGTGGGGAAGAGACCCTTGTCCTCATCAACATGGGGACAAGGTGTTTTGGGGGGCACCCCAAAACACCCTCCCAATGTTGAGGGCATGTGGCCTGGTGCGGTTCAGGAGAGGGGGGGGGCCGCGCTCTGTCCCCCCCTCTTTTCTGCGGCCGGCCAGGTCAACGTGCTCGGATAAGGGGTCTGGTGTGGATTTTAGGGGGGACTCCACGCCATTTTTTTTTTTTAGTTGGAGTGGAGTTCCCCTTAAATTCCACACCAGACCTGAAGGGTCTGGTTATGGATATTTGGGGGGAACCCCACGTCATTTTTTTTAAAAATTGATGGCGGGGTTCCCCTTAATATCCATACCAGACCTAAAGGGTCTGGTTATTGAATTTGGGGGGACCCCCACGCTTTTTTTTTGGTGTTTTTAATGAATGAATTCTCCTGCAAATTCCAAGAGCTGACAATTCATTATAGCCGCGAGTCAGTTTTAAATGGCTTTTTTCCTTCAGAATGTCATTTTTCACATGCTGACATTACACCCAGGGCCGCCATCAGGGGGGTACAGGCAGTACACCTGCAGGGCCGCCATTAGGGGGGTACAGGCATTACACCGCCCGGGGGTCCCCAGGGGCCCCCAGGGGCCCGGATGGGAACCACCCTAAAACAAAAAAAACTATTTTTTTTTTTTTTTTTTTGTTTAAGGGCTCCGAAGGTCCCCAGGGGCCCGGAGGCCACTAAGGGCCCCAGATGGCAAGCCCTTTTTTTTAAATAAAATATATATATTTAAAAAAAAATATATATTTTTTAAATATATTTGTTTATTTTTTTTTTTAAGGAAAGGGCCCAGAGGTCCCCAGGGCCCTGGAAGGCTACCCCCTTGTTTTTTAACTTTTTTTCGATAAATGTTATATTTAAAAAATATATATATATGTATTTTCTCTCTTTTGTATTTTTATTTGATAAAGAGCACAGAGGTCCCCAGGGCCCCGGATGGCTACCCCCCTTTTTTATATATATTTTTCTTTATTTCTTATTTCTGTCAAAATTTTTGTAAAGGGCCCCCCCGCTCCTCAATTTGCGGCACCCCCCCCCCCCCCCCCCCGCTTCTCAATTTCATACGGCAGCACCCCCCCCCCCCGGTTCTCTGCTCCAGGGGGCCCATGCCTGAAGCTGTGTAAGGGGCCCCAAAATTCATGATGGCGGCCCTGTACACCTGTAAGGGGCCCGGGGGTCCGGAGGTGCCCAGATGCCTGGAGGCCCCCCAGCGCCCCAGATGGTAACCCCCTCTTTTTTTTTTTGTATATATATTTGTTAGTTGGTTTTTGTAGGATTTTTTATTAAAGGGCCAATTTTTGGAATTTAATATTTTTTTGCAGTCTGGAGGTCCCCAGGGCCCCGGGTGGCAACCCCCCAAATTTTTTGTTATTAAAGGGCCAATGTTTTGGTTTAGGGGTCTGGAGGTCCCCAGTGGCCTGGTCCCCAGTGGCCCGGAGATCCCCAGGGCTCCAGATGACAACCCCCCACCTTTACAAAAAAAAAAAAAAAAAAAAATATATGATATATTTTTTGGTTATTTTTTAAACATATATATATATAATATAATTTTGAAAGCTCCCAGAGGGCCCCAGATGACAACCTTTTTGCTTCTAAAAATGTTATAAACATTTTCCCCAGGTTTGTTACTTTTTACTTTAATTTCTTTTTTAAAGTGTATTTTGTGCGTGAAGTCGAGAGAGAGGAGCTGGACTTGCAATCGCCATCCTTCTCCATGGCCCCGGTGGGTGTGAGGGGGGCCTCCCACTCACCCCACCTGCTACACTTGGGAGCCCGATGGGACAGAGGGACTCCCCCTATGAAGGGAGTGTAGCCCACCCAGCCAGCCCTGTAGGTCCTTCGCCTCCCTTTATTTTAGGAGACCTCATGGCCAAAGTGTGTGCAAGTGTGGTGTTTTTTTTTGTGGGGGGGGGGGGGGGTGGGCATACTAAGCACAGGCGTACCTTGCATAGCACACCCACCGGGAGCCGGGCTGACACCACCAAACTCAATTCATATGTAGCCGAGACCGGGATCCGAACCCTTGGCTGCAGAGGTGAACGGCTTGTCAGCGCAGTGCCATTCACGTTGAGCCACCACAGCTCCCACCCAATGTTATTTTTTTTTTAGATTTTTGGTAGTTATTTTTTATTAAAGGGCCCAGAGCTCCCAAGGCAACCCCCTTTTTTATTATTTTATATATGTAGATATTGTAATTTATTTTTCATTAAAGAGCCCAGAAGTTTCTTTTTATTAAAGGGCCCAGTGGTCCCCAGGGCCCCCGGATGGCTACCACCCTTTTTAATATATATTTTTCTATATGTATTTTTTAGTAAAGGAACCCCCCGCTTATCAAATTGCGGCAGCCCCCCCCCCTTCTTAATATCAGGCGGCACCCCCCCCCCTATTCTCTGCTCCAGGGGGCCCATGCCTGAAGCTGTGTAAGGGGCCCCATAATTCCTGATGGCGCCCCTAATTGCCTCCCCCCCCCCCATGGTACGAAATTTCAAGGAATTTTTCACTTTTATTGGTGCACTTTAACCACTTCCATACCGCGCCTATTCTGGCACTTCTCTCCTTCATGTAACAATTATATTTTCTTCCTTGAAACTTACTCAGGACCCCCAAACATTATATATATTTTATTAACAAACACCCTAGGGAATAAAGTGGCGGCCATTTTTTCGGACACATTTCCAACAGTATTTGTGCCAAAAATTTTCTAACGTTTTTTTTTTTTTTTGGCTTTCCAAAAAAAAACCTGTTTCATGAATGACAAAATAAGAAAGCAGTAAAGCTAGGCCAATTTTTAGGGATAAGGTAAAAGATGATGTTACACCGAGTAAATAGATACCTAACTTGTCACGCTTTCATATTGCGCACACTCATGGAATGGCGCTAAACTTCGTTATTAAAAATCTCCATAGGCAACGCTTGACTTTTTTTCTCAGGTTACCACTTTTGAGTTACAGAGGAGGTCTAGTGCTAACATTATTGCTCTCGCTCTAACGCACGCTATGATACCTCACATGTGGGGTTTGAAGGATGTTTACATATGTGTGTGGGACTTGCATGCGTGTTCGCTTCTGAGTGCGAGCTACTAGGGACAGGAGCATTTAAATTCCTTTGTTATTTTATTTTTTTACTTAATATTTTATTTTTTGCACTTGTTTGTCCCTTTGTTTGTATTATTTTTCACTTTTCTTCCTATTACAAGGAATGTAAACATCCCTTGTAATAGGACTAGTGTGTGACAGGTCCTCTTTATAGAGAAAGGCGGGGTCAATTAGACCCCACATCTGTCCTCCAGGCTGGAAAGCATGAAATTGGAAAAAAAAAAAACATCTCATGCTTTCAGCTGCAATCATGTTCGTTCAGCACAGTAGCGTAGTGTGTAGCATGTTCACCTAGCAGCAAAAGGGTTGCTGGTTCGAATCCCGCCCGTGACACTATCTGCCTGGAGTTTGCATGTTCTCCCTGTGCGGGTTTCCTCCCACAATCTAAAAACATGCTGTAAATTGGATCCTGTCTAAATAAGCCCTAATGTGCAGTAGGAGATTTAGGTTTTGTGCTTCCCTAGGCCTGACCAAATTTTGGCACCCCCCTAATAGAAAAATGACCCACCCTTCCTGTCAAGGCCACACCCTGTTTTTTTATGACCCACCCAGGAATTTTCAGGGGACACACACAAGTTCTGTGGGGGGGGACTTGGGGGGGCCCTTAATTTGCCTACTTTTTCGATCACTTCCTGTTTGGCTATGGGGCAGGAAGTGAAGGCCAATCTCCCCAAACGGACAGGGATAATACAAAATAAACTGACAGAGCTTCTAACCCCCCCCCCACCAACTCTATCCAAAATGAAAGAAATCCAAAAAATAAAAGTGATGATTATTGTTCCAGTTTAACCCCAAATTTCAGATCATTTTATTGAGAGGCTTAAGAAAATATAACCATGCCAATAGGCCACGATCCAGCGTTGCTAATATGTATGAATGTGTGTTAGGGACCCCCACAAACACCACCCAATGTTAAATCAACTATTTTCATGTTTGTTTTGGGGATGCCTGCACCCCTGATAGGGTAAAGACACCTCACAAATGTTGTCACTTTCTACTTAATTCATTCACTTCCTGCCACACAGCCAAACAGGAAGTGAGGGAAACACCTGAGTAATGTTTTGTTGGGGACACACAGATCAATATAAATAGTTTCCCATTTTGGAAATGGCATTTTGCTGTGTACACCCCAAATTAGTAGGAATCTTGGACTTTGGGGTCCATTTACTAAAGGCAAATCCACTTTGCACTACAAGTGGACAAGCAAGGAAGAAAACTCAAAACTTGGCGGGATTGGAAGTAAAAACCATCAGTGCTTCCCTTCTGATTTTCATTGCCTACGCTTCTACTGCAGAGCGGCTTTGCCTTTACTAAACCCCAAAGTAACTAATCATTTGGGGTGTACACTGCAGTGCAATTTGCTTAATGGTGACACTAGTTAGATTGACCTGTGCCCCGAAGAAAAGACCATTGGTAGGGTTTTAACCTCACTTCCTGTTCAGCTGTGTGACAGGAAGTGAAGCCAATTTTAGGAAAAGGGACACAAAGCCCAACCTAAAAACACTAGCAGGGGTTCTAACACTCAATTGGCTTCCCTCAAACAACCCACAATTAGAATAGGATTGTCTTGTGCTAGTTTCAAGCACAGCGCTGTAAATCAGCACTTCAAGCCTGTCCACCAACACACCACCCCCCCCCCCCCTCCCCACAGGCCCTGTTTGCAGCTTTTCCTACATCTTGCACATGTGCTTTAAAAAGTCAGTCTGGACATCAGTTCTAGGAAACATTACTTACCGCTTTGTCCTTCCTTTTCTGGTGACTAAACATTTCATGCATACACACCAGGAAAGATCTTAGAGACAAATCACACTTGATGGTTTAGGCCCAAACTAGTTTCAGCTGCAGCGGTTGAAATCCATAGCATGAAAAAAATATCACAAAACAAACTTCAAAATTTGAAAGTAATTTTATTGGTCCACAAAACAAGGAAAGCAAAAAAAAAATTACAAATAAACACACCAAAAATATATACAAACACCTAAAAACAAAAAAGACCAACGTTTATTTCACAGTCATTGGAAAATAAATCATGCTTTTGAAATAACAGGATAGACCCACAGGATTAAAACATTAGTCATTAACATCTTGAGAAACATTTAGCAAAATTATGTAGCAGAGAAAACATCAAAAAATACAAAACTTGCTCCAAAACATCTCTGTTTCACTCCGCCATTCCACTTCCAGCCAGCAAATCTGCCCCTCTGAGGGGCAGCTGACACGTGCAGTATCCACGCTTTTTATAACATGTGTGCTAATGAACCAATTGGAAACACATGAAGAAATGTCAGCCTCTAGTTTGTGTGCACTTGGAACTGCTTACACCTGTTAAGGATGTCCTTAAATTACTAAGCCAAAAAAAGAGCTTTCTGAGCATGCTCAGAAAGATGCAAGTCATTTTCAGGATGAAACTTCCAACTTCTTTTTCTAACTGTTCGAGCATGCCCAGTTCACTCGAAATGCAGTACCAGAATCAAATCTGCAATGGCGGATATGAAAGCATTAGAGGTGTTAAATTTTTTTTTGGTCCC